>CM055108.1:31736317-32336317 GCA_029204225.1 Diphasiastrum complanatum | reverse complement strand
TAGAGTTTTTGTCAAACTGACAAATTATAGCATAAGCATATAGTGTTTCTGAAAACCCTTCAATCTATTACAGTACAAACCATAGACGACATATATTACTATGAACTTATTGGAAAACCATAGATACCCGGTCCGAGCATTCTGCTTCGGTACGTTTCGTTGCGTACGTTCGGAACGGAACGTGTTCCGTACGTATGGAACGAGCCAGCCTTTTTTTTAAATTTTTTTTTAAATTTTTTTATAGACTGCACTCCTGCAGAAAACTAACTGATCTGCGAATTCAGAATCTGCTCAGCCTTCACGGGGACCTGATGGGTCTCATCTCCGGCGCCTTGATCGCCTATCACGTAGCAGCAGTCTTAGAAGCTTGTTACTCACCGATCTCCAGAACTTCGAGGTCACGTTTCGTTTCAGAACGCGTTCGGAACGCCCGTTCCGTACGCATTCCAAACAGAACGGGGTATCTATGACTGTCCGGAACCATAATTCACAAAATGGCAATTGAACCGTAAATAGTTGTTCAGTAGTCAAAAGTGAAATACCCAACCACGATATACTATAATTATAGAGAATGATAATAAATTTAGATCAGCCGAATTCAGCAAAGATGGCTAATTTGTTAATTTTAGTAATAGTTACACAAAACAACAAAAAAAGCGAAAAACAGCTATTTTACATTTTTTTTCAACTTTAGCACTATAATCCATGCAGGATGTCTCAAAGTGAGCACATGCAATTTCTCTAGGTTAAATTTGGTCAGGATTTAGCTAACTATAGCTATTCTAGTAGTTACTATGACACAACTTCACATGCATGTCTTCATAAGAAATTTAATGGCTTTTTGTCATTATGTGTGGAGGTTGTCGTGAAACACCAGGGACAAACTATTACGTTACCATTCATCATTGTATCTTTTTACCGTCAACGTATTTTTATTGCATTGCAATGTTCACAGGCGCTTTCAATTCTTCGACGAGCTCAATTTGCAGGAGCAGCTGCTTCAAAGCTTCATGCATTACCTATTAGTGACACTATTCTAGTTAGTGATTTATATCAAGCAGTGAGTAGTTAATTTATTATTTTTCTAAGTTTTATTAAGTTTTCCAACGTGATTGACTTTTGCCAATTGGCATTATCATTCTATATACTTTCATCTTTTTGTAGGTTGATGGGTTTTCCCATGATTTATTAATATAAGCAGGGATTTCTCTTTTCAAAGGACAACAAGATGTCCAACAATGTTCAGATTATTTTGAATGAGGCCTACATGTGTTTAAATCGGTATCAATAAAACATTTATTTTTGAAGGGAAGTTTCAGATTTTCACATAAAAGTTTCGTTTGCTCATGAGCAACCAAATGCACATAGGAGACAAGCGCATGTAGAGTGTTTTGGATGCCATCAAAGATTGCATCAATTTCCAAATGGTTGTGCACACTCAGAGACATGTTTTCAAGCCTCCAGAGTCTGATTTTTGAGCATAAATGACCTTTTCTTTTAACATCAATTTTGCATACAAGACACCATGATGGAGCTCCAAACATGTTTTCAGCTGTTAACCACTGTAGGTGTGAACAATGTCCAGCGATAATGGCTCTACTAACTCATTCTAGCATCATATTGATGATCCCAAGTCTAAACATCAGATTTTTTAGCCACTTGTTGTGCTAAGAACAATTTAACTTCATTGAAAATGGCTATTAAATGAAAAACCGAGCTTGCTTAGCTCATGCATGATCATCTTCCAGCCTTCTAACCATTGTTATGATGTGAATGATTGCTAGAAGCAGCATTCTTTCATACTACAAGTTAAATTAGAATCAGATAGAAAATAGTATGAAATTAGGAAATACTAACCAATGATGTCTTATGAGAAAAACTAACCAATGATGTCCAAATATTGTCAAAGTGGTTTTTTGGCAGTTTGACACAAATCAAAGTTCACTTGGTGAGATTTGTAGGAAGGTGTGAATGTATGCCCTACACCTCTAGTGAAGGACCTGGAGGAGGATAAAGACATTGCCTTTACTGAAATGAGCACAATTCATGCTGAGAAGGTCAAAGGGAGGAGAAACAACACAATAAAGATGCACAAGTCACATTTAGGCAACTTGTCATTCCAGGGAGGCACTTTACTTAACATTATGGGGAAAGAATATGTGAAGCAAGTGAGGCACACCATCGGATTGTCATCATGAGAGATTTTGAGGATTTATTGAAAAGAGCAAGAGCTGAGAAGGTCAAAGGGCTCTTTGGGAGCCGATGTCGGAGAAACAACACAATAAAGATGCACAAGTCACATTTAGGCAACTTGTCATTGCAGAGAGGTTCTTACTTAACATTATGGACAGCCCTTTTATGAAAGAATATGTGAAGCAAGTGAGGCACACCATCGGATTGCCATCATGAGAGATTTTGAGGATTAGGGACTTGCATCTTTAGGTTACATCCATCAAAATTCAAATGGAGGTTTTAAAAATATAATGTGACAAGTATGGGTGCTCTATTGTTTGCGATGGTTGGTTGGACGAAAAAAAGAGCTTAATATAATTTTCATCAAATATGTGGATGGAAGTGGCAATGTGACACAAGTTATTTAAAAGGCTGCTTTGGAAAAAGTTCTACAAGTGGTGATGGATAACGCAGTTAATTGTGTTTGGGATGAGAATTTACTTATGTCGGGTTATCATTACAAGTTGACTCATTACATCAAGTTGTTTCATTGTGGTCAACGAGGAATGGATGAAGCACAAGCTTGGCAAAAGTAAGGACATTCATAATGGGTCCTGGGCGAAAATGGGAGCTACTTTTGGATGAGACTGAGGTTATTGTCGGGCTTACAAAGCCTATCAAAATTGTTGCATTGTGCCAATAGAGATGGATCCATTGATCGAACTATTAAGGAAATGTTGTCTCTTATGCAATATGTAGAGTGGAAGCATAAGGCAATGGAAGCCAAAGTAGTTGGACTCAGATCTACGTGCAGTGTGTCTATATCCTTTATTTTTTGGAATGGGTCAAGTGATAGATGTTGAGCTTTCACAAGGATTCATCGACTACATTGGCATGTATAGCAAGGGAGATATGGACTCTAGAATCAAAGTTGCTTGGACAATGGAGTTTGTATCGAAATAGAGCAGGGCCAAGGTTCTCAAATGCGTGACTCACAGGCCCAAGATAATTGCAATATTTGTAACTTGGGGTAAGACATTTGATTCTAGTACATTAGAATTGCAAAAGATGGCAACACGTCCCATTTGTGAAATGAGTTGGAGCACTTTTTCTAAGATTCAAAAAAAGATAAGAGGAATAGAATCAAGATGTCTAATGAATCAGGAATGATGACATTATCATTTTGATTCTAGACATATTGTCTACATCTATCATCGATGATCCTATAGTAGCATCCTAGCCTCCTCAAAAGTTCTCGTGCAACCATAGGCTTCCCTCAACATCCCCTCAACATCATTGTCATCCTCCTCATTCTCATCCTTTTCTTCCTCTTCCTTCTCAATGTACAACTCATCCTGTAAGGTCTCTGTATTCTCTTTCTCCAACGGGCTCCTCCTCGAGAGCACGAGAGCTTTTACCGTCTCCTCCTGTAATAGATCCTAACACCACAGTAGGGCAAACACGAACTGATCCCCCCAACCTTGCCTACTCCCTGATATAGAGTAAGCCCCTCCTAGCCCAGTGTGAGGACTGGTAGCATGCATACTGCCAAGTGTCGGTCACGTGGCACTGACGTGGCCGACTGCACGTCGGGACCCAACTGGGGGCCCTATCCTGTTGACAGGGTCCCTAAGCTGTGTTAGGCCCGCCATGGCTATGGACTGTGCTGGGGCACACTACTCACACTGTCTTGCCCTGTTGGTCATGTACGTTGGACACGACCCTGACTGTGGTATCTGACCTCCTGTGTTCTCTAGGGTTCGACACTGGTCACGTGCTCGTAATACTCCCTCCCCCTTAAGAACCGTCTTAGTCCTCTAAGACAAAGTCTGGAAAGATCTTGCGAAGCAAGGTTGCATCGAATCGCGGTTCAAACCGCCTTTTACGGTTCGAACCATTGATCGTTCGGACCCGGTTCGAACCGTTCGAATTGTTCGAACCGTCTGGCCTTAAAACGATTCCATCGGGATTCGGCCCTCGGGATTCTGTTCGCGCCCGAGAGAGAGAGAGAGAGAGAGAGAGAGAGAGAGAGAGAGAGAGAGAGAGAGAGAGAGAGAGAGAGAGAGAGAGAGAGAGAGAGAGAGAGAGAGAGAGAGAGAGAGAGAGAGAGAGAGAGAGAGAGAGAGAGAGAGAGAGAGGGTGGGTGTGCACTCAGGAGTCAGCACTCTGTGTGCACTGTGCATTTGCCATTCAGATTGTGTGTGTGTGCTCAGTGCTGTGTGTGAGAGAGAGAGAAAATGGTGTGATTTTGTGTGTGTGTGTGTGTGTGTGTGTGTGAGTGATTGTGTGATATTGTGTGTGTGTGCACTGTGTGTGTGTGTGTCCACTGTCTTTTGATGTGTACAGTGTGTGTGAGTGAATCAGTGAGTGTGTGAGAGAGAGAGAGAGAGTGTGTGTGTGTGTGTGTGAGTTTTGAGATGTGTGCACACTGCACTGTGAGTTTGTGTGAGGCTTGAGCACTGAGATTGTGTGTGTGTGTGGGCAGTGGGCATTGTGAGATGGGTGTGGGACCTGGGTAGCTACTTAGTTAGAAGTTAGAAGTTAGGAGTTAGTGACTAGTCTGAGTTAGTAGTTACTAGATAGTAGAGTCTAGTTAGAGCTTAGATAGATCTGTAGACTGTCACCTGTGAGAGAGAGAGAGAGAGAGAGAGAGAGAGAGAGAGAGAGAGAGAGAGAGAGAGAGAGAGAGAGAGAGAGAGGGCCACCATGCCGAGGGATAGGGATCCCTTGTGGGATCACGTCACCATCGCTGCGGCCTATGGCACATCGGGCACGAAGAGATGGACTTGCAGATACTGTCACCAGTGTTACACTGGAGGGCCCACATGCATCAGGGCACATTTGTTACGTTTGAGGGGGTACGAGATTGCCCCTTGCATGCATGCTCTTGACACGCTACTCACTCCTGTCGCATTGGAGGAGGTTGGCCCTTCGAGGATGGGGCCCAGACCGAGAGGTAAACATTCAACTCTAAGACTCTTACACTTCAAAGTTCAAACATTGATCAAGTTTTAAGTTTTAACTTTTAGCTCACATGATACATCAAGTTTGAAGTTTCAATTTCATTGATCATCTAATTTATAAATTGTATTGTAATTTCAAATTTGTCTTTTTTGGCAGACCGAGATGCAGTCACGGCGACACAGCCAGAGGCCACCACATCACGCCCCCCAGTTGCCATCCGCTCACCCCTCGCTTCCCATGGCCCAGAGGACAGAGCTGCAGATGAGGCAGGGCCTAGTACCCGACCTGACCCGCCTTCTGGTGCAGGATCTTCGACACCACCTCCAGCCATGACCATACCGGCACCACATCATCCACCTGAGAGAGGGAGAGGTAGACGGGGCCACACTACACAGATGGGGAGGGGGGGGGGGTAGGGAGTACTATGTGTCCAGCTTCGCTCCCAGAGCCATGGCAGAGGCAAAGGTTGCCATTCGACAGTCGTTCTACACCTGCGATCTGCCATTTCATTTGGCTAGGACCCCGGCATGGAGGAGGGCGATGAGTGCGGTGAGTGCGATTGGGCAGGTGTGGCAGGGGCCATCTTGCGAGCACCTGAGGATGAAGGGGCTTCTTGATGAGCGGGCTTTTGTTGACCAGAAGCTAGAGCCTAGAGCAAGTACTCATCCTGAATGGAATACTGTTTCCATTTGAATCCTTGAGTCCACTGTCCCTCAACCACTGGGGTTTGTTTGGGTGATACAGGCTCAGAATCCTCAACGTCATCTAACGTATACTCGGACTCATCATCATCCTCAACGGAAGCTGCCGTATTCTTGGATGAACTGGTACTAGCCCCGGAAACTGGTTCGGGAGTCAGTAACTGTCTGCTCTGGACTAAGTTCCAGATAGTAGAGAAGAATGCATCATGTTGGCACTTCCCTCTCAAGGACTCGAGTAACTCATTACAAATTTGAGTAAAACTCAGCTCGTTTATCATAAGCATTCTACTAAGGGCATCTGCTACTGTATTGAATTTCCCCCGTCTATATCTGATAGACATATCAAACTCTTGCATCAACTATGCCCAATGAGCTGTCCGACCTCTGAGCTCAGGTTGATTGCAAAGGTATCTGAGACTTTCATGGTCTGTCAGGACCTCAAAGTTGGCACCATACAAATAATGCCTCCAAGTCTTAAGGGCATGGACTATAGAAAAGAGTTCTTTTTCATAGGCACTGTACCTAGTCTGAGCTGGCTCGAGTTTTTTACTCTCGAACGCAACTGGTCGTCCACCCTGAGTTAGTACAGCACCAACTGCAAAGTCGCTAGCATCTGTTTCGACCACAAATGGCTGATTGGGGTCGACGACTTTTAAAACTGGTGCTGTAGCTAAGGCTGTTTTGAGAGCATCAAAGCTCTCCTGCTGTGTGGACTCCCAAATGAACTCCTTTCCCTTTCCCTTGAGAAGATTTGTCATGGGAATTGCTATCTGATCATATTCCTTGACAAATCTTCTGTAATATCCCGCCAGACCAAGAAAGATCTGAAGTTCTAAAATATTCTGAGGTCTCAGCCAACTGAGTATGGCTTTAACCTTATTGGGGTCCATCTTAATCCCATCTGCCGAGATAATGTGACCCAAATAAGCTACTTCTTCAACGAAGAATTCACACTTGGATTCTTTAGCATAAAGCTTATGCTTTCTAAGCAGTCGAAACACCTTTTTGAGGTGATTTAGAGGCTCCTTTCTCGTTTTGCTGTAGATGAGGATGTCATCTAAAAATACGACTACAAACTTACCCAAGTATGGTCTGAGGACACTGTTCATCAAGGTCATAAAGGTAGCTGGAGCATTTGTGAGCCCAAATGGCATCACCTTAAACTCATTATGACCATGACGAGTTTATACAGACTTGATGATATCCCGATCTGAGGTCTATTTTACTGAAAAACTTGGCCCTGTTGAGTTGATCAAACAACTCGTTTGCCTGAGGCATAGGGTATTTATTCTTAATTGTGACTTTATTGAGGGCTCTGTAATCTATGCATAGACGCATAAACCCCTCTTTCTTTTTCACCAAAAGGATTGGTGAGGCCCATGGTGAACTACTGGTCTGAATTTGGCCTTTCCCAAGATAATCTGTTAACTGCCTAGTTATTTCTTCATCCTCTGTTCGGCTGACCCGATACGGAGGTTTAGAAACAGGTGTTGTACTTGGTACCAGGTTTATTACATGATCTACCTCTCTGCTAGGTGGCAAACCATGTGACAAATCTTCAGGAAAAACATCTTTAAATTTAGACAATAAAGTTTCTAATTTACTGATTTTCTACTGTAAAGAACTGGAAATAGAAACTTCAGGAATAAACTGAAAGTCACATAAGAATACCTGATGGTCGTCGTCTCCGATTAGCTGATAGAGCTCTGAACTGCAGACCATAGGGCTGTTGGGAACATCATGCTCCCCATGCAACTGGATCTCTCGGCCTTTATGCTGAAAGCTGAGGGTGTTCTCCTGATAATTTCTGTGGAGGGAAGGTCCTAAACTGTAGAGCCAGTCTCTCCCGAGAACAATGTCTGTGCGATCCAGGCGCATTATCTGAAAGTTTATTTCATCTCGGTACCCCTGAATACCAAGGTTTAAGCTACTTACCATAGTTTCCCAGATTTTCTTATCTTCACCCTTAGCTAGTGAAACTATGTGCCTATGATGACTAGGTACTTCTGGAAGTTTAAGTTTTTTAACCCCATCATCAACCATAACTCTAACTGACTGGTTACCAACTTTCCCATGCATACGCACTAGATCATGCGGCCCAAAACTGAAGGGTCTCGCTAGCGTTGCAGAGGTTAGCTGGCAACAGTGTTCATGGTCTTCATGAAACACTTTGATCTTGGAAGCTGTCGAGTCACTAGGGAAACTTACGATCTGAACAAGATGAACTTGTTTTTTATCTTTTTTATCTTTCTTAGTGACAGGCCCCTTGGGACACTGTCTGATTGTGTGTCCCTTGCCCATGCACACAAAGCACAAACGTTCTTGTTTGGCTTTCTCAGAATCTTTTGGTTTTAAGGGCTGTATGAGCGATGGGCGTTTCTGAGGAGCTTCACCTTTAACTTTATCTTCTTTCTTTCTTTTTAAAAATTTCTTTTTAAATTGAAAGTCTTCCTGAGGAGGCTGCTCAGAAAGGGGTTGTTGTCTCGCCCTTTTCCTACCCACTGAATTATCATAGATTTGAGCATATCTGAGAGCTTGCTCTAGGGTAGTAGGCGAGTTCTCTGAACCTCTACTTTATATTCATCCTTGAGGCCACGGACAAATCCCCTGATTTTCTGATAATCATTTTTAATTTTTAAAATTGCTTCTCGATACTGCGAGATATATTGGATTAGGGACTTGTCCATTACTGTTTTCTCCCAGGCTTCCTAGGCTCTATCAAGCTCATTTTCAGGTTAGGAAGGCTTCTTCAAAGGCCTTCCATGACTGGGGAGTCTGCCCAGTCCCCTGGAGATTAATCACCACTTATAGGCCATGGGCCCTAGGGAAAGACTGGCCTCAATAGCTTGCAAATGGTCAGGGGTCTGTTTAAGAGCATGAAAGTTCTTCCATTTGCTGAGGAAGGTTTGTAGAATGTCTGCATTTCTATCCTTCTCTTCCCCAATAAAAGTAGGAGGCTTTAAGTCTTTAAAGACACTAGGGTGAGACCGCATAGGCTCACTTGAGACTGATGGAAGTGGAGAAGGAGACAACTGAGAAGTGGAGGGAAGGCTTCCTTTCGTGGAACTCAAAATCAATTGAGTTCAGCGAACGAGTCGTCCACACTGGACTTGAAATTGGCTAATGCCAACTTCAGTTCATCCACTTCTGTTACCAAGTGGAGAAACTGCTCCTTGGTAACCAATTCGTCGAGTTTTTTGGCGAATTGTTCCTGTTCTTCAACTTTCATTGGTTCTTTCCCTTTACTGAACCTCAGGGATTCCGTTTCTAATTCATCAATGCCTCTTGTCAGGGGTTAATCAGATCCCGGAGAAGTGGTCATTTCCAGAGATAGAAAAAGGTTGCCTGACGTGTCCTTTCCAAAAAAAAGTCAAAAAGACTAATTTATAACTGTACAAAGAGGGAAAGAAGACTTAGCTGTTTCTGAGGACTGTACTTCCAAAGAAAATACGAAGAGGAATCCTCTCAGCTCTTCCATCACGAATCTCAGATCTGCTGCCCCGGAAAAATCCAAGTTTGAAGCCCAAATAGTGTTTCAAATTTCCGGAATCTTGGAGGAAGTTACTCAGTGACCTACTAGCAGACCTGTAGCTCTGAAAAAATTTAGTAGAAAGCTGAAAAAGACGCAAAGAAAATCTGGACTTTCTTGGTTCCTCCCCTCGCTGTCTGATCAGCGACTCAGTTGGTCCACAGAAACCAATTTTGAAGCCAAAAAACAATTCTAAATTCTGAAACTTCAAGAGCACCCTGCTCGCTGTCTGGCTGAGGTTCTACTGCTCAGAAAATTCTGGCTTGAGGCCCAAAAAATACAAATACTTTCTGATTTTGGTGTCTCTCTGCCCTCGCTGACTGGACAGCAATCTGATTGCTCCAGAATCTTCTGATTTAAGACCAAAGATGATTCTGAAAATCAGGATATATGAGGGTACTATCAGCGCTGGATCAGCACCACTCTTTCTCCTTAAAAATTCGCTCTAACTCCCTGAATCTGATGGCAAAAATCAGAGATGAAGTCTGAATTTGCAGCGCTGGACCTGCTCTAGAAATTTGGACTAATTTCTATCTGAAAAGCAAACTTTTCTACAAACTTTTGGTCAGAAGAAAGCTGTTCCTACAGCGCTCGCCCTGCTCCTCTAATTTCTGAAAATCTCCAAGTATCTATACACCTTTCTGACTTTCTCTACTGCTGCTACTAAGCTCCCAAAGATGGAGATGGCTCTGATACCAGTGTAATAGATCCTAACACCACAGTAGGGCAAACACTAACTGATCCCCCCAACCTTGCCTACTCCTTGATATAGAGTAAGCCCTTCCTAGCCGAGTGTGAGGACTGGTAGCATGCATACTGCCAAGTGTCGGTCATGTGGCACTGACATGGCCAACTGCACGTCGAGACCCAACTGGGGGCCCTATCCTGCTGACATGGTCCCTAAGCTGTGTTAGGCCAGCCATGGCTATGGACCGTGTTGGGACACACTACTCACACTGTCTTGCCCTGTTGGTTGTGTACGCTGGACACGACCCTGATTGTGGTATTTGACCTCCTGTGTTCTCTAGCGTTCGGCACTGGTCACGTGCTCGTAACACCTCCCCTCCTTCTACATGATGTAGTAGCCTGAGTGGTTTGTCTCACACCCAAGGATAGGCAATGGTTACAAAGTTACACTTGCCATGTTTGAACTCTGAGACTTGAGTATAGTTTCCACGAATTGCGGTTCGAACCTCGAACCAGAGCTCAAAACGAACGAATCATTCGGAGCTGGTTCGAACCAAAAAAATAAAAGAGCCCAATTCATTGTTGATTACTAATTTAATCTTTTCTGATAATATGAATTTTGAGTATTGTCATATGTGTTTGAACTTTTATCACTCTTGGCCTGAAATTGGACTTGGCATTTTAAATATATCATTCATGAAACATTAGGACTTTGATCATGAGATATGATGGGACAAAGCTGGAACTTGAAAATGGGAATTAACCTACAGTCAATAAGGCCTCATGATGGAGGAATTTATCTACATCCTCCTCGTTATGTGACTTTGGTGGCAAGTCTAGAACCCTTGCAATCAGGTCATCCATGTGTGCAAAATCAGAATAGAACTGACCAATGTAAGTGTTCGATTTGTCCTTGAGCTCCCTCTCATGGAATTGTCTCACTCCACAACGGTTAAGCATGCAAGCCATAGTGTGCACAGAGTGATGGAACCATTGCAATATGCTTTGTCACCTGTTATTTCCTCAAGTTTGCAACATTTGAGAATCCAGAATGAATATTCATGAATGAAGAGTCCAAAAATGGAACTTGTAAGCAAACTTGGTGTTGGCAATTCTCAAAACCTCCAAGTTGGAATGGGCTCTGAACATATTAAGGATTCTCAGTCTCTTGGTGATAGACCTCATCAAGAGCAGTGCCATGTCAACAACCTCCTTGATCCAAGGTAATCTGCAATGTCCTCAAACAAAACGCCCAAGCAATGTGTAGCACAAGGTGCCCCAAAAAGTGGGGATAGGTCTATAAAAACACAGTTCGTTACGTTGTCGGTGACCTTTGTATAGTGAACAACATTGGACTTTCAAAGTTTTACACATTTGATACATTGTAAGTGTTATTTTGCATTGTGCAATACAATAATTGATAAGTATTAAGCACTAAGTTCTCAATAATTACCTACTGTATACACAACGTTTGCTGACCCCGCCTCCTTAATGGCAACCATGATGTTGTGAAATGTTCACTTGCCAGTCACCATTCTGCTTGCCTCAGAGGTGTCGATGGCTTTTAGAAAGATTGTGCTCAACTGCTCATGTAGGACACCGATATATTCAAAATGTGGCACTTCCTTACATCTTTCAAGCCATCTTGATATGATGTTACATCCATACCTAGTTCCCACTAGCCAGAAATGACAATCAGCCATATCAGGACTCGGATTTATCATTTAAAGAATATGATACAAATTACAAAACACCGAAAAGGGGCATACAACCAATCTAATTAAGCAAATTGTAGTCGATTGGGCAATATGATAACAAATGTAGTACGAGTGACAGGCAAGTGGATATGGTGTGGTTACGAATGGAGCCACAACTGATCTAGAGCTAAGCTATGAAAGCATCACATAAGCAAGACTTAAGCTATGAAAGTAGCACATAAGCAAGACTTAGCCCTAGAAAGCAAGAAAGAGAGAGATTAAGGAGACTAAAGAGAGAGATCAATATCATCAGCTGAATAACAAATGACACAGTTTCCCTACTTATAGCCAAGAGGAAGCCCTAAAAGGAAGCTTCTGGTGGCTAGGGCCCAACTGGGAGGGATAATAGTGCGCCCTCCAAGGAGGCCCCCACTCTCCAGTCATATGTCCAAATGGCCTAATAATGAATAATAAGGCTATTGGCCAACCATATAGTCTAAGTGTCACTAATGAATAAAAAGGGCCCAAGGCCTGCTTATGCATAAAGTAAAGTAAATGTAAATGGATGCGGCGAATGTAATGAGCCAAGACCATAACTCTCCCCGACACAAAAAAAAAACCCAACTGTCGAAAAAAAACTGGATCAAATAGTAGCAAGCCTTGGTGCATCAACAACTAGAGCAACATCTGATGTAGAGGAATCAACAAGTGCAGCAAGAGCACGATCCTGATCCGCAAGTGATGGTGTATGATAAAAGACATCAATAGGCTCCCATGTGGCCTCCTCAACAGGACGACCATCCAACTGGACCATAAACTGAATCTGCCGGCAACATTGACTATGGTGAAGGCGAACGTGGTGAATGGCAGCTGGTAAGAAAGGGAACAGCTCAGGATCAACATCATGGCGACGAAGGGAACATCTCGGCCGCGTCATTTGAAACCAAGCAATATGGAACAAACTAGGAATGCCAAGGAACCAGAAGAAGATCAAGCAGCAACCAGGAATGCCAAGGTATCCGTAATGCCCAAGATAGTAGAGGATCAGCCCAAAAGATAGGGACATCACCAAGGTATCCAAAAAGCATCAGCAACAGGAAGCCACTAAGGAAACTGGAAAAGAGATGGACACTCATTGCGAATAGCCGCATCATACACGTAACCATCAACCATATGTGCAAACTCAATGATATAGGTGCCCCAAGAAAAGATAGCAGCATCGGAAGACTAGCACCAAGGAGTAGGAACATAAGTAGGATGACAGACACGCTGTAATAGCATGGAAAAGCAAGCGATATGCCAGGAAACATGGATCATAAAGAGATCATCCTGACAAAGGATAGCTAAAATGGAGAAACGTGCACCAGCATGGTCAAAAGCCCAAGGTAATTATAAGGCCCACGAATGAGAAGTAGCAATGGCACACGGTACCTTCAAGGCCCCTATCACGAGAAGAGCAGCATGCCAAAAGCTCCAGAAGGTCCAAGAAATCAATGCCTCATCTAAAAAAACATGATGCTTAAAAACAATAGCAACAAATCTAGAAATAGTAGAGGCCTCAACTGAAAGACCTGTAGCCGAAAAACTCATCCAAAAAGACCTCATATGGACATACCAATCCATCATAGGATACACCAAAAACGGATGGAGAATCGGATGACCCATCGGAACTGGCCGCAAGTGTAATCCCAAAGTACACACCAGGCGCACAAGTGAGGAATAGAAGAAATGCACTGGAATGCGGAACAGGATCCCCAACATCAGTAGCAAGCATCGGATCAATATCCACGTGTAACTGGGGATGAGTACCAAAGCACATATGAGCAATACTGAAGTATATGGCGGCAACATCCCCACAAACTATCCAAGAGAGGAGAAGGAACTCTCTCAAGGTACTCTGATGGTCTCGGAAAACCAGAACAAAGTGGCAACTCAGCATCAGAGACCAAGCGATATGGAGCAACCTGAAATGACGGGGAATCTGAAGATCACCTGGACAAATAGTAGCTGGAAAGGAGGCAATAACCCAAGCCATCAGGATATGCCAAGCCTGACAATGAGCAACAATCCAAGGAACAGATTGAGAGCCACATGCATAATCATAGAGATATCCGCACCATAGACGATCAGTAATATGGAAAAACCAGCACCAATCAACAGGTCCAAATGGAAACCAAGCTATACGTAATAACCAGGAATGCCATATATCCATAGCATCGGCATGGACTGCAGCAAACCTATATGTAGAAACACAAGGAGACTGAAGGATGCCTATATACTCATCTAGAAAGACCCCAACATATAAACACCCTAGATAAGTAATAGTGACCATCTGGCAAATATCCTCGGATGGAAAATGTGTAACGGTAAGGGCCAAAGGCGCATGAATCATGTAAGGAACCGTAGAAATATCACGAGGCAGTTCACAAACCTCAAGCAGAGATCCATGGAGCAAAGCGAAAGAAGATACAACCGGATCACCAATAGCGAGGGAACCATCAAACGTGGACCCGTGAAGAACCCCATAGAAATCAGCAGGAACATCGGCCATAACGGACTCAAGAGATGGAGATATAGAGACCAGAAGATACTGCACCAACCAAGGTATGCGCAAAAGCAATAGTAGAAATACCACCAAGGTATACGGCCTGAATATCAATGAAACCAGGAATGACTACTGAATACAATATCTGTGAATCAAGGCATACAGGCACAAGGCGCACAACAACAACCTGTAAATCCGGAGCAGCATCAACCTGAGGAAGAGGACGCACGGATGGTGAAAGTGAAGCAGCAACTAATGTACTCTGAATGGAAAGAAGAGCTGCATCCAGCCTTTGGCAGGCTATGCATAAACTGCTTCTCGGTAACCAACTGATAGTCACCCTGGGAATCAATACCAGCAAGTAAATGATGCTGACCAACATGAGTAAAGGAAAGTGTATGCTGAGAGAGATCCACAGCAACAGTACCAAGTGAAGAGAACTTGTCTGCACCAAAAATAATGTCATAGTGCTTTAGAGAAATGATGTCGAATCCTGCCTGACCAGAAAAATCACCAATGCGATAATCCAAGCCCTGAATCATCTGAGAACTGGGAAAAGAATGGGAACGAGCAACCTCAACACTAAGAGGCTGGGAAGCAGGAACAGGCGTAGCACGAATCCTGGTGGAAATGTAACTGCTAATAAATGAATGTGTACTGCCTGTATCCACTAAAGCAATATACTCTCGCCCCGCATCTAGAATAATATGATCCACAAATGGAACAACATACGTAGGCATAATAACAGAAGCATCAACTAATAAATTATGGCCTAAATATGCATTTAGAAGAACCGCATACCCATCTAGACGGTTATCAACAAAATTAGCTAGTGAGTATAGAATAGGACCATCATGAAATGTATTACCGTATGCCATATGGAGATCTACTGGAGTAGCCAAAGCATCTGAAACCGTATACCCATGAATAATATCGAAATAAGGAGCATAGGCGACAACATCTGTAGCATGACGCTCAGGAACACGAGTAGCATCAAAGTACTCAACAACAATATCAAAGCATGGAACAACATCATCAATAGTATCACAGCATGCTATATCAGTATCAAGGACCATATCAGCCGCAACCTGTATATGTGAATCAGCATCAGTAGGAACCTGCATATGTGACTCTGACTCACTATGGGATACAATGACGAGCTCAGGTAGATCAATAATTATCTCAAGTAAATCAGGCAACTCGCTCAAACTGTGTGATATAGGATCTTGAAGGTCAGCGAACTTTGCAGACGTGTAACATTGGACAAAAGCAGGTCGAGGGGTCGGACTAGGAGACGAAGGGACAATGCAAGGAGCTGGAACTGAAGGGGCAGGTGTAGGGGTGGACATAACGGGAAAAGATGAAGCAGAAGGACGGGGTCGGGAGAAGCGGGAAGGAAGGGTGTTAGAGTACTTGTGCTGTAAAGTACTAGCAAGAGACATCGCCTCAACAAGTGTGGGAGGACGGAAGGAAGAAACATCGTAACGTAAGTCACCATGAAGCCCAGCAATATAATGAGAAATAAGCTCAGTGGCCGGTAGATCTGTGAAAAGATAAGAAAGCTCCATAAACTGATCTGTATAAAAAGCAAGGTCACTGGTCTGAGTGAGACTACGGAATGTATCACATTGGCAGTCGAGCCACTGAGGATCAATCATAGCATGACGGAGGTCACGGCGAAAGGTATGCCATATATGGAGCCCTTCCCGATTAGGATCAGCTCAATAAACTTGCCACCACGTGGCGGAGCGCCCATCTAAGTGTAAAGCAGCCAACTGGATCTTCTAAGGATCAGTCTTAGGGTAGATCTGAAAATATGTGTCCAGCTTAGCAAACCAATTCTCTAATAGGTTCCTGAGCTACAAAGGGTTGTGATGTGGAAGGTTTTGATGAGCTTATTGCCACAAAATACAATGACACATAATATGTACACGAAATTTTGTTTGAAAGTTGAAAGTTTAAACATGTTACAATGAAGTTCAAACAACTTCCAAAGTAGTACAAAACAACAATTTGTAGCATCGAAATTTGAGGGTGTGGTCATGAATGTTTAATTGTGGTCAAAGGACTAGTCTTCTCTATGACATGCACAAGCATTGATGTTGGTGCCTGCATGCAACTAGCAATCTTGTAGCTATGCTAACGTGCAACTAGCATAGCCACTTAAACTTATAGTTGTGCTTTTATTTGATTGGGGCCACCTATGTAGCTAATGTTGCAATACTTGGAAGTGCACTTCTTTGGATGCCTGAGGTGCCATAATATGCGGCAATTGTAACATGATCCCATAAGGGATCCCTAGCCCTCAACATGGTATTCAGATTTTTCCCTCTCGAGTCCTTACCCTCTTCCCTCTTCCTTCTTCCTTCTCCTTGCAACTTGCCCTCTTCCAAATCCCTCTTCTTACCTAATAACTATTCCCTAAAGGCGAAATTCTCATAAAGTATGCGCGCTTTTGAACCCTGAGTACCAAATCCTGCCCTCTTGTAATTCTCATGATCTCTCTCTCTCTCTCTCTCTCTCTCTCTCTCTCTCTCTCTCTCTCTCTCTCCATGTCCCAAGCCCTATGATCTATCGCTTTCCCTTCTCTCTCCTTTCTCCATCTCACACTCCCTCTCCTATGATACTATTTATGTTTTCTCCCTTGCCCTATTCTCTCCTCTTTAAAACAAGTGGCTGAAATTTTTTCACGAAACATGCCAAAGACAATAATGATTTGCATGTTGGGTTTTTTTTTGTCCCAACAAATATAGCTTACCCTGAACCATTTCCAATTTTAGCTAGTTTGAGGTTTGAACTACGATTCAGTGAAACATTGGTTTGGTGTTTACAGAAATATTTTGATTACGAGTCTGTTGCTTGTGAACCTTTTGAAGATTTTTTTGGCACTAATTTTTTTTTTGTGACTTTCTGTTTGAATGCAAAAGTTAAAGTGGTCCTTAATCACAATTTGGGTTGATTTTCTTCTTTTGCTATTTGGAAATTGAATTCTTGGGTATGTTGATCTGAAAGCTAATTGATGTGATTCCCGTAGTATCAGGTTTCTACATCATGTTTTTGGAAAGGGCATGCCATCATATAAGTCTTGATGCTTTTGATTGATGGACACAAGTGTTTTGAGCTTGGAAAGGGCATTTATTGTGTTCAACACCTTTTGCTCAAATTTTCAAATTTTTCTTGCATGTTGGTGTACAGGGAAGACAACATTATTGAGAATTTTTGCTGGGAAGCATATGGTTGGAGGGAAAGATGTCGTGCGCATATTAGGACAATCTGCATTTCATGATACTTCACTTACTTGCAGTGGTGAACTAGCATATCTGGGAGAATCTTGGAGTCGAGCCATTGGTTGTGCGGTATGTTTATTCGATAAGAAACTCTTTTCCTTCACATATGCATGAACTGTGAAGTATGACAAGTGTATGTTGACTGGTGACGAGATAATACTTTTACTCTAGGGAATCAATTCAACTGTCTTTTGATAACTAGTCTTGAATAAGCAAGTTTTTCTAGTTAAAAAATTAAGAACCTTAAACAAAGGCTTTAAACATACATATTCTGTGATCTGCATTTGCAGGGGGAGGTACCTTTGCAAGGGGACTTTTCTGCTGAGCACATGATATTTGGAGGTAAATGCTTAGGTTTTTTAGAGAATAGAATAATCCGTAATTTCTTTATGAGCTTTCATAGAGAGAAGAACAGAACACATTGTCCAAGGGAATGCATTATTTTGAACAAAATAGACACTCAAGGTCAATAACAACATCTTAGCAAATTTTTTCATTATTTATGACCGTTAAAAGGGGGCTCCCAAGCATGTCTAGATCCTCTTGGTGAAGAATGCCCTAACAGGTCTGAGCTAATGTGAAAAAGTACCTCTTGAAATTCCTTCCAAGTACTTATTAGCTGCAACCGTGAATGAGATGGTGGCCCTCCATTTCAATCTCACCATTGTGACATTAGACAAAATTGTTCGCTTGTCCCCTTTCATGGATGTAGCGGATCGTGATCCACTGCATCCTTGTTCCGGAATGTGCATTCTGGGACACTGGCTATCCAGAACCTGGATTTCGAAAAAATTTGAATTTTTTTTTGTGAGGCCACTTGCAGGCAGTTGCAGCCTTAAATAAATAATTTCATTTGAGAGAGTGAGAGAGGTGTGAAAGGGGTCATAGGAGGCCTTCTGCATTTTGGGCATCGTGGAGCAGCATTTTGGATGTGATCTGCAACGGTGAGGGAGTGGTGTGTGGAGAAAAAACAATTTCAGATAAGTTTTGGTTTCACTTTTTGAAAGCTAATAGAATAAGCTGTAGGCATAGATGCACAGAAATGTGTTTCTGAGGGCACGCGTTTCTCCTCCCAGAATTGCAAAAAAAAAAAAAAGTTTTTTTTTTTGGGAAAAATAGCTTATGGCTGAAACTTTTTTAGGGGATCAATGGTCAAACCAGCGTTTTACCTCTCAAAAGTGCAGTAGATGGGGCACAAATAGATCTTATTTTCAATAGCTATTTGGTTGTTATTTGCTCTGGTTTTCAATAAATGCTCAGGGGGTCTAGGGGGCGGTAGCCCCCCGAGAAACAGGGGGTACGGGGGGCGGTAGCCCCCCGGTGGGGGGTTTGGTGGGCAACGCCCCTCAACGGCATGGTCCGGGGTAAGGCCTCTTCATGACTTGGCCTTCCAACTCTCTGAGCAAAAACACACTTACTAGGACCATCTATGATCGTTACAGACAGGCTAGAGGTTAGTTTTGAATTTTTATCCTTGACAGAACCCAACATGGATTAATGCACTTGACTTGGACCATCCTGCACCCGAAACATTCGACAAACTACACAGTAATTATGCTCTTAATTAGAGCTTTCATCTGATACCCATATTGCCCATAAAAAGACCAAACAAAAAAAAAATTGTATTTTTGAGAAACGTGTTTCTGAACCGCATTTTTGAACGCGATTCTGAAACGCGTTTCAAAAACGCAGTGCATCTATGGCTGTAGGCAACGTAATCAAGTGATTTTTGGTTTTAAATCATTTTTTCCATGTCCACAAACATGCCTGTGCAGTTAGTTTTGGTTGTTATCGTTTATTTCTACTAGCGAAAGACTTGAATCCCATGCATTTTTTGGCCCTATTTGTGAACTGACCTATAGCCATTCAATTGCGGTGCAGTTTGCAGCTCAACTATATTTCTTCATGCCTAATAGAGACCCTTGTGCTATTAGTTTCGGCCGTTATCACTTGTAGTGGAAGTTTTCAATGACATGCCCTAATCGTATGTGTTTTTTGGCCCTATTTGTAAACTGACTTATAGGCATTCGATTGAGGTGCAATATGAAGCTAAACTATGTTACTTCATGCTCATAGAAATGCATGGGATGCTTGTTTCGATGAGTTTAGGGTCTAGGACGTTACTTTCAACTTGACCTTGTTGTAAAAACAAAAGAATTTACGATTTGTTTCGGTTGTCAGGTTGCATCAATTGTCAAGGTTGTTGTAAGCAATTCAATGCTGTATAATGCGTATGCGGATGTTGTTACTACCAACGGATTGTACCGAACATCTGCTTGTTGGCTTCCTCTCTTGTAGGTTTGATACTATATTACATGTGATGCCGATCCTTGGCAGAGGCATTTGGTCAGAGGTTGAGCTAGTTTGCGAGCAGTTAATGCCCAAATAACCTATAGGAGGGTGTACTTTTATAGGAGGTGTAGGTTGAAAACTGCTCCTATGCTTTGCATGGCCTTAGAGAGTGATCAACAACAGTCTCTAAATACTCATTAGAGATCCGTGAAGGCTCCTATTAGGTTTAGAGCTGCTACATATGCTCAAAACAAGCGAAAATCACTTTTTGGGAGGGTGCCCTATTATGTAACTTCGTCAATTTAGTGCACAAGCCTCAAACAATCATAATGGGAGTTTGATAGCTTGTTTCAGAGCTCAAATAATACACAAAATAACCTGCATAGTCTTCTCTAGCAACCAAGTCAGAGATTCGAAGAACCCAACGTTCGAAAAAGCATGAAACACACTAGCTTTTTGGAAATTTTCAATACCGTTCGACCTCTACAACTCGTTCTTTTTGTCAACAACTTATGAACAGCCTCGAACTACCTCAGAGAGAGTGCATGCATGCACATAATCGTCAAATACCATGCACTGCTCCACATGTCATAATTGGAATGCTTGTGCCCTCTCAAGGTTATTAGCTACATAACTAACCTTGATTGGAATATCGAGGCGTAACTAGTAAACTCAATTGAACATTGGAGTGCCGAATATGGACATCAAGGATTATTCTAGATCCTCGATACTAGATGTGGACGTCACACAAAGCCTCTGGGTGATGGCTTTTTAACACAAAGATGTATGTCCTAACCATGACAAGTGTCCTCTTCTTCTTGGCCTTGCCACAAATTTGACCAAGAAGATGGCACTGGATGTGATGGCCAAAACTTAGGGGAGGCCTCCTATGCTGTGTATCAAAAGATTGATGCAATGTGCTGCATATTGGGTCCACAGGATAGTTTCTCTCCAAAACACATTGTCAATGACCACCTGCACTACATGTTGCACCCCACCTTGCATGTATATGCTCATAACTTACAATGTCAATATATGTGTTGTACACTCTGTAAATGATAGTGAATTTATTGGATTATATGCTAAATAAGGATGGACAACTGACTGCGAGTTGCGCCAATTTCAGTGGAAGGGGTTGACCCGGACAGGCGAGAGAAGTTAATTGATTTACTGGATATCGACCTAGAGTGGAAGATGCACAAAGTCTCTGATGGTCAACGTCGTCGCGTACAGATTTGCATGGGTTTGTTACACGTCTTTCAGGTTGGAAAATAATTTCCTTAAAGTTTTATTTAACTAGTTCTCTAAAATGACCTTGATAGATGTAGATAACTTTTTCAAACTTATCTAGGGGTTACCACTGTTATAAAAAGAAAGCCCTCTTGTCATTCATGTATACCAATTAGCCAAATGGAAAGCCCTTGAATATTTATTTTTCAGTTCATAGAGTCAAAAGAGTGAGTAGGCACATGCAGTAAAAATCATATCTTCATCACCATAATAGCCACTAAATAACATTGAATCACTGAGCTGGCTGAAATTATGGTTGCAGGTTCTATTGTTAGATGAGGTTACTGTGGACTTGGATGTGGTAGCAAGAATGGATCTTCTTTCATTTTTGATGGAAGAATGTGAACAGGTACAGTTGAAACAAAGAGCATCCTTGTAGCAAAGTAGCAGGCTCTTTTAGCTCTAATGTGCTAAAGGCTAAGGTTAGAAGGTTTGAGCAGCATTCCACTATCTTGCTATATTTCTATTCCCTGAGGGCATGCTATCTTTATTGAAACCTTAACCTCCTTTTTTGAAGCATGTACACTCTGACATGTTGGGAAGCCTTTAAAGCTTGCCTGTGAATCATGTAGCTTTTTGTACAGTACTACTGTTATGGTTGATAGTGTGAACCCACATGCTGAAAACTGAATTTTGAAATAACCTTTTCTGCGGAGCATTTCAATCCTAATTTGGCTACAGCAAATGAAAGCTCAATAGATTTTAAACCATGAGTTTTCTGTTTTCTGAACAAGAACCTGGATAGGGCTCTTGTCACACTTCACCCATAAATTCCAGCCTTATGGAGCGAGCTGGACGCTCATTCTGAGCAGGTATGGAATGAGGAAACATTTCTAAGTTCTAATGCCATTTTTCAAAAAAAATACCATAAGAGCATGAAAGAAACAGTTTGTAAAAACCATTGTGTACATACGGAACCTGGGACCCTTAAAACATAAGAAACGGATATAATTAAGATTCTTCACCATCACATTCATTCAATGTGACATCAAAACTACCCATTTCTGGAAAGGATAACCACTTGTTCATCATATTGCTAGGGAAGCACTATATGACCTCCACTACAAGTCATTTGATAAAAAAGATTTGTAATTTACTCTAGGTTGGTCTTGTGAATTATCTTTGATAATACCGGTTGTTTAATTTTGTTTGAAATTGCTAGTGAGCATCAGAAGCATTATATTAGTGTGTAGTTCATGAATCTTTGCCCCAGTAACATAAGCGAGTATCAAGTTTCAATTTGACTTATCCTTTTACATTGAAACTCAACCTCTTTCCACATCGTTTTCTTACTTAGGTTGCTCATCTTACGTAGTTATTCTTTGAACCCAATATTCTGAATGACCTCAATAACCACAAACTGCTTTCAAGAAATACCTGCCAAATAGGCTCAAGATCCGGCTCATTTACTAGCTCTTTTTGTCATATTAATAAGCAGGAGTTTCAAGCAAAATGATATATGCAGTTTGTAAGTGATCATTGAGCGATTATGCCTCAATGATCTTAATCTCTACTTTTGTTTTTTATTGTAAAGTTGCTGTTTTGAGATTGTGTAAACCTGAATGCCATGTGTTTGAGTGTCTTGTTATGCCTTGTTTTTCTTTCATGTCAACTTGTCTAGTGAGTATTCTACCAATCCATTCATAATTTCAGCATTCCTGGAAAATTGTAGACATTCGTTGCGTTTCCAAAGCTGTTCTTTTCTCCCATCGAGAGTTTATTTGGTAGGAGACTTGAGGGCTGCATGATTTAAGAAAGCATCGTTCTATTGCAAAAGGATTAAAAAAATTGCAGAAATTTGTGTTTTGTTTTCAGAAGGCTCAATGTAAAAGAAAAGGTCCTGAAACTTCTCGATTCAAATTCCAATTGAATCAGAATGCTACAAACGTAGATACTATGAATGTAACACAAGATGATCTTTGTGGCTTTTCAATATTTGAAGCATTTTGAGCTAGTTAGATTAGTCTTCTTGGCACAGCAATTTTCAGCCGTCAGGGTGTTCGCGAACATTTTCGCTTCGTGTCTTTTCGTGATGTTCGCGAACTTTTTCACTTCACGTCTTTTCGTCACAAACTGAGGGTTGAGAGCTAACAAAGCTTTGGTAATAGAAACATTTTGTTTCTTCAGCCTCATCGACTCGATCTCCGACGACATTGCTTGCTTCCAAAATTCTCCTTCTGGACTTTGGATAGGTTCTGGATATGTCGTCGGCTCCTCGGCGTAGCCATTAGAGGAGTTCTCAATATCAAAAAGACCCTTTGAGAAATGCCTTGTAGGATAAAGAAAAAAATCAAAATAAAAAAAACAGTATTGTTTATTTGCTTGCCCCCACCACTCCCAAGGCCTCCCCAACTGCCTAATGATCTAATTCTATACCTATTCAGTTTAGCTACTAGCGATTTTTGCACGAATTTAATGAGTGAATAAGCACTACGATCTCAAATAATACTTCACAAGTGCAATGCAGATGTGCTTTTTGATATATTCTTTCTGTTTATGTTTTCTTTTGTAGAGAGGCGCCACAGTTGTCTATTCCACTCATATATTTGATGGTTTGGAATCTTGGGCTACACACCTTGCGTATGTTGAGGATGGAAAACTCAAGCAAACTTACACATTTCCTGACATCTTTTATACTCTAGACAGGCCCAAGACACTACTCCGAATAGTTGAGCCATTGCTAAGAGCAGAGAGGAAGCACAGGGAGAATGTTGCAGCCAGTGGAGGTGGCCAAGTTAAATCGGCTATGGCAGAGACCTCACCATGGAGCTCTAGGCGTCATATGGCCTACTATCGGTAACAGCTTCAACAATCATAAAATTCAACTATTTGGGTCTTGATCTGATCCAAAGCAAGTACAATGGGTTATGTGAATTGATAAGCAGAGACCAAATTCAAGACCCGAACCTCTCCAATGATACACATATTTGAGTGCTAACAACAATGGCGACTATTTAAATCTTTATAAAAATTTAAAACACATCAAGGTATTCAAAGAATAATAAGGCCATGTTTCACTCAATAAACCACCTTATAAAGAAATTCGGCTAGCATTGCTTAGGCTTGCTTTTTGAGCCAATTTTCAAAAACTAATGTTTTTCTATACATTGAGTGTGTGGTATTCAATATTGTATGTTTACTTTGGATGCTAGCAGATGTATCACCACATGCAAAATGTACATATGCCTACTGCTTGTTGATTAACTTATAGGCATACGTAGCAATAAACAAATGACAAACTAGTAAATAGATGGAGAACATGCATGTGCTGCCTGCTACTAATCCACTGATACATGCAGATATGCATACCAAAAAACATATGCACACAGCCTCAGAAGTCTGCTTATAAGACTGTGGAGAAACTTTGACATCTTGGCCAAACCTTTGTTTTTGTAAAAGCAACAATACATATATGCATGGTTTTTGAAAAAAATTCAAGCTTCTATGTAAGGCCAATCTTTGGTAAATCGACATCACAAAACTGCATGGGTTTTGAAACAATTTCAAGTTGCTATGTAATTCAACAACACAAAATTGTGTGGTCTTTAAAACAATTTCAAGTTGCTATGTAAGGCTCATCATTGATATCTTTCTCAGATTTCATGAGCACTTTATTTTGAGATAATTGATTGATTTACCAACCAAACATTGGGCATTGTCAAGAATGAGGAACATGCATCAAGCTGAAGTATAGCATTTCAATTATTTATCTTGATTTGTTTTGTGTTTGCTTTTTTGGAGGTGAATACTATATTTTTCATGACTGTTGATTAGTAAACCTTTAGAAGGCTTTAACAAAAGGCCCTATGCTTATGTGGAATATATGAAGTGTGTTTCTAAATCAGATGAAAGATTTCTATGATTGCTAGCTAAACATATTGTTCTAATCTTGAATTGGAATAAGCTTGTTCTTATTGCTATACCATTGCGTTATGATTAAGACAGATACCAAGAAAGGTAGTCTTAGAAAAGCTGATTGAAGTATCTAAATATGCATCTTGGTTTCCAAGGGGGGATTGATCTTGGGACCAAATAAACTTCGAGAGTATCTGAATATGAAATGAGCATTCCTTTGAAAATCACAATAGTGAAGATAAAAAATCGTTGTTGTTTTTGCTTTCCATAAAGTGGCTTAATTGTGAAGATCAAAGTAATGCATACTATAGACACTTTAAAAGGCTATACACACCGTAACATGGAAAATAGAAAATATTTTTGAGTTACAATAAATCTCTTTTTGCTAAACCATTCAAATTAGTAACAGCTCTTTGCCAGTGTTTGTATTATTGGGGAAACAACCCTCTTAATAGTAATATATATTCTTGCTCCACCACCTTTGCTAAATCACCTTCATCAATTAGTACAATTCCGTTAGCAGGTGGTTGAGGCTCTTTGCAAAGAGGAGCAAAGCCATCCTCATCCAATCCTACCTTACCAACCTTATGAAATTCATCAGGCAAAAGTGAAATACCGAACAATCTCATTTTAATAGAACTCACTAAACTAGAATATAATTTTACTGAGTATTGTTTTATTGCAACTCGGAGTAGGTAGATTTGTTGAGTGGGATTGTGATATGTTGTCCAACTACGTCTTACAACATCTCGTTTTTCAAATCTTGAGTTGTAGCTATTATCTCTTTCCAAATTGAGTATTGAATTTTGGATTGTTTTTCAGAGTAGTTTGATAAGAATCCACAAGCTTTTGTTCCTCCAATTTTTTATTTACATGGAATATTTTTTGATTTACTTGAAAGCTTATCATCTTGTTTAAGAGCAAAATGAAGAGTGGAGTTTAGTTTGAACTTATAAAACTCTCCATGAATAATAAAGCTGCACTCTTATGTGCCTAATCGAGTGCGCAACTTTACAAATTTAATCCTACATAATGAGTTTGTAAATACATCTGCCACTTGATCTTCATAATCACAAAAGGCAAGATCAATGGCACCATCAAGTACTTTCCTTCAAACAAAGTGATTATGTATCTCAATGTGCGTTGTTGTTGCATCTAGAAGGCTATGAAATGACCTTAAAGGTACAGAAGACACCAAGAAGAGGCAATGTGAAAAACTTCGTTCTTACCAATAAAGTTGAAAAAACCCAGAGCATGAGATTTTACTAAGAAAAACTCAGTTTTTGAGCTGTAGACTTCGCCTTTAGAAGCTATAAATCAATGTGGTTGGGCGACCTACCCTCACTAATAAGGTGTGAAGTGGTCGTGGAGTGCCGTAGTATAGTCTGTGTGCACAATGGATCAGAAGAGAGTGACCATAAACCCTTGTCAAGGAGGGCAGCCATAGCCATTTCTGGGGGGAGAGAGAGAGAGAGAGAGAGAGAGAGAGAGAGAGAGAGAGAGAGAGAGAGAGAGAGAGAGAGAGAGAGAGAGAGAGAGAGAGAGAGAGAGAGAGAGAGAGAGAGAGAGAGAGAGAGAGAGAGAGAGAGAGAGATTGTGTGACCCATCTGACACTGATATGGGTTGATAGCTTTGTGTCAATGTGTGCTTAGTGGTCGGAGGAGTGAGCTTCAATGCACAGGTGGGCATGTGATCGTAAGACCAATTCCCTCTTTGATCAATAGTGGAACATGGAGTACGTCAGATGGGCTTTGAAAGGGGCCTTGAAGAGTTGAAAATGAATTCTGATCCTAACCTTTATGTGCTCACTAATGGTGATAGTGTTGCTTTATTAGTGTTGTATGTAGATGATATTATCATTATAAGAAATGATAAGGACCTAATAAAGTGTATCAAAGTTCATTTATGCAAGCATTTTGAGATAATAGACTTAGATCTAATGCTTTCTAGTGCTATCAATTAGCGATTTTCACGTACTTGGACAAGTTTTAGCATTGTGTCGCAATCTATAAAGTGTGAGTGCAAATCACTATCTTGTGAGAATGATATTTGTTGTGCAAATCTGTATTGGTTATTGAAGGCCATTTGACAGTGGGACTTCAATTGAAAAATCATTAGGTTCTATTTTGACTTCTAAGTCGATGAAATCAATGTTGAACAACAACAGAATGAGAAATTAAGGCTACAATTACTAAAACCGTTACGAATAAAGTTGAAAAAATACTCGACATTATATTAGTTCAAGGTGCATGTGATTTTTCTAGCATCACTAGAGAATATGCCACAATGTTTAAGATGACCAAGTTCCCATATAAATGATATTTTCTGTATTATATTATAATAAAAAATTTCCGTGTTTCTTTTATAGGTGTTGAAAAAAAATCATGACATTTTTTATGGATATTTAGTAGGCATTTGGCTAGAGATCTAGAGACGTTAAAATGTATGTTTAATGTTTTTCATGAAGCTAATTCAAAGCACCCTTGTTTGTACTACATGAAGACAAAAGACATGATGAGAAATACAAGAATATCAAGAGACCAAGAAGAAACAAATTGGAAACCAGGACCACCAATTTCTATTCATAATATTCATATGTATACACTCTATGTAGAGGTGTTAGAAGTTCATTATAGTTCAGTAATGAACTTCACTCTTCATTTACCATAATTTGGTGAAGCAAACATGGAGCATGAACATATATGTGAAAAAAATTAGTTTTTTGAAGTTTTTGAGAAAAGCTTCTAGCTGAAGCTATGGTGCACCATTTCTTGTGACGTAAAACTTGCAAGGGAGGCTAGTAGGTGGGCGCCATCAACCATAGAAGAGCTAGGATGAAACAGATCCAAATTCGGTGGAAAAACAAGCTCTCTCTCTCTCTCTCTCTCTCTCTCTCTCTCTCTCTCTCTCTCTCTCTCTCTCTCTCTCTCTCTCTGTTATTGCAACAATAGTTACTTTCAACCAGTCTTGAAATTTGAAGGTCAAGAGGGCTACCCATCAAGCAATTTTGACATGATGTCTCTAGCTAGGCTTGTAATCTATGAGATTCTTATAGTGTACTCTATCATGAGAACACTTACAGTTGGCTACCGTCCACTTTTCTATTTGTCTTTCAATATGGTGTTTTTGATGAAATTTTTCCCTTCATTGTTGGGTTGACATGATTCTCAAATGCTTCAAACATATTCAAAAGGGGTGACCGTCTCAAATCAAGTTTAAAAGCTCGTAGACAATTCTCAAGCCAACCTTATAGCTTACAACATTTTGAGGGAAGGCATAAATTACTAATATTTATTAACCTAAAAAATTTGAAACTATAATGTCAAACGAACAACGTGCTTTATCACCTTTTTGCAAGCACAATCACTTTGCACCAACATGATCATGTTCAATATGTACAATGTATATTCAAATAAGCTTCAAAAAGGAGCACAAGGCTCAAACAATCATTTGTCACTGATGGAGAGACTCACTCCCTCTCTTGGGCATAGTTCCCTTAGTGCTCGAAAAAACCGCTGCCCGATGATGCATTTGTACAAACAGTTTTTGTAGTATCACCAGATCAGGCTGACCCTACCGCCCCAGATGGCATCAGGATAAATGAAAACCTGATCGAGGACAATGATGACGGAATTTCACAAGTCATCAGGGCCGATACAACACGAGCCAGTGTACCAGCTGCTCTCACGGATCTAACGACGGCGTACCAAATCCTAGGAAAATACATCTTGGATGCGGTAGCAGCCAAAGCTATTCTGGAAAGCAGGGTACTATAGTTGGCAACAAATAATACACAGCTGCGAGCAGACCTCACCAAGCTACTGCAAGAGCTGATTCTAGCTCAACAACACGAACAAGCAGGGCACTAGGAGATTGCCAAGTTGCAGCAGAAGGAGGAGGGCCTAAACAAATATATTCAAAGCCTCTCCAAAGCATTGACGGAGGCCTCCACAAAGGTGCGGGAGCTTCAAACTGAAGCATCCCAACGACTTGCCCCCATCCAGACGCAACTTATACTTTTGGAAGCAGAGAACACGCGCCTGGGAATGGAAGTTAAAGCCTTACAAGATGAGAAGCTCGTCTGGTTAGCTCAATCTGGACCGAACACAAGGCCGCTTTCCCAATCAGAGATGAATCTTCTACGGCGTTAGGTGTAGATTTATAGCCAAACCCTGAACAACTACCAGGCGAAGTTCAATAAGTATCGGGCAAGCGCAATGCAAGAGCTCGCCCAGGCCAAGCAAGCCCTCAAGGCATGCCAGAAATACATGGAAACGAAAGCCCAGCCCCGTGGTAGTTCCATTGCCATCTAATTTTGCCTGCACAGGCTAGTACCAGCCAAGACCAGAGCCAGCAGGCAGCAGGGGAATTTCAACCAGATCAAGGGTCCGAAGGCCAGGACCAAGGGCAGACAGATGCGGCCGCTGAGACGCACAACCAGAGCCAAGGCGCAACCACCAGCCAGGGCCCAACAACATCATCCAAAGGGTCACGAACGATATCTGCCAGCCGGGCCTTCCGAAGTCCAAAATCTGTGGAGGAGAACATCAATGAATTGTTATCCAAATATCCCCACGAGTCATCAAGAGACGGCTGGCAGTTATCATTCTCAGCTCAGACCATCAAGGGAAAAGAACTGCAGGCCTTACCCGCCCTCCAACCACAACCGGAGTGGCGACAACAGTTATTTGAGAAGACCTTGCGGCCATCAGGGCTTACGTGATGAGTCCGCAACAGTTACGGGTGAACGCGCATTTCCTGCCATGTCCAAGAAGATCCAAATGGGCGGAATGCGGCACTCCTCTGGATCACACTCAACAATCTCAACTGGCCAATCATCAAATCTGAATATGGGTGGACAACGGATGTAGACGCCAGAAGGGCTCTCTTCGCATTCATCAGCCACTACATCAATTGCCCCGATCCCACAGTCCGCGAGGCAGCCACTTAACGCCCGGGACTTGGAATATTTAATGGGCATTGAAACAAAATGGGATGATTTCTTTCCCTCCATATTCTTTGATCCAAATAAGGCACTCGCTTCCGACAAAGTCGAAGACCAGCTGCCAGTCGCTCGCATATATTACCGAGCTGCATTCCTTGGTGATCCCTGGATGAAACGATTCCAAGCATGGGTGGATCAGGAATGGTTGACAGGAGTTCACAAGTCCTTCCACACGCCAAAGGAATCGAAGAAACTGGACCGTCTCAACTTCATGGAAGATGTTACGGGATATCTCATCCACCAGAGGCGGTCCAAGAGAACGCTCTACTAAACCGGCAGAGTGCTGAGGGACCGGCACTACTTTAGGCCGTGGGTCCTGTTGGGGGTATTCCCAACAAAGTGTAAATAAATAAAATCCTCCAATAAAATGTGTTGCGAGGGCATGGCATCCTGCGTGTATAAGCCCATGGCCCAATGAGCACGCAATTGAAGTTGTAAATAAAATAGACTTGACTTGGGCCTTGTAATTACAATAAAACTAGAGGCCCAATGTCAATTTTAAACTTAGAGATCACTTTTTAGAGTTGGGTCCAAATTGGGACTCACATGAATCTTGTGATTTCTAATGTACTTTTTGTGGACCCTTGGATCAAGTTGGGTCCAAGATGAATGGTTAGGATCATTGTGAATATTAGCCAATAAGATTGAGGGGCAAGGGCCTTCCCCATTTTATAAAAAGGCACCATTTGTACACTATTTCCATGCTTAATGAGAAGGAGGAAACTCTACCATTTTTGGAAGAGAAGCATCCTCATTTGCTATTCACTACTTGCTAATGCTCGTGATTGTGATTTCCATTGCTTTCTATTTCCATGTTTATTGTTTGCCATAGTGAATGCTTTTCCATTAGCAAGCATAAGGAGCATTTGAGCTAACCTCCACCCTCACTCTCTATCTCTCTCTCTTTCTCTCTTCTCTTCTCAACCTCTTCTTTTTTATCCCTTCCCATCACCCAAACTATGATGAATGTTAGTGTAGAGGAGTAGAGTTGAAGAGCAGTAGCATAATGGTGAGTAGATTAAGGGAGAAAGTAGGAATTTAACTAAAAGTAGCATCTATGCATAGTTAGGCACCTATCCAGTGATCTAACCTTTGTTGACAGGCGAAAAGGCTATACTACGAAAGATCTTCGACCCCACAACATGGTTTTAAATGATCAATACTTTCCTTATCGATCACGGCTACAAACCAAGCACTTCATATTCTAATGTTACTTCAATTCAGTGCAACATTCTTTTACTATTATTACTCTGTATGTGGATGACACATTGCTTTTCAGCAACAGTATCGATCTGATAAAAGAAGCCAAGACAATGCTATCTTCTGAATTCAATATGACCGATTTGGACGAAGCTCATTATTGTCTAGGTATTCAAATCCAAAGAGATAGAAAACAAAATTTGATTTATATTACCGTAGCAAAGATACATTCACAATGTCTCAATCAAAAATATAATCTGATGAATTGCAAGTTAGCTCTCTCACTGATGGATCCAGGACTCAAGATGTCGAAGGACCAGTGTCCCCGAACAATCGAAGAGAAGGAACGAAGGCGTGAGTATCCTTATCATTCGATAATAGGATCTCTTATGTACGCGATGATCTGTACCAGACCATACATAGCCTTTGCAGTCAGTTCCTTAAGTCAGTATATGACCAATCCTGATATTACACATTGGAAGGCTCTTATCAGAGTTTTGAGATATGTTCGAGCTACTATGGACTTTTGCATTTGTTATGGAGGAGTCGACAATGAGAAACTCAATATTCTCAGTGGTTATTCAGATGCAAGTTGGGGCAGGAGATGTAGACACTCATAAATCCACTTCTGGATTTACATTCTTCCTCAACAATGGTCCTATTTCATGGAACAGTCGCAAGCAAACTTCGATAGCTCTAACTTCCACTGAATCAGAGTATATAACAGTCTCTCAAGCTACAAAGGAAGCAGGATGCTTGAGAAACTTACTTTCAGATATCAGTCTGAATCAGTATGCTCCAAAAATTCTATTTTGTGATAATGAAAGTGCCATTGTTTATCAGCCAACCCTAGATTTCATTCTAGGAGTAAGCACATTGAAATTAAGAATCATTATGTCAGAAGCAAAGTTCTTGACAAAGAGGTTGACTTGCGGTACTATCGAACGCAAGATATGATAGCACACAAAATTTTGTGCAGAACGAAGTTTGAAGGTCAAAGCATTCATGATATCAATTTTGTGGAATGCAAGAAGATGTTTCGAACAAAAGGCATCAAAGAGCAAAACGATAGCAGTGAACTGATAGCAAAGAGCAACGATAGCAATGAACTGATCTAGCATAAAGCAATGACAGTAGAAAGCAACTATAGCAATGAATCGATAGCAAAAAGAAATGATAGTAATGAACCGATCTAGCAGAAAGCAAGATAGCAATGAACTGATAACAAAAAGCAACGATAGCAATGAACTAATCATTTGGAGGGCAAAGCATTTATTATTCAAATTCAATTTAGATATACTAGGCCCATCATTGTCAAGGATGCCTTTCTTGCATTAACTCGTGGCACTTATCAAGCTCCAAAAAGTGTGAAATGTACTGCCATAAGTATTGTATTAGCAATATAAATTATGAGTAATAAAATTCCCAAAAATTAACATGTACTACCAAAAGGTACTATGAAAAACGGGTTCATTTTTTGTACCACCAAACCATGTTTTTAGCCCAGTATAGGTGGCTTAGTTGGCAATATTGAGTATACAATAAGTGCACAAATATTGATAGGCCACACTAGCAATGAATACCAAAACTGTATCCATGAAACCCAAGAGGTATTAATGGATATATTCCATTGGGAAGGAGGCATGTCGGGCTATGTGTTTGAAGAAGATATCGAGAACGAAGGGCTTGAACTAGAAATTAGAGAGGAAATAAGGAATACTATACCTTCAACCATGGATGAACCCTATGATATGGGAAGTATATTCGATGTGGTAAGCGCAGATCCTCCTTTTCTACCATGGAATTTTAACATACACCAGAATCACCCACATCAATTGAGAGATATGAATAGTTTAGCCTCCTATTTCATACGTCATGATAGACCTACCACAGAAGGTAAATACCCTGATAACAAGATTGATGTTGGGTAATCAACATGATGGAATCCACCCTTATCCTTGATTTTATCTAGGGGATGAAGGGAAGATAGGGAGGTTAAGTTTTATTTGTATTTATTTACTTTGCTATTCTTTTTGCTACTCCTGCAAAAAGAAAAAACATTTAGGGTTGTTGTTGTTTGCACTAACCCTTGAAGTAAAGGAGTATGATAATCCAAAACTCACAATCATTTTCACCCACCACCACTTCACCTGCATCATATAGTCACAATGTGATTGGACCAACTAATTGCAAGCTTGTTTTTTGCATCCATATCCATACACTCCGCATATACTCTGAGCTACATAGGGAATCATGCATTGTTGTAACATGCATACAGTTGATTGATTAGGAGCATAAAATTGGGGAGGTTGTGAGAGGAAAAAGTGTGAGTTATAATGAGGTTAGTTGCTATTTTGAGTTTAGGTTACTTGTTTGAGAGTGAATGTTTGTCTTGTAGTGTTCCCACGCTAGTTTGTTAAAAGGTGGAGCGCTTGATTGTGGGGAATTGAGTGAGGTTTGTTAGTAACATTGCTTTGAATGTATTGTTTGTGGTTGGAGTGGTTGCTTGATTGAGATTTTTTGTGGGATGTTGGGAGGTTTGCCCTCTTGATTGATTGTTTGGTTATGCTAGGGTTTTGCAAACGATTGAGTAAGTGAAGGTGGTTTCAATGGTTGTATTTGGGAATTGGTTGAATGATTTATTCGAAGTGGTTGCTTGGGGTTATTAATCAATACATGTTTAGCAAGAAGAGGCATGTTTGCACTTGTGAGTCGATGGTTGTTTGAGAATGAATGTGAGTTAGCTCTTGTTAACTACTTGTTTACAAATCGATGGAGGTTTGCATTTGGTCAATACTTGAAGATGTTATTTGGTTGAAGTTGTGTGATTGATGTTCATGCTTGGTTGTGAGTGAATTGGTTGAGAGTATGAGGGTGTGGTAGGTGAGTGGGTTTTGATTACTCATTGAGTGCAACTTCATTGTTGTTGAGTTGTTTAGTGTCATTGCATGTTTGTGAATGTCGAAGGAATGCGGTTTTTGAGTGAAGTTTCGGAGGTGTGGTTGGTGTGTGTGTGTCCTGAATTGTTAGAAGCCATTGGCTGGGAGAGAGCCATGTTGCATTGTACTCTTTGTCATGTGGATGTTAAAGAGGAAAGTCGTAGTTGTGATGTAAACTCCTGAGTGAGGGTGGTGCTTTCAACCCAAGCGATTAGAGGCCAACAGTTGACTCGAAATGTGCAAGAAGCAAGGCGATTGTTGGAGCTATGACTTGGTATGAAGCAAGGCAATTGCTGGAGCTACGACTTAGTATGTACCTGCGATGCGGCCTACCCCATCTCATCATGGCCTAAATCAGACCTACATTGGCCTATTGCAGCTATTTGTGGGCTATACCAGTCAGCCATCCACCTCCATACCCTACCTGCGGCCAGTTTACAACCCGTGCTACTGATTTTTTCTGCCTACGGCCTGTGCCATACTTGCAGCAAATTTGCCTGCGACTTGTTTCTCTTTGCCTGTGGCATGTGTGTGCGCGATCTGCGGCTTGTGCCCTGTCTGCCTGCTATTTTTACCCGCCCGTGCACGATTGGCGACGAATCTGCTTCCCTGTGCATTGCCAGTTACACACCTGTGCATTTGTGGCCAGTTACACACCTGTGCATTGCTGCGCACTGCCTGCGGCATGTCTGCCTACGGTGAATCTGCGTGCTGCCTGCCTACATTTCTACAAAACCTGCCTGCGATGCGCTGTCTATGGCCTGCCTTCTGTTTTTCGGGTGCCTTGTGGATCCTTCCAACGACCTGTGGCAAGTTTTTTGTTTCTCTGATCTCGCTACCTTCGGCATTCAATTGACTATTTGAAGATAGAAAGCAAGGCTATCTCAAACCAAAAGCGGCATTCATGACTAGTGCCTCCATGATTTTTGGTTTTTCTCTCACACCTGAGATAATGTTGTTTCATAAGTTGTGAATGATGTATGCCAATCTGTGAATTCAAACTAATTGAACTTCAATCTAATGGTTCATTAGGAAAAGGGCAAAACTCACATGATTCATGTGAGTTTGAGATATTCCCTTTTAACTTAGAACCTTATGAACTTGACTTTGGGCTTTTTAAGTAATTTATTCTAACTAAGGTCCCAAGTCTTTTATTCAAGTTCTACCTAACCATTTTGCGTGCTCATTGGGTTGGGCTTACACACGCAGGATGCTAGTGCCCTCACACTTATTATTCTAACTTTACATTGCACTGTGGCGGGGCCCACTAGGTAATGCTTGGCCAACAGTATTTCAAGTGGTGGGACCCCACTTGTTCATTATTGTGTAGGAAATACCCACAACAGGGTCCACGACCCAAAGTCGTGCCGGTCCCTCGGCACTAGGCTGCAACTATCGTGAAGAGGCGTTGTTGTCGGTTCTTTTATTGCTGGGACATGGGTGCTTCGGATAAAGCGTGGATAAAATTCGCTTACATAAAACTTGAGGCTTTATTGGATGATGGCGATCAGCAAGAACTTGGACTTGCCAGGTTTTCAATAATACTCATAAGGGTCTGGTGGCCATTCCGGATAGCCTTGTTCATTGACAATTGGGTAGTTGAGGTATGCCATCTGAGGATCCCAAGATAAATTTTGCTGATATAATGGACCCTCATAGGTCGGCATAACTGGTCCCAATGTCATGGACTCCCCCAAATCATAATGTGGATATGACGTGTTTGCTTGATGCTCTTGTCTGTCTAGGTATTCGAAGTATGCATCAGCCTGACGACTTTCCTCAGCAGTCAATATCATAGATTTAGGACAAGGCTTTATCATTGTAGGTTCTAGTTCTTGTTGTACAATTGGCCATTTTGGGTCTGAATTCCCTGAATTTGGCCTTTGAAGAATGGATATACCCCAAATTGGCATTGATTTGGGGGTCTGTTGAATTGTGGAACAATTAGATTTTGGTTGAATCTTGCTCGTTGAGGGGCAATCATCAACTTTAGTCTTCGCTTGGTCATTGCACTTTCCCGTTGAAGGCTGCGTGATGGCACTTTTTCTTGGATCTTGTGCTGAATTGCCTTCCAGTTGCCCTATTGACGCTAGTCCCCTTTGTAATTCATCACTAATAATTCTTTGCATTGAGTGCGAAAAAAGCCCTGATAGAATCTGCTGGAGTTCCTCGGTTGCCCGTGTCTTGATTTCCTCGACAGTCGTTGGCTTGATGAATTCTACCATCTTTGTCTTCTGTGATGGTTCTACTTGTTTGCCCGAGGGTATCTTTGCGTACCGTGGGACTTTTGTCAGAATTTCTTTTTCGTCACTCACTTCATAACCCGGTGGCACTAAGATTTTTCATTTGTAGTACGTTTGAGGTGGAAGGGTTACCACAGGTGCATGTCGGTCTACATAGGCCAAATGCCTCCTGGCTATTTGTGAATTTCTCATCGGGCAATCTCGGCATGGATGATCAACTCCGCATTGTGAACACGAGGGACCAAATGTTGACGGATCCCCTCGGTGTGGACATTTAGCACGTTGGTGTTTTCCTCCGCATCCATAGCACCTAACTGAGTGCAGTATGCCATCACCTCTAAGTTGATAGGCATACATCGGTAACAGATTCCTCTTAGGATCTTCCACAAAATAGACTGGTAGGCTGTTATGGTCCTCCATTGAATTCGGTGACATGCAAGAGGATATAACCAAAACTTCTACCTTGCCACTGTTTTTTGAAGAAACTCGTGATTTAGATGGATCAATCTGACATCCACCCTTCTAGTGAGCCCTTTGTTGGCTTGATTCTGCTTCTGACCATTGAACCGCTAGTCTTGCTGTCGACAAGCCTGTTGCTCTGTATTTTGTCCTTTTAACAAGCGCGGATTCTTGATTGGACACTTGGTACTTGGATGATCTCTAAAGCAGAAGGTACATTCGTCTTTTTCAAGAAGCTTAATAGAGCGAGCATAAGCTTGCTAACAGCTTAAAGTGCAAGGTTCTGGGTCTTCTGCTGCACTTGTTCTGCTCGACCTTGCTGCACTTTGTTGCCTTGCATGGGGTTCCATTCTTGTTGGATCATTGCTCGTTGTCGACCTTTGTTCCTCTGATTCCCCATCTAGATAGGGAAAATCCTTCTTCCCGAGTGAGATTTCCATCTTGACAGCATCCTTACAAAGTTGTACAGGTGACGCATAGGATGCTAATTCTGCCATACCAGATCTGATCCTTTTGGGCAGTCAAGCATAGCATTTTGCCATGACGATCCGTTCAGGAATCGGTGGATTATAGTCCTTCACTAGATGATATATCCGATAGGTGTAGTCTTGGATTGTTTCAGCAGGAAACTTTTTAAATTTTGATAATTCTACAAGGGTGGTCTCCATAGTTCAGCACTAGAATGTCACAAAGTAGTTGGTTGGTGAATTGCTTCAAGGTTTGCTCAATGACTCAAGTGTTCCAACCCTCTTTTTTTTTTTTGACAACAACCCTTGCAGATTTCTCTGTGTCTTGGTCTTAGTGAGACTAAGATGGAACTTCAGAGGCCTTTACAAAAGTTTGTTATTTATTTATTTATTTTTTTATTGACAATTATTCTCCTTCAGCATCATACTTTGCTCTGAATATCCACTTGCATAGAATCAGATTTTGATCCTTTGGCAGCGCAGTTATAGTCCATGTTTGATTCTCAATCAGAGAATCGAAGTTTGAGTTCATCGCATCTTTCCACTGATCACACCATTGAGTGTTGGCATTGCCTCAGAGACAGTGTTTGGTTTTTGCACAAAGTAGCAGGCCGGATCATCCATGAATCAGGATGGAGGCTGTTTGGATTGACTCGATCTTCTAGGTTGAAATTTGATCTTTTGATGTTGTTCAATATGTTGAGGTTCTGACTCATTTTTCGAGTCAGTATCTTCAATCCTGGAGCTGTTTTTGATACTTGGAGCAAAGTTTTTTGAGCTTTTCCCTTGTGGTCATGAGACTAGTCTTCCACAAAAATGACGTCTCTACTGGTGAATGCTTTCTAGGTGTCCAGATTGTAGAGCTTGTATGGGCCTTGTGATCTGGAGAGTAGCCTATGAAAATCGATTTTCTGCTTTTGTTGTGTAGCTTTTTTCTTAGATCAGCAGGGATCCAAGCATAGGCAATGCAATGAAAAAATCGAATATTTCTGAGTGATGGTTTCGATCCAGTCCACACCTCATAAGGTGTCTTGACATTCAGGGCCTTCATGATGGATCGATTCTGCAAATAGGCAGCCATAGTGATAGCTTCTGCCCAAAACTTCTTTGGAAGAGAAGCATGGGCCATCATGCTTTTGGCACTTTTGATATGTGTCCGATTCTTCCTTTCTGCTACTCTGTTGGACTGTGGTGAGTAGCTAGTGGTGTATTGTTCATGTATTCCACAGGCCTTGCAAAACTCCTTGAACTCGGTGGAGATGCATTCTCCCCCTCCATCAAAACGTAGAGCTTTTATTTTCCTTTGGGTCCGATTTTCTAGAGATGCCTTGAATTTCTTGAAGAACTTGAAAGTCTTGTTCTTCAGAAAATTAGTTGCAGTTCTTCGAGAAAAATCATCAATAAAAGTTAGAAAATAAAGAGCTCCCCCTGTGGAAGAAGTCTGCATTGGGCCACAAATATCACTATGCACAAGATCTAGCAAATCTCTAGAAGTATGAACATTTTTGGAAATAAATGGATTTCTAGCATGCTTGCTAATAATACAGCTTTCACAAGGAGTATCGGATTTGCTAATGGAAGGAAGATCTTGAACTAGATTCTGATTTGACAATTGTTGAATACTATTGAAGTTCAAATGGCCTAATATGAAATGCCACAACATGTTAGCTAAATCAGAAGTAGATGTGTGAAGAGCTTGACTATTTGTGGAATAGCAATGACTTCGCTTATAAAGATAGCCACAACGTCTACCAAAGGGAGACTTGTCAAGAATGGTGCAGCCTTCTGTATTGAATTCTACCCTACGACCTGATCAGTGATTCTGCTTATAGAAAGCAGATTTTTGGTAAGGTTCGGATCATGTAAAATATTGGACAACAACTTAATATCACCTCTTTGAAATTCGACCTTGACTCTTCCTTCACCTTCAATGGAATGAGATGAGTTGTCTCCAAGTTGCACAACTCTAGAATGGGTAAAAGGCTTGTAGCTTTGGAACTAGTCCCGATGGTGAGTCATGTGTTGAGTTGCTCCGGAGTCCAAGTACCAAGAATTGATATCCTACAAATATTCGACCTTGGTCATGAAGGCAACTTCATCTTCCTCTTGTTGCTGGATCGAGTGATTGGTTGAGGCAGCATTGGCTTGTTTCTTTCTTTCATTGTTGTGTACTTGAGTGTTCTACAGTCCTTGATGAAATGACCAGTGTCTTAAAGTATTTGTAGAACAGTTTCTGCATTGGCTGGAATGATGAAAAATTCGTTCTTGAGCCAGAATTTGATCTTGAACCAAAATTTGATTCATACTACATGTTGCTCTTCCTATCAAAATAATCTGATTTTGTGAATTTCTTTAATTTGAACTTGCGATTTTACTTTGTATATAGAACTTGTTGTTGAAGATAAGATTTTGAGCCTGAGGAGGATCTATTTCTTCTGATCTCCTCTTGTAATAGCATCGAAACGACTCTAGATAGAGTGAGATAGTGTTGAGTCGAAATGGCCATGACCCAAATTTCATAGGCTTCAGGAAGACTTGATAAAAGAGTCATCACTGCATTGGAATCTTCTATGACTGAGCCGGTTGCAGTCATCTACTCCATAGGGTTTTTTGAATGTATTGAGATGGCTGGAAATGGTGTCTGCATTAAACATTCTCAAAGTGAAGAATTTCTTCCTCAGATGGAGTTTAAAAGTGACATCTCTGATGTCATAGAGAGTAGCTGGGAATTCCCAAGCATCCTTAGCAGTCTATGCAGATCAGATGTGACTAATTTGGGAGTCTTTGATACTCAAAGTAATTAAGGCAAATGCCTTGCTATCTCGTTGCCTCCATTTGGTGATGCTAGCTGCATCAGCCTCTGGCTTGATTTCAGTGCCATCAACTATGTCCCATAGTTCTTTGGCTAGTAGAACGACTCTCATCTTGAACTTCCAGAGATGGTAGTTCTCTCCATCGAGCTTGTCAATCAGAGAATAACTAGAGAATGGATCCATTCTAGTCATTAGGGGAGTTTTGAGCTCCAAAAAGACCCTTTAAGAATTCGTGCAAGATGTCTTTTATATTATTAAAATATTATAGCACTAATACTTTTGACTTGCCATAACATTTTAATCATAGCACAAAAGTATGTCATCTAACATATCATTGGAAAGCGCTTGTTGAGCGCTTTCCAATGCACTAAACTTTGCTAAATTTGGACTTACCACTAAAAAGTTATGCCATTTTTAGTGTGGAATCAAAATGTGGACTCAAAAAGTTACGTTACGTAGATTTCAAATTTGAGTGTTTTGATTGGCTTATGTACAAGAAAAATTTAATAAAAAATAACAAGATTGTAGCAAGATCGTTGATAGAAACAATGATATCAAAAAATTGTTGGCTATGCACTTGCTGAAATGAGGTCTTGGTAGAAACAAGACTGATAATCCGCAATGAATATGCAGATTACTTAGCCACGTGCTCTGATACCATGTCAGAAATCAGAGAAATCGAGATGTGCACATCGGAAGTGGAGCAGGTGGTCAATTGAAAAACACAAAAAAAGAAGGAAGGCTCGAAAAAAAATTTATAGCAGAAACTCGGCTCGCATTTTCAAGAATTTTTCAATATTGTATCTACTCAAAAAATCCGAGATTTTTCGATATCCAAAAGTTAGAATTTTACGATACCGTATCGACTCGAAAAATCCATAATTTTTTGAGACCCAAAAATAAGAACTTCTCGATACGGGATCGACTCAAAAAATCCGTAATTTTCCGAGTCATTGTAATTTTCGAGTCAATGTATATTTTTCGAGTCTTTGTATATTCCTGAGTCTTTGTAAATTTTTAATACTGTGAGAAATATGTCTCGTATTGCAACGCTGACAGTCCACCGACTCCTATACATACATTCACTGTAAAATGACGGCTACCTACTGCAGGATGGATATAGTTAATTAAGTAGATTAATGTCAGATTTAAATGTACTGATCATCTGACTTCCAATCATCAAGGAAGATCTGCATTAGATTCAGCACACTGATCAAGTTATCATCTTGCAGGTGTTATGTTGTAAATAGTCAAGTTCAGTTTTTCGAGTTTCAAGTTATCATCAATGCACTCAGCTGAAGCTGAAGCTGTTTTTGCGCCTACTAATTTGCACTAGCTTCAAGCTCTTGTACTCACATTTTTGAAAATTATTAGAGTGCAAGTTTTTGTCTACATTGTTGTTCTATTGCACATTTGGTATTTGATTTCATCTTGAATGCATTGTTGGTAACTGTTGCACTTTTGATCCATTGACCACCTGCTCCACTTCCGATGTGCACATCTCGATTTCTCTGATTTCTGACATGGTATCAGAGCACGTGGCTAAGTAATCTGCATATTCATTGCGGATTATCAGTCTTGTTTCTACCAAGACCTCATTTCAGCAAGTGCATAGCCAACAATTTTTTGATATCATTGTTTCTATCAACGATCTTGCTACAATCTTGTTATTTTTTATTAAATTTTTCTTGTACATAAGCCAATCAAAACACTCAAATTTGAAATCTACGTAACGTAACTTTTTGAGTCCACATTTTGATTCCACACTAAAAATGGCATAACTTTTTAGTGGTAAGTCCAAATTTAGCAAAGTTTAGTGCATTTGAAAGCGCTCAACAAGCGCTTTCCAATGATATGTTAGATGACATACTTTTGTGCTATGATTAAAATGTTATGGCAAGTCAAAAGTATTAGTGCTATAATATTTTAATAATATAAAAGACATCTTGCACGAATTCTTAAAGGGTCTTTTTGGAGCTCAAAACTCCCCTAATGACTAGAATGGATCCATTCTCTAGTTATTCTCTGATTGACAAGCTCGATGGAGAGAACTACCATCTCTGGAAGTTCAAGATGAGAGTCGTTCTACTAGCCAAAGAACTATGGGACATAGTTGATGGCACTGAAATCAAGCCAGAGGCTGATGCAGCTAGCATCACCAAATGGAGGCAACGAGATAGCAAGGCATTTGCCTTAATTACTTTGAGTATCAAAGACTCCCAAATTAGTCACATCTGATCTGCATAGACTGCTAAGGATGCTTGGGAATTCCCAGCTACTCTCTATGACATCAGAGATGTCACTTTTAAACTCCATCTGAGGAAGAAATTCTTCACTTTGAGAATGTTTAATGCAGACACCATTTCCAGCCATCTCAATACATTCAAAAAACCCTATGGAGTAGATGACTGCAACCGGCTCTGTAAATGATAGTGAATTTATTGGATTATATGCTAAATAAGGATGGACAACTGACTGCGAGTTGCGCCAATTTCAGTGGAAGGGGTTGACCCGGACAGGCGAGAGAAGTTAATTGATTTACTGGATATCGACCTAGAGTGGAAGATGCACAAAGTCTCTGATGGTCAATGTCGTCGCGTACAGATTTGCATGGGTTTGTTACACGTCTTTCAGGTTGGAAAATAATTTCCTTAAAGTTTTATTTAACTAGTTCTCTAAAATGACCTTGATAGATGTAGATAACTTTTTCAAACTTATCTAGGGGTTACCACTGTTATAAAAAGAAAGCCCTCTTGTCATTCATGTATACCAATTAGCCAAATGGAAAGCCCTTGAATATTTATTTTTCAGTTCATAGAGTCAAAAGAGTGAGTAGGCACATGCAGTAAAAATCATATCTTCATCACCATAATAGCCACTAAATAACATTGAATCACTGAGCTGGCTGAAATTATGGTTGCAGGTTCTATTGTTAGATGAGGTTACTGTGGACTTGGATGTGGTAGCAAGAATGGATCTTCTTTCATTTTTGATGGAAGAATGTGAACAGGTACAGTTGAAACAAAGAGCATCCTTGTAGCAAAGTAGCAGGCTCTTTTAGCTCTAATGTGCTAAAGGCTAAGGTTAGAAGGTTTGAGCAGCATTCCACTATCTTGCTATATTTCTATTCCCTGAGGGCATGCTATCTTTATTGAAACCTTAACCTCCCTTTTTGAAGCATGTACACTCTGACATGTTGGGAAGCCTTTAAAGCTTGCCTGTGAATCATGTAGCTTTTTGTACAGTACTACTGTTATGGTTGATAGTGTGAACCCACATGCTGAAAACTGAATTTTGAAATAACCTTTTCTGCGGAGCATTTCAATCCTAATTTGGCTACAGCAAATGAAAGCTCAATAGATTTTAAACCATGAGTTTTCTGTTTTCTGAACAAGAACCTGGATAGGGCTCTTGTCACACTTCACCCATAAATTCCAGCCTTATGGAGCGAGCTGGACGCTCATTCTGAGCAGGTATGGAATGAGGAAACATTTCTAAGTTCTAATGCCATTTTTCAAAAAAAATACCATAAGAGCATGAAAGAAACAGTTTGTAAAAACCATTGTGTACATACGGAACCTGGGACCCTTAAAACATAAGAAACGGATATAATTAAGATTCTTCACCATCACATTCATTCAATGTGACATCAAAACTACCCATTTCTGGAAAGGATAACCACTTGTTCATCATATTGCTAGGGAAGCACTATATGACCTCCACTACAAGTCATTTGATAAAAAAGATTTGTAATTTACTCTAGGTTGGTCTTGTGAATTATCTTTGATAATACCGGTTGTTTAATTTTGTTTGAAATTGCTAGTGAGCATCAGAAGCATTATATTAGTGTGTAGTTCATGAATCTTTGCCCCAGTAACATAAGCGAGTATCAAGTTTCAATTTGACTTATCCTTTTACATTGAAACTCAACCTCTTTCCACATCGTTTTCTTACTTAGGTTGCTCATCTTACGTAGTTATTCTTTGAACCCAATATTCTGAATGACCTCAATAACCACAAACTGCTTTCAAGAAATACCTGCCAAATAGGCTCAAGATCCGGCTCATTTACTAGCTCTTTTTGTCATATTAATAAGCAGGAGTTTCAAGCAAAATGATATATGCAGTTTGTAAGTGATCATTGAGCGATTATGCCTCAACCTTGAACGTACATATACATATCTTAATCTCTACTTTTGTTTTTTATTGTAAAGTTGCTGTTTTGAGATTGTGTAAACCTGAATGCCATGTGTTTGAGTGTCTTGTTATGCCTTGTTTTTCTTTCATGTCAACTTGTCTAGTGAGTATTCTACCAATCCATTCATAATTTCAGCATTCCTGGAAAATTGTAGACATTCGTTGCGTTTCCAAAGCTGTTCTTTTCTCCCATCGAGAGTTTATTTGGTTGGAGACTTGAGGGCTGCATGATTTAAGAAAGCATCGTTCTATTGCAAAAGGATTAAAAAAATTGCAGAAATTTGTGTTTTGTTTTCAGAAGGCTCAATGTAAAAGAAAAGGTCCTGAAACTTCTCGATTCAAATTCCAATTGAATCAGAATGCTACAAACGTAGATACTATGAATGTAACACAAGATGATCTTTGTGGCTTTTCAATATTTGAAGCATTTTGAGCTAGTTAGATTAGTCTTCTTGGCACAGCAATTTTCAGCCGTCAGGGTGTTCGCGAACATTTTCGCTTCGTGTCTTTTCGTGATGTTCGCGAACTTTTTCACTTCACGTCTTTTCGTCACAAACTGAGGGTTGAGAGCTAACAAAGCTTTGGTAATAGAAACATTTTGTTTCTTCAGCCTCATCGACTCGATCTCCGACGACATTGCTTGCTTCCAAAATTCTCCTTCTGGACTTTGGATAGGTTCTGGATATGTCGTCGGCTCCTCGGCGTAGCCATTAGAGGAGTTCTCAATATCAAAAAGACCCTTTGAGAAATGCCTTGTAGGATAAAGAAAAAAATCAAAATAAAAAAACAGTATTGTTTATTTGCTTGCCCCCACCACTCCCAAGGCCTCCCCAACTCCTAATGATCTAATTCTATACCTATTCAGTTTAGCTACTAGCGATTTTTGCACGAATTTAATGAGTGAATAAGCACTACGATCTCAAATAATACTTCACAAGTGCAATGCAGATGTGCTTTTTGATATATTCTTTCTGTTTATGTTTTCTTTTGTAGAGAGGCGCCACAGTTGTCTATTCCACTCATATATTTGATGGTTTGGAATCTTGGGCTACACACCTTGCGTATGTTGAGGATGGAAAACTCAAGCAAACTTACACATTTCCTGACATCTTTTATACTCTAGACAGGCCCAAGACACTACTCCGAATAGTTGAGCCATTGCTAAGAGCAGAGAGGAAGCACAGGGAGAATGTTGCAGCCAGTGGAGGTGGCCAAGTTAAATCGGCTATGGCAGAGACCTCACCATGGAGCTCTAGGCGTCATATGGCCTACTATCGGTAACAGCTTCAACAATCATAAAATTCAACTATTTGGGTCTTGATCTGATCCAAAGCAAGTACAATGGGTTATGTGAATTGATAAGCAGAGACCAAATTCAAGACCCGAACCTCTCCAATGATACACATATTTGAGTGCTAACAACAATGGCGACTATTTAAATCTTTATAAAAATTTAAAACACATCAAGGTATTCAAAGAATAATAAGGCCATGTTTCACTCAATAAACCACCTTATAAAGAAATTCGGCTAGCATTGCTTAGGCTTGCTTTCTGAGCCAATTTTCAAAAACTAATGTTTTTCTATACATTGAGTGTGTGGTATTCAATATTGTATGTTTACTTTGGATGCTAGCAGATGTATCACCACATGCAAAATGTACATATGCCTACTGCTTGTTGATTAACTTATAGGCATACGTAGCAATAAACAAATGACAAACTAGTAAATAGATGGAGAACATGCATGTGCTGCCTGCTACTAATCCACTGATACATGCAGATATGCATACCAAAAAACATATGCACACAGCCTCAGAAGTCTGCTTATAAGACTGTGGAAAAACTTTGACATCTTGGCCAAACCTTTGTTTTTGTAAAAGCAACAATACATATATGCATGGTTTTTGAAAAAAATTCAAGCTTCTATGTAAGGCCAATCTTTGGTAAATCGACATCACAAAACTGCATGGGTTTTGAAACAATTTCAAGTTGCTATGTAATTCAACAACACAAAATTGTGTGGTCTTTAAAACAATTTCAAGTTGCTATGTAAGGCTCATCATTGATATCTTTCTCAGATTTCATGAGCACTTTATTTTGAGATAATTGATTGATTTACCAACCAAACATTGGGCATTGTCAAGAATGAGGAACATGCATCAAGCTGAAGTATAGCATTTCAATTATTTATCTTGATTTGTTTTGTGTTTGCTTTTTTGGAGGTGAATACTATATTTTTCATGACTGTTGATTAGTAAACCTTTAGAAGGCTTTAACAAAAGGCCCTATGCTTATGTGGAATATATGAAGTGTGTTTCTAAATCAGATGAAAGATTTCTATGATTGCTAGCTAAACATATTGTTCTAATCTTGAATTGGAATAAGCTTGTTCTTATTGCTATACCACTGCGTTATGATTAAGACAGATACCAAGAAAGGTAGTCTTAGAAAAGCTGATTGAAGTATCTAAATATGCATCTTGGTTTCCAAGGGGGGATTGATCTTGGGACCAAATAAACTTCGAGAGTATCTGAATATGAAATGAGCATTCCTTTGAAAATCACAATAGTGAAGATAAAAAATCGTTGTTGTTTTTGCTTTCCATAAAGTGGCTTAATTGTGAAGATCAAAGTAATGCATACTATAGACACTTTAAAAGGCTATACACACCGTAACATGGAAAATAGAAAATATTTTTGAGTTACAATAAATCTCTTTTTGCTAAACCATTCAAATTAGTAACAGCTCTTTGCCAGTGTTTGTATTATTGGGGAAACAACCCTCATAATAGTAATATATATTCTTGCTCCACCACCTTTGCTAAATCACCTTCATCAATTAGTACAATTCCGTTAGCAGGTGGTTGAGGCTCTTTGCAAAGAGGAGCAATGCCATCCTCATCCAATCCTACCTTACCAACCTTATGAAATTCATCAGGCAAAAGTGAAATACCGAACAATCTCATTTTAATAGAACTCACTAAACTAGAATATAATTTTACTGAGTATTGTTTTATTGCAACTCGGAGTAGGTAGATTTGTTGAGTGGGATTGTGATATGTTGTCCAACTACGTCTTACAACATCTCGTTTTTCAAATCTTGAGTTGTAGCTATTATCTCTTTCCAAATTGAGTATTGAATTTTGGATTGTTTTTCAGAGTAGTTTGATAAGAATCCACAAGCTTTTGTTCCTCCAATTTTTTATTTACATGGAATATTTTTTGATTTACTTGAAAGCTTATCATCTTGTTTAAGAGCAAAATGAAGAGTGGAGTTTAGTTTGAACTTATAAAACTCTCCATGAATAATAAAGCTGCACTCTTATGTGCCTAATCGAGTGCGCAACTTTACAAATTTAATCCTACATAATGAGTTTGTAAATACATCTGCCACTTGATCTTCATAATCACAAAAGGCAAGATCAATGGCACCATCAAGTACTTTCCTTCGAACAAAGTGATTATGTATCTCAATGTGCGTTGTTGTTGCATTTAGAAGGCTATGAAATGACCTTAAAGGTACAGAAGACACCAAGAAGAGGCAATGTGAAAAACTTCGTTCTTACCAATAAAGTTGAAAAAACCCAGAGCATGAGATTTTACTAAGAAAAACTCAGTTTTTGAGCTGTAGACTTCGCCTTTAGAAGCTATAAATCAATGTGGTTGGGCGACCTACCCTCACTAATAAGGTGTGAAGTGGTCGTGGAGTGCCGTAGTATAGTCTGTGTGCACAATGGATCAGAAGAGAGTGACCATAAACCCTTGTCAAGGAGGGCAGCCATAGCCATTTCTGGGGGGGGGGAGAGAGAGAGAGAGAGAGAGAGAGAGAGAGAGAGAGAGAGAGAGAGAGAGAGAGAGAGAGAGAGAGAGAGAGAGAGAGAGAGAGAGAGAGAGAGAGAGAGAGAGAGAGAGAGAGAGAGAGAGAGATTGTGTGACCCATATGACACTGATATGGGTTGATAGCTTTGTGTCAATGTGTGCTTAGTGGTCAGAGGAGTGAGCTTCAACGCACAGGTGGGCATGTGATCGTAAGATCAATTCCCTCTTTGATCAATAGTGGAACATGGAGTACGTCAGATGGGCTTTGAAAGGGGCCTTGAAGAGTTGAAAATGAATTTTGATCCTAACCTTTATGTGCTCACTAATGGTGATAGTGTTGCTTTATAGTGTTGTATGTAGATGATATTATCATTATAAGAAATGATAAGGACCTAATAAAGTCTATCAAAGTTCATTTATGCAAGCATTTTGAGATAATAGACTTAGATCTAATGCTTTCTAGTGCTATCAATTAGCTATTTTCACGTACTTGGACAAGTTTTAGCATTGTGTCGCAATCTATAAAGTGTGAGTGCAAATCACTATCTTGTGAGAATGATATTTGTTGTGCAAATCTGTATTGGTTATTGAAGGCCATTTGACAGTGGGACTTCAATTGAAAAATCATTAGGTTCTATTTTGACTTCTAAGTCGATGAAATCAATGTTGAACAACAACAGAATGAGAAATTAAGGCTACAATTACTAAAACCGTTACGAATAAAGTTGAAAAATACTCGACATTATATTAGTTCAAGGTGCATGTGATTTTTCTAGCATCACTAGAGAATATGCCACAATGTTTAAGATGACCAAGTTCCCATATAAATGATATTTTCTGTATTATATTATAATAAAAAATTTCCGTGTTTCTTTTATAGGTGTTGAAAAAAAATATTGACATTTTTTTATGGATATTTAGTAGGCATTTGGCTAGAGATCTAGAGACGTTAAAATGTATGTTTAATGTTTTTCATGAAGCTAATTCAAACGAACAACGTGCTTTATCACCTTTTTGCAAGCACAATCACTTTGCACCAACATGATCATGTTCAATATGTACAATGTATATTCGAAGTAAGCTTAAAAAAGGAGCACAAGGCTCAAACAGTCATTTGTCACTGATGGAGAGACTCACTCCCTCTCTTGGGCATAGTTCCCTTAGTGCTCGAAAAAATTTGATTACCTCTAATATTTTCCATTCTTTTTTAAGATTGCCTAATAGTGATATTTGTTGCCTAAATTCTACATACTAGAGTTTGCCGGTAGCTAATGTATTTGTAAACACCTAGGGTTTTCTAAGGCATCATTTTCCCTCTTATTTGAATGTGCTTCAAATTATAGAATTTATGACTTTGTATACAAATATTTTCATGGATCAAATGGAAACATTAATGGCCTTAGTTTTGAAGCCTTCCAAGCCTTGCAAGGCTAATTTTTCCCAATAGAAATGCACTTTTATTGTAGCCTTTTTTATTTTTAATTTGGGTGCAATTTAAGCAACTATTTATACAACATATACAACTAGGTAATGCCATACAAGGGGGAGCTAAGCTCCTCAGCTCTCACTACTCAGTGGTCCTGATTTAGGTGGCAGTCAACAACTGTACCCATATTCTAGCCTTTCTAAAAGGAAGGTGATTGTGTATGAAATGTTCACATCAAATATCAAATTAAGAAAAAATGGTAGTGCTCAGAGTACCTTCTGTACTAAACCTTTCAAGATGAAATTATACACCTGCCTTTGAAATCGCAAGTACGCAATAAAATCAATACTCACTAAGTTGCGAATGAGCTACACAATATATATATAACTTTTTTGCAAGTTGATAACTTTGCTCTGATAAGATCTTGAGCTGTGATGCTGTAAGATATGGATTACCACTATTTTCTACTGGAAGACGCTACTCACAATCCGAATCCAGAAATTGCAGGTAGCGATTTTGTGGTGATTGATCTTATAATTCTAAGCTCAGCCTGTTGCTTCAACACCATTTCTTGTATGAAAACTCCACTCGGAATCCAGATTGCAGGTAGCGGTGATTGGTCTTATTCTAAGCTAATATCATGTCGTGTATTCTTCTCCACTACTCAAACATTAATGTCTAATATCGGCCTGGTACGCAGCCTGAAACGCTGCTCATCTGCAACGAAGGTCCGTAGGTATAAAGTGTGGAGTTTATGGCAGTCACAGCTGCACCTGTCTGATTCAATGTCGTTGCCAAGGCCACTGTTGGTAACTGAAAGAGAGCACCTGCAGACGTCTGTATGAACCAGGCATGGATGATATCAGATATGATATTACTAGAAAAATGGTTCTGCAAAAGCACATGGCAATATGGCTGCAAAAGACACATCTAACATGACGTGTGTTCACGTCCGTCCTATCAGTTCAGAGAGATAAATATGTAGCATACCAGTGTGCCTGGATTTTGACTGTCCAAAGCAGAGATGTAAAAGGCGATAGTTTTCCCGACGTTTTGTTCAAAATGCAGCATGCCTCTTGGGAAAACCGTAACGTCTCCTGGATACAAGATATCAATGTGTGCGACGCCTGCCAAAGCCCAAGACAGGATGTAAGTAAAGCTATAAAGACTCTGGGAAAGTATGGGATATATATATGTAGCCTTTTCGTAGCAAATCTTACATTCATAACGCAGATACTAGAAATTAGCTATGAATCAGAGTCGTGAATGAAAAGTATGTACCGTTTGTATCAACAAAACCAACTTGAAGCGGCCCACCACTCACAAGAGTGAGCAATTCTGCGGCTCTAGGATGTGTATGTGGCAGGTTAATTCCGCATGGTACCATCTTAAATTGAACGTACGTAATGCCTTGAGACCTGAGATTTTAACAATTCAAATGCTTATATCGATTACATCTAAGGGAACGGTGAGCATCTTTTCACATAATTATGCATAGAAAGCCATTTAATTTCTTACGTCGTAGCTGGGAATATCTTTGTATCAAGCGCAGCACGGGTGCCTCCTGGACCATGTGAAACATCTCCATTCATAAATATATTCCTCAAAGTGAAGTTATGCGCATCAGGGCTGAAGTCCACGAGCGGGTCAGGATCTGCTGCCATCACTGGACTAAAGTGGAGGCACTGCAACAGCAGCATTCCTACCAAGAAAGCACGGAATCGAGAATCCATTGGGGCTATCGTTACAAGTCTTAAGCACAGATCACACCTTTTGTCTAGTTTTGCTTTCAAAAGGTCGTCTGTTTCACTTGCAAGTTCGGATCAGTGACAAGTGAACTGATGTGTCTCAAGAGATCAGAGTTGTAGATGAGTAGTAGTAGTAGCACTAAGCCCATCTAATTATATATGTGCAGCAAAAGAGAGCAGTTGAAGCACGGCTTGACTTCTTCATACATGATGATACAAAAATATGAAATCTAGAATGTTCTCAAGTAGCAGGTGCTTACGTTGGAAGTTTGAATTGCTATATACGAGTTGACTACAATGGCAATTATGGGCCCACCACAAAAAATTGAGAGAAGAAATGGTGTCAGATTGGCAATAAACGCGTGATTGTGTGGATAAGTTCCAACATGAGTCATTGACACGACCACTTCTTCTAAGTTAGGTACACTTGTCACTCACATAGTAACATACTTCCTTAGAAATTTGACTTGACCTAGGACACTCATAAGTATTTTATTATAAATATGACACGTGTTAGCTGGAAAAAAAATGTAGGATGAAATTTGACTGTAGAGATTTTTGAATGACAAATAAAAGTTTGACTCGAGAGATTCCTAGGTGTTAAACAAAAGTCCTATGGATTTTGACACATGAAAACATTTGAATTAAGAGAAACTTCTAAAGATAGGATTAGATAATGTGTGTTTGGAGGCACAATATTATAGGCATATAATGCTTCTTGGTTTCCAAGGGGAGGCTCAAACTTGAGAACAAAGAAACTTTGGATGTCAACCTAACCAACCGAGCCAACCTCGTTTGGTTGTAGGGATATAATGACATCTCTTCTTATCACATCATGGACTTGTCATTATATCCTTACAATGTGCCTCCAAACACATTATCGACCATAATCTGTCTTGTGAGAACAAGTTCCAACTTATCCAATTACGTTAATCTCATTTGTATCCAACATGACTACTCCAAAGTACTATTTAAAAATTGTTGTGCTCCAAGTTGGTCAAGCGTACACGCAAGCCACACGTGATTGTGAGAACAAGTTCCAACTTATTCAATCACGTTAATCTCATTCGTATCCAACATGTCTACTCCAAAGTACTTTTTAAGAATTGTACTTGAGAGATTTTAGGTGTAGAAAAAATCTTGGAATAAATTTGACTTTAGACATTTTTACGTGGTAAATAAAAGTTTAAAATATTTTTACACACCTTGAAATTTGTTTTCAAAGACTTTTAAAAATAAAGTAAGAACTAGATATTGTGTGTTTGGAGGCACATTGTAGAAATATAATGGTAACTCATTTCATAGAGTCATGGAGTTGCCATTATATCCATACAATGTGACTCCAAATGCACATTATCAAGCATCATGTGTGTCATAATAAAAAATTAATTATGCCACACAGCCCACAAACATATAGAGCATGAATATTTGAGGCCCACAAACCCCTATGGTCCATGACTTCATGCCACATGACACAAGAATGACCTAAACACCGAAGAGTCATATGAAGTACTCAATGTAAGGGCCGCATTACCTTATCGATTCAACGTTAGCATTTTGATTGAGAGGTAGCTGTAATAGATGGAGGGCTTGGAGTCAATCTGATTTCAAACTGTGCGCCAAGTGAGGTCTTATGAAACTAAAGCCTGCAACTTTTGTAATTAAGTTGGTAGATCAATCAAGTGTTAGGCCTAAAAGCATAGTAGAAGATATATCAGTTAAAATTGTTGGCGTACAATTTTTCATTACTTTTGTAGTAATGGACTTATCAGAAGCATCATCAATCTACCAAGTGTTATTGGGACGTCCTTGGTTACAAGTTGCACAAGTAATTTATAACAAGGGTACATGCAAAACAACTTTCGAGAATCGTGAACAAGCCATCAAAGTTGATCCACTCACTTGGATGATCAAGCCAGTTATTCAAAAAGGAAACGATGACTCTTCCACAATGGATCATACTATTGATCAAGCGAAAAAGGCATTGGAAATCCATTACAATTCTCAAACTAATAATGTCAATTGGAATTAAGTGTTAGCAACTATTGATTGTACAACTGGTTATATGTGTCGACATGATGACAGATCTAAAGTAAGCATATTCTTGATACTGCCATTACATATTCTTTCAAAATGATGAGCATAGCTTGGATTTCAACTGATCCAATTCTAGATCCAATTGATGACAAACTAATTCTAGCTAGCCATGCTTTATTCTATAATAAAATTGCAGAATTTATTGATGAGCAAATCTTACGACATATGGATTCTACCATATTTGGCGTTTGAAATATTCCAGATAAACTGACGACGAAATCACCAAAGGCAGTCATGTTGAAGGAAGGGAAGCTAACAAGACTGATGACTTAAAAGCAAGTAAAGCAACACCATAGTAAGCTTTTGAAATGGACAAATCCACCAAACGAGACAATTACGACAGTTGATCCAAATCTCATCGAGAATGTTGTTGTGCCACCTTCATTAAACAAAGGTTAATGGAAGATAGATCTCAATCTTGATGTTTCAAGTCAGATCTCAGAAGTCACAAGCACCATCGACCAAAAAGTCCAAAAGCAAAGCAAAGGTTAATGTAAAAATTACAGCAAATAAGGATCCTAAAACACTTGAAATGATGAGGGAAACAATAGATTATGATTTCATAAGATTAGCACAAGTTGAACCATCAAAATCCATCAAAAATCTATGCTTGAACCTCACTAAATGGCCCAAATCCTTGAAGAAGGCTTCACACGTGTGAAAGTACGGCCTCCCACAGTCTGAGTACTGTACACCAGACCTACATTCAATCCTATAATCATTAGTAATCACAAGTACTCAAACAATTATGAACATAGAGAGCAATTGCACCATTATGAGAGAAAAATCATGAAATTGCTTGATTGATTTTGGTGAGATATCATCACCTATATATACATGATCCATCACGGTTTTGGGCAGGTATGAGTAGCCCTAAACCTATCCCTAATGCTAATTTTGGTGGATCTTTCATCCCTACCAAGTTAGGTTGGAATCTTGGAGATCCCTCAACAATGCAAAAATTACCAAAAATAGCTCCTATTTTTTCTCCCTTGTATCTAAGCATAATTTGGACTCATTCCAAAGGTTCTAACACTTAGGTCTACTTGAGAACATCCTTATGAATGGAATCCTATGCTATTTGGCACGTGTGACAAGCCACATCATGACCATCTAACTATTTACAAGTCATATGACCAAAACTAGTCAAGCTAGAATTGTGAATTTTTAACACTCCTCCTCACTATCTAGCTTGGTTCAATCATTGCTTTACTAATCACTCCAAGTGATGATCTGAACTTCATAAAAGGTGTCTTTTGAAGTGGTTTAGTAAGTAGATCAGCTACACATTCATTGCTTGGAACATGCTCCAAAGCAATCTCCTTGGCTTGCACCATTTCTCTCACAAAGTGATGGCATATCTCAATGTGCTTAGATCTTGCATGGAAGATTGGGTTAGATGCAAGGTGTTGGGCTGATATATTGTCACTGTAGATGATTTGTGCCTCCTCTGAATCCATGATCTTTAGTTCCACCAATAATCTCTTGATCCAAAGTACCTCCTTTGTAGTGGTTGTCAAAGCTTTGTACTCGGCCTCGGTTGAAGATAGAGATATAGTTTCTTGCTTTTTTGAAAGCCATGAAACCACACCTTCTCCTATGAAAGTTGAATAGGCACTTGTTGATTTCCTATCCCTCTTGTCCCCTGCAAAATCTGATTCACTAAATGCATGAAGGTTAATCACATCTCCTCTATATAGAATCCCAAAATCCAATGTACCCGAGATGTATCTTAGAATCCTCTTAGCCTTTTTCCAATGGATATTCAATGGCTTTTGCATGGATTGGCTCAACCTACATACACTAAAGCTAAGATCTGGTCTAGTTATAGTGATCCACATTAAGGAACCTATAAGTTGCCTAAACAAAGTGATGTCCATGAAGGATCTTTCATCATCTTCATTTGGCACTTTTACATCTTGCTCCATTGGTGTGTCAACAATTTTTGCATACTTCCATCTTAAACTTCTTCAAAAGACTTTGAGCATAGTTTACTTGACTTATAAAGATAAAATAAGACCCTCTAAGTACTTCTATGCCTAAGATGAAGTGAAGACACCCTAGATCTACCATCTTGAACTCTAAGGATAGATCTATCTTGATTTTTTCAATACCATCAACACTATTTCCACTAATGATGATGTCATCTACATAAATGAGTAAAAGTACAATACCAACATCATCAAACTTAATGTAAAGAGTGGGATCATATTCACTTTGAACAAAAGAAAGTGAAATAAGATAGCAATGTAGTCTTGAATTCCAAGATCTCGAGGCTTGCTTCAAGCCATAGATGCTTCTTTGGAGATGGCATACTTTGTTCTCCATTCCATGCTTGATGAACCCTTGTGGCTGCTCCATATAGATATCCTCTTCCAAAAAACCATTCAAGAAAGCATTAGAGACATCCATTTGACATAGAATCCATCCAAAATGTGATGCAAGTGCAATGATTAGTCTTATTGTGACCATCTTGGCCACGGGTGCAAAAGTTTCCTCATAGTCTATCCCTCTCTCTTGAGCATAACCTTTTGCAACTAATCTTGCTTTATGTTTGTTAACACTCCCATTTGCATTCAACTTAAGCTTGAAGACCCACTTGCATCCTATTACATTCCTTTGAGGTCTCTCAACAAGCAACCAAGTTTCATTCTCAATCAAGGCATCATACTCATCCAACATAGCTTTATACCATTCTTTGGAGTTCAATGCATCTTCAACATTAGACGGTTCTTCAAAACTAGATAAAGCATAAGAAGTGGATGATATACCCTCAACTTGCTGTCCTTTGCCTTGATATGTGAGCCTTGATGGCTCCACTTTTGCCCTTGAAGATCTCCTTGGTGTGATAGGTGGGTTTGGTGCTTGCTCCTCCATGAGCTCCTCCTCAAAACCAAGATCTTGCTCCTCGGCCATCTTCTTCTTGATTGTTGGAGCACTTGAGCCTTCTTCAAGCATATGCATATGATGTTCATCAAAGATGACATCCCTTGAAACAACAAATTTGTTCAAGGATGGGAGATAGACTTTGTAGCCCTTGCTTGAGCTTGCATATCCAAGCATGATCCCTCTTGTGGAAGATGGATCCTCCTTGGTTCTTGTTTCCAATGGCACATGCACATAACATATACACCCAAAAACTTTCAAGCGATTAAGATTGGGTTTCTTTCCATACAACATCTCATAAGGAGTTTTGCCTTCAATTGCTTTGCAAGACACCCTATTCATCAAGTAGTTTGCACATACAAGAGACTCACCCCAAAAGGATTTGGGCAAACAAGCATCTAATCTTAAAGCCTTAGAACATTCACATAATGTTCTATTCCTTCTTTTAGCAACTCCATTTTGTTGAGGAGTGTAAGGACAAGAAGTCTCTTTCTTGATCCCTTCCTCCTCACAAAAGGCCTTGAACTCATTGGAGATGAATTCTCCACCATTGTCACTTCTAAGAATCTTGATGCTATGATTATGATGCTTTTCCACAAACAACTTGAACTTTACAAAAGTATCAAATACTTGAGACTTGAAAGAAAGTAAGAACACCCAACAATATCTTGAGTAGTCATCAATGAAGGTTAAAAACATGGATGAACCTCCATTAGATTTGGTGCTAGCAATGTGCACATCCGAGTGTATGAGTTCAAGAGGATGAGATGACTTTGTGATGGAGTTAGGAAACACCTTCTTATGTGCCTTGGATAAGGCACAAGCTTCACAAACCTTGTCTTCCTTCCCAATAGACCTTGGTAGGCCTAAAGCATACTCCTCCTTGATCATAGCCTCCATGGAACCCGAGTTGACATGTCCAAGTCTTTTGTGCCATAAAGTAAAGGTAGATATCTTGCTCTTCTCGGCCAACATGACAACATTAGTATCCACAAATGCATCCAGCTTATAAAGTTTTCCAAGTCTAGTGCCCTTAGCCACTATCTTACCCTTCTTCTTGATGAAACATTCATTTGAAGCAAAGTCAACATTTAAACCATTGTCTACCATTTGGCCAACACTTAGTAGATTCTTTGTTATTGTAGGAATGTACAAAACACCTTCTATGTTGATCTTTTTGGAAGATCCTAAGCAAAGGGGAATGCTACCAACTCCTTCAATCTTACAAGCTTCATCATTTGCTGTATAGATAGACTTTATAGGTCCATCATAAGATAAGAGAGAAGAGAAAAACTCCCTTTTACTAGTCATGTGTGAACTAGCACCCGAGTCAATCCACCAAGGATCTTCTCCTTTGAAGCTTGTTGAAGAAAATATGGACATCATGAGAGAGTCCTCATGTGAACTCTCCTCCTCCTCCTCTTTTCTCATGTTGGCTTGGCTTTGATCTTGCTTCCTCTTGAAGCATTCTGAGGCATAATGCCCCATCTTGCTACAATAGTAGCACTTCACCTTTGATTTGTCCTTCTTGACTTTGGTGGTTGATGGAGATGCCTTTGGGGGTCCTTCTTGATCCTCAAGCTTTGTAGACTTCTTGAATGTTGATCCTTTGCCTTTGGACTTGCCTTTGCCTTTGGTGAAGAGAGCTTGGTCATCTCCAACTTGGATGGAAAGCCTATCCATCCTCTCTTGCATTTGGCTCCTTCTTGATTCCTCGGCCATGAGTGTGCCTTGGAGTTCTTCAAGTATGGGTAGCTTACCCATAATTGCATATCCCTGAACCAAATTGTCAAATTCAAAGCTTAGTCCATTCAATATGAGTTGAACAAGCTCTTCATCCTTGATAGGGTCACCTATAAAGGCTAGCTCTTTGTTCAATTCTTTTACTCTTAGGACAAAAGTATGTGCACTCTCTCCTTTCTTTTGATAGCTTCTATAGATTTGATTCTTCAAAGATAACATTCTAGTTTGGTTCTTGGATTCATAGACCTTTTGCAAAGTCTCCCAAGCATCTTGAGCTGAAGTGCAATCTCCTACCTCTCTTAAGAGTTCATTTGCAACATTCATTTTTATGCAATGTAGTGCAACATTGCACCTCTTGATGTATTTGGCTTTTTCTTGAGGATGAATAGGTTCACCCTCCTTACCATTTACAATTTCCATCAGATCTTGCATGATCATGATAGATTCCATTCTAACTTTCCATATGGAATAGTTAGTTTTGTTGAGCCTTTCATTAGTATCCAAAAGATATGCATTTATAGATGCCATCTAGTCTCCTAATCAAGGACTTGACACAAATGAAGGTTACTTCTATTGATTTGATTGAAGGTCTACCTTATCCCACTTCTTAGGGACCTGAAAAGATCAGTAATAGACTTCCTATAAAGATCTAAGAATGATCTCTAACAAAATCAAATCATAGAATACTAGAAACAATGCACTTGCTTGATTGAAGTAGACAATACTAGTAGAATTGCCCCTCTTTCTATAAAGAACATTAAAGCTTCCAAATTATCTGATCAAGAGTGAATTTCAGCAACCTAATATACTTCCAAAATCACTTGTAAAAGATCTAAATGGAACTTAATGAGGATGCAACACAATCTACTATCCAATCACAAGCAAAAAATGATCAAAATTGATGAAAAATTGATCTAATTTGGTGCATAAGTCAAGCAATGGTTGGACTGAACCTAAATCACTTTAGGAGGTGCCTACTACACCTTAGAACAGCCTTGAAGAGTCCCCAAAACTCTGATATTCCCTCTCCTTGAATGCTAGAAAGCCTCCTCTATGAAATCACCTCCAAAACTCGCTTAGAAATCATTACTTGGAGCAAGCAAAACTTGCTATCTTGGTAATTTGAATTGAATTCAACTTTGCCTCTGGTTTTAGACACCTAAACACCTGCAAATGAAGTCACACAACACCAATCTCCAATGTATTTGACTCACTTTGAGTTCTAGAATCAATACTAGATGCTAAGATCCAATCTACACAAGATTTAGATCAAAAATTGTGATCAAATTGAATGAAAACCAAGGATTTAGCTCATTTCAGCCTTTAGGCTCTGATACCATGTAAAAATTACAGCAAATAAGGATCCTAAAACACTTGAAATGATGAGGGAAACAATAGATTATGATTTCATAAGATTAGCACAAGTTGAACCATCAAAATCCATCAAAAATCTATGCTTGAACCTCACTAAATGGCCCAAATCCTTGAAGAAGGCTTCACACGTGTGAAAGTACGGCCTCCCACAGTCTGAGTACTGTACACCAGACCTACATTCAATCCTATAATCATTAGTAATCACAAGTACTCAAACAATTATGAACATAGAGAGCAATTGCACCATTATGAGAGAAAAATCATGAAATTGCTTGATTGATTTTGGTGAGATATCATCACCTATATATACATGATCCATCACGGTTTTGGGCAGGTATGAGTAGCCCTAAACCTATCCCTAATGCTAATTTTGGTGGATCTTTCATCCCTACCAAGTTAGGGTTGGAATCTTGGAGATCCCTCAACAATGCAAAAATTACCAAAAATAGCTCCTATTTTTTCTCCCTTGTATCTAAGCATAATTTGGACTCATTCCAAAGGTTCTAACACTTAGGTCTACTTGAGAACATCCTTATGAATGGAATCCTATGCTATTTGGCACGTGTGACAAGCCACATCATGACCATCTAACTATTTACAAGTCATATGACCAAAACTAGTCAAGCTAGAATTGTGAATTTTTAACAGTTAATTTCTTTGACAAGAGAAAGCTGACTTACAACATGCTATACCAAAGTACTTTAAGAGCTATAATTTGGATGATGTGGTCATTATGTTTCCAAAAGCTCATCGAGTACCTGAGGAAGAAGTTCCAGAGATAACATGTCATCAAATGATTGAAATTTCAATCTTTCATTTGTATGTGGAGCTAGACTTGACTCTTAATTCACTGTGGTATTGGAAGACTTAAATTTTTCTTCACTCACTTGATGACAATCTGCCCCCAAAAAACTTCAATTTTCAGCGCTTCACATGGGTAGCTTTAGGTGGACGTATATATCTCTATAGGATTCCAAATTTGATTTCTTTTTTTATAGACATGTTTCTATGGTCATAAAGTATTTTTGAAGTAGATAGCCAAAGAAAGAGTTGTAAAAAGCACCTCCAAAAGATTTGAACCTTTCTAGCATCATTCAATAATTTTTAATACTTTTCAGCACTTGACATGGGTAACTTTAGATGCACATATCTATCTCTACATTACTCCAAATAAAAAAAAAAAATTGAAAGACATGTTTCTATGATACTTTTTAAAGTAGACAAACCAATTTTTGTTTTAAAAATCATGGTATTATACACTTATATATGATATTTTCAATTGTGGTGATTTTTATCAACACTTAAAAGGGTAATTTTGAATGCAAGTATCTATTTCAATAGATCTCCAAATTCAATTTTTTTTTGATAGACATGTTTCTATAATCATGCATGATTTTTCAGAGTAGACCGGCTAAAAATTGAATGTAAAATTCACAACAATGTAGTCCCATATATGAAAATATCGAAGTTTCATCAGTACGAACACTTGGTGTGCAAGCTCAACAAAGCAATCTATGGATTGAAGCAAGCACCACGGGCATGACACTCTTGCATTGATGGATACTTCAAATGAAAGGGAATGTTAAAGAGTACTGTAGATCCTAATTTTGCATTCTTTAGCATGGTTTTGATATTGTGTTCTTTGTATTAAACATGTTGATAATCTGATTATAACTAGAAGTAGTTAGATTCTAATAGATCAAATCAAATCATATTTATCCAATGCTTTTGACAGTTGCAACTTAAAGTTAATGCATTATTGTCTAAGCATTGAAGTATGGCAAAGAGAAAATGCCATTTTTATGACTCAAAGCAAATATGCACTAGATTTGCTTTACAAGTTCAATATGTCGGATTTCAAGCCATTGACAACACCAATGGATGTTAATATGAAGCTAATTGCATATGATGAATATGAGAAAGTGGATGCTTATTTGTACAGGCAATTGGTGGGTAGTTTGATTTACTCGATACACACAACCTTATATTGCTTATTCTATTGGTGTTGTAAGTCATCCTAGACAAACATAGTGGAAGTCTTCCAAACGTATTCTCATTTACATCTAAGGAACATTAAATTTGGTTTGAAGTATGATCAACATGAAGTGCTAGTATTACTAGGTTATATAGATGCTCACTGTGTTGGAATTCATGCTCCAGCCCAATTCCATTAGGTAATGGGCATCCTGGAAAAACCCTGTTTATACCTATCATTGAAAAACTTCAATATTTTCATATATGGGACTACATTGTTGTGAATTTTACATTCAATTTTTAGCCGGTCTACTCTGAAAAATCATGCATGATTATAGAAACATGTCTATCAAAAAAAAATTGAATTTGGAGATCTATTGAAATAGATACTTGCATTCAAAATTACCCTTTTAAGTGTTGATAAAAATCACCACAATTGAAAATATCATATATAAGTGTATAATACCATGATTTTTAAAACAAAAATTGGTTTGTCTACTTTAAAAAGTATCATAGAAACATGTCTTTCAATTTTTTTTTTTTATTTGGAGTAATGTAGAGATAGATATGTGCATCTAAAGTTACCCATGTCAAGTGCTGAAAAGTATTAAAAATTATTGAATGATGCTAGAAAGGTTCAAATCTTTTGGAGGTGCTTTTTACAACTCTTTCTTTGGCTATCTACTTCAAAAATACTTTATGACCATAGAAACATGTCTATAAAAAAAGAAATCAAATTTGGAATCCTATAGAGATATATACGTCCACCTAAAGCTACCCATGTGAAGCGCTGAAAATTGAAGTTTTTTGGGGGCAGATTGTCATCAAGTGAGTGAAGAAAAATTTAAGTCTTCCAATACCACAGTGAATTAAGAGTCAAGTCTAGCTCCACATACAAATGAAAGATTGAAATTTCAATCATTTGATGACATGTTATCTCTGGAACTTCTTCCTCAGGTACTCGATGAGCTTTTGGAAACATAATGACCACATCATCCAAATTATAGCTCTTAAAGTACTTTGGTATAGCATGTTGTAAGTCAGCTTTCTCTTGTCAAAGAAATTAACTGTTAAAAATTCACAATTCTAGCTTGACTAGTTTTGGTCATATGACTTGTAAATAGTTAGATGGTCATGATGTGGCTTGTCACACGTGCCAAATAGCATAGGATTCCATTCATAAGGATGTTCTCAAGTAGACCTAAGTGTTAGAACCTTTGGAATGAGTCCAAATTATGCTTAGATACAAGGGAGAAAAAATAGGAGCTATTTTTGGTAATTTTTGCATTGTTGAGGGATCTCCAAGATTCCAACCCTAACTTGGTAGGGATGAAAGATCCACCAAAATTAGCATTAGGGATAGGTTTAGGGCTACTCATACCTGCCCAAAACCGTGATGGATCATGTATATATAGGTGATGATATCTCACCAAAATCAATCAAGCAATTTCATGATTTTTCTCTCATAATGGTGCAATTGCTCTCTATGTTCATAATTGTTTGAGTACTTGTGATTACTAATGATTATAGGATTGAATGTAGGTCTGGTGTACAGTACTCAGACTGTGGGAGGCCGTACTTTCACACGTGTGAAGCCTTCTTCAAGGATTTGGGCCATTTAGTGAGGTTCAAGCATAGATTTTTGATGGATTTTGATGGTTCAACTTGTGCTAATCTTATGAAATCATAATCTATTGTTTCCCTCATCATTTCAAGTGTTTTAGGATCCTTATTTGCTGTAATTTTTACATTAACCTTTGCTTTGCTTTTGGACTTTTTGGTCGATGGTGCTTGTGACTTCTGAGATCTGACTTGAAACATCAAGATTGAGATCTATCTTCCATTAACCTTTGTTTAATGAAGGTGGCACAACAACATTCTCGATGAGATTTGGATCAACTGTCGTAATTGTCTCGTTTGGTGGATTTGTCCATTTCAAAAGCTTACTATGGTGTTGCTTTACTTGCTTTTAAGTCATCAGTCTTGTTAGCTTCCCTTCCTTCAACATGACTGCCTTTGGTGATTTCGTCGTCAGTTTATCTGGAATATTTCAAACGCCAAATATGGTAGAATCCATATGTCGTAAGATTTGCTCATCAATAAATTCTGCAATTTTATTATAGAATAAAGCATGGCTAGCTAGAATTAGTTTGTCATCAATTGGATCTAGAATTGGATCAGTTGAAATCCAAGCTATGCTCATCATTTTGAAAGAATATGTAATGGCAGTATCAAGAATATGCTTACTTTAGATCTGTCATCATGTCGACACATATAACCAGTTGTACAATCAATAGTTGCTAACACTTAATTCCAATTGACATTATTAGTTTGAGAATTGTAATGGATTTCCAATGCCTTTTTCGCTTGATCAATAGTATGATCCATTGTGGAAGAGTCATCGTTTCCTTTTTGAATAACTGGCTTGATCATCCAAGTGAGTGGATCAACTTTGATGGCTTGTTCACGATTCTCGAAAGTTGTTTTGCATGTACCCTTGTTATAAATTACTTGTGCAACTTGTAACCAAGGACGTCCCAATAACACTTGGTAGATTGATGATGCTTCTGATAAGTCCATTACTACAAAAGTAATGAAAAATTGTACGCCAACAATTTTAACTGATATATCTTCTACTATGCTTTTAGGCCTAACACTTGATTGATCTACCAACTTAATTACAAAAGTTGCAGGCTTTAGTTTCATAAGACCTCACTTGGCGCACAGTTTGAAATCAGATTGACTCCAAGCCCTCCATCTATTACAGCTACCTCTCAATCAAAATGCTAACGTTGAATCGATAAGGTAATGCGGCCCTTACATTGAGTACTTCATATGACTCTTCGGTGTTTAGGTCATTCTTGTGTCATGTGGCATGAAGTCATGGACCATAGGGGTTTGTGGGCCTCAAATATTCATGCTCTATATGTTTGTGGGCTGTGTGGCATAATTAATTTTTTATTATGACACACATGATGCTTGATAATGTGCATTTGGAGTCACATTGTATGGATATAATGGCAACTCCATGACTCTATGAAATGAGTTACCATTATATTTCTACAATGTGCCTCCAAACACACAATATCTAGTTCTTACTTTATTTTTAAAAGTCTTTGAAAACAAATTTCAAGGTGTGTAAAAATATTTTAAACTTTTATTTACCACGTAAAAATGTCTAAAGTCAAATTTATTCCAAGATTTTTTCTACACCTAAAATCTCTCAAGTACAATTCTTAAAAAGTACTTTGGAGTAGACATGTTGGATACGAATGAGATTAACGTGATTGAATAAGTTGGAACTTGTTCTCACAATCACGTGTGGCTTGCGTGTACGCTTGACCAACTTGGAGCACAACAATTTTTAAATAGTACTTTGGAGTAGTCATGTTGGATACAAATGAGATTAACGTAATTGGATAAGTTGGAACTTGTTCTCACAAGACAGATTATGGTCGATAATGTGTTTGGAGGCACATTGTAAGGATATAATGACAAGTCCATGATGTGATAAGAAGAGATGTCATTATATCCCTACAACCAAACGAGGTTGGCTCGGTTGGTTAGGTTGACATCCAAAGTTTCTTTGTTCTCAAGTTTGAGCCTCCCCTTGGAAACCAAGAAGCATTATATGCCTATAATATTGTGCCTCCAAACACACATTATCTAATCCTATCTTTAGAAGTTTCTCTTAATTCAAATGTTTTCATGTGTCAAAATCCATAGGACTTTTGTTTAACACCTAGGAATCTCTCGAGTCAAACTTTTATTTGTCATTCAAAAATCTCTACAGTCAAATTTCATCCTACATTTTTTTTCCAGCTAACACGTGTCATATTTATAATAAAATACTTATGAGTGTCCTAGGTCAAGTCAAATTTCTAAGGAAGTATGTTACTATGTGAGTGACAAGTGTACCTAACTTAGAAGAAGTGGTCGTGTCAATGACTCATGTTGGAACTTATCCACACAATCACGCGTTTATTGCCAATCTGACACCATTTCTTCTCTCAATTTTTTGTGGTGGGCCCATAATTGCCATTGTAGTCAACTCGTATATAGCAATTCAAACTTCCAACGTAAGCACCTGCTACTTGAGAACATTCTAGATTTCATATTTTTGTATCATCATGTATGAAGAAGTCAAGCCGTGCTTCAACTGCTCTCTTTTGCTGCACATATATAATTAGATGGGCTTAGTGCTACTACTACTACTCATCTACAACTCTGATCTCTTGAGACACATCAGTTCACTTGTCACTGATCCGAACTTGCAAGTGAAACAGACGACCTTTTGAAAGCAAAACTAGACAAAAGGTGTGATCTGTGCTTAAGACTTGTAACGATAGCCCCAATGGATTCTCGATTCCGTGCTTTCTTGGTAGGAATGCTGCTGTTGCAGTGCCTCCACTTTAGTCCAGTGATGGCAGCAGATCCTGACCCGCTCGTGGACTTCAGCCCTGATGCGCATAACTTCACTTTGAGGAATATATTTATGAATGGAGATGTTTCACATGGTCCAGGAGGCACCCGTGCTGCGCTTGATACAAAGATATTCCCAGCTACGACGTAAGAAATTAAATGGCTTTCTATGCATAATTATGTGAAAAGATGCTCACCGTTCCCTTAGATGTAATCGATATAAGCATTTGAATTGTTAAAATCTCAGGTCTCAAGGCATTACGTACGTTCAATTTAAGATGGTACCATGCGGAATTAACCTGCCACATACACATCCTAGAGCCGCAGAATTGCTCACTCTTGTGAGTGGTGGGCCGCTTCAAGTTGGTTTTGTTGATACAAACGGTACATACTTTTCATTCACGACTCTGATTCATAGCTAATTTCTAGTATCTGCGTTATGAATGTAAGATTTGCTACGAAAAGGCTACATATATATATCCCATACTTTCCCAGAGTCTTTATAGCTTTACTTACATCCTGTCTTGGGCTTTGGCAGGCGTCGCACACATTGATATCTTGTATCCAGGAGACGTTACGGTTTTCCCAAGAGGCATGCTGCATTTTGAACAAAACGTCGGGAAAACTATCGCCTTTTACATCTCTGCTTTGGACAGTCAAAATCCAGGCACACTGGTATGCTACATATTTATCTCTCTGAACTGATAGGACGGACGTGAACACACGTCATGTTAGATGTGTCTTTTGCAGCCATATTGCCATGTGCTTTTGCAGAACCATTTTTCTAGTAATATCATATCTGATATCATCCATGCCTGGTTCATACAGACGTCTGCAGGTGCTCTCTTTCAGTTACCAACAGTGGCCTTGGCAACGACATTGAATCAGACAGGTGCAGCTGTGACTGCCATAAACTCCACACTTTATACCTACGGACCTTCGTTGCAGATGAGCAGCGTTTCAGGCTGCGTACCAGGCCGATATTAGACATTAATGTTTGAGTAGTGGAGAAGAATACACGACATGATATTAGCTTAGAATAAGACCAATCACCGCTACCTGCAATCTGGATTCCGAGTGGAGTTTTCATACAAGAAATGGTGTTGAAGCAACAGGCTGAGCTTAGAATTATAAGATCAATCACCACAAAATCGCTACCTGCAATTTCTGGATTCGGATTGTGAGTAGCGTCTTCCAGTAGAAAATAGTGGTAATCCATATCTTACAGCATCACAGCTCAAGATCTTATCAGAGCAAAGTTATCAACTTGCAAAAAAGTTATATATATATTGTGTAGCTCATTCGCAACTTAGTGAGTATTGATTTTATTGCGTACTTGCGATTTCAAAGGCAGGTGTATAATTTCATCTTGAAAGGTTTAGTACAGAAGGTACTCTGAGCACTACCATTTTTTCTTAATTTGATATTTGATGTGAACATTTCATACACAATCACCTTCCTTTTAGAAAGGCTAGAATATGGGTACAGTTGTTGACTGCCACCTAAATCAGGACCACTGAGTAGTGAGAGCTGAGGAGCTTAGCTCCCCCTTGTATGGCATTACCTAGTTGTATATGTTGTATAAATAGTTGCTTAAATTGCACCCAAATTAAAAATAAAAAAGGCTACAATAAAAGTGCATTTCTATTGGGAAAAATTAGCCTTGCAAGGCTTGGAAGGCTTCAAAACTAAGGCCATTAATGTTTCCATTTGATCCATGAAAATATTTGTATACAAAGTCATAAATTCTATAATTTGAAGCACATTCAAATAAGAGGGAAAATGATGCCTTAGAAAACCCTAGGTGTTTACAAATACATTAGCTACCGGCAAACTCTAGTATGTAGAATTTAGGCAACAAATATCACTATTAGGCAATCTTAAAAAAGAATGGAAAATATTAGAGGTAATCACCGTTTGAAAAATGGGGACTGGATTATGTTGGTCCTATTCATCCTGCCACACACAGATCTCAGGCCCGATGCATTATCGTAGCAACTGATTATATGACCAAGTGGGTTGAAGCCAAAGTTTTCAAAGTTGTTGATGCAAAATATCCAGATCCTCTGTGGTGCGTCTGGGCACATCCAAAGACTGGTCACTATCAGAAGAGTAATCTAGTAAAAAATTTAGACCAGGAGTGACAGGAAGACCCTCTTGAACTTTCTGTATATCAAAAATCAATTGGGTCTGGCCTATCATCTGCTCAGTCTCACTAATAGTACTAATCTTCTTTTAGGTGGAGGTGGAAGAGAGGGGGAGTCTTCAGCTTCCACCCTAGACAACCCAATTTGATCATGAGTTGGTTGTCATCCACTGGTTTGATTTGGTCTTTTTTGGCCCTGGTTCTTGACTTCACTAGCCTTGATTGTTTTCTTTTTCTCTGATAAGGGGGTCTAATCCTGGGAGCGGGTCGGGTAGGTGGAGGTGCCTTGAACACCTGCTCGTACTGATTCCTCATCCTAAACACAAGCTCCATATCCTTGGGCATGATAGTCACCCGCTTTTCATCTACAACAACAAGAACAGTATCATCAAAAAACCTAATCTGATAATCTTCATAGGTTGTATGCAAAGCTTCTATGGCAGTCATGCACCATTCACATCCATGGATAAAGATCTCGTCACATCCCTCACTATCCTGTTGAAGTGAGCTTTCAGTATCAACATGTTGGTGGACTTCTGTAAGCTCCTGATATCTCTGAGCCATGGGCGGGGTTTTCTACCTGTCCCCCTAGCACGAGGTCTAGTAGCTACAGGATGAACGGATGATGTAGGTTGACCAGCAGTCGGGACAGTAGATTGTGGACGCGCGGTCTGTTTAGTCCTTGTCATACCTTTCCGATATCGCAGACATGCGATAAGATCATAGATGAATTAATCGTATACAATTTCTCGCGTGGCTCCGATATAAGACAAAGAGATTCCAATATCGCAGGGGTGCGAGCAAGGACCAAGCCTCTCAGAAAGAAACCAGACAGTCGTGCAGCTCTGATATTCTATTTGGGCGACAGAGAGAAAGAAACAATTCACGAGTCTGATAAGCAAATGGTTTTTAATCACGGTCTCTGCTTATATATAGAGAGAGATTTTTTATGCATTAAATGCAAAAGTGCCATGTGCCAATTTCTGATTCGTGTGTCCTATCTATGATTGCTTCACATGTGCGGATATACGTGTCTGAGCTTTTGACTCTATTGTACCTTATAAAGGTCTTAAAAGATCTATTTATATAGCAAATGATCATGAATGCTCTATTGAAGGAATTGGCAACATTCCATTAAAACTTGCTTCTTCTAAAGTTCTATCACCTTCCAATGTTCTTTTTGTTCCTAAGCTTACAAAGAACTTGACAAGTGTTGGAAAGTTTCTTGATTGTGGTTGTGATGTAAAATTCAATTCCAATACTGGATCTAGATATGGTGGCATCTTCAAGTTAAATTCTTATGAGAATACAAACTTTTGTGAAATTGCTCTTATGTCTAAGGAGGAGTTATGGCATAGAAGGTTGGGGCATCCTAACTATAAATCTATGCTTTCTATGATCGAGAATGATAAGGCTATTGGCCTTCCAAGATCACTTTCCAAGGATATCAAGCCTTGTGAGGCTTGTGCTATTGCAAAATCACATAGAAAGCCATATCAAAAGTCTTCTATTAAGACTTCTCATCCTTTGGAATTAATTCACTCGGATGTTTATTTTTCTTCCTCAAAAAGTATTGGTGGTGCAACTTGTTTTGTTACCTTCATTGATGATTTTACAAGATATACTTGGTTGTACCTACTTTCTTCAAAAGCTATGGTGTTTGAACACTTCCTAGTTCTCAAAGCTTATGTTGAGAAACAATTTTCTTTCATTCTACAAAAGCTTCAACAGAAATATGGAGGAACGAGAGCACTAAGGCTTACCCAACTAGTGCCCGAAACGAAAATAAACTAATTAGTAACAACAATTAAAATCCTTGCTAAGGCTTACCCAACTAGCAAGGTGACTAGGCCAATCCTTGATTAACACCCGAAGGGTAATAAAATGAGATTGCGGCTAATACTAAACAAATAAGCAATAATGAACATGCCACATTAAAACTGATGAAAAGGAGGCAAGAGGAGGCCCGAGCACCTTCCCTCAAGCTATGCACCTTTCCAAGGGGAACACAAATGAAATAGAATGATAATTCTCCAAAATAGTGAGCAAGATAGCTTAATCTCAAAAGTGTTATTTACAATGCAAATACCTCTCCTTTTATGGCAAGGAGAGTCTTCCATAAGTGTCTACTAACTTGTGGGACTAATCTGTTTCTAGCCTTTCTAGAACATCTAACTTGATATTTAGAACTTCAATTTTCTTAACTTAGGACAACTTAAGATAAAATATTTCTAATCTTCAGTTTCCTAAGTCTAAGATCTAAATCTAAGTTTAAGCTATTTTATTATTATTTAAGCTTCTACTCATGGACTTACAAAACACATGCCATGGCTTGAAGTTTATTGACAGAAACTCATACGTGGTCCTACAAAACACATGCCACGGAGTTTTATTATTTTTTTATTTTCTCTGTGTTAGAACAGTTGCTAACATTATCCCCCTCCTTATTGGATTGGTGGTCCCACACCAATCAACGCCTTTTCATCCTAGATTTTTTGTGCTTCTTGGAGGTGAGACTGTTGTTGTCGAGAGTGGTAGATGGTTGCCTCGATGCCCTCCATCATTTGCCACCATAATTTGTTCAGAAAGGGCATGGGTTTGTAATAATGGAGCATACCTTGGAGAAAGTTATGAGTTTTCCATAGCTCCACCATATCAACGTGCAAGGCGGAAGTAAGTGCAGCGCGATAATAGAGCCTTGCAACGTTGATATGGTCGTCTTGCATGCGCAAGGGTTTATTGATGTCAAGGGCAATTGGGGGTAACCCTCGATCCCAAAAACCTCTGAGTTCTTCTAGAAATGCCACCATGCCGTAATTATCCGCAAAATATCTGACATCGTAATTAGGATTGCCATGGTGCTTCTGGTAGAAGACTCGGCAGTTGGTGACCATGTCTTCGGCTAAGTTGCCGGTATCGACTCCTATGAGCTTAGGCCAAAAGATCTTGTTCTTGACCTTGGTGACGGGAAACGGTTCTCGCCTCGCTACTGGATAGTAATAAGGATTGGTGCGCATGTAGGAGGGAGCTTCGAGATACCGTGCCATCGAGGTCTTACTTTGCAAGAAGAGCTGATGGTGCCAGAGAGGTTGTGGATCCAGGAGTTTGACTGTTGCTTTATGTGTTTGACACTGGTCCAAATCTGGTAGTATCTAGCCACCTCGCTCTTTCATTGTTGGCTACTTCTTTGCAAACTCCTGAGAGACGTGCAACTCCTTGCTTGGTTCTGTGGACGTGATTCTGTGCCGGATGGTGGGGGCTTCAGAGGCAATCTCGTGTGCGGTTTGTGGATCGGGATCAAAAGATAGAGGAGGCGAGGGGTTAGCTTCTGCAATGCGTTGTGATTCAGGTGAAAAGTGTCGTGGAATGAAGGTGGGGTCAGTGGTGTCAAGGGGGTTAGAAGCGGTGGAAGGGAAAAGAAAATGTTGGGAGTTGGTACCCCCAGAGCCCGATGGATTGGTTGGTGTTTGAGCTCCTTGCCCTAGGAGTTGGCTTTGAAATGTGGAGCCTTGAGTTGCAGGAGGAGGCTGCTGAAATCCTGCGCCATCTCCACCATCAGGTCCATCAAAGTGGTGCCCCAAATCATGAAATTGGGCGTGCTCTGCATGAACCAACGGTGTCAACTGGGCAACAGCCTTTAAGCGTTCTTCCAGGGTGGCTATGTGCTGGTTTAGGGCCTCGACGGAAGCAATGTATGATTGTTGAAATTTTGTGTGTTGCTCCGTCGTGGCTTTCAGCTTCTGGGCCAGTATTTGATAGGCCACCACTGGAATGGCAATTCCCTCAGGGATAGCTGGTGGTGCGAAGTCGTTGAAGTCCACCATTTCCAACTGTTCCTTCATAGCAGAATGTGCTGCTTGTGAATCTGTTATAGCCTCATCCTTCTCAGCTTTGAGGGTATCGATGGTTTGCTGCATGCTATCTTTTAAGGCATCACACTCAACTAGTATTGCCTTAATCCACCTTTGAGATACAAAAATCTCTTCAAAGCAAAATGGTTCTTCAGAGCATAAATCAAACTATTTTCATTTTGTGATTGCTCCTTATTCTTGATTGATTTCTCTTGGATAATAACAATAAGTTTGAACTTGTCCAAAGTTCCAAGCAAAATACTTTCCAAGGACATAAAATAAATCCAAGTTACTTTCATGAAAGTGACATCTATCTTTGAATTTTGAACCAAACAACGCACTTCCAAATGAAAAATTTCAAAAGATTTGGCATGTGTTGTGATGGACTCTTGAAGACAAACCTTGCAAGTCCTTGTGAGACTCCAAGCCTCATTCACCTTTCCTTGGACTTGTCCTTCTTGTATTTGCATTTCGAACTTGAAGCTCCATCCTTCTCCTTGGATCCCTTGCTTTGGTTCTTCTTGGATGGATTGGTCTTCTTTTTGTAGCATCTTGAGAAAAAATATCCTCCCTTGCCACAAAGGTTGCATTTAGGATCCTTTCTTTCCTTCAATAGGATGCCACCTATTGATGCCATGTGAATAAAAACCTGTGATATGATTCTACAAATGTAATTTGTGACTTTCAAGAGACTAGATTTGAACATCTTCAACAATGTAGAAGGATCTACAAAAGATCTAACTCACAAACGTAAGAATCAATTCTCACACTAATGACTAGTCACTTGGAAACTTTGCTTTGATCACTAAGACAAAAGCACACAATCTTTGAATCAAATCACAAAAGAAATTAGATCCAATCTCCTATTGGACTCATCAAATACCAATGACTCTTTCTTTTGAAAATTGAAATGGATATGAAAAGATTTGACACCTAGATTTTTCTTTTCACTTGACTAGTTCTCTCAACACTTGAGATTCTTGAACAAAAGATGGGTTTTGTTTCAAACACATGAAAATCAAACTTAATCACTTCTTTTGGACTCACTCTTGACCCAAATAATCTCACTCTTGAGATTTAGAATGAATTTGATTGATTTGAAAACAAACTATACCACCAATTTTTCACAAAGCTAAAAAATTAGACAACTAGAGATTCACAAAGATCTCAACCATGCATGAATACTCAAATATGGACTCCTCCTCATTCTAGACATACAATGGTCACAAATTGACCCTCACACTCTCACAAAGAAAGTTGAATAGAACTAATTTGAGTTTCATACATACTATGTCAATTTTTGCTCAACAAATTGAATTCAATCACTCCTATTGGATTCCACCAATTACTCTACCTTTTAAGACTTGGAATGAAATACAAAATCAATAGTTGTTATTCTTCTCACTAAGATATTGTGCTTCAAAGAGCTAATGCCACTTAGAAATATTTGATCACTTAGGACAAGACAAATTCTCCACCAATAACAACTCAAAATGAGCTTCTAGATCTTGCCCTCTACAAAGGAAGGAACTCTTAGAAAATTGGATCTCTCTCTACACATTTGTCATAGACACCTTAATGACTCTTTTAAAACCTTACAATCACTCAAACAAATTGAGTAGGGTTGAACAATGTGATTTGGATCTCAATCTCTTTTCTAGAACTCTCAATTGAAGCCAATCTATGTCAAATTCTACAAAAGATTTGCATAGATGCTCTATATGCACTAGAAACTCTCAAAGGTTTCACTTGGAGGACAGATCCAAAGACGTTTTCTAGCAAATTGATGCTTCTAAACTTGACCCTATCACTCTTGAACAAATCTAGAGTGATGGTACAATGGATTTCAACCTCTTACCTTGCATATCACTCCTTAATCTATGATTTTTAGCAAAATCTCTCTTAACTTCAACATACACACAAAAAATCAGAGAAGATCACTTAATGCACCTATTTCAAGCTTAAATTTTAATTTTTTGGCTGATCTAATCCAAGAACTAATCAAGGGATTAGATTTTCTATAGATAATGCTTGATTTTGCACTAAAAATCTCTCAAATTGGGTGTGTGAGTCAAATTGTACAAATTTTTGAATTTTCTCAGCCAAAACCAGATCTGTATGGCCTCACACGTGTGAAAAGGGTTCCTACAGCCCACAACAAGATCTGGACCAAAAATTTTGAGGATAGCTATCAAATCCAACTCGCTACACAAAATTTGACTAGATTCCAAAAAACCGCTAATTTTGGCTTTGATTTGGATTAACCCTATCAATTTCAACAAAAACTCTTTACTTGGCTCTGATACCATGTGAAAAAAGTACAAAAAGGACCAAGAGTGGATCCTAATCTGATCCTCAAGAGGGATTGGTTATCAGATTACTTGATCTATCAATCTACTTCAGATTAAGATCAATCTAGATCAATTCTAGACACAAAATCCAAACAAGAACAATCATTAATTGAAGGTAAGTGTTCTTTCTGGTTTCACACGTGTGAAACACTGTCTGATTACGAACTCCAACCTGAAAATCAAGTACACATTGATAGAACCTCAAAACAATCAAAACAAATGTAGACAAATGGAGAGAATCACTCAAAATTGCTTCCAAAACCAAGATTGGTGTCTCACAATGAATATGGCCAAATGTGGCTCTATATATACAATAAGTGGGAGCTCGTGGTACTGATCATCCCTCTTATCCCACATGTGTGAAGGTGCTTTGTCATATGATGATTCATCATGCAAAACTGACACTTGGACAAAACCTTCTATTTGAGCACTTTTGGTCTATTTTCGTTCTATATGGAGATCTACTTGGAAATCTTTTAGAACTCAAAATTCGCCTACTTCAGCTTATTCCACATGTGTGAGCTGTCCTCTACACATGGGATATGACACCTAACCAAAGGATGTGGCTCATGCAATCAATAGATTGATGCCATGTGTCATATGTCTAGAAAACTAGTTTTTGGCCTTTTTAGCCACTAGAACTTGAATTAAATCATATGTACATCCTATATGATTATGGTACATGACAAGTACACTAGTTTCACACGTGGGAACAGGATCCACACATGTGTGTTTATATATATACAAGATTTTTGGCCTCTACCAAGCTTATTTTTGTATTTTTCACAGTGAGCACGCTACACAGGATCTTATTGGATGCTTGCCCATTACCACGAGGGCAATAAGGCGTACTGGTTCTATGGATCACGAAGAATTACTCCAACAGGACCTTGATGGTCTCATTGATGAAATGACTCCCGCGATCACTGACTAGCTCCATCGGGCGTCCGAAGCGCACAATGATATTTTCATAAAGGAATTTGGCAGTGGTCCTAGCATCAGCTACTCTTACTGCCTTGGCTTCGACCCACTTGGTGAGATAGTCTATGGCTACGATTATGTATCGAGCCTGAAAACTCTTTGTCGCAGGGTGAATTGGACCGATGTAATCCAATTCCCACTTTTCGAATGGTGCTTGGGCTAAGACCGGGTGCAGTAGGTCATAATTCAATCTCATTGGTCTCCTTGCCCTTTGGCACACATCGCACTTTCGCAAGTATTCCTCTGTATCCTTATCAATAGTTGGCCACCAACATCCTGATTGTAGGATCTTGCGAACTGTAATGTCGGATGCAAAATGGCCTCCATCCATGCCATCATGTGAAAGTGAAATGATCTGGGTGGCCTCATGAGGGAGAATACACCATCGAAGAATCCTATCTGGACCTCTTCGATACAACTGGCCGGCAATCAACTGATAAGGTCTAGCCTTCAAGATCAATTTTTGTTGTTCCTCCTTTGGTAGTGACTTGTCTGGTTGGTCCCGCATTAGATATTCAACAATGTCGGCAGCCCATTCTGGTATTGTGTCCACGTAAAATAAGGCAGCATCGGCCAGCTCATCATCGGGTTGGGTTGCAATCTTCTTTCTCTTGATTCGCAACACATGATCTGCCATGTAGTGTTGTTGTCCCTTGCGAACTACTATCCAAAAATCAAACTCCAACAACAGAAGTAGCCATCTGGTTCTGTTAACGAGATAGAGGAAGGGTTGATGGTCCGTATAAAAAGTGAAATGTGTGGCCATCAGGTAGTGCCAAAATTTCTTAACCGCATAGATCATTGCCAGTGCTTCCCGCTCTGTGGTTGAATATCACTGAGCTATCGGCTTGCAAATCGGATTGGAAAATCCTTTTTGTGTTCACATGGCTGGGTTAAGACTGTTCCAACTGCATACTTCAATGCGTCCATATGCACATGAAACTCAATATACCAATTGGGTGGGCGTAAGATTGGTGATAAAATCAATGCATCCTTAAGCTTTTGGAAAGCCTTTAGGGCTTTCTCGTTCCAATGTGGATCCGTTGTGAGCTTGTAAATTGGTTGGACTAACTTTGCAAAATTTAGAATGAAGATCCTATAATAGTTAGCATGACCCATAAAGATGTAGACTTCGCGGATCATCCCCAATTGTGGTAGATCAACAATGATTCTGATATTTGATAGATCTGTGGCAATCCCATGTCTTGACACTATATGGCCGAGAATCAAGCCATGTATCACCCAAAATTGACATTTTTTTGGATTCAAAGAGATCTGGAAGTCGTGGCATTTCTGTAACACTTTTTCCAAATTGGATAAGTGTTCTAAGTCTGGTCCATGCACGCACAGATTGTCCAAGAAAATTTCCAAAAATCTTTGCAAATAATCCTTGAATGCCGTTGCATGACTCGCTGGAAGGTGCTTGGGACATTGCAAAGTCCGAATGGCATTACTTTATTGGCATAGGTTCCCCATTCCGTGGCAAACGCTACCTTGTGCTGGTCTTGGGGGGCTATCTTCACCTGGTTGTAGCCATTGAAGCCATCTAGAAAACTGTAGGCTTTGTTGCCAGCTACTCTGTCAATGACACTTTTCGTAAATGGTAAAAAAAAATGGTCCTTTTTTGTAACTGCATTTAGCGCCTTCAGATTCACACAGATCCGCATTTTGCCATTCTTCTTGGGTACTATAACTATTGGTGATACCCATTCCGTGTGCTTGATTTCATAGATGAAATCTGCATCCATCAGCTTCTGTAACTCTTGCTTGATCAGCTTTGTATAATTTGAGTTGCAGTGGTAGTAACGACTTACCTTGGGGACTGCTCCATCCACCAAGGGTATGGTGTGTTGGACTACTGTTGCTGGAATGCCCTTCAGGTCACTATAACTCCAGGCAAAACAGTCTTTATATTACACCAACAAGGATCGTAGTCTCTTGAGCTGTGTGGGCGGTAATTGCTCTCCCACATGCACTATCTTTTCTTCTTCTCCTGGCTCGGCAAGGTTCATCGGCTATGTTCACGTAGGTCCCTTGAAGACTTGTTCCGCTGGTGTCTGACTTTGATCAGATTCTCGTTGAGCTTGCGGCATCATAATTAGCACGTCGTCCAAGGTATAATTCTTGAAAGTTTCAGGCATCTCGTGAACTAGAGCTCATCGAGATTCCTCTTTTAGCATATTGATCTTAGCCTGACTGGTCATCTTTTGGTTTTCTGTCACCTGTGTAGAAGATGACGCTGTATCTGAGTCCATCTTGATTGATTCAAGGAATCCAACACTTTCTTTTTGCTCTTTTTTGTCATTTTGGTGGATTCGTCCTTGTTGTCTTTCATCGAAACTGCCACAACATCCGTCTCTGAATCATAGTGACCTCCCTTGGCTAGCCTTGGGTGATCAATCGTGTGATCTGTGTGAAAATGTCAAAATCATGCTTGATCTAGGCCGAAATCATGTACATATTATGTTTACACATGTGTGGAGCCTGTTCCCACGTGTGAATTAAATGCATTTATCATTTAGATGAGTCATATAGGTTGTACATACCATTTCATTTGAGATCTAGTGGCTAAAATGGCCAAAATCTAGTTTTCTAGCTATATGCCACTTGGCATCATTTAATTGGTAGGAAAAGCTATTTCACATGGATAGGAGTGATCTCACACGTGCCAAGGATTGCTCACATGTGTCAAAACATCAGTAGTAGGTGAGATCCAACTTGTAGTAGATATTTGTGCAAGTCCCTATAAATTAGGAAAATTGCCTAAAATCAAGGGAGGTGGCTATAAGTTAGGAAACTTGGTCCATGTGCCATATTGATGATTATTGGTGGATCCTTTGATGAGTAGGCACTCTCACACGTGTCAAATCAACTGAGTAAGCATCAGCTCTTGTGTATATATGGTGGCTCATTTGGCCATAATTGACATGGAAGCTAAATCTTGGTTTTGGAGCAATTCTAGTGTTTTCTCTCTATTTGTCTTGTTTTTTTTATGCATTGATTGGGTTCTAAGCTTAGTATACTTTATTCTCAGCCTACTGTCCGTACTCTGATAGGTTTTCACACGTGTGAAATTAGCAAGTACAAATTTTGATCAATAATGATTGTTCTTGTTAGATTTATTCATATTGATCATCCCGATCTCAAATTCATCCAATGGTGGGTTCCAAAGTGGTTGGATCTTGCTTGTATAGTGGAATGCAGTTTGGATCTTAAGGATCTGATCAATCTGATCGGCCAGAAGTGAAATTTAGGCCCTTTACGGTGGTTTTTCCTTGATAGCTTCTTACTCCTTGTACTGATTGACCTAAGATTTTGACAGTAGCTGTATCTCATGCAGATCTTTCAGTGATCTAGTCTGCAAGGGTTCTCTTGTGCGAGGGTTGGCTGTGCGAGGGTTCTTTAGCTGTTTTTTCAGATAAAAAACTTGATATCTCTCAAGGATCACAATAGCTGGATTTGGGTCAGATCTCACTATGGAATTCTCTACGAGAATTAACACTTGCACTAAGTGAAAATTTGACTGTATGCGAGGGTTCAGAACCACTATTTTGGCTTGATCTTCTCCAAATCTCAAAACTAACTCTCACAGGCTTCATCACTGATGGAAATTATCATTCTGAATTGATTGAGAGGGTCTGTGAGAGTTCTTACTGGAAGGATTTGCTGGATCTTCACTTTTTAGTGATTTTTCAGCACTTAAACCCAATTTTTTGCTCATTGGAATCAAACTAACTCTCGCAGGCTTTTTTGTGTCCTTGTCTCACTGGTATGGAACTTCAAAATCTTCTACAAGAGTTCTTGCCCACTGGAACTAAAAATTTTGGTGTCTACGAGGGTTCTTTGGTACTTTCCCATCTTTTTTTCACTGGGAACTCTCGCAAAGGCACTCAGACATAAAACTAACTCTCGCAAGCTTATCTGTGTCTTGATCTCACTGAGATAAAACTTCAAAGGGCTCTGCGAGAGTTCTAGTGAAGATTTGGATTTTTTTTGGATTTTTTCAGGAGTTTTTTGAATTTTTTATGATATTTCTCTGCTTTTCGCAATTTGCTTGGAACTAACTCTCGCAGGCTTCTATGCAGGTCTAGGACAATACCCTGGAGCTGCTGCCAGTCATGCAAGGGTTAATTTACACTGGTTTTGGAGATATAAAAATCTGATGAGATTTTAAGCTCTTTTTTCCTCCAAAATGTAGATTGGTGTGTTTTTTTGGGTTTTTTGGCTGGTTGGTTTGGGTTTCAAGCCCTTAGAGGCTGTTCAGGGCCTCCTCTACCCTCTCACACCTCCTTCGCTAGTTGTGAACAATCCAAACACAAAAAAACAGAAAACTAACTCTAAACTCTCAAAAATCTACCTAAAAGTACTCTAAAAAACAAGAAAATAGCTAAAATGCAACTAAACTAGTTAGTGGAAACCTATCCTTGGCAACGGCGCCACTGTAGGGTCGAAGATCTTGCGTAGTATAGCTCTTCCGCCTGTCAACAAGGGCTAGTTCACTGGATAGGCACCTAATTATGCATAGATGCTATTTTTAGTTAATTTCCTACTTTGCATCTAACTCTACCTCCACTAACACTACTCACACTAACTCTACTCCCCTAACTAACTTCATCATGACTTTGTGTGAAGAGAGAGGATAGAATAGAAGAGGAAGAAGAAGGAGAAGAGAGAAAGAAAGAGAGATGAGATGGAGGTTAGCTCAAATGCTCAATTTCATTGCTTATAGAAAAATCTTAACTAGCATAAACCAAAAAGCATGGGAAATGGAAATAACAAGCAATCACAACAATAGCATAAGCAAGAGTGATTAGCAAATGAGGATGCTTGAGCTCTCAAAATGATAGAGTCTCCTCCTCTCTATTAAGCATGAAAATAGTGTACAAATGGTGTCTTTTTATAAAATGGGAAAGGCCCTTGCCCCAAAATCCTATTGGCTAATATTTACATTGATCCTATCCATTCATCTTGGACCCAACTTGATCCAAGAGTCCACAAAAAGTACATTGAAGTTCACAAGATTCATGTGAGTCCCAATTTGAAACCCAACTCTAAAAAGTAAACTCTAAGTTTAAAAATGACTTTGGGCCTCTAGTTTTATTTTAATTCAAAGGCCCAAGTCTATTTTATTTTATTTACAATTAAGCTTGTGTGCTCATTGGGCCATGAGCTTATAAGCGCATGATGCCATGCCCTCGCAACACATTTTATTGGTCGATTTTATTTATTTACAATTCGTTGGGAATACCCCCAACAATACTAAAGTGTGATACTATCATGGAGGTATGTTCCATAAATAGCATAAGTTATAGACTAAGTGAGATGCTGATTATTGAGGGAGAGAGTTAAATTAGCAGTAATCAATGTGTAGTTACTTTACGATTACTTTCTAAGTTCGACGATAACACGTTTTGCTTAGTTCTAGAGTTATCGTGCCAATTCTTTTATGAGCCCATGTTGAGTACTTTGTACTTGATAATAAGTTAGTGTGAATATACAGTTGGTAGGTGAGCAATCTCGTTCTTCTTGTCTTGAAGTACAAGATGTTGCATTGTGGTGATTGTATTGATCGATTCTCGTTGTTTTGCTAACTGGTTCTTGGATTAGAATCAATATTAAACATTTGAAGTGTACATGTAGTTGAATGTGGAGTGCAAAATAGCAGCGGTGATAACCATGCACTCACTTTATCTTTATGACATATGAGACTTGGTTATGACAATCATTTTGCATATATATGTACATGTGTTGAATAGATATGTCATAAAAACATTGTGGAAGCAGTTGGGTATGATCCCTGACATTAATGCAAGTGGCAACACTCTGAAGTTGATGTTTAACACTTGATGTTGAGATATAACAAGTCTTTAGAAAATCTGAACTCAGCAAGTGAGTAGCTTTATTTTGAGTGAGGCCATGAAAAATATCATTCAGTGTTTTTCGGTGTTGGTATTTTTGCCTTGTTGCACTTCCAGTATGCGGATTAACATTTCGGGTGATGGGTCAAAGGCCTTTTGGCATTTATACATTGAAGTAAATGTCAACATTTTATTATGATGTGGCCGTCCAAGGGTGGACGTGTCCAGCATTTTTCAATTTTTTTTTCAAAAAAAAAAAATACAAGCCTCTCCCCTCACTGTCCCACATCCCTAAAACGACCCCCTCAGAATTAATTATCAGAGGGTGTTTGGCACCCACCTACCCCCTCCTGTTAAAAAAAAGGAAAAAGGTATCCAAAAAAATTTGCAAAAAAATTCGCAACAAACCTAACCATTGCCCATGCCTCCCATAATTGAGATACCACAAAAACGTGCATGAAAGAGCAAACAATTTATATTTTTTGAGTCCAGAGAGCACCAAAACCCTAAACCTATCTCATCATATAGGCCATAGTATTGTGTAGGTCTTGTACTTCCCTGTGTTGAGTGACATTGTGGAGCATAAGTAATTAGTCAGCTGTTGAAGTTCATCCGGGGAGCGCATCGTTGACCTGTATTTATATAATAGTATAATATAGATCCGTAAGAGAGACAGAGATAGCTAGAGCACGAACAGTGAGTAAATATGTAGGGAATGTTGACCGATGTACCTTTGTATTTGTGCAATACCCTATATTGGTGTGGAACTTCAAGTTGGTTTGATAAAAAATTGCTAGTATGTAGCATTTCCCTATAGAAATAGAGTTGTCCGATTTTGCACCAAATGAAACCTTCAAATGTTTGTATACTCAACATGACTATTTAGGTCCTATACATATGTCACGGGTGTGCTTGCATAAAAATTGACAAGTAGTGTTCACATTATTTATGTGATGTGCATATGTAGCTATATGTTGATGTTAGATTGGTTCACAACCAGCATTTTTTCATTTAATTGCATAAGAAACATATCGGACTTCCTTTTCCCATGTAGGAGAGAACAAACCCATAATATTAACCCTTTGTGGTGAAGGAATCAATATTTGTAAAGAAAACACACTTCCTTAGTTGAAACATCAACATGGAGGAGATTTTAAACCATAATACTACACCTTTTTGACAAAAGGGGTCCCCTATTATCAAATAGTGAAGTTATCCAAGGGGAGATCACTAGTTTACTCATATTGGTTGCTACATTTTTAACAAAAATAGACCAAAATATGAAAATAAACATAATATACACGTGGAATATTTGAGAACATACCATATGGTGGAAGTATGTTAGAGAATTGTGTCCTAGACATACTCGCACTTACAACCCATATCTAGAATCAAAAGTGCGACTATTCTACCCACATAAATGGATGATGGGACAATTTACATTTGCTTGGCATAGAAGAACCTGCGAAGTGGCAAAAGAACCACTTCCGTGCTTAAAACCTTCCGGAGCTTACCCCTAATACTTCTCCATTTTATTACGGTTGTTGGTTTTTTGAATTTGATGCCTTCGAGATCTTACAAGCTAATATATCTAGTATCTAGTATCTAATATCGGCAAACTCTAGTATCTAAAGGAGTTTAGTCAACAGGTATATACCTGTTGACTAAACTCCTTTAGATACCGGTTGTCTTCGTAAACACCCAGGGTTTTCTTGGGCATAGATTCAGCTCTGAATCTGCTTCAACTATAGAATTTATGACTTGGTGCACAAATGTTTTCATGGACTTCCAAGCCCATTAGGGATGATTTTTCCAGATTAGATATACATTTGGATTTAAGCCTTTCTAGCAGAAAGGTGATCGATTATATATTCAAATCAAGGAAAATTTGTAATGATGAAAGTACCTTTTGTTTTATACCTTTCAATATGATATTATACACCTGCCATTCAAAAGCCACACAATCAAACAGTTACACAAGAAAAAAGACAATATAGACATATATATATATATATATAGCTGTTAATCACCTTCTGACAAGATTCTGAGTTGTGATGCTGCAAGATAAGGATGATCACTATTTTGTGCTGGAAATTGTTAATCAAAATCCGAAACAAGATTGCAGGTAGCGATTTTGTGGTGATTGATCTTATTATAAGCTAAGCCTCCTTCTACAACACCAGTCATTATATGAAAACTCTACTAAGAATCCAGCTTGCAGGTAGCGGTGATTGATCTTATTTTTCGCTAATAATGTTGTGTATTCGACGTTGCCAGCACTGAATACTGGCGTCTAATATCGGCCTGGTACGCAGCCAGAGACGCTGCTCATTTGCAAAGAAGGTCCGTAGGCATAAAGGGTGGAGTTTAGTGCAGTCACAGCTTTACCTGTCTGATTCAATGCCGTTGCCAAGGCCACTGTTGGTAACTGAAACAGAGCACCTGCAGACGTCTGTATGAACCATGCAAGGACAATATCAGACATATTACTAGATATGCCACTGAAAACGGACACGGCATGGTTGCAAACGGCATATAACAAGACGCGTTGTCCTGTCAGTTCAGAGAGATAAGTTAGTAGCTTACCAATGTGCCTGGATTTTGACTGTCCAAAGCAGAGATATAAAAGGCGATCTCTTTGCCGACATTTTGTTCAAAATGCAGCATGCCTCTTGGGAAAATAGTTATGTCTGCTGGATGCAAGATATCAATGTGTGCGACTCCTGCCAAAGTCCGGGACAGTATGTAAGCAAAGATTTAAAGACTACGAAAGTACGGAATATTTACATCATAACTATATAGGTACAGTCTCTTGATAGCAAATCTTAGAATTCATCATGCAGATAGTAGAAAATAGCTGTGAATCATTAGAGACGTGAAGAGTAAGGGAAAATGTTAAGATACCGTTTGTATCAACAAAACCAACTTGAAGTGGCCCGCCACTCACAAGAGTAAGCAATTCTGCGGCTCTAGGATGTGTATGTGGCAGGTTAATTCCGCATGGTACCATCTTAAATTGAACGTACGTAATGCCTTGAGACCTGAGATTTCAACAAGTATTTCAGAAACCGTGTATAGATGACATCTAAGGTAAAGTTGAGCATCTTTCAATTATTTGGGCATGCCCTGGTCAACAATAAGTATCTCAAGTGCTGATATCGATTATATGTAAGACAATTGTGACCATCTTTAGATTTTGTGGGCATCACGTGGTGTGTAGCCGATCCAGAGTAGAAAAGAAACCTTCAATTTGTAAACCAGTTCAACAAAAGAAAGGCCAACCACGACGATCAGAAGCAAACTTTGAGGTTATAAATGAAAAGAAATCTATTTCTTACGTCGTAGCTGGGAATATCTTTGTATCAAGCGCAGCACGGGTGCCTCCTGGACCATGTGAAACATCTCCATTCATAAATATATTCCTCAAAGTGAAGTTATGCGCATCAGGACTGAAGTCCACAAGCGGGTCAGGATCTGTTGCCATCACTGCACTAAAGTGAAGGCACTCCAACACCAGCATTGCTACCAAGAAAGCACGAAGTTGATAATCCATTACTGTTATCGTGACTTTAACTCCAAATCTTCAGCTGCAGACACCTTTTGGTTGCAAGTGTGGACGAGTGAAGAGCAGAGGCTATGTCTTCCAGAGGTGAGTTGTGGATGATACTGCAGCCCATGAAATTATATAGCGAGAAATTCCAAGCAAAAGAAAGGACTTCTTCAGACTTAAAGTTTCTATCGAGAGGCTACTTGACTTGCGATGAGTTCAGTAAAAGAAGACTTCTTCTTCGTAAGTTGACTAGCATGGCAATGATGGCCCACCACTACTAAATGTATGATGAACGTGAACGTGGCCTGAAAATCTTATATTATATTTCCCTTGAAGTTTTAAATTTCCAAAAAAATCTAATTCAAATAACAATATTAAGTATAGGGGAAGGCCCCCGGCCGCAGGCCTTCCCCGCCATAAATACAACATGTTTTCCTTTTTTTTTTTTAATTTTTATTCTAAAAAGTCGACTATCCAAAAATAGTAAGTTTGGATTTGTGTGACTTTCTAAAAATAAAAAGTGAACGTGACATAGTAATAGCAACTTACAAATTTATAGGTATTTATTGCTCATAATTTTCAAACGTACAAACTTATGCCATTTAAGGCAACTTTCAAATACACTTGAAAAGAATTTGCAAGTATTTACGTACACTGTGTACACATGTCCAAGACTTCCAAGTCCACTACACTCTCTCTCATGTCCCACAGGTGATTCGGCAAGAAGTCACCTCTCGACAAGTTCCAAGGTCCACCATGCACCACACTCTTTCATGTCAAACAAGTTTTTGCTTATGAACATCAATTTCACTCTTATCCAACTTGACTAACATCAAGTACTTCAGTAGAGATTTGAATTCCCTCTTATCAAACTTTACCTATTTAAAAATTCAACTGAAGAGACTTAGTTTAACATCTAGGGTGACTCTACAAGAGAATTTACCATCATATATCAAGAGACTGAATTTAATATCTAGAGATCTAGATTGACTTGGCAAGATAAGTTGCAAATTGAGATTATCTCTAGTGTCTCTCCAAACACACATTATCTAGTATAATGTGTCGGTGTAAATTAATTATGCGACATGGCATAAGCCTAATATAGAGATCCATAGATTATTATGCCACATGGGACAAGCCCATTATATAGATCGAATATGTGGGGCCCACAAACTTTTCGTGGTCCATGAGTCACACATCTAGTATAGAAACTAATTTGTGGCACCCACAAATGCATATGGTCCATGAGCAGATGCCAGTATGGCAACAACTTGTAGTTTGCACCCATCATGGATTATTCAATTTAATTGATAATGTCATATATGTTGCACAAGCACCTGCCACCATCCCTTTCCAAAACGTCTATATATGTGTGTATATATATATATATATATATATATATATATATATATATATATATACATACATATATAGATATAAGTTAATAAGGGAGCAATATAGAAAGTCAACAAATCACATGTATGATAAGCAACATATATCTACCTACCTATATATCTACATAAATTATGATGTTGCATATTTTATATGTATTGATTTGGTAGATTTCTTTATATATTTTTTGTACAAACAAGTTGATATACTTGTGTATTGTTTTCTAAATAATTGGTTTGATATATGTAGGCCAACTAAATATACCATATTTCTTTTTTGCAAATGCATATCATTTGAGCGAAGAAATGCCTACAACCACCAGCAAAGAGCTATGAGAATGGAGAGAAAAGAACGACAAGGAAGTAACCATGTTGTCTTCATCCATCGAAGATAGCCTAATGCTTGACCTCATGACACTCTCTAATGCAAGAGAGATGTGCTTACCAGGTTCCAAACGAAATCACGCAACCAAATAATGCTTCTCGAAGACCAGCTGACAAACCTACGATGGGATGGCAAAGACCTCACATCTTTTATCAAAACGATGAAGGATCTATTCCTTTTTTTACACAATGCCGGAACAAACAATGACGTATCAACAGAAAAGCAGCTTACCTACTTGCTATGAGCTTTACCAAGATCCTTCCAGAAAACCCGAATGTTGCTAGCGAAAGATCCATAAATGACCCTGGATCACAAGGACACCTCTGATCAGGCTCTCTACAACAATAAAGAAAAGCCAAAGAAGTAGTTCAAGCCTAAGAGGGAGTCAGATCGAAAGTAGGATCGAGACTAGGCTTAGACAGAAGGAGGCACCAAAGGCAAATGGAAGAACAAAGACAAGCCAAGACAACAAGACAACAAAAAGAAAACATGCGTGAGATGTAAACGCGAAAGACACACAGTCGAGTCATGTTGACTGAACCCAAAGATCAAATGTGTCCATTGCCACAAGAAAGGTCATGCAACTGTGGACTGCTATTAGAATCCGAGGAACAAGCAACCTCAAAACAAACAGGAGAACCACAACAGTTCATCCTACGTCGAAGACCTCGAAAGCTCGAAGATGGGCACAGAAAGGTTGAATAATTCGTCGATAGCCTATCTATGCACAGATGTGTGTGCAAACTCAACATCTGACACACAAGAAGTCATCCTTGATTTAGAAGCAATGTCTCACTTCATTACATCCAGATGACTAATTGACTTTTGAAATATAGATCCATTCAGATACATCTTGGAGACGGATCAAGACATCAAGTGAATGGCATTGGTTCGCTATGGCTCAACACAAACGGCAAAGACCGGTGATTAGACAATGTTCTATTTGTGCCCACACTGTAGCAAGACTTGTTCTCAGTTGCAAAAATAATAGACGTTGGGATGCGCATGATGTTTTCAAATGAAATATGAAATGTCACACCAGCACACTGATTACACAAGGAAGACGAAAAGGCAACTTGTATCATCTAAAGATATGCCTACTGACAGATCAAACACACCAAGCTCACAAATCTATAGATGTTCAATGGCACAGAAGGCTACGCCACATAAACTCAATGGCGTTGTATTAGACAAGCCAGCATGGAGCTGTCACAGGTGTAAGTGTCACGAATGCAACGAACTCAAAATTATGTGATGCATGCATAAAAGGGAAGATGTCATGTACTCCCTTTACTAGGGACTCCTTCAGAAAGACAGAGATTCTGGAGCTAGTACATTCGGAAATCTGTGGACCCTTTGACGTGATCTCAGTAGGTGGCTCAAAATACTACATTACCTTCATTTACGACTACAACAAGTTTGCGAAAGTCTACTTCATTCACAACAAATTGGAAGCACTTGACAAGCTCACAGAATATGTGAATTGGGTAGAAAGATGCACAGGAAGCAAAGTGAAATAGATCAGAACCGATTGTGTGGAGAATACATTTTGAACCGCTTCGCCGACTTCTGCAACGATCATACATGGATGCTTTTAGTACTCGTAATTTCAATTTTGATGTTTCGAATTTCCCTAAAGCATTGTCTTTTTCTGATTTTAATCTAGAATCTTCGCCTGAGGGTAGAATATTTAAAAGACTTAGGGAGGAACATTATGATATATTCCCTGAGTAGTTGCCTGAGGGTCTTCCCCCATCACCAGGAGTAGACCATCACATAGATCTTCTTCCCAACAGCTCTCCTGTATCACTTTTTCCCTATAGGATGAGCCCGAAAGAAGAAGATGAAGTTGCTAGTCAACTTAAGGAGTTATTACGTAAGGGCCATATTAGGCCTAGTAAATCCCCTTGGGGAGCTCTTGTTTTATTAACCGGCAAGAAAGATGGTGGTATACGTCTTTGTGTCGATTATAAAAAGCTTAATGAAATGACTATTAAGAACCATTATCCCTTACCTCAGATGGACGACTTGATGGACTGATTTAATGGTGCTAAGTATTTTACCAAATTGGACCTTAGGTTGGGGTACCATCAAATTAGAATTCACGAGGGGGATGTTTCCAAAATTGGTTTTTGTTCTAGGTATGGCCATTACAAATTTTTAGTTTTACTCTTTGGTCTAACTAATGCCCCGACAACCTTCCAACATATGATGAATGATATTCTTCGTCCATATCTAGGGAAGTTTGTCGTGGTATTTTTGGATGACATGCTGATTTACAATAAGAGTCTTGAGGAGCATGAAGCGCATTTGCGTACAATCTTAGATAATCTAAGACAAGTCTAAGTGTGAGTTCTTTCAAACATGACTCCAGTATTTAGGACATATCATTTTTGATTGAGGTCTAGAGATCTATTACAATATGGTCTAGAAAGTTTGTGATTGGTCTATCCTGAAAACCATTAGATTGGGCTTCATAGGTTTTTTCCATAAATTCATTAAAGACTATGTCTTAATCTCATTGCCTCTAACGAATCTTCTTAAGGGAGTGAAGAAAGCCAAAAGAAAAACTAAAAAGGGTAAAAAGAAGAAGGCCAGAAGGTGTTCAAAAATTAGTCCACCTGTTGTTTGGACTGATGATTCACTTAATCAAATCTTTGAGGCTTTGAAGAACTTGGTGCCTACAGCCCCTATCTTACACATAGTGGACCCTAGCAGACCTTTCTTGGTGGAAGCGGATGCTAGTGACTATGCGGTGGGTGCAGTCTTTTACCAGGATGGTAGACTTGTGGCTTTTGAAAGCAAGAAGTTGGACCCAACTCAAAGTAGATATTCTACTTATGAGAAGGAAATTTTGTTGTCATCCATGCGTTAAAGATTTGGAGACATTATTTGGACGGATCTAAATTCATGGTAATGACGGATCACGAGTCTCTTAAGTATATCTGTGATGCCTCGGACCTTAGGCGTCATAAAGTCCATTGGTTGGAACTCATTCAGGAGTTCGAATTCGACATTAAGTACAGTCGAAGTACGTCAAATTGTTTCGTTGATGCTTTGAGTCAGATTGGAGAGGTTAATCAGTTATGCTTTGTCGAGTTCCAATCCGAGTTGTATGTTTCTCTACGAGATCTTTGTCGGCAGACCGATGATTTTTTCGGTTGTATTTGGCAAGAAGTCATGGCAAGAAGCTCTATTGTGAGAAATAATCTTTGAAAGCAGGATTCCAAGAAATCTCGCGAAGAGAAGATACTTGATGATTATTCCATTCAAAATAGTTTACTTTTTCATAGAGGGAAATTTTGTGTGCCAGATGTCGTAGACATTAGGGCCCAAATCCTGCACGAGTGCCATGATAGCCCTAGTGCGGGACACCCTGGTATATAGAGGACACTTGACCTTGTAAAAAGAGATTTTTATTGGCAAAAAATGAAAGGTCATGTCGAGGCATATTTTCAAAAGTGTGAACAATGCCAAGTGAATAAAGCAGAAAGACTCAAAGCATCTGGTCTGTTACATCCGCTGAGAATTACCAACAAAAAGTGGGAGAGTATTTCCATGGATTTTGTGGTCGGACTTCCCAAGTCTAGGAAGGGTCATGATGCCATTTGGTACCAAGATGGCGCAATTTATTCCAACAAAAATTATTGTGAAAGCTTCAAAACTTGCACAACTCTTTGTTGAAAAGTTGTTTAGGTTGTATGGTTTGCCAAATAATATTGTTAGTGATCGTGATTCCAAGTTCACTGGCAAGTTCTGGGCAGTAGTCTTTGAGAGATTGGAAACTACTTTAAGTCTATTGTGTGCGGATCGCCCAGAAACCGATGGTCAAACCAAACGTGTCAACCAGTTGATGGAAGATATGCTTTGTGCATATGTTTTCAGGCGACAATAAGATTGGGCAAAGTATCTCCCAACAGGTTGTAACATCTCCCATTCTAGCCACTTCTCCCATTCCACCCACTTTTCCTTTGCTCGATGCTACACCCTTGACATTCTCTTTGTTACATCTCCATTAGATGACACTCCCTTTTCTACGTCTCCATCAACTGACATCTTGTCATCGTATGACATAGACGTAGAGAGGTGCATAGATGAGAATGACAGGTCATCACTCATATGAGGCAAATCATGCATGTTGTCTTTAACAAAATCATATTTAAGGGCTGATGCAAACATGACAAGTTTGACAAGAAATATGTCACTGTCCAACTGCATAGAGAGTTCACAATCCCTTCCTATGATATGGATTTTGATTCCAAATGGATGTTGCACCACATGAGAGGCATGATGAGCTATGACAAGATACCATCGGGCCTCGATGTTAATTTCAAGGTGTTGTGTCGTCGATGTAGCATAGGGGTCCGTTGCTGGGAGCGACAACCTCGTCTTCACCTGCATAGCAAGAAGAGAGAGGGAGAGGAGAGAGAGGAGAAAGAGAGTGGAGAGAGGGAGAGAGAGAGAACGCCTAGGTTGAGAAAGGCTTTGGGGCTTCGAGCGCCTACCTAAAGCTATTCTATCCCAATGTAGGGAGAGAGGGAGAAGAGAGAGAGAGATGGAGGTGGAGAAACCAAGAGAGTTTTATTAGAATGAGAATGGAAGATGATACAATACAAAGGAAATGGCTCCCTCTTATAGATTTTAGAGGTGAGCCTCCTTCACTCTCAGTGGCCACTTCATTGGGGCAAGGATTCTAATCCAAGTCTTTAAAATAAACACAACTTAAATCTATTGGTGCTAAGAAAGCACAAGGGCACTCACATGATTCATGTGAGTTTTAAGTTGGACCCTTTTAACTATTTTATTTGCAACTTGACTTAGGACCTCTAATGTCATTTTAGAGTTTTAAGCCCCTAGTCTCTTATTTCTAGGAATTACAACTTGCTATTTGTGCTGGGTTGCTCTTATACACGCAGGAAGCCGGTGCCCTCGCACTTATTATTCTAACTGTACACTGTACTATGGCGGGGCCCACTAGGCAAGGCTTGGCCAACAATATTTCAAGTGGTGGGACCCCCTTGTTTATTATTGTGCAGGAAATACCCACAACAGGGTCCACGACCCAAAGTAGTGCCGGTCCCTTGGCACTAGGCTGCAACTATTGTGAAAGGGTGTTGTTGTCAGTTTTTTTATTTTTGGGACATGGCTGCTTCAGGAATCGCTTACGTAGAATCTGAGGCTTTATTAGTCGCTGCTCAGCAAGAACTGAGACTTGCCAGATTTTCAATAATACCCATAAGGGTCTGGTGGCCATTCCGGATAACCTTGTTCATCAACAATTGGGTAGTTGAGGCATTCCATCAGAGTATCCCAAGATAAAACTGGATCCTCATAGATTGGCGCAACTGGTCCCAACATCATGGACTCCCCCAAATCATAATGTGGATATGACATGCTTGCTTGACTCTCGTATGTCCAGGTATTCATGGTATGCCATAACCTGAAGACTTTCCTCAGCAGTCAATATCAAAGATTTAGGACAAGGCATTGTCATTGTAGGTGCTGGCGCTTGATGTACTAGAGGCCTATTTGGGCTTGGGGGGATTTGGCCTTCGAAGAATGGATATACCCAAATTTGGCATTGGTTTGGGCTGCTGCATTATGGAACAATGAGACTTGGGTTGAATCTTGCTCGTTGAGGGACAATCATCAACTTTAGTCTTCCCTTGGTCATTGCACTTCCCCATTGAAGGCTGCGTGATGGCACTTTTCCTTGGATCTTGTGTTGAATTGCCTTCAAGTTGCCCTGTTGACGCTAGTCCCCTTTGTAATTCATCACTTAGAATTCTTTGCAGTGATTGTGCCAAGAGACTTGGTAAAATCCGTTGGACTTAGTCGAATGCCAATTTCTTGACTTCCTCATTTACCATTGGCGTGATGGATTCTACCATCTCTATCTTCTGTGATGGTTTTACTTGTTTGCCCGAGGGTATCTTTTCATATTTTGGGACTTTTGCCAAATTGTTCTCTTCGTCACTTGTTTCATAACCCGGTGGCACCAAGATTTTTCTTTTATAGTGCGTTCGAGGTGGAAGGGTCACCACAGGTGCATGTCGGTCTACATAGGCCAAATGCCTCCTGGCTATTTGTGGATTTCTCATAGGGCAATCTCGGCATGGATGATTAACTCTGCATTGTGAACACGAGGGATCAAATGTTGATGGATCCCCTCGATGTGGACATTCAGCACGACGGTGTTTACCTCCGCATCCATAGCATCTTACTGAGTGCAATACACCATCACCTCTAAGTTGATAGGCATACACTGGTACTAGATTCACCTTAGAATCTTCCACAAAGTAGACTGGTAGGCTGTTATGGTCCTCCATGGAGTTTGGTGACATGCAAGAGGATATAACCAAAACTTCTACCTTGCCACTGTTTGTTCAAGAAATTCGTGATGTAGATGAGTTTACTTGACATCCATCCTTCAGATGAGCTCCTTGTTAGCTTGATTCTGCTTCTGACCGTTGACTCATTGGATCTGGCTGTTGGGCCTCTGCTCCACCTTTGGTCCATCATGTCGAGGATTCTTGATTGGACATCTTGCACTCGGATGATTTTCAAAACAGTATGTATATTCGTTCTTTTCAAAAAACTTAATAGAGTGAGCATAAGCTTGTTGATAGCTTGAAGTGCAAGGTTCTTGGTCTTCTGCTGCACTTGATCTGCTTGACCTTGCTGCACTTTGTTGCCTTGCATGGGGTTCCATTCTTGTTGGATCATCGCTCATTGTCGACCTTTGTTGCTCTGATTCCCTATCTGGATAGGGAAAATCCTTCTTCCCGAGTGAGATTTCCATCAAGGCAGCATCCTTACAAAGTTGTGCATGCTAACTCTTCCATACCAAATCTGATCCTTTTGGGCAGTCTGACATAGTATTTTGCCATGATGATCTGTTGGGGAGTCGGGGGATCACAATCCTTCACTAGATGATAGATCCGATAGGTGTAGTCTCGGATTGTTTCAGTAGGGAACTTTTTAAATTTCGATAATCCTACAAGGGCGGTCTCCATAGTTCAGCACTAGAATGTCGCAAAGCAGCTGGTTGGTGAATTGCTTCAAGGTTTGCTCAATGACTCTCGTGTTCCAACCTTTTTTCTTTTTTTTTTGTGTGTGGGAGATGGAAAAGAAAAAAAAGAGAAGAGAATCGGTAAACGGTGGATCAGTATGGATGAGAATAGAGACAAAAATGGATTTATCTAGCAGAGATGGAGATAGAAGATGGAATATAGATGGGATAGAAGAATGGTGGATGGAAAGTGGTTGATGTGGAGGAAACTGATCGGCTTGAACTGAGGTTCATTCACTTGATTCAGTCCAGGGATGTTGGATCTTGATGGATAATGTGACTACAACCTAGATTTGGCAAGATCTGATCAGTTTCAGTTGGCTAATAGTGCGATTTTAACCGTTTTTCTTGGTTTTTTGTGATTTTTTTTTTTTTTTGAGATTTCTTCAGATCTGAGTGAATCAAACCTTCAACCTTCCTACAGTAGCTGTATCTGGACCATTTCTAGACAATGTGAGTTCTGCAAGAGTTCTTGATGGACAGATTTGTCAGGATCTGGAAAAACCTCAATTTTTTTGGCACTTTTTTTTGAGTATTTGAAAATCTAACCATTGGATCTTCACAAAAACTATACAATAGCCAGATGTAGGTTAGATCTATCTATACAACTCTTTGCAAAGGTTACTTCTTGGCAGATCTTAAAAATTCATGGAAAATTTGCATTTTTTTGGGATTTTTTTGCAAATTTTTTAGATTTTCTGGGAACAAACCCTTAAAGACTTATATACACTTGTATCTGAGTCAGATTCACCTGCTCACAAAGATACGAGAGTTACTTCCCAAGGAAACTCAAAAAATCTTGAAAAAAGTGTATTTTTTTAGGGTTTTTTTCCAAAAATTTTTTTGGACACAAACCCTTGCAGACTAGTATGCCCTTGTACCTAAGTAAGATTCACCTGATCACAAAGCTGCGAGAGTTACTTCCCAAGGAAACTCAAAAAATCTTGAAAAAATTAAGATTTTCTAGGAAACAAATCCTTGAATACTGGTATGCACTTGTATCTCAGTTATATTCACCTACAAACCAAGCTGCAAGAGTTACTTCCCAAGGAAACTCAAAAAATCTTAAAAAAAGTGCATTTTTGGAGGGTTTTTTTTTCAAAATTTTAAGATTTTCCGGAAACAAACCCTTGCAGACTGGTATGCACTTGTATATCAATTAGATTCACTTTCTAACCAATCTGCGAGAGTTATTTCCCAAGGAAACTCAAAAAGTCTTGAAAAAAGTGCATTTTTTTGGGGGTTTTTTGTAAAATTTTAAGATTTTTAGGGAACAAACCCTTGCAGACTAGTATGCACTTGTATCTCAGTTAGATTTAGCTGCTCACCAAGCTGCAAGAGTTACTTTCCAAGGAAACTCAAAAAATCTTGAAAAAAGTGCATTTGTTTTTGGGGTTTTTTGCAAAATTTTAAGATTTTTTAGGAACAAACCCTTGTAGACTAGTATGCGCTTGTATCTCAGTCAGATTCAGCTGTTCACCAAGCTGCAAGAGTTACTTCCCAAGGAAACTCAAAAAATCTTGAAAAACCTGCATTTTTTTTGTTGTTTTTTGACCAACTTTTGAGATTTTCTAGGAACTAATCTTCACAGGCTGGTATGTGCTTGTATTTGAGTCAGATCCACTTGCTTACCAAGCTGCGAGAGTTACTTCCCAAGGAAACTCAAAAAATTTGTTGTCTAGTTCTAGGCCACTTTTTGCTCTTGGGAACCTTCACAGGGGCACTTTTTTTGGGATCTAACTCTCACAGACTTCTCTGTGTCCTTGTCTCAGTGAGATGGAACTTCAGAGAGCTCTGCGAAGGTTACTTCCCAAGGAAACTCAAAAATTTGTTGTATGAGAATGTTCTAGGCCAGTTTTTGCTCTTGGGAACCTTCATAGGGGCACTTTTTTTGGGATCTAACTCTCGCAGATTTCTCTGTGTCCTTGTCTCAGTGATATGGAACTTTGGAGAGCTCTGCGAAGGTTAGTTTCGAGTTTTGAATTTTTTTTGGATTTTTACAAAGGATTTTTGAATTTTTTTGGGTTTTTCTCTGATTTTTGAAAATCTATTGAGAAGTAATCTTCGCAGGCTTCTACGCAAGTCTGGGACAGTACCCTAGAGCTGCTGCTAGTCATGAGAAGGTTAGTTCTTGCTTTTTGAGAAATCAAAATCTGATGAGATTTTGCCTCTCTTTTTTCCTCCAAAAATAGATTTTGAGTGTTTTTTTGAACTTTTATGGATTTTATGGATTAACGAAGGGATTGGGTGCTTGGATATGACCTTCCCACCCACAATCTCTCCCTACAGTGCAAACAAACAAAAAAATCACAAAAAAACGACAAAAACTAACACTACTCACACTATTCTACCCTTGAAATTCGATTTTTTTGATGAAAAAGAATGATGAGAGAGAAGAAAGAGAGAGATAGAAGAAAAGAGGAAGAGAGTGAGAAAGCTATGCGGCAAAACGAGTGTGTGGTGCTCTCCGAGAATGGCACCACTATTGTGTCGTCGATGTAGCATAGGGGTCCGTCACTGGGAGCGGCAACCTCGCCTTCACCTGCATAGCAAGAAGAGAGAGGGAGAGGAGAGAGAGGAGAAAGAGAGTGGAGAGAAGGAGAGAGAGGATGCCTAGGTTGAGAAAGGCTTTGGGGGCTCGAGCGCCTACCCAAAGCTATTCTATCCCAACGTAGGGAGAGAGGGAGAAGAGAGAGGGAGAAGAGAGAGAGAGATGGAGGTGGAGAAACCAAGAGAGTTTTATTAGAATGAGAATGAAAGGTGATACAATACAAAGAAAATGGCTCCCTCTTATAGATTTTAGAGGTGAGCCTCTTTCACTCTCATTGGCCACTTCATTGGGAGTATTCTATCCAAGCCTTTAAAATAAACACAACTTAATCTATTGGTGCTAAGAAAGCACAAGGGCACTCACATGATTCATGTGAGTTTTAAGTTGGACCCTTTTAGCTTTTTTATTTGCAACTTGACTTAGGACCTCTAATGTCATTTTAGAGTTTTAAGCCCCTAGTCTCTTATTCCTAAGAATTACAACTTGCTACTTGTGCTCGGTCGCTCTTATACACGCAGGAAGCCGGTGCCCTCGCACTTATTATTCTAACTGTACACTGTACTGTGGCGGGGTCCACTAGGCAAGGCTTGGCCAACAATATTTCAAGTGGTGGGACCCACTTGTTTATTATTGTGCAGGAAATACCCACAACACAAGGGTGTGTTATTGAGGGTTATACCAACAGAGATGCCATTGTTTAAAGATAATTTGTTTTTCAAAGAAGCCTCGGTATTGGGATAAAAAATGTTCCAAAATGTTGTAATCATACTACTACATCCTAGCTTTTTGCTTCTTATATATGTATTTTGAGCCCAAATATTGTCTTGAGCTAACCAGATGAGAAAAATCTTCATTTTGTAGAAGAGAAAAAATTCCAAAGCCCAAGGAGATCCATCTCTATTTATATCGTACAAATGCGTTCACCTCCACCAACATGGTCATGTCATAACCATTGACGCACGTTGATTGCGTGAGTCAATAACTTTGGATTATTCTATGCCAATAGAACATTGACATGTGACACTCAAACTACCTATAGTTGCATGTGACACCCAAACTACCTATAGTTGCAGACTAGCATCTTGTGCCATATGACGAGGTCGGCACCTTAGGTAACTATCTATTATGTGCCTCTATGGGTACGCAACATTTTTATAGTGATTCCCATGTGTCGAGAGATTGAGTTTAACTTGCCATTTTGGAAAACATCACTCGTGATTTACATATAGGATAGCGTTGGCATTTTAGTTCATATGTTTGAAGTGGTTAAATCATGTTGAAGGATGTCATTCTTTAAAAAATGATTTCACCTTTGTCCACGAGTCATTTTATGTCCATAAAATGAAATAGAGAACAAATTATCAATTGTAGATATTACCAAATCTTGAAGTCCATAATACTATTTAAAAGGCTACTTAGAAAATAAAATGCCCATAAAGGATATGGGGTAGCACAATCCATTTCATAAAAAGTGAAATTTTTTTTACCATAATTATATGTTAATCTTCCAAGACAATAATTTATGCTTGGAAAAGTTTTTTTAATAACTTTTACACTTGGTAAAACGAATGTAAACTTATGGCGAGGCACGAAAAAAAACCATTACCAAATATATAAGCAAGTGAATATTTAGATGACCTTTTCATTGGGTCATCCTGCCATAAAATTAATTTGTCCTAATCGTCTTATCCTCATGATGTCCTAATAGAAAGTTTGTTAGAAAATCCATTCCCCAATAAATAAATATTAAACACCTAAGTTTTCTTTTTGGGCATAGTTTTACCTTGTGCTTGCCAAATACCTATAATCTTTTGAAAAAAGCCTACCATATTTTCAATTTATTTACTAAGAAATTTTTTGTAAATGTTTTAGCTCTTATAGGTTAAGAGCCTATCAAAAATTATTTTGTAAATTTTCATTTTCATATAAATTAGTTGGTCTAAGATTTTAGTAATAATTAGTATGTCTTTAGGCTAAAATACATTTTTGCTAAAAAAAAAGTTGTATAGCACCTTTCAACCTTTTAACATGAAAAGGTCTATACTTGACTTTCAATACTCTTAAAACCTTAAATAAAATGAACCAATCATATGTTAATATTCAAATGGCCCAATCATATTCTCCTTTCATTTAGCAATTATGAACCAAATGTGAAATAGGAATGATACATTGCTCCCATCACTTGCCATGCCAAGAATTAAAAAAAAAGGGTGGCAAGTGAAATGACTGACAAAGGAACTTGATATTAGTGTAAATCCACCCTTAGTACTTACTTACCTAAGAGCTACACAAGAAACAGGTCCATATAAAGATATGTGTTGAAGTCCACGAGCGGGTCAGGATCTGATGCCATCACTGTACCAAAGTGAAGGCACTGCAACACCAGCATTCCTACAAGAAAGCACGAAGCTGATAATCCATTATCGTTATCGTGACTTTAACTCTAAATCTTCAGCTGCAGACAAGCTTTGGCTGCAAGTTTGGAGTGAAGAGTAGAGGCTATGTTGTCAAGAGGTCAGTTGTGAATGAGTAGCAGACCGTCAAATTATATAGCGAGCGCCGAGGTGTTTTAAGCAAAAGAGAGGATTTCTTTAGACAGAAAGTTTCTGTCAAGAGGCCACTTGTGGATGCAAAAAAAAAAAGACAACCTCTCCATAAGTTGACTTGCAATGATGACAATTAATGCCAACGTGGCCTGAAAACCTTTATATCATATTTCCCTCAAAGTTTTAAATCTCAAAATAAAACTCTAATTCAAATAACATCATTATGTGCACTCTACACACATGACACATGTCCAAGACATCCAATGATCCAAGTCCTTAGTCCAGTCCAATCTCTTTAATGTCGACGAGGTGATTAGAGAATTCTCAAGTGGTCACCTCTGTCCACTTGCCAAGGTCCATTGTACCACAATGGCCACACTCTTTCATGTCACTTATCCAACATCAATCTTACTCTTATCGACGAACACCTTGGTGCATTTATTCATAAGAAAAAGTAGTAGGTACATTGATGAAAAAGATATATACACCTCGAAGGGGAAATTTAAACAAAAGTAAGCTCAAACAAAAGCTAAGCTTGGAGTAAACTTAAGATTAATCCAAATTCTGGCATTAAAAATAAAAGTGCATAAATTATGATGATGTCAGTGGGAGTCTGCCAACTGATTGCAGTAGATCAAAAAAGTGAAGAAGTGGTGAGTCGGCTAATGAAGGGAGATGAGATGTAGTAGACCCAGCCACCATCGCCCGTTGCAGAATTGATAGGGCCTGAGCACGTTGCAGGGCGATGAAAATACGTTGTTTGAAAGAAGCCACGAGAATAGAACCAGGAATACCTTGACACTATGCCGCTTGATGAGAGCACATGCGAAGAAAATCCTCAAAGCGTCGATGCAAAGTGCCATTAGTCTCAATTGCCAGGGGAAGGAAAGCATCAGTGGGATGCCTGTCGGAATAGTTTTTTTCCTTCTCTTGCGCTGCCATGTCTGCCGCTTCTCCTGGTGTGAAAGCAGAGTGAGGCAATAGGTCACCACGCGTGGGATTAGCAACAACAACATCTGCCAAAGTATTCATCTCTGGCTATAGCAGCTACTGCATCTTTGACAACATCATGTGTAGTTGTGCACTCACTCCCAAAATGACAACAGAGGAGGTGGATAGCAAGAGCATCAATAGGGTGACCACAAACACACCTGGAGAGACCCAAGACCGAAGGATGATATAGCCCCAAGCGAAGACGAAGAGCAGCGGTGAAGATGGCCAAACACAACCAAAAGGAAGGAATAACAGGCCGAGTTGACAACCAAGCCCCCCCACCAGGACCCCCACAAGAAAGAAGCCGAGCTTGATGCAACGTCGAGGGAGCCTCAGAGAGCATGCTGAAAAAGGTTTGCTTGTGCACGCTCTCCAAGAGGGTCTCTTGTAGGTGATCTGGACTAAAAGTGAGGAGTTGCTTAAAAGGAGGAAGACAAGCTTGGGCAGAGAGGGGGAGGAGCTCTCACGCAGCGATGAGGAGGTGCTGGAAAGGTAGAGAATCGTTATCCACATGAGCAATGCAATCTGCCAAGAGAAGGCGAAAGCCAGAAAGGAACCGAGAAGAAAAGCAGGGGCGACAAGAGCCCAACTCCCAAGAAAAGCTGTAGGTACAGAAGAAACCGTAGAGAGAAGACCCACACCTTTACAAGAAATGGGTAATCTAGCTTGGTTCCAAGCTGAAAGGGTCTCCACTCCATCCAAAGAACCTGGGCCCAAAAGGTGGCCAAAAACATCCATAAGAAGGATGCAACAGATAAGAAGGACGCTGGATAAAGCAAGACATCAAGATGCCAAACGCGACCTGAGTGTCACCCAACCGGGGAAGCAGATCTGAACGAGCAACATCCTCCTGGAGAGCCTCACCAAGAAAAGTAGAGCTGAAGGAAGCAGACCCAAAAGAAACACCCAGAATGTGAATGTCATCCGAAGGAGCAAGGAAACCTTGAGGAGGAACAAAGTCCGGGGGAAGATCTGTTGGAGACCACACTGAACTCTTATGAGGTTGAATAGACAAACCAAGAGAAGCCAACTGCTCAGAGAAATGATGGAATGCGAGGAGCACCATAGGAGCAAGACCAACAATATGAGTGTCATCAGCAACCGAAGGAAATAAGTAGGAGGAAAAGGCCTCTGCAGAAGCTCGAAGTGCACGAAAATGAGCCAGAGCGAAAGAGGACCACCCAAAGGATCACCTTGACGAGTAGCTGCTGTAGACTGGATAGTAGAAAGATCCCCAGAGCGCACATGGTGACAGTAAAAGAGAGGAGTCTCAGTAGCATAGAACAACTGCACAAATGGGATAAGTTGAGCCAACTCACCACCAGCCACGCGTAGCTCCTGAAAGATCGCAGCTCTAGAAACATTGGAAACATCCACTTGGAGAACAACCCAGTCAGGATGGAGATCAAGGGTGGCACACAAGCCATGAATGACAGCTTCACAGCCACCAGGAGTAGAGATGCCAACCTGATGAGGGGAGAGAAAAGAGGCAAAAATCTGTTGAAATTGAAAATAGATAGAGCGACTAACAAGACGGAGGAGGACTTCGCCAATCGCGATGGGACAGACGCCACCTGAGGCTTTAGTCACGGCGATCAAACAAGACACAGACAAAAGACGTGCAACGGAAGAAGGAATGTGACCAGAGGCGATAAAAGAGCAGACCTAAAAGAGTTGAACAAAGCCACTAGCAGAGTCCTTAGGTGGAAAACAATCACGAAGGTGTTCATAGACCAAACTAGAGGGACCACCAACAGCAAGACTAACTCAAGTACATAATATCGAGTATCATGTGTGCCAAAATGATGATAAATTGATTATGCCACACACTGCACAAGCCTAGTATAGACATCAAAGATGTGGAGCCCACAAACTTTCTATGGTCCATGAGCACATGCCATTATGGTAAAAGCTTGTAGTTTGCACCCATCACAACATATTCAAATCAATTGATAAGATCATAGATGTTGCATAAGCATCATCCCTTTCCAAAATGTCCATATATATATATATATATATATATATATATATATATATATATATATATATATATACTTATATTCTATATCAATCTTATGACTCACTAACACTAAGTTAAACACTAACACTATTATTAGTTTAATATTACATATTCGCCATTCATAGAATTACAAGATTTTAAAACTCAACTTTTCACTAAAAAAATTGTTACGATGTCCAACAACAATAGAAAACCATATTTTTCAAAATTGAAAGTTTCTAATATGCTTCAAAATGGCTGAAAAATCTACAACTCATTAAAAATTTAGGATTGATCTCTTCTCAATCTACAAGCTAATTGCAGATCTTTGGGAAATATTGTGAGCCTTTTCCAATGAATAGTACATAGATGACTGTCCTCAAAACCTTGCATTAAGTACATTTATATAGCTTCTTATATTGTTGATATTGCTGCTCGAATAACTCCCAAATGTAGTTTGTCAATAACTTCTTTAATGCAACAAGTCATGCTCTAGGGATGAAAAATACACTAATTTTCAAGAATTTTGGATATCCTTCGACCATTTTGGAATTTTTGGTAGTATCTCTTTGTAGGGGGGCATCCAGTATTTGCATTTTGTTTTTTTTCCCATGGTGTAGAAGGTGTGTGTTGTTTGCATCAATTAGAGGGCCTTCTCAAACTCTCCTCTTTCTCATGCGGTGTTGGTGTTTATGGTGCCCATCTTGGTTTGGTAAGAGTCATCGGACCTGATTAAGCTGGCATGTTTTTTTCTATTTAGATTGCTTTTGGAAACCTGGGTTTGCTACCCCTAACTATCTCCTCCTCTCTATAGTCTCTTGTTTCTCTTATTCCCTTTAGTGGCCCTGCTATCTTTCCTTAGGTGCCTTTGCTCCTGTTTATCTATAGGGTGTGTAGTTCAGCTGGTGAGCAGCCCTTCCGCCTGTCAAAGAGGATTAGAACACTAGATAGGTACCTAGCTATATCAAGTTGCTAGATTTAGGTGTATTCTACTCTTTTCCCTAACTCTACTCCACTTTAACTCTACTTCCCTTAACTCTAATCCACTTAACACTACTTCCCTTAACTCTAACCACATGCATTCATCATGATTGAGGGTGAAAGAGGAAGAGATGAAGAGAAGAAGAGAAGAGAGAGAGGGAGAGAGACAAGGAAGAGAGGTGAGATGGGGTTAGCTCAAATGCTCAATGTGCATGCTAATGGAAAAACCATAACTAATCAAAACAAGAACAATGAAATAGAAAGCAAATAGAAAACACCACAATAGCATTAGCATGAGGGATTAGCAAATGAAGATGCTTGGCTCTCCAAAATAGTAGAGTCTCCTCATTCTCATTAAGCATGAAAATATGGTACAAATGGTGCCTTTTTAAGGATGGGGAAGGCCCTTGCCCCTTTCTCCTATTGGCTATTCTAAGGAGGGTGGGATTAAAATCCGCACCCTTCATCAAAAACACAAACTAATCAATGGTGGAGAGAGAAACACACTTCACCTACCACCAATTGACTTTGACTAATTAACCAAACTTAGGAACTTAAGTTTAAGCTTAACTTTGGATTTCTGATATTATTTTTAACTACATGGCCCAAAGTCAAGTTTTTGTCCAAAATTATTCATTTACAAGTGCTCATTGGGCCATGGGCTTATGCGCACAGGATGCCACGACTCTCGCAACTATTTTTATTCAGTATGAAACGAAACAAAAGTAAATGAGTACAACAAGTTTGCGGATCGAACAAAAACGCATACATTCCCACCACTCTGTACTTTAATTATGTATAGAGTGGTGGGAATGTATAGAGTGGTGAGAATGTATGCGTTTCTGTAATAAATTAGAATACACGGCTTTGATCCACAAACTTGTTGTACTCATTAACTTCTATTTCGTTTCATATTGAATCAATACTATAGGTTTGTCTTAGAATGTATGCATTTCCGTAATTCTTCGCGATAGATTATTTGTCTCATAATTCAATGCTTTAAATGTTTGGCTATGTAATCACTGTAGTACTAATGATTTCAAAGTTAGTTACTATAAAATCGAACATAATTTTTCTCACTATTGTTTTGTTCGAAATTGATAATGCATAGTGAAAGAAGATGATAGTTTATTCCACTGCACACGATAGGTTTTTTTTCTTGTCGTTGGAATTCTTTTTATTTGATTCTTTTAGACCTATCTTTTACACACCTCTTTCCGGTGAGGAATTGTAAAACATATCTATCTTATGTATGTTGATTTTGGGGGTTCTACCCATGTAAATTGATTGTACATACTCAAGATTTGTAAATTGAGCACATATCCTTGTAGAATAGGGCGAGTTTGATTAGGGAGATCAAGTTCCAATGACATGCATAAAGTCCAGTTGGTAGTATGACATGCAACAATGTTCACAATGTCTAGGTTGACATGCATGTAGGTGCACAGGCGAAGTTACATAGCAGGGGGCCTGCTGCGATACGTTCTCGGGAGTTTGGTTTTATTGAGATTGTTAGTTCATGAATGAGAAAGGTATGCCAATCGTATGGCACAACTGTGGGGCTAGGGAATCCCAGGAAAGACTCCACAATCTGACTCAGCAGCGTGGACTGGATTTTGTCCTTGCAAAATATTGAAACAACTAGAAAGTTGTTCAACAGATGTGCAACCGCCTGAATGACTGATTTTGTGATAGCCTCTATCAGGTACTCGTTGTTAGTTTGGATCAGAATTTCTGGTGCAGTCTGGGTGACGAAAGGTTTTATCAGGGCTTTTGCCTCACAATGAGAGATGGGCTGATGGTCACCGGACATAATGCTGACAGTGACCATCGAGTCCGCACTAATTCGTACCTTGTATGTGGTACCTTGGTACATGAAGTGGAAATGCGACTTCGACGCATCCCAGATGGCGTAAGCGTGAAGGGCAAGGCCCCATGTTAATGTCGCTGAAAAGCGCTGGGTAAAAATCCATTGCTTCAATAAGTGGGCCAGCAATCTGAAGCCATGGTTTAATCAGGGCATCAGAAGACAAGGGCCAAATCTGGGTGGCTGATGGTATTTCTCGCTGGATCACCTGCTTGGTTCCAAAGTCGTCAGAAGATGAGGAGGCCATGTTAGCAGTGATAGTTAAAGTGCGACAAAGTAGAAAAAATGGTGGAAAAGATAAAAAGTGTTGGAATCAGTGGATAACAAGAGTTGGATGGTAGTAACAGCAATTCAAAGCACAGATCTGGGTTCAGAGTATGTAGATGATAGCTTGTATGAAGTTTGGTTGCATTCGGAGAACTTGAAAAATTTGGTCAAAATTTGTGCAGAGCTTTGCTAGGAAAGGTGACAAATGACTCGAATTGAGTCCTTATATAGTGGAATTTAGAGTGCGTATTAGGTGAAATCCACTTTTCCTTGTTCAGTTCCACCCAAATTTTGGCAGAGACTTTTTTCACAAAATTCTAAGACCTTAGAGAAGTCTGCAAGAGTTCAGAAGGTGATTTGATTGTCGTGCAAAGGTTCTGCGAGGGTTCAGGCAGTCTGCTAGGGTTCAATCCTCGCAGGAAGTGAATGCTCGCACAACTTGCTCCCGTGGTAGGATTTTCAAGATCAAACCATGTAGGCAAGATAATTTCACTGCTCTGATTCCATTTATACCCCTTGCAAAAGTTGGTTTGATGATCTTGATGCTCTGCGAAGGTTTTGAATATTCTACTTCTTGTAACCCTCACATATATTAAAAAATGATGTTTTTTCCATCAATAACTCTTGAAGAGATTTTCATAGATGCATATGGGCCAAATCTAGTGACTGTCCAAGTTTTAAGAGCTATTTCCTAGGGGATCTCCAAAAATCATGAAAAAAGTGCTCTTTTAGAGTGTTTTTTGATGAGATCTTGAGATTCTCTGATTTTTAACTTTTGCAAGTTGGTAATCTGCTACATCCATGTTAGATTTGACTATTAGTAACTCTCTAGAACTTCTAATAGATATTTGGTAGTAGATCCATCAGTTTTGGTGAATTTTTGCTCTTATTTTGCCATGGGTATTGAGATCGAGGTCTCTAATCTACAAATTGGGGGCCTTATTGGTGTAATTTGATGATCTGCTTTTCTCTTGATCCTATCTAGATCTAGTCTTGGATCTTGTTGGATCTTTTCTGATCTCGCTAGATGTGGCTGAATCTTGATGGATCTAGCTTGACTTGATCTTCTTGGATTTAGTTGTGATGGCCGAGCAAATAAACTTTTCATAACATGCCACCACCAACATGGATCTGTCTCACTGTAGTGGCCAGTACTTGTGCAACTGGCCTATCTAGCTTATCCAGATTCACAGCTCCATGATTAAGAATTTCTTTGATCCGATAAGGACCTTTGCTTGTGAATTTTGATTTTCTCTTGATCGCCTTGGTTTTATACATCAGGACTAGATCTCCAAAACAAAGATCTTTCTTTTGTAGCCTATCATCGTGCCATGCTTTGCGTCTTTCTTTTTCAGCTGCCAGTGCATGCAGAACTAGTAAGCGTGTTTCACAGAGCTTATGCAGAGCTTCTTGGTGTAACTGTAGAGATCTGGATTCATCAAGGTGTTGCGTTGTGACAATCCTTAATGAAGGGACTAAAAACTCTACTCGCATTACAACATCCTGACCATATACCAATTGGAATGGCATTTGATTAGTGCTTCCCTTATATGTCATCCTGAATGCCCACAGAGCAACATGTAACTTGTGTTCCCAATCCGATCTACTAGGTTCAACTACTTTCATGAGCACGTTACATAAGGTCTTATTGGATGATTCTGCTTGCCCATTACTGCAAGGATAATAAGGTGTACTGGTTCTATGGATCATGAAGAACCAACAAGACCTTGATGGTCTCATTGATGGAATGACTCCCACAATCGCTGACTATCTCCACCGAGCACCCAAAGCGCACAATGATATTTTCATAGAGAAACTTGGCAATGGTCCTAGCATTAGTTACTCTTACTACTGCCTTGGCTTCAACCCACTTGGTGAGGTAGTAGATGGCCACGATTATGTATCGAACCTGGGTACTTCTTGCTGCAGGGTGAATTGGGCCAACGTAATCCAATCCCCACTTTTCGAATGGTACTTGGGCTAAGATCGACTGTAGATGTTCATAATTCAATCTCGTTGGTCTCCTTTCCCTTTTGCACACATCGCACTTAGGCCACCAGCATCTTGATTGTAGGATCTTGCGAACTGTAATGTCGGATGCAAAATGGCCTCCACCCATGCCTTCATGTGAAAGCGAAATGATCTGGGTGGCCTCATGAGAAAGAATACACCATCGAAGAATCCCATTTGGTCCTCTTCGGTACAATTGACCGACATTTAGCTGATAAGGTCTAGCTTTCAAGATCAATTTCCGTTGATCCACATTTGGTAGTGATTTGTCTGGTTGGCCCCTCATTAGACATTCAACTATGTCGGCAGCCCACTCTGGTATGGTGTCTACATAAATAAGGCAGCATCGGGTAGCTCATTGTCGGGTTGGGGTGCAACCTCCTTCCCTTTGATATGCGACACATGATCTGCCATGTAGTGTTGTTTTTCCTTGCGAACTACTATCCAAAAATCAAACTCTAAAAGTAGCCATCGAGTAATTCTCCCTGTGTTGTAGATTTTGTTAACGAGATAGAGCAAGGGTTGATGGTCCGTATAAAAAGAAAAGTGTGTGTGGCCATCAAGTAGTGCCGAAACTTCTTAACCGCATATATCATTGCTAGTGTTTCTCTCTCTATGATTGAATAATTCATTTATGTATCACTGAGCTGTCGGCTTGCAAATCAGATCAGAAAATCCTTTTTGTGTTCTCCTGGCTGGGTTAAGACTGCTCCAACTGCATACTTTGATGTGTCCATATGCACATGAAACTCAATGGACCAATTGGGTGGACGTAGGATTGGTGTTGAAACCAATGCATCTTTGAGTTTTTGGAAAGCCTTTAGGGCTTTCTCATTCCAATGTGGATCCGTTGTGAGTTTGTAAATTAGTCGTGTTAGCTCCACAAAATCTAGAAAAAAATTTCTGTAATAGTTAGCATGACCCATACAAATGTAGATCTCGCGGATCATTCAATGATCTTGATTTTTGATATGTCTGTGGCGATCCTATGTCTAGACACTATATGGCCGAGAATCAAGCCATGTGTAACCCAAAATTTATATTTTTCTGGATTCAAGGAGATCTGGAATTCGCGGCATTTTTGTAACACCTTCTCCAAATTAGATAAGTGTTCAGAGTTTCGTCCATGCACGCACAGATCGTTCAAAAAAATTTCTAGAAATTTCTACAAATACTCTTTGAATGCCGCCTGCATGACTCGTTGAAAAGTGCTTGGGGCATTGCAAAGTCTGAATGGCATCACCTTATAGGCATAGGTTCTCCATTCCGTGGCGAATGTTGTCTTATGTTGGTCTTGGGGTGCTATCTTCACTTGGTTGTAACCGCTGAAGCCGTCCAAAAAACTGTAGGCTTCGGCCCCAGCTACTCTGTCAAGGACACTTTCCGTAAAGGGAAAAGGAAATTAATCATTTTTAGTGACTACGTTTAGCGCCTTTAGATTCAAACAGAGCCGCATTTTGCCATTCTTCTTGGGTACGATAACTATCGACGATACCCATTTAGTATGCTCGATTTTGTAAATGATATCTGCGTCTAACAACTTTTACAATTCCTGCTTGATCAGCTCCATGTACTTCGGATCAATCATCAAGTATTGAATAGTTAGTATTCTCTCTCAAGCCTGTGAGCTTGGATACTCTTGAGCATTCTAGCTCACTTCTTTAAAGTTGATTAGATGTTGCTATTGCGCTTACTGCTTCTCAAAATTGTGCTTAATTCAGACTTATTTTTAGCCATTCAGAGATAGCTTAGAGTACGTGGCTTTGATTCGCAACTTGTTGTACTCATTCACATATGTTTCGTTTTCATACTGAATCAATACTATCTTCTTATTGCATTCGGTTTCATCTCAGAATGTATGCGTTTATGTAGTTCTTCACGACTAATTATTTGTCTGATAATTCAATGCTTTAATGTTTGGCTATGTAATCACTGTAGTACTAATGATCTCAAAATTAGTTACTATAAGATCGAACATGATTCTATCACTATTGTTTTGTTCAAAATTGATAGGCGTAGTCAATTCACATACCTTTATGTACAATAAAGTTTACAATGGAATAACATAGGCATGGCCCCAAAACTCGAGATAGGAAGACATTATTTTACTAATCTTCACACTTCCCCTTAAAATATATGTTTCTATCTAGCATATACTTTGAAATTAGGCCAAGGTTAGACCTCATCTTGATAAAAACATTCTTGAGAAATGGCTTGGTGAGAAGATCTGCAACACAATTTGAAGATCCAACATGCTCCAATAAGATCTCTCTCCCAATAACTTTTTCTCTTACAAAATGATGAGCTACCTCGATGTGTTTGGAAGGTCTTCATCTCCATAACACTTTACCTCCAAGAGTAGCCTTTTGATCCATAAAATCTCTTTTGTTGTGGTTGTAAGAGATTTGTATTCAGCTTCACAGGATGATAAGGATATAGTTGCTTGCTTCTTTGATAGCCAAGAAACTAGATTCCCTCCAAGAAAATTTGTGTAAGCACTTGTGGATTTTCTATCCAACCTGTCTCCTGCAAAATCTGAATCTGAAAAGGCAACCAAAGTCAGATCTTCTCTCTCCTCAAGGTAACCATTGAGAAAGGCATTAGAAACATCAAGCTGAAACATCCTCCAATTGTGATAACATGCAAGAGATATGAGTATTCTAATTGTTACCATTTTTGCAACTGGTGCAAAGGTGTCTTCATAGTCAAGACCTTTAATTTGAGAGTAGCCTTTGGCACAAAGTCTTGCTTTATATTTGTTGATGGATCCATCATTACTATACTTGATCCTGAAAACCCACTTACATCCAATTACATGCATGTTGTTTGGTGACTCCACAAGCTCCCATACGTTGTTTGACATCAAGGCTTCAAACTCTTGGGTCATTGCTTCAGCCCACTTCTTGGATTGAAGTGCTTCTTGGACATCTTTAGGTTCTTCATCTAATATGAAGAGAGCGTGATAGGAAGTTTCACCTTCCACTTGCCTTCCTTCCTCATCATATGTGAGCCTTCTTGGCTCAGATCTTTCTCTTGTAGATCTTCTTGGTGTAGCTCCTCCTCAAGCCTCGGCCTCACCACTTCTTGAGCAACATCAAGGTTGATAATTGTAGATCTTGCACAAGACTCCTTGATCTGTGCTTCATCCAAGTTAAACTTCTGATCTTCATGAAAGATCACATCTCTACTTACAACATTCTTGTCAGTAGAGGGAAGATATACTTTATATGCTTTTTTAGTAGATGCATATCCTACAAAAATTCCTTTAACAGCACTAGGATCATCCTTCTTCCTAGTATCTAAAGGTACATGCACAAAGCATACACAGCCAAAGATCTTAAGATGATCTACCTTAGGCTTTTTTCTTATACAACATCTTAAATGGTGTTCTTCCTTCTATTGCAAGATTAGGAAGCCTATTAAAAAGATAATTTGCACATGCAACTGCTTCTCCCCAAAATTCTTTAGGCAGCGATGCTTCTAGCCTAATGGCTTTTGCACATTCACACAAAGTTCTATTTTTTCTCTTAGTAACTCCATTTTGCTGAGGAGTATATGAACAAGAAAATTCTCTTTGTATTCCCTCTCTCTCACAAAAGTCTTTAAACTTATTGGAGGTGTATTCACCTCCACTATCACATCTCAAAGCTTTCAACTTGAAAGTAAGTTGCTTTTCTACATAAGCTTTGAAAGTAAGGAAAACATCATAAACCATGGCTTTAGAAGACAACATACAGATCCAAGAATATCTTGTATAATCATCTACAAAGGAAGCAAAGCAATTTGCTCCTCCTTTGCTTTTGGTTGAAGAGAAATGATGCAGACGAGGAGTTCGCAAATTCTCTCACTTCGTATTTTACGTGAAGTGGTTTTCTCTCACTTCGCAAATTTCAAAAAGTGGCTGGGAACGTTCCTCGTTCAAAATAGACGACCTTCGGCATTTTCTCTCTCTTCGAGATTTTGCAAAAAAGCCGAAGGTGTCCTTAAAAAGGCGACCTAAAAAAGACGAAGGTGCCCTCAAAAAGGTGAAGGTGTCTTTAAAATAGTTTACCTCATAAAAATAGATGACCTTCAAGAATTTTCTCTCTCTTCGCATTTTTTGAGAAAATGCGATAAAGCCGAAGGTGTTAAAAACAGTTAAACTTTTGAACTGCACAAGTTAAGCTTTTGAACTATGCAAGTTTCGCATTTCAGGAAAATGCGAAAAAGATGACACTGTGGAAAACATAGTTCATTTCTGCAGGCTATCGTGACACTTAGAATACTTGTGCAGACTATCATGAAAGTAATATAAATCTGCAGACTTGTTCTAAATGCTAGTTTGTGGAAGTCCTTGAAGATGGCCAAGTATTCAATGACTTCAAGTTGTTAAACTTAACATCTGAACTTGAAATTTTAACAGGATTGGTTACTCTTTGTTGGAGATCAGCCAGAAGCCCGTTGTAGATGTTCTTTAAATAAATTGGTTGTCTAAGTTTGTGATTCCTGCAAGTATCAGATGAGCAGACGTAGAACCAAAGTTGGTTTCACCTGACCCTAGATCAATGATCAATAAACGCGCAAGAAGAATCATGAAATAGAAATTAGTCATTCACCAAGGAGACAACTGTGGGCTTAATTTCCAACTGTCTCTTTAAGGTCATGGTTGGTGCCTTGGTATCTTCGTCAGGTTCAGCATGTTGAAGTACTTTTGATGCTTGATCCTGGGAAGCGCTTTGGTAAAGATGTCTGCGACCATTTATGTTGTGGAGCAGTATTGAAGGATCACTTGCCCTGAGAAAACTTTCTCCCAAATGAAATGATACTGGATTTCTATGTGCTCGGATCTCCCATGAAATATGGGATTCAATGACAGTGAAATACAGCTCAAGTTGTCACATAGAATGGTGGTAGCATTGAGCTGAGTGTGATGTAATTCATGAAGTGATAACCCGATCTATAGCTTCTTTTGAAGCTTGACATGATGCGATGTACTATGCCTCGGTCGAAGAAAGCACAACTGATTTCTGCTTCCTTGAGCTCCAAAAAATCGGTCCCCTTGCCAGATAGAAACAGAACCTGAAGGTAGATTTTCTGGTGTTCCTCCCCAATCTGAGTCAGAGTAGCTTCGCAGGATGAGTGGGTCGATAGCATTTTCATCATAACATAAAATGTGATCTAAACTTCCCTGAATATACTCATCACTCTCTTTAATGCTTTCCAATGAGAGATCCTAGGATTAGACATGAATTGACTTAACACGCTAACAGTGTATGCTAAATCTGGTCTAGTACACAGCATTGCATACATTAAAGATCCTATTAGTGAATGATAAGGGTACTTCGCCATGTCAAGTACTTCACTATTAGAATCAGCACAAGTAGGTTTAGTCAATACTATACTTGGATCTATTGGAGTATCAATTAGTTTGCAATCAGACATATGAAATTTTTCTAAAGTGCCTTTTAGATATGCCTACTGGCTAAGATAGATTTTCTTCTGAAGACTATTTCCAATAATGTGAATTCCTATCTAAAAATGGACAGCTCCTAAATCAGTCATGTCAAATTCCTTTGACAAATCACTCTTAGTAGTGTGCAGAAGAGAAGGTCATTAGACAAAATAAATGCATCATCAACGTAAAGAGCTATGTGAACTGAATTGGTGCCTATATGTTTCGAATAAACATTTCAATCAGCTGAATTGTTTGCAAATCCCAATTGAATGAGATAAGAGTTGATTCTATCGAACCATGCTCTTGTGGCCTGTTTCAGACCGTAGATTGCTTTGTGTGGCTTGCACACTTTGTGATCTTGGCCTTTGACTTCGAATCCATCCGGTTGGAAGGTATACAGCTCCTCTTCGACGTTGTCATTGACAAATGCTGTCTTGACATCCATTTGGTGCATTTCGAGGTCTTCTGCGGCTGCTAACGCAATCAGAGTCCTGATTGACTGCATCTTGACGACAGAAATTTTTTGATAATCCACTCCTTGGACTTGACTGAATCCTTTAGCCACCAGCCATGCTTTTCATTTAGCAATGGAACCATCAAAGTTGATCTTCTTCTTGAAGATCCACTTGTTGTCGATAACTCTCTTGAAAGTGGGGAAGTTGACCAGTGTCTAGGTCTGGTTCGTCAAAAGTGAGTACTCGCTTTCCATAGCTTCTTGTCACTTCTCAACATCCTTGGAGTTAATTGCTTCAGCTAGGCTCTCTAGTTCTTCTGATGAAGTCCAGAATGATTGAGGTGTGTACCTCTTACGAACTGTCCGAGTCTGTGAGGATCTGTGGACGTTGGTTGACGAGGATGCGATGAGTTTGAAATGTAGCTTGGAGGGTGTTCCATGTAGACTTCCTCATCTAGCTCGCCATGCAAGAACACTGTCTTTTCGAAATCCTAGGTATACACCATGAAGTATGCCTTGGAAGGAGATCCTCGATAATTACATCGATAATTGAGACTTCTTCATCGCATTTTTGCTTTGTTTAGAGCATGTATAAACTGAGGGATATATCGAGGGACCTCAGTATTTCCCTCCCAAAAAGCTCTTAGTGGCATGTCTTTTCCAAGGGATATACCAAGGGATATCCCTTGGTATATCCCATTCAAAATGGCACCCATGGACTCCATTTGATCCCAAGAGTCTTTTGCACCAGTTCTTATGAAGTTGGTAAGCAAAATCATATGTATTTGAGTTACATTTTGCAAACCTAAAAATTGATGAAGGAGACTTAACTTAAACGAATATATATTCATACATAAATGTTCCAAGTACAGAGATATGTTACAAATTGGATGATTGAAACTGGATATGTTACCTAATTAGATACAGCTGAGTTGTCCTCGTCTTGGCCATTGACGTCACGATCGGACTCATGTGACTATGGTGCATGAGATTGGGACTGCGACGCCTGCATCCAATGAAGATGAGTCAGTTATTTGAGAAATGTGATGAGAGTGAAAGTCAGGCCACATGAATGTAGTGAAGTTAAAATATATCTTGAAGCCATATATACCTCAAAATATCCATCCGAATTAAGGCACAAGGAAGATTGGAAGTTTGCAAAGAAAGGATTCCGCAAAAATCCAGATCGCTTCAAACGACAACGAGAGACGACTATCTGTAGCAGACGTGTGAAAGCAAGATCGATCACAAAATTGACATTATACACACTAGAAATCAAGATAACTAGAGAAATATGAAAGAGATGGACATAGAAACACAAGAGATGAATTCTCCACAAAGAAAGAGCGAACTTTGATCATTATTTCTCCATGCAAGTACATCTATTTATAGCTTCCAAAATTTCATTTAAATGGTAACTTCTTGGTACTTCATCAAATAATCTAGAAATTTTAGTCTAGATGCAATGTATCAAATTTAGCCAATTAAAATGGGTCCCCAAATCGACTCATCCACTTATCTAATTGCCAAAAATAGTACAAACACTATTTAGACAAAAAAAAAAAAAGGCCCCTTGGTATAACCCACGGTATGTTATAGAGTATAAATGGATACCACTTTTGGAATTTGTTACCTATAAACACATTGAATTCCATTTTCTATCAACATTGGTTGCCATATGCATAAGTGAATAAAGAAATTTATGTATCACAAAAAAATGATGACCACAAATTGTGTACTCAATTACTTGATCTTTGAGATGAACAAATCTCAACTAAGCAAGATACAACATCAATCAAAGAATGAGAACCATAGGTGAGTAGAATAGAATGAATACCACCTTCACTTATCCTTTCTTTTTCATGAAATGAGAACCACAAGGACTCAACCTTGTATAATAAAGATTCTTATTGAGGATACTCCTCCTCAAACATTGACCCCATCATAACTCCATGCTCAAACACCTTCGAGATAGAGAATGTAAAGGCTTTGTAGCCTTCCTTGGTGGATAAGCATCCAACCATGATCCATAGACTTGGATCTCCATCCTTCTTTCCTTCCAAGAAAACACATGCAAAGAAATAACCTTCAAGAACACTAAGGTACATAACCTTAGGCTTATAGTTGAACAAGAATCCATATAGTGCACTCCTTCCAATAGCTCCATAACTCCAAAAAGCTTTGCATGATGGAAAATACACATGCACCATAAAACTTGAAGAGACAAGACATAGCCTTTGGTTACTTGTGAAATCATCAATAAGAGTAGAAAAACAAGAGGCAACTTCCTTGCTTATAGATGAAGAAAGATCAACATCCGAGTGTTCCAACTCCATAGGATGTTTTGTCTTGGTAGAAGACATCAAATATGGATCCATATGTGATTTTGCCATAGAACAAGCCTCTCTTGGCTTGATCTCCTTGACTATTGAAAACATAGATCTGAAATTGGAAACATACAACCTCCTATGCCATACTTCCTCCTTGGAAACACAAGTCATCAATGCAAAATCACAAGTACTTGCATTCTCATGCACATCTAGTTTGAGAATGCCTCCATATCTAGATCCACTTGCTAGGATCTCATCACCTTTATTTATAAAACAATTACTGAATTCCACTTCAAAACCATCATCAAAGAGCTTTCCAACACTAATCACATTCTTTGTGAGATTAGGAACATAAAGTACATTGGAAAGTAATAAACTCATAGAAGATGCAAGATTCAAGGAACAAATTCCAACTCCTTCAATTGAGCATGCATCACCAACAGTTGTGTATATTGATTTCTTAGGATCTAGAACAGATTCAATAGAATCAAAAGAATCTTTGGTGTAACTCATGTGAGATGTAACACCACTATCAATATACCAAGATATCATTAAAGGGTAAAGAGAAAAAACTAGACATCATGAGAGATGCCTCTCCACAACTTGCATGTGAATCTTCTATGGTAAAATTGGCTTGATATTCTTGAGTCTTTTTCTTGAAGATAGAAGAATGAGTTGAATCATCTCCTACTTCTCCTTTGTCTTTGTCCTTTGCTTTGTCCTTTGATTTGTCTTTGGTGAAGGCTTGAGAAAATTTGTTCTTGCTCCGCAAAGTGAGCTTTGCCACAACCACCATCCTTCCTTAAAAGTGTGTTGATCTTCGACAGCTTACTCTCTTCTTGAATCTCTGAGCCTCATCATAAGCTTCAGGTTCAACTTCAATTCCTAATACTATGTCCATTACACCATAAAGAATCAACTAAGACTCTATCCTATCCTTCCAAACTGAATAGTTGGAGGTATCTAGTCTCTCACTTGCTTCAAAGAAAAAATCTCCTAGATATGCCATGTATGTGAAGACTTCTTGTAAATGGACAACAATATGTTTGCAACACTTCTTACTATAGGAATTGAGTGTGTTGCTTCTTTTTCACTATAGGAACCAAAATAATTGGGTGTACTACCAAATCCTATGCAAAATCTTGCAACTGAATTGATATAGGTCTCAAATATTCCACCAAAACAAGACAAACTAGATCAACCTGTCAAAGTGAATTGGAGTATAGACAAATTTTGGTACTTTCTTCGTTTGGCATGTGTGGAATGCTTAAAGACTTTGTTGAATTGGTATACACAAAAAATGGATTTGAATGTGTTGCTTCTCTTTTACAATAGGAACCAAAAACAATTGGGTATTCTACCAAATCCTATGCAAAAACTTGCAACAATTATGTGAGTCCTTGCTCACAACAGAAAACTTTGAATTTGGATCTAGCCTCTATCTTCTGATAAAGCACTTACAATTTTGATGTCAAATTTTACCATGAGATTTAAATGAATGAAAAACACTTTAGAAACACACATTCAACTCAAACACAACCATTTGTGTGAAAAGATGTGACTGTGACAACTGAATCTTGTCTTATCCAATTCTATATCAGATTGAGTACCAAAAACTATGAATGATGAATCATGCATGCAATATAATCAATTCAAAAAGTGTCCACTCGGGTTTTGGGTCTCTCCCTACCCTTCTTTAAGATCTTATAGCTCCTACTATGATCATCAGAATGAAATGAAACCAATTGCACTGGAAAGTAGCTCTTCTAGCTTTCCAACAAGCTATAATGTCAGTATCTTTGGATCTAGCACCAAGGAAAAAGAATCAAATGAAGTATTCTGGTTTTCACACATGTGAAAAGTCAGAATTCCATACATCCTCTATTTTGGACTGAAAATATCAATTCTAATCTCATTCATCCAAAAACTGTTCAAGAATAAATAGCAAAAAAGTGCTAAACAACTTCCTAGCTTGAATTGTCACAAAATCATTCAAATACCTGATGTTAGTAGCATTCAAAACATGGTATGGCTCTGATACCATGATGAAAATCCAGCAAATTCACACGTGTGGGGAACCACAAGAAATGTGTGAATGATCTTTACCATGCTTTGTGGTGGCACACAGATCACCTGTAGAGCAATCCTGCAATCTACCAACAGCTCTATGGCTAGAGCACAATCTAGAATGCTACAGATCAAAGCTACATTAATTCCTCACAATAGGGAAAGTACACAAGCTTGATCATGTATGAAGAAGACACAAAATCCGAATTAGAGAGAGAGAAAAATTACAAGCAAGATTGCATGAGATCCAAATTTGACATTATGACATTACAAATGCTTGATTCTTCATTAGAAATGAGTGAGAATGATATGTACATATATAGGAGAGCCAAAATTCGTGGTTCTCCTTGCATTCAATGCATATCCTACACTTATTCAAGTGCAAACTACTATTATCTTGACACCTAACTGCTTGCATGCACAGATTGCACCTAACTTCTACCTACTTTCTCCAAATGGCAATTTTTCAACTAGCCAAGTACAAAACTACATGCATGTGTCCATTAGAGTGTTTGCATGCCTTGCATGTCACAATGGAAACTTAGGACACAATGCATTTATTGTGGCTCCAGTTTCCACAAGGTCATAATTGACCAATTCTATGTGAAATTCTACATGCATGTCAAACTAGACATTGTCAACATCATTGCATGTTGTCATACTAGACCAACTAGACTTTATGCATGTCATTGAAATTTGATCTACCTAACCCAAACTCACTGTATTCTACAAGGATATGTGCTCAATTCACATACCTTGGATATGTACAAAGTATTTACATGGGTAGGACCCCCAAACATCAATAAACATAAGATAGATATGTTTTACAGTTTCTAACAGTACATTACAGTACAGATCAATAGTATTATTATTCTGCTCCTCATCTTGCATCATGTCACGAGATTTTGTTGAATCTTCCAATCCTAATCCTACATGTCTGGAACGACAAATTCCACGCATTGATGCACCAAAGTACGATGCAGAAGCTGACCTACTTAGATTTCTTCAAGACTTTGATAGCGCATGTCGCTTCTATGGAAACATTTGAAACAGTCGTATATTATTCTTATGATCCTAATGTTCTAGTAGTTGACCCCAATGTCTTGTCAAATGACCATACAAGGACAACCGGTCAAGTGGACCATGATGTGGAGCGCAAATCGCATGGATTCACACCATCCATCGCCAACCCCAAATGCAAATGGCGAGGCTCATCCCTAAACTCATGCTAAGTAGCATTCACGTGCTTCCATGTTGGACAATCGGCAGGGATCCTCATAGTATCATCCGATAAACGATTGTTCGAATGCCATGTCATTAGCTACGCCATGGAATTGCACTTAAATATGTGGCGTATCCTGGGTATGATGGGAAAATGTCTTACCGCCTTGGCGACTATGATCATTCCTTGTAAATCTTGTATGTAGCGGCGTTCCCCATAGCATGGACACGTGCTTGCCTCCTCAAACTCATCTCAATATAAAATGCAATCATTGGGACATGCATGAATACTCTTGTAATCCATACCGACTGTAGATAGCATTTTCTTGGCTTTTTGTCGAGATGCCACCATGGTGTTATTTGGAGGCAACATTTTTCTGAGCAAACTGCGACAAAATATATATTTATGTAATCAGTTATATATAGTTTCTCACAATGCATGAAAAAATAAAATGAGATGACATCAGTTTGTTTGTAACACACAAGAAGCTAGCAAGCTTACCCAAAAAACTCCATGACGCTTGCACCCGACCACCCGTACTTAGTTTGCAAGCTCAAAAGTAACAAACAAGCTCGCAACTTTGACATTTGTCCACCCACGTACAAAGGAGTGGATGCCAAGCTACACATCATCTCTTCTTCCCTTGTCAATGTGGCCTTGGGTGGGTTTGTGAAGAATGCATCCATCATGTCATCCATGTCCCCCTCGTGATCATGTGTTGTGAATGGCACATCCTCGTGTATTGTGTCTCCTTGGGACATATCTTCGTGCAAGTCCACGGGTGCATGCCAGGAAAGTGGTGGCTCTCGTGCACTTGCATGTCTGAATCTTGCAGATTGCATGGCAAAATCTGGTTGAATTCTCTGATAGTCATGTGAGTACGAGTCATCATCTTACACAATACAGGTGCAACAACAGTAAAAAATAACAAAATATTATCTCCAATCGTGAAGACCGCCAAATACATACATGATAAGGGTGCATGAATCATGTTTTCTAGCAATACAAAGTGCTTACTTGCAAATCAGAACTCACCGAAGAACCGACTTCGGGCCGCACAAATAATGACTCTCTCTCTCAATCTATCCATACATGCAAATGTGTGATATAGTAATACGTCGCTCTCAATGATGTACTCTTTTGCAATTGATTGTACAAATTTAGATTTTGATCAAGCAGATTATGCAGATCCCTATTTTTTTATTAGTTTAGTTCTTCACTCAGGCAACCCATGCATGACCCAGGTTGCCGTCGGCGGAACGCGTGTCCCATTGACTCACCTCGTGGCGAGGCCAACTAATCCTTATCCACTGATAGGTTCCACAGTATAGTAACACAATGATTCTACTTTAATTCTAACTATAACACAAACTTTTGACTTGCCATAACATTTTAATCATAATTCAGAAGTATGTCACATAAAATATCATTGGAAAGCCCTTGTCAAGCGCTTTCCAATGCACCAAACTCCGCTAAATTTGGACCTACCACTAAAAAGTTATGCTCTTTTTAGTGTGCAATCAAAATGTGGAAATTACGTTACGTAGATTTCAAATTTGAGTGTTTTGATTGGTCCATGTGTAAGAAAAATTTGAGAAAAAATATACGAAATCTTTACAAAGGTCCTTTTTTGGATTTAGAACTCCTCTAATGCGAACTCAACGACAAGCATCAGCACCTTGTATGCAAAATCCACAAGGTGTTCTATTGGCTGAAACAGTCACCCAGAGTCTAGTTCTAGAAGATCAACGTATTTTTGATAGCAAATGATTTTATTCCAAACTCGACTGACTCGAATGTCTACTTCAAGTTTGTATTAGATTACTTCATCATCATCACTCTCTATGTAGATGATACACTCTTATTCAATAACAATCTAAATCTGATGAAGGATACAAAATGCATGTTGGCCCAGGAATACAAGATGACTGCTGACATGGGTCCAGCCCACTATTGTCTTGGAATCCAAATCCAGCGAAATCAACCTAGCAGACTGATTTTTATCAATCAGCAACGATATCTCAACAACGTGCTGGAAAAGTATAGAATGGCCAACTGCAAACCAAGTCACTTTCCACTTGACCCTGGACTAAAGTTATCAAAGGAACAGTCTCCTCAAACTGAGGCAGAAAAGGAAGAGATGAAGCACTATCCGTTTCAATCCATCATCGACTCACTGATGTACGCAATGATCTGGACGCGACCAGAAGTTGCATATTTGATCAATACACTTAGCCGGTTCTTGTCAAATCCAAACTTAACTCATTGGAAAGCACTAACAAAGATCATGAAGTACATCCAAACAACAAAAACTCTCAGCATTTGCTACAGAGACAGCCACACTACCAACATCCTTGAAGACTACACAGATGCGGATTGGACAGGAGATGTCGACACTAGAATATTAACTTCTAGATTTGTATTTCTATACAACCAAGGCCCAATCTCATGGAACAGCCAGAAGCAGACCTCAGTTGCATTATCATCAATGGAATCCAGAACATAGCTGCCACAAATGCAACCAAAGAGGCGATCTAGCTAAGGCAACTGCTTGCAGAGATCAACCTTGCAAAAACGCTTCCTACAACAATCTATTGTGAAAATCAAAGCACAATAGCGTTATCTCTCAATCCGAGATTTCAATCTCGAAGCAAACATATCGAAATCAAGTATCGTTACCTTAGAGAGAAAGTGCATAACAAGAAAATAGCATTGGTTTTCTGCTGAACAAACTATATGGCAGCAAATTACTTCACAAAGGCTCTATCAAAGGAGCAACATCTCAGATTTAAATCTGAAGATCAAGGCTTTTCAAGATCCACATTAAGGGGGAGTGTTAGATTTCTTATGCTCAGGCTTAAACAAATCTTTCAAGTAATGAGCATCCTGAAAACCGAAGGCCGACTACATGTTTTGGACCTTCACATTTTTCTCCTTTGAGATTGTGTCTTGAACGTTTTTAAGACACCTTCGCCTTTTTTGCACCTTTGCAAAAATGTGACAAAGTGGCCAGAATACCTTGGAATCCATTTCAGGCCCACCTTCGTCTTTTTCGCATTTTTCTCTGCCTTTGCCCTAGAGGCACCTTCTAGATTTACATACATTCAGTCTAAGGGCACCTTCAGGTTTTTCAGGTTTTTGTAACATTGGCAGATTGACGTCGCCAACTTATCATCAATCCTAAAAATAGCTGGACAACCAAATATCCTAAGGGCAGTTACCAAATTTGTAGATATACAAAACTAGAGTAAATGGCATTTAAGGCTTATATGATATTTGTCTCTCGACACTTGTAAACATATAGACTAGCTGAATCAAACTATGTAAGTGTTCTCTTTCAATCAGAGTTATCTATAGCTAGCGTTATCATGCTCAACAAGCTAAAGTTATTACTTCAGCCATTGTACTCATTGTTGATATTAATCAGAGTGCAATTTTTGTCTCACTATTGTATTGTTCATTTACGCAATTTGTATGAATCATTCTTCTTGAATATTTCTGCTGCTAACTATTGCATTTTGGTTCCTTCACGCCTATGCTCAAAGCTTTGAGCTTCCACTGCCGGTCATCCCCACATTCTAGGACACCACTTAGGCTCCACATGGGCAGCTCCTTGGCTTATTTAAGAGCCCCCTCTCTTGTGAGAGAGCTTTGATTGTAATGCTCTTGCTCTTGCTTTAATGAGAATGATCCTCCATGAGTTTTTGAGCCTTTATCTTAGCTCCATGATCATGTTTATATTCTTGAGTGACGATTTGATGATCTTGCTTTTCTACCTTAATGTAGTTGTGAAATTAGAGTAGATTTCTTGTTTTTCATTACGTTTGTAGAAGTAGAGTGGATTAGAATCTTGCTTTCTTGTTCTTGATTTGAAACAAACTTCAAGTAAATTAAATAGGCTGGATTTGTGGTGTAGACCTTGCATATTTTTTAACAGTCCAATTCTTGATGTTCTTGAGAAGCCCAAGAATCAAGAAATGGTTATTTCTTGATCCTTGCTCTTTGATTGCTTGTTAGTTAATTTCTTGTTTCTTGTTTCTTTTATTTCAATTGATTTGTTAGATTAATCTAATAATTTTGATTGCTTTCCAATCATTTTACAGTAGTTAGAAGTAAGAATGAATGGAGTTCATCTACGATGCATGATGGACATTTTAGGCTTGCATAGTTCTTGATTTTTGTGAGTGCTTCTAGAGTGAATGTAATATGAGAAATCCACTGACATGCTGGATAAAACATACTACAACATAAACCGAATCTTTCTGTTTGATCTAGCAATGTATGAAAAAGAGCACAACAAGATTGTCTAACTGCCTGGTAATGGACAGAAACAACCTAAAACTAGAGTAAGAAACCAAAAAAAATCGTTTCACAGATTTTCAGTGATAGAACTTGTGAACATTTGGCACCATTACCACTGGTGCGCACACACAACCTAATCAACAATGAAATCCTTGTGCGCTCCAAATGGTTCTTGAAACTTCATGCTCCACATCTAACCGTGCCTGTCACTCTGGTTTTGATCTAGTCCCTGGCTCAGACCTCAACCGAGTCTTCAAGTTCCACCCCTGGCCGAGTCCACAAACTTCCATTTGGACTGCATCGAGTCCTATATCACATCTCAATCGGACTCTCGATCGCATCCTGAATTATCATCTCGACCGCGTCCTGAGTATCGCATCTCAACCGGGTCTTGAACGTTAGCTCTCGAATGCCTCCTGACTTACCATGTTGACCACATCCTAAGTATTACATCTCAACCAGGTCCTGAACATCAGCTCTCGACCGCATCCTGACTTACCATGTCGACCGCGTCTTGAGTGAGTATCACATCTCAACCGGGTCTTGAACGTCAGCTCTCGACCTGACTTACCATCTCGACTGCATCTTGAGTATCACATCTCAACTAGGTCCTGAATGTCAGCTCTAGATCTTGAGGCTCATTTATTTAGTTGTGGTCGACCCTAGATGGACCAAGGAACGCATAAAAGCTTTTGAGGAACTAAAAATAGCACTTACCGCCATACCCATACTTCGTTCTCCAAATTACATGAAGGAATTCCATGTGCATATTGACGCAAGTAAGTATGCAATTGGAGGTATCCTAGCACAACCGGACAAATATGAAAAAGATTTTTCGATATGTTTCTTGAGCAGACAACTAGTGCCTGTTAAAGTAAACTATACTACAACCGAGCATGAAGCACTGGCCATGGTCTACGCCGTATAGCAACTCCGACACTATTTGCTAGGCCAAACCTTTGCTTTCTATACATACCATCAAGCATTGTTATATATTGTAAATAAATCCTATAAGACTGGCCGAATAGCTAGATGGCTCTTAATACTTGAGGAATTCACATTCCGCATAGTTGTCCGAAAAGGCGCACAACACTTCATGGCCGACCACCTTTCTAGACTTCCCAATGCTGAAAAGGCTGATGCACCAGTCAACGATGACCTACCTGATGCATGCCTTTTCCAGGTCAATGCCACTCCCCTATGGGCTGAGGAAATCACTTAGCTTCTTAAAACTAGTAGACTCAAAGAAAATTTTAATACAGTAGCCAAAAGAAAAATTTTGCTCAAGGCGGCACCCTTTCAACTTATTGCTGGATAGTTATATAAAAGGGTTGTTGATGATATTATACACATATGTATTTATGAATCTAAGATACAACCTATCATATCTCAGACACATGAGGGCATTGGTGGCGGACACTTCTCTGCCGAAGCGACTGCCAAGATCATACTCAGAGCAGGCTTATGGTGGTCGTCACTATTTAAAGATAAATTTGCTATCATCAAAACATATCATGTTTGCCAACGAGTAAAAAACTAAAAAAGCATACTTCACACTGCTTACCCTTATTATAGAAGGTGAAGCTTTCCATAAGTGGAGTATAGACTTTGTTGGGCCCATCAACCCAGCAACCAAAGATACTCAAGCATGCTATATCCTGATCGCAACCGATTATGCCACCAAATGGATAGAAGCACGCACAACAAAGGACGCCAATGCGAAGACCATCGCGCATTTTCTTTATGAGAACATTATTACGCACTTTGGCTGTCCAATAGAGCTTGTTAGTGACAGAGGTTCACACTTCTTAAACGAAGTGATTGATAATCTCCTACACCATTACCTTGTTGTCCACCACAAAATTACTTCGTACTATCCCCGATTTAATGGCCAGGCAAAATCCTCCTACAAGACAATTTGTAAGATCCTAACCAAGATAGTTGAAACTAGTCCATTAGATTGGAAAACCAAGCTGTTTTTTGCTATCTGGGCATGCCACACATCTCGAAGAAGGCCAATGGATGGGTTACTCCCTTCCATCTTGTCTATGGTCAAGAGGCAGCAATGTCTATTGAATTCTTAGTTTCTTCCTTGTGAGTCATCATGCAAGTTTTCTCTGCTGATCTATATGAGAAAGTTACAATTGTACAAGCAGTCCAAACTAGGCTATTTACGTTAGCCCAATTGTGTGAGACTCAACTCATCTCGTATCATGCACAATTAGTTAACAAATGTAGACAAAAAGCCTAGCATGATTGTCACCTACGCAATAAAGACTTACACTTAGTTGATCAAGTACTTCTCTACATATCTAAGAAGCACCCCAGAAAATTAAAATTCAGAAGTGAAGGGCATATGTCATAAATAAAATCTTTTTAAATGGAGCAGTCCAGTTAGAAACACTTGACAGAGTCCTCCTTGACACTGTCGTAAATGGCGATCATTTACGACGGTACTATGAAGAGTTGTTTTATGTTGACCCCATCTAGATCCATCATCCTTACCCTTGTACATATTTTTGATAATTTTTTACTGTCTTTTATCTTTCTAATTTCTATATATTTGACTGTTTATGTTTGTATTTAATACATTCTTGTCCTTCTTCTATTTTTTCATTGATATATTTTTTCACCAAGCATGATACAAGTCAACATCTGATGGTCTAGCACACAAGAATAGATTCTACAACTTATGTCAATCCATTCCCTTTCTAAAATTCTGAATCTCATATTTTCCACCCATAGCACAATCTGGTAGTTGAGATACCATGTCCAACTGAGAACTTTCCCCTGTCAATTTTTACTTCATGAAGCTCTCCAACAGCATCATTGAGATAAAGGACTCAACCAAGCATTTACTTCAGATCTCGATCACGTCCTCTAGTTGCCATCTCGACTGTGTCCTCTAGTTGTCATCTCAACCACGTCCTCAGGTTGCCATCTTTTAGATGTGGTTGTGATGACTTTTGATAGGGCTTGATCTGATCCCTGTATGCTTGATGGTCATCACCCGACTAGATATGTCTTACTATGGTGACCAGTACTTGTGGAGTCGGGTATCGTTGATGGGTGTATCAAAGGGCGTGCATGTGAACTTCAACTTTTTCTTGATCGCCATGGTTTTGTACATAAAGACCAGATCTCTAGAACGAAGATCTTTTTTGTGTCACCATTGATCATGCCATGCTTTGTGTCGTGCTTTCTTAGTTGTTAGTGCATGTATAGTCAAGATGCGTGTCTCAACTGACGTTATGTGAAATTCCTCCTTTGACATGTTGATCTTAGCTTGACTTGTAATGTTCGCACTTCCAACCATCTGTGATGTCGACGCTATATCTGGTTCCAATCTGATTGACTTTGAGGAGTCCAATTTTTTTTTTTCTTTTTTATTCAGGTAGTTGAATTCATCCTTGTTGTCTATCTTGGAAACTAGATTGATATTCACTTTGTGATTAAAAATATCAATATCCATCATGGCTATTGCTTCTTCCATTAGATCACTCCATCAGATCACTTAATTGTAGCATTGTTTCATCTGATTCTTCTTAGTCATTGGCATCTTTGGTGGATCTATTTTGAAAACTTTTGCCATGGGCAATCTCTGAGGTGGTTGAGCTAATACTTTTCTCATTCCATAGCGATTTAGGTCCATATGTTGTAGGTCCCTGCTCATCAATCAGCTCAGTCTCCTTGTTGTAGGTAAAAGCATGTTGCAAAGGGACTAAGTCATCATCTACAGGGTTCTCAATAGTTTCTGTAGACAGCCATGCTACATTGATCATATTTATCCCAAAAGTGAGTGTCCATGGTATAGCACTTGGGTGAAGGTGTGCTGGATTCCGGATTTGAATCAGGTTGATAGGCATGCCCAGCCATACAGTCAATTGTTGCCAATGCATCCGTCCATCTCACGATATCTATTTTAGAGTCGTAGTGACCTCCCTTGGCTTGTCCTGGGTGATCAATTGTGTGATCGGTGGTTGACGATTCGTCATCAGCTTTTGGTGTAATTGGTTTCACCGCCCATGTGGTTGGGTCGACCTTTGAAGCCTGCTCTTTGTTCTCAAAGGTAAGTTTTTTGGTTCTCCAGTTGTGAACCACTTGTGCAATCCTCAACCAAGGCCTCCTTAGAAAAATGTGATAGGAAAAGGGGACTCTGGTATGTCCATCACCATGAAGCTGATTATGAACTACATTCCTACTATTTTTACGAGAATGCCATCAACAGTTACTACACCCTTTGGTTTTACACAAGATTGATCTATCAGTTTGATGGCAAATTTTGTTGGTTTCAATCCTTGCAATCTCCATTTCTGATACAAGGTAGTGGAGATCAAATTTACTCATGAACCTCCATCTACCACTGCTACTTCATCTTCGAATATCTTGTGCTTGATTGGCAGGGTGATGTTATGCTCTTCACTTTCCCACGTTGCCCCAATATGGAGGATGTTGCTTGTTCCCATCGTAGCCCACACAATATAAGGTCTCCTTTGTGGTTGATTATGACTCTAAATTGAGCCAATCTGTCAGAATTTTAGCTTGTGGTGCCATCCGCAAGAGTTCTCCAAAGGATATATCCATGTGACTAGCTAGCAAACTTGCGAGCACTCCCGCTTGTGTGTGGTTTGATCATCGGCCATTGATATTGATGATGTTGCTAATGGAGCCACTTCCTTCCATTTTTGTGCTCGCATAACGGCTAGCACTGGAACATGGAAGTTTTGTTTTTCCTCTAGCGTCCTCCTTGGAACTGATGTTGGTTGCACTGAGATTAAATTCAAGGGTGCACTTGTTCCACGTTTAATTGGGCAATTCTTATAGCAATGCCCATATCCACATTCTCGACAAAAAGTCATATATAGTCCCTTATAAGGACACTCTACAATTTGGTGGCCTTCGTCGCATCCATAGCAGCCATAGATCCTACCTCCTTGACGTTGAGGTTTTGCAGCATAGGTTGCATAGTATTTGTTGATTGCAGGATCAACAAATGTCTCTTTCGGACTGTACCACTACTGCTGCTCAGGGTGGTGGTTCTTCCTCTGCTGCGATCAGATTTACATGAGCCACTTGATTGTTAGCTAGCCCTGGTGGTGCATGTAGGGCCATGCGCTGCTGATTCATTGGTGTTCCATAGCAAGGTGCCGCATTCAGTGCCCCCTAATGATATGGATAAGAGGTTTGGTAATGATTCCTCTTTTGTTGTATGATCATGGGGTTGAATGGACAAAACATCATTTTGTGCGATTAAGCATTGCACATGTGGCAATACCATTGTGTTAACTTGAGTTTCTACTTCAACAATGGACACTCATTTGCTGTATGGTTCTAGGTGCAAATAGAATACCATACATTCTCTCATCAGGGATATTGTAGTTGGTTTTTTTCTAGTGGATTTGGAGTTGGTGCTACAACTCCTTGCAAGGCCTTCAGTTTCTGATCAAACTACGTCATTCGTTGTTCCATCTGCTGCTTGTGTAATTTTGTCATTTGCTCCATCAATAGATCTATTGATATATTGGATGCGTTGGATGATGATGCTACCAAGGGAGTTGAATTATGTGTGGTCGAATATAATTAATCGTCTGAACCCTTGTCTTCTTCCATGATGACATCTTCCATTGCTTCCTGCAATGTAGCGTACTGCTCCCATCTTTTAAGCTCTCTTCTGATACTTCATGGTAACCCCGTGAGGAACCACATTTTGATCGCATGATCGGGAGTTAGGGCTATCTTGCATTTGGATCTTAAGTGCTTGACCCTTTCTATTTAATCCATGACCCTTTCTCTTTTTCCCATTTTTACCTTGCTCAGCAGGAGAAACGGATATCCCAAAATTATTTTTGTCTTAAAGCGCGTGATGAGAGCCGTTTTAACCCCTTCCCAAGTGATTTTCTCTACTTCCAATAGGTTGAAGAACCAATCTTATGATACAGCTACCAGAGAAATGGGGAACAACATCAATTTTTCTGTCGATGTCATAGATCTCGCACGCTTGCTCATAGATCTGGAGAAATATGATAGGATCTAATAATCTATCATATTTCAGCATCTCGAGTTGAGGTTCCCTCCAAACTTCCTGAAGGGGTGCAGTAGGTACAGGTGAATCCATTGGATCCATTGCTGCTGGTTTTGCTTCTACTTCTGCCTTGATTTGCACTGTTGCAACTCTGGGGAGGTGTGGAGCTTGATCGCAATTCTTCTTGGTACTGATCGACATAATCTCAGTGTTGAAATATTGGAAAAATCTATCTAATGTTGTAAGTAGGGGTCCTAAAAATGCCAAAGATGAATTGAGCTCTTTTGGCTTAGTAAAGACGCATCTTAGAATAAGATACTCAAGGTAGGTAGAAGTAGAAACTCGAGCTACTTTGTACCTTGCATGCCACATTTAATGCATGAAAATACTAGGTGGCACAATTAGACATATTGAGGTGGCTTGAATAAGTCTAGATAGCTTGAGAGGTGGATTCATAACTCCAATTCAACTCAAAGTAGGAGGAGAGTCCATGGATCTATATATATGTGATGTACTCTCATTGAGAAGATGATAAAATTTGTGTGTAATGCAAATTTGGAGACTAAGCTCTTTGTGCCCTCTCTCTCTACTCGAGTTTGTACTTTCATATTCTCTCTCTAGCCGAGTTGAGACATTTATTGTACTTAGTTTCATATTTTGTTGATAGATCTTGCTTGTAACAAAATAATATTTCTTGTATGATCAGCTTTCCTATTGTCAATCAATGCTAGTTTGATCTTTATGATATATTGGGCTTAGGAGATCAAAAGTACATGTGTAGGGCATCCCACACGTGTGAATTCAACATGATATTAGAGCCTACCTAAGATTTACAAACAAATCTAATCAAAAAGTTTGCAAATTCGATCAGATTTCAAGCTAGGAATTGTCTAGATTCTACTTTCTAGCTAGTTTGTAGTTTTTTGGTGATTTAGAGCTTCAAACCACTTTGAATGATCTAGATCAGGTACTGTATGGAATTTCAGGTGCAGGCACGTGTGAAATCTGCCCATTTTCAGGCTGGTGGTTCTCTCTCACCTTAGATCATTTGGCCCACTAGAAAGCTAGAAATGTGTAAAATCTGATGCAATTTGAATCATGATAGTTGGATAAGCCAATCAAAAGTTATAAGCTTTTGAATAGTCCTAGGTAGGGCGCCTAGACCTGTGAACAATCGTGAGTACATGTTATTTATTGCTTGAATGATCACAAAATTCATCTAGAAGTTGACCAATCTCATCTATATGTGATCTAGGCAAAATTTAGAGGATCTAGGCAAATTGTTTCATACAAATAGATTGTATTTGAGTCAATTTGACATTTTTGGAGTATTTGACACGTGTGAAATTTAGAGAACCATAACTTTTGCCATACTTCATCTTTTTTATAATACAAATCTTGTTTTAGAGAGATTGTCAAACTAGTGAGATCTATTACACAGTTTTTTGCTTAGTCTTACATAGGATTTGGTTTTTTACCCTTGATTGGTTCCTATAGTGAGAAGATAAGCAATTTTTTTCATCCATCTTTTTTGATTTCTATCATTCTTTATGACTTCAATGGGTGTCTTTCTATTAGAAGCAAGTGAAAGATTGTCAACCTCCAGTTACTCAATTTGGAAGGTTAGGATGGAATCTGTCTTAATTCTACAAGATGTGATGGATATTGTACTTGGTATTGAAGAAGAACCACAAATTCTTCAAGAAATCCCAAAGTACAAAAAGAGAGCTAGGATGGCTCTACATTATATTAAAATGAATGTCTCAAATGACATCTTAAGAGGAATTGGTGCTTGTACTAATGCCAAAGATGCTTGGGATACTCTCAAGTCCATCTATGAGGCAAATAATACTTCTAGGCTTCTAACACTAAGAAACCAAATTTTTTCAAAGTGTACAAAGAAGTGGTGAATGTGCTTCGGCTTATGTAATGAGAGTTAAAGACCTCCATAGAGAATTGTCATGCGTAGGAGACTCCATCAACCAAAATGAACTTGTTCAAGTCATACTTAATGGGTTAAAGGAGGAATATGACAACCTTGTTCAAAGTTATGCCATTAAGGAGGAGCTACCAAGTTTGGAAGCACTCCAAAGTGTGCTCATTTATGAAGAATCAAGACAAGAGTATAAACTCTTGAAAATGGAGAGACTGTCTCTCAACATTGATGGTAAAGCCCTCTTTACCAAAGACAAGCACAAGACAAGAAGTAAGAATCAACGCCAACCCCTTCAAGCAAGAACAATCTTGTTTCCAAGGAGAAAGGAGAAGAGGATGAGTCCTCTCAAGCTTTCACATCCAAGAAGAAGAAGAAAAACATCAAGTGTTTCTTTTATGGCAAGAAGGGGCCTTATGCCACCAATTGCTTCAAGAAGAAGATTCAATTCAAGCAAGCCAACATTTCCAATGAAGAGAAGGAAGATGCTCATGCAAGTGATGGAGAGAGATCTCTTATGGTCTCGAGTTTTTCTTCATCACCTTTCAAGAAGGTTGGTTCGTGGTACATCAACAGTGGAGCTTCCTCACATATGTGTAGCTCCAAGCATTCTTTTTCATCCATGACACCTTATGAAGGAGCCAAAAAGTCCATCTGCACAACAAATGATCATGAGTGTGCTATTGAAGGCATAGGGACCATTCCCTTAAAGCTTTCTTCATCAAAAGTTCTTTCTTGGACTAGATGTGAATTTCAATGTTGATACATGTACAATCAAGAAGCATGATGAGATCCTTGCATTTGGGTCTAGATATGGTGGAATGTACAAGCTTGATCCCAAAGAGTATGCTAACTCTTGTGATGGTGCTTTTGCTTCTCATACTTCTTTGGAGGAACTATGGCATAGAAGGTTGGGACATCCTAACTATAGTTCTATGGTGTCCATGGTCAAGAAAGCCAAGGCTATTGGCTTGCCTAATCTTATCTCCAAGAATTTCAAGCCATGTGAGGCTTGTGCCATATCTAAGTCTCATAAGAAGCCTTTTTCAAAGTCATCTATTAAGACTACACATCCATTGGAGCTCATACACTCGGATGTGCACTTTTCATCTTCAAAGAGCAAGAGTGGTGCTACTTGCTTTGTAACATTCATTCATGATTTCACAAGATTTACTTGGTTCTATCTTCTAGCTTCAAAGTCTATGGTGTTTGACTATTTCCTAAAGTTCAAAGCTCTAGTTGAAAAGTACATACAAAATCAAGATTCTTAGAAGTGATGGAGGTGGTGAGTACACTTCCAATAAATTTCATGATTTTTGTGAGCTTGAAGGCATTAAAAGGGGGTTTTCTTGTGCATATACACCATCTCAAAATGGGGTGGCTGAAAGAAATAATAGAACCTTGTGTGAATGTGCCAAAACCATTAGAATTGAGACATCCTTGCCAAAAGACTTTTGGGGTGAGGCCATCAATTGTTCAAACTATCTTTGCAATCGACTCCCTCATGTTGCACTTGAAGGAAAGTCACCATATCAAGCACTTTATTTGAAGAAACTTAAGGTTGATCACCTTAGAGTATTTGGATACATATGCTTTGTCCATATTCCCTTGGAAATGAGACAGAAGGATGATCCTTGTGCAAGCAAAGGAGTAATGGTTGGATATTCATCCAACAAGAAAGCCTATCGAATCTACATGCTCTCTACTTCTAAAGTAGTTGAAAGAAGAGATGTATTTTCTCATGAAGAAGAAAAGTCCAATCTAGGAGGGGCCGAGATCAAGCAACCTCAAAATCTATCACCTTTTGTTATTGAAGACAATCAACATATGGAGCGAGATTTGAAGATGGAAGTCCTCAGATTTTCACTCCTAGAAGATCCATGAGGGAGAGATCGAGCCTAAAAGGCTCACTTATGATGACAAAGGAAAACAAGTGGATCTTGATTCCACTTATGCTTATTTTGTTTCTCATGAGGAGCCCAAAGATGTCCAAGAAGCCCTCAATACCAAGGAGTTGTGTGAGGCCATGAAGATTGAATATGATGCTTTGATCACCAACCACACATGGGAGCTAGTGGATCCACCACCTAACATGCACATCATTTGATGCAAGTGGGTGTTCAAGATCAAGTACAATCATGATGGCTCCATCACCAAGTACAAGGCAAGATTATGTGCTAAAGGCTTTGCACAAATATATGGCCTTGACTATGAAGAAACCTTTGCTCCTGTAGCAAAGATGGTGACAATAAGAATCATAATCTCTCTGGCCTTATTTTTTAAGTGGAAATTGTATCAACTTGATGTCTCCAACGCTTTTTTGAATGGCTATCTCGAGGAGGAGATATACATGGAACAACCTCAAGGATTCATCAAGGATAAATCTAAGGTGTGTTTGCTATTTAGAAGTCTTTATGGCTTGAAGCAAGCACCTAGATCATGGTATTCAAGACTCAACAACTTTCTACTTTCATTAGGATTTGTGCTTAGTGATCCTTCTATGTACTTAAAGTTTGATGGTAGTAATATTGTCATTCTTCTAATCTATGTAGATGACATTATTCTTAGTGGAAGTTGTTTGATGCTAGCTCAAGAAACTAAGGATGCATTAGGAGGAGAATTTAAAATGCAAGATCTAGGAGAGATCCATTGCATTTTAGGCCTTGAGATTGATTTTCATGAAGAGTATGCTTTTATTTGTCAATCTAGATATGTCTTTTCTATGTTGAGAAAATTCAATATGCAAAATTGTAAAGTCATAGATACTCCCATGGAGCAACATGTAAAAGACCCTATTAAAGGTGATGAAAGATCCTTCAAGGACATCACACTTTATAGGAGTCTTATAGGTTCCTTAATTTGGCTTACTATCAGTAGACCCGATTTGAGCTATTGTGTGCACAAATTGAGTCAATTTATGCAAGATCGTAAGATCCAACATTGGAAGATGGCCAAGAGAGTTCTAAGATATGTATCTTCTACTCAAGATTATGGTTTATTGTACAAGAATGAAGATCTAACCATTGTTGGCTATTCGCATTCCGATTTTGCAAGTGATAAAATGGATCAAAAGTCCATTAATGCATATACTATCTTTCTTGGAGGCAATGTTGTGTCTTGGCTTTCAAAGAAACAAGATACCATATCCCTATCTTCTTGTGAGGCCGAGTACAAAGCACTCACTACAACAACTAAAGAGGTGCTTTGGATCAAGAGGTTAATCATGGAGCTAAAGTGCATCAAAGAGGATGATCTTCCCTTGATCAAGTGTGACAACATATCGGCCCAAGCTCTTGCAAACAATCCTATTTTTCATGCAAGAAGCAAGCATATAGAAGTGGCACACCATTTTGTAAGGGAAAAGCTCATTGGAGGTGAAATCAACTTGGAACATGTCAACACATCTTCATGTATTGCTGATCTTCTCACAAAGCCACTTTGCAAAGTGCCTTCTCAAAGCATAGATCTAATCTTTGTCTTATCTCAAGATCGATGCTTGATCCACATTAGATACCTTTTTAGGAGGAGTGTTGAAATATTGAAAAAATCTATCTAATGTTGTAAGTAGGGGTCCTAAAAATGCCAAAGATGAATTGAGCTCTTTTGGCTTAGTAAAGACTCATCTTAGAATAAAATATTCAAGGTAGGTAGAAGTAGAAACTCGAGCTACCATAGGAATTGTAATTTGTACTTTGCATGCCACATTTAATGCATGAAAATGCTAGGTGGCACAATTAGACACATTGAGGTGGTTTGAATTAGTCTAGATAGCTTGAGAGGTGGATTCATAACTCCAATTCAACTCAAAGTAGGAGGAGAGTCCATGGATCTATATATATGTGATGTACTCTCATTGAAAAGATGATGATTTTTGTGTGTAATGCAGGTTTGGAGACTAAGCTCTTTGTGCCCTCTCTCTCTACTCGAGTTTGTACTTTCATATTCTCTCTCTAGCCGAGTTGAGACATTTATTGTACTTAGTTTCATATTTTGTTGATAGATCTTGCTTATAACACAATAATATTTCTTGTATGATCAGCTTTCCTATTGTCAATCAATGCTAGTTTGATCTTTATGGTATTATTGGGCTTAGGAGATCAAAAGTACATGTGTAGGGCATCCCACACATGTGAATTCAACACTCAAATTCATTCGACAGGAAAGTCCAGGATAGCTGGATCTTGATGGATTTGTGAAAATCTGTTTAGATCGTTGAGGATTTGATCAGTCTTGTTGGCCAAAAGTGTGATTTTAGGCCCGTTACGGAGGTTTTTCCTTGATAACTTTTTACTCCTTATTTTGATTGGTCTGAGATATTCACAATAGCTAGATCTGGTTTAGAATAACTATTGATCCTATCTTCAGCTAACCTTCGCAAGCTTCTCTATGTCCTTGTCTCACCAAGATGGAACTTCAAAGAGCTCTATGAAGGTTCTTATGAAGATCTAATTTTTTTATTATTTTTCAACGGATTTTTAAATTTTTTTATGGTTTTTCTCTATTTTTTTTTCTGGATTTTTAGAATTCAAAATTTGATGAGATTTTGGCTCCTTTTTTCCTTCCAAAAATAGTTTTGAGTGTATTTTTGGATTTTTTTCAAAATTGAGAATGGATGCCAAGCACTTAGAGGCTGTTTTAGGTCTCCACTACCCTTCCGCACCTCCTCCGCTAGCTGAGAACAGTCCAAGCACAAAAAAGCACACAAAACAAGCTAGATCTACCCCCAAAATCCACCTAAAATAAGCTAAACAACAAAAGCAACTAAGAATGGAATTATGACTAGTTATGGATTCCTATCCCCGACAATGACGCCATTGTAGAGTGTGTAGATTCGATGGTGAGCAGCCCTCCGCCTGTCAAAAGGGTTAGAACACAAAGATAGGGACCTAACTATGCCAAGTTGCTAGATTTAGATGCTCTCTACTTTATCCTATCACTACCCCACCTTAACACTACACTTCCTAATTCTAAGTGCACACACACATCATGATTGAGAGAGAGAGAGATGAATAGATTAAGTAGAGAAAGTGGGAGAGAGAGGAGTGTGATGGAGGTTAACTCAATTGCTCATTATGCATGCTAATGGAGAAGCTTTAACTAATGAAACAACAACATTGAAAATAGAGAACAGAAGGGAAAACACCACAATAGCATTAGCGAGAGTGTATAGCAAGTGAGGATGCTTGCTCTCAAAAATGGTAGAGTTTTCTCCTTCTCATTAAGCATGGAAAATGGTTACAAATGGTGTCTTTTTATCTTTGGGGTGGCTATAGCCCCCAGCTTCTTATTGGCTACTTGCAAAGGATGGGATTGTAATCCACACCGTCCACAAGAAGCACAAACTAATCTATGGGGTAGGAAGAAGCACACCCCACCTACCACCATTTGACTTTTGACTAACTCAAAACTTAGTAACTTAACTTAGAGTTTGGCCTCTAATATTATTTTTAATTACATGGCCCACAGTCTAGTTTATTTCCAAAAGGTTAATTACAAGTGCTCATTGGGTCATGGGCTTACGTATGCAGGATGCCATGACCCTTGCCTCTAATTTCTACTGATTTGGACATTTTATCTATTTACATGCATGATGGGAATACCCCCAACAGAGAGGAAGAATAGATCCTTATGTGAGTGTGTTAAAGCTTTGAGAATTGAAACATCCTTGCCAAAGAATTTTTGTAGAGAGGCCATCAATTGTGCCAATTATCTTTGCAATAGACTCCCGAGGATCTTGCTCTTGGAGAAAAGACACCTTATGAGATGTTATTCAAGAAGAAGCCTAAAGTTGATCACCTTCGAATCTTTGGATGTATTTGGTTTGCTCATATTCCTTTGGAGACAAGAAAGAAAAATCATCCTAGCTCAACAAAAGGATTTATGGTGGGATATTCATCCACCAAGAAGGCTTATAGAGTCTACATACTCTCTACTTCCAAGATTATTGAAAGTAGAGATGTCACTTTTCATAAAGACCAAAAGATTACCTTGGATGGGGCCGAGATCAAGGCATCTCATGATGCATCTTCTATTATCTCTATTGATGACTGTTCATAGGTTCTATCACTGAGAATCTCTGAAACGATTGCTTTTGGTTTCTTACTCTGGTTACTGGTTGTTTCTGTCCATTACTAGGCGGTTAGGCAATCTTGTTGTATTCTTCCATTCAGGTTGTGGCTGCAATGCGACAATGATCTCGGCCCTTGTGGAATATTGGCTTTGATCAATGTCATCCTTTCTGCCCCTCATACTTCGGGGGTATTTTCTTTCAAACCATTCTGATTCTCGTGTATCATCCATCTGGGGTCTTGGGTCGGCTGGTGGGATTGCCTTGCGTTGTTATTGCGGCTTTGGTATTCGTCCAGCACCTTGGCACCTATATCACCCTTTCTGGCCCTTTCGCTTGATGAGTGCTCAGCTTCACCCACATTAAAGTCAGCAGGTCATGACGAGAATCTTATTGCTTTCGGTAGGTCAGCCTGGGAGTCATCATATCCTCCAACGTCAGTGTTAGTCTCAGGAATTTCAGGTGGGGTTTGATCTGGTGAAGTTGGCATGAGAGTGACGGGTTTAGTAGGAACGAGATTTTCAACAAGGTTGTACATAGCACCGGAGGAACTAAGATGTTTTAGGAACTTGTCCCGTCGGGCCTTGTACGTCTCGGGAGGCCGTTGGTGTGGTCTCAGAAATTGGCTTAGAGGAGAGAATGAGGGTGAAGGAACGGGGTAAGTAGGAATGAAGGTTTGGGAGAAATTGAAGGTGAAATAATAAGAAGTTTTATAGCTAGGTGGGAGTATAGAAAAATTTTTAGAAGCAGCTTCGGTCCTCTTGTCGTTCGATCCCAAGCTTCCATCTAACTGATGGGTAAATCCATCATGACCAGCTGCCCCGTCATCTCCGTCATGGTCCCTGGGTTTTTGATCAAAAATTCCTGCTTGGGCCTTGCACGCCGTGTTCCAGAATTGGTTCACTTTGTCCAAGACATGTTGCAGGGCCTTCGTCACCTCTTCTAGTTGTTTTTGGGACTCGAGAATGACCTTTGCTTGTTTCGCCACAACATACTCAAATTTTTTCTTGTTCGCCTCCCTTTCTTGAATCAGCCTTATATACTTTTCTATCCTTATGGCCGAGGCTTGAGGGGCCTGGAATTGGATGCCCTCGGGCTTCACTAGAGGGGCATCAACCGTCATTGCGCTAGATAATCCATCTCGAGTTTGGTCGATCTGGGTCATCTGTTGCTTAAGTTGTTGTTGGATCTTGTTCAATTCTTTTGCTTGCCTATCCATCGTGGCTTTCAGCTCTCTTATTGAAACTTCCTTTCCCTCTATCTTTTTTCCTTTTTCTTCTATCTACTTTTGTTGTTTTGGTCTTGTTGTTTAACCAACACTTTGTGATTAAGGCCAAATTAGTATTGTGATTATCTTGCATTTCATTGTGTTCCCATTGGAAGGTGCATAGCTTGAGGGAGGGTGCTCAGGCCTTCTCTTGTCTCCTTTCATTGACCTTTAATTGTGGCATGGTTTTAAGTGTTTATTGCTTAGTTTAGCCACAATTCTTATTATCTCCCTTTGGGTGTTACGTAGGATTTAGTAATCTTGCTAGTTGGGTGTGCCTTAGCAAGGAATTTTATTGTTGTCATTAATTAGCTTTATTTCTGTTATGGGCACTAGTTAAGCAAGCCTTAGTGTTCTCATTCATGTTGATTCTTTCCGTATTCTGTTGAAGCTTGTTGTAGAAACTTAAAAAGTGGACAAATCTCTACATCCCTATACTACACCCGTAAGTAGATCTAGCCATCGCGTAAACTAGAAATACTTCCAACACTTCATTGCAAACTCCTGAGAGACGCGCATATCCTTGCTTGGTTCTGTGGGCGTGATTTTGTGCCGGATGGTTGGTGATTCAGAGGCAATCTCGTGTTGAGTTTGTGGATCAGATTCAGGAGAGAGAAGAGGCGAGGAGTTAGCTTCGGCAAGGAAAAGATAATGTTGGGAGCTGGTACCCCCAGATCCTGACGGATTGGTTGGTGTTTGAGCTCCTTGCCCCAGGGATTGGCCTTGAAATGCGGAGCCTTGAAATGCAGGAGGAGGCTGTTGGAATCCTGCTTCATCTCCACCATCTAATCCATCAAAGTGGTGCCCTGAATCATGGAATTGGGTGTGCTCTGCATGAACCGACGGTGTCGACTGGACAGCGGCGTTTGAGCGTTCTTCCAGGGTGGCTATGTGCTGGTTTAAGGCCTCGACGGAAGCAATGTATGATTGTTGTAATTTTGAGTGTTGCTCCATCGTGGCTCTCAACTTTTGGGCCAGCGTTTGATAGGCCACCACTGGAATGGCAGTTCCCTCTGGAATAGCTGGTGGTGCGAAGTCGTTGAAGTCCACCATTTTCAATTGTTCCTTCATAGCGGAACGTGCTACTTGTGAATTTGCTACCGTCCACATCATTTTGGGCTTTGAGGGTATCGATGGTTTGCTACATGTTGGATATCTTCAATTGGAGCTGGTTCTGGAGGTGGAGTAGCATCTGCTGCTATTGTTGATTGTAATTCATGAGGTTCTGGACCTTGCGGTTGTTGTTGTTTGTTTTCCTCCTCCAGCTTTGCTTTTTCTTTTTGAAGGTCCGCCATAGCACCATCGTCGAATTGCTGCATAGTGTACTGTCCCCCTAGGGTGCCGAATAGATTGTGTTGGAGCTCATTCACCAACCATACCGCTTTTTGGCTGCAAGGGGTAACTGCTCCCAAGGACCAATGTCGGGGAGGGTGCGTGTGTAGTTAGGATATGACATTGAATTAAATGGTAGAAAATCAGGAGCAGGGCTAGATGAAGGTGTATGAAAAGTAGGTGGGGGTGATTGTGGATTGTGGGATGCAAGAGGTGGGGAGATACTACGTGGCGGAGATTGTTGGATTGGGTTAGTGGTGACAGTGGTTGATGGAAGTGCAGTTAGTAATTATAGTGCAAAATCATCTGCGTTGACTGTGGAGTCAAGTAGGGTGGAGATTTGTACAGGTGAGGGCTTTTGTGGAGACAGAATCATGCCCATAGGATCAGAGCCGGAAGTGTCTGCCGTTCCGAAGCTGCCTGCTGCTGTCGCTACTGCTTGTCTGCGTTGTTGGGCCTGGTGAAGTAAGGCCTCCTGCTGCTGTAGGACCTCCTTTGGGACCTGAGATGGTTTAAGTCTCCCTCCGGATTCAGCATATTCTGTCCCGATGTCGCTGGATAGAATGTCATGTGGGACGTCGGCTTCTATGCTGACCGCCTTCCCTTTTTGGTTCTTAGTAGGTGGGCCTGGTGAGACCGGTTCTGCTGTCGGTCGGGGGGTGGCTCACTTTTTTGTGCTTGGATAAATATCATCCTGCTCCGTGATGGTAGCAGCCGCCCTAGATCCCAATTTTTTGGTGACCAATATGTGGAGGAGATACCCACATTTGGTAGTTGGTTTTCGGGCTTTCAGAGCGCCGCACAGCTTCTTTGCTACCTTCTCAGCCCACTTGTAATTTTGAGTGGGATTGTCCATGTTGAGGGTCAAAGAAAAGAGGTCGCTCGGTGGTATGCGATCCATCTTGGTGGTATGCACTTCGCCCATGGTGACGAGGATTTCTGAGGTGGCCCGTAGATAGGGATCCGTGATGAGATGGATAGCAATCCCGTCGTTGGTTTGGGAAATGGTTTTGTCGTCCTATGTCAGAAACTAGGTGAAGTACTTGGCATCATAGTTGGTGCCCTTTCCATGGATTGTCTCTCCAAGATTAGAGAAGCCAATGCTCTAGAGATCCCCAGGAGAGCTGTTGATAATGGTATAGCTGCCACTCTTGGATGTAATCCGAAAAGTTTGGAACTCATCCGAATAGGTGGAGTAGGCTGCTCAGATGAGGCTCTCGCTCTGCTGGTCCCAGAAAAGTGTCAGATCAAAGCCAAGGTTGGTGAGGATATCCTTGGCCAAGGTGAGCTGCTCGGCGTAATTCTTGAGACAGATCATGAATATATCCTCTGAATAAGGACGAGGGGGTTTACGGCGATGCAAGCTAAGCGAGGAATTGCGAGAAGCCATGATAGCAGTGATTTTTTATTGACCTAAGAATTTTGAAAATCTTGAAAAAAAATTGGCATGAACTCGAGAGCAGCAATCTAAAATGAACTCGTGGAGACAAGGGTGGAGGACTATATATAGACTTTTTCTGGCAAGAATTCACAACTTCACTCAGAAATCGTCCTCAGTGTCCACGATTTGTTAATGATGGTCGCAAATTTTGAGGCAATGTTTTGAGGGCCCGCAAATTTTTGTAAGTGATTTTTTTTATGTCAAAAGAGAAAAAACGTCTAACAGTGCAAAAATGTGTTTGATCAGAATTCGCAGAGATAACAGAGAAATTGTGAGGATCAATTTGAGCTCCAGCAAATTGTTTGTGAATTCTAATAGTGGATATCTGATGAAAAAAACTATTTTTTTTCTATTTTTAAAATTTTTTGTCTCTAAGACAGAATTCGCGGAGGCCAAAAATGAATCGTGCACTGTCAAAAAGGGGTCAGACGAATTCTATCTGAGATGTTGTGAAAAAAATTTCTTCTGAAACTAATGACTCTTGTGGTTTTCTCAGAGAAAACTATTGGTATACCAGATCTGATAGTATCTTGATGGTTTGAACAAGAAAGCACAGCTAAAATGTTGTCGAAATGGCATGTAGACAAAAAAGAAAGAAAAACAGTAGGAAAGAAAACAACTAATACATATCAAGATAAAAACAGGGTTCATTGTACTTTCTCAATCGGTTCCCATTGATCACAATGTCGAGGATATCGCCTTGAAGGGTTTGGAGCTGTACATATCTAGAGGCAAAGATTTTTTTAATGACGTAAGGTCCTTGGCCAGAAAATTTTAGTTTGCCTTTGAAGGCTTTGGCCTGCTATAGCAGGACCTTATCTCCAACCTGGAAATCTCTAAGTTTCAATGATCGATCATGCCATGCTTTTTGTCATCGTTTGTGGACTTGTTGAGCATGGATGCTGATCCTTCGTGTTTCACAGAGTTGCTCCAGATGGAATAACTTGTTTTCTAGATTCTGATGAGTATCAAGCTCAAGGTTATAGGCTACTCGAAGGGAGGGGATATGGAATTCCACATGCATAATGGCTTCTTGGCCATATGTGAGCTAGAAAGGGGTTAAGCATGTAGCTCGCTTCGGGGTGGTGTGATAAGTCCAGAGAGCAGCATGGAGTTTGAGTTCCCAATCAGATCGGCTGGATTCGACGGTTTTGGTGAGAGTTCCACATAGGATTTTATTGGTGGATTCTGCCTGGCCATTGCAACGTGGATAGTATGGGAAACTTTTGCGATGTACCACAAAAAAATTGGAAAGAAGGTCTGTTATGACAGATTTAAGGAAATGTGTACTCCTATCATTGATAAGTTCTAGAGGACATACATATAAGGTTTAGTTTTGAGGACCAACGCACGCTGTTCAAGTTTAGAGAAGGAAGGATCCATCTGCCCTGAAGTTAAATATTCTGTAATTTCCTTAGCCCATATAGGTGTAGAGTCAACTTGGATAAGGATTGCATCTGGTAAATCATCGTTGACGCCTTGATCAGGGGTAGGAAGTTTAGGGATTCGGGATAGATGGTCTGCTAGAAAATGCTGAACTCCCTTATGAACCACGATCCTAAACTCAAATTCTCGCAGTAATAGGAGCCATCTAGTAATACAACCTATGGTGTAGGTCTTGTTGATGAGATACAACAATGCTTGATGATCAGTGAAGAATGCAAAGACTTTTCCTAGAAGATAATGGCAAAACTTCTGAACCGCATATACCATTGCCAAGGCTTCGCGTTCGGTAGTGGTATAATTGACTTCAGCAGGTATCAATTGTCGACTAAGAAAACAGATTGGATAGTCCTTTTTGAATTCTCCCGGTTGGGTGAGTACTGCTCCAATGGCATACTTGGATGCATCGGTATGCACATGGAATTCTTTAGAATAATCAGGAGCCCAGAGGATGGGTGCATTTGTAAGGGCTTCTTTGAGTTGATTAAAGGTGACACGTTGTTCATCCGTACATTTGGGAACTACAACTACTTTGTAGATTAAGCATGCTTTGTTCGCAAAATCGAAAATAAAGCACCGATAGTAGTTGATGTGTCCAAGGAAGGAGTAAATTTCACATATCGTATGCGGTTCCGGTACCCGTTGAGTCAATGGTGACAGAACTGCCACGATTTCCAAAAGTGACTCTGCCTTTGCTCTAGTCATGAACGACTCGTGCATTGGTGAGCCACGGACGACCAAGTAGTAATTCATAAGAATAGGCATTATTGGGAATATCAAGTACTACGAGATCAACAGAAAACTTGAGACCTCCTATTTTGATCAGCACGTGCGAAAGAAAACCGGTAGGTCGGACCACACTTTGATCAGCCATCCGAAGTTGACAAGTAGGTTTGGCTAGCTTGTCTCTCATATTCCATTCCATCATGAGGGATGTGGAAATGATATTAACCCTGGAACCTCCATTGAGTACTGCTAAAACTTCATGGGATTGATGATGGGTAGCTGGGATTTTGACGTTGCCTAGTTCCCTGAGTGGATTGGTTAAATGTAAGGGCATTTTAGGCAACTCGTCAATAGTGGTGGTGGTATTGGATTGGATCTGTTGTTTTCACTAGCCAACATGCTTCCAGAGTACATGGAAGAGAAGAGTGACATTGGCTTGTAGTAAATCTTCCCAAACTTCGGTACCTTCAAGGGTTTTGCTTTCAAAGGGCTTGTGAGTTACTTTATGGAAAGAGAAAGATTGTTGGTCGGCATTGCAGATTTGCTGACGATACTGATGATGCAGCCGAATTTCTTCAGATGGGTGAGGGTAAATTATCGGGGTTGAATTGTCACTTGGAGGAACAGCCTGCGATCGAGTTTTCCTAGGTGCAAGTGTAGGGGCTTGGCATTGGGTTTGTGCCCGAGTCAAGACCCAAGCAGGATGTGTTTCGATTGGTGAGGTTTCTACTTGCACTGAACAGACAGGAGCGGCTGGCTTAGATCGGGATGGGCAATTCTTTACGTGATGTTCAATACCACAGTTTTCACAAGTTGGAGGAAAGCGGAGTTTATCTGGGCAGCGAATACTAGGATGTTTACCTGCACAGATAAAGCATCCTCGTATTGCGGCAGTTGATGTGCGACAAAGACAGGTTGGTTTGGACTGTAAGCTTGGGCATTGGGATCCACTGGTTGAGCATTAGAATCATAGGTATAATAAACAACCATTTCAGTAGAGTACTGCGGTTGAGTATTGTCTTCTACATAGTAGGTGGCCGAATTGATGGTATTCGGTGTGAGAAATTGGCAAAAATTTAGCTTGGTATTTTTTATGATAGAAGTTTGTAAGTGAATCTCACATGTGTGGAGGATGTTCCCACGTGTGGAGAATTGTAGAGTAAATCAAAATGTTTGATATAGGGGTCTCATAGAATTTAATAGTCAAGCATTTAGGTGTAGGATGTTGATAGGGTCAAATTTGGCATAGATGGCAAATTATCCATTTCCACTTGTAATGCCAATATTGAGCCAAACTTGTGCCAATTAGAGTGTAGACAAGTGTCATGCTTTTGTTTGATGAAGCTTAAGAGGTCCAATAGGATTTAGAGGTGGAACCTTGTGAGGTCCAATAGAAAATTGAGGTGTGCTTGAATATAGTCCAATAGAATTTAGAGGTGCATGGATCAATGGTCCAATAGGATTAAGAGGTGGCAAAGTGTGATCCAATCATAGTTAAGCATAGTGGTAGCTCATGAATCTATTAGTATCATTGTACTCCTCCTTTTGGATCTAATTGATTTTGAGATTGAGTGGATTTTGAGTGTCATTCAATTTCTAGCTTTCTCTCTCTACCCGAGAGCTCATGATGGTTTTTCTCTCTCTACCCGAGGAGAGCAGCTTGCTTTTACTTAGAATACTTTTGGAACACTTCCCACACGTGTGAGTGAGAGTTGGAAGTGATTGAATGCATGTAGTAGTGTGTTTTTGCCATAGGATTCAAGATTGATCTTGAATCTCAATCTAGTCTTGATCTTGTTGCATCTACACACCTTAGGAGATCACAAGTACATGTAGTGGATAGTCCACACGTGTGAAATTCAACATGGTATCAGAGCCTACCTAAGGTTACCATGCATTTTGATCCATTTGAGTGAAAACTATTCATCAATCTTGAGCTAGAAATTGTCAAGGCCCATTTTCCTAGCTATCTTGTTCAATTTTGGATCAAAAGAGATAAAAAGGACATTGATTGGGTCTGACCGGGTACTGTATGGAATCAGGTGCTCAGACACGTGTGAGGAACATCCAATTTCAGTTTGGGAGTTCTCTTTCATGTTTGATCCAAAAATCTTGCTAGATAGCTTGTTTTGAAGCTATTTTTGTCTAGTTTCTGATGCAATCAGTTTCATTCCATTTGGTTGAGCCAATCAAAAGTTATAAGATTTTGAAGAGGGTTAGGTAGGGAACCTAGACCTGGGTGGACACATTTGGTTTGGTCAAAAGATTGCTTGTTTGATCCAAAATCACAGTTGAATGCTTACCAATCTCATCTATATGTGATCTAGGCACTGTTTTGAGATCTTAGCCATTTTGTTTCATGCAATATCATTGTATTTGAGTCAAATTTGGTTTCTTAGTGTATTTCACACGTGCTAAGAGTGTTTGATCCTAACTTTTCCCATACTCCATCATTTGATGTGAAGTAGATTTAGTTTTGGAGAGATTGAGATAGCTAGTGAGAATCATCTCACAGTTTGTTGCAAGATCTTGCATAGGAGATGGTAGCACACCATTATTGGATCCTATAGTGAGAGAGAAGCAACATTTTTTGCTCATCACTTTTATCTATCTCCACTTTACATGACTTCAATGAGTTCATACTTGTTGCAACCAAGTGAGAGATTGTCTACTTCCAATTATTCAATATGGAAGTTGAGGATGGAGTCCATCTTGATACTCCAAGATGTGATGGACATTGTACTTGGGATTGAGGAGGATCCTCAAGTCCTTCAAGAAGTACAAAAATACAAGAAGAGATCTAGGATGGCTCTCCACTACATTAAGATGAATGTCTCTAATGAGATATTGAGGGAGATTGGTGATTGTTCTACATCCAAGGAAGCTTGGGATTGTCTGAAGTCCATCTATGAGGCTAAGAACACCTCTAGGCTCCTCACTCTTAGAAATCAAATATTCCAAAGTAGTCAAAAGAGTGATGAGAGTGCATCTAATTATGTTTTGAGAGTCAAGGATATTCATAGGGAGCTTGCATGTATTGGTGACTCAATCAATCAAAGTGAGCTAGTCCAAGTCATTCTCAATGGCTTGAGAGATGAATATGACAACCTTGTGCAATCCTATGCTATTAAGGAGGAGCTACCAAGTTTGGAGGCCCTTCAAAGTGGGCTTATTTCTGAAGAATCAAGACAAGAGTACAAACTCTTGAGGATGGACAAGCTATCACTCAATCATGATGATGGCAAAGTTCTATTTGCCAAGCACAAAGAGAGGAGTAAGAAGCAACACCATCACTTCTCTAATGACAAAGCTAAAGACCAAGATGGAGAGGAGGAGGATACCTCTCATGCTTCTAATTCAAATCTCAAGAAGAAGATGATCAAGTGCTTTTATTGTGGCAAGAAAGGCCATTATGCCACCAATTGCTTCAAGAAGAAGAATCAACTCAATCAAGCCAACATCACCAATGAGAAAGAAGACTATAATTCAAGTGATGGAGAAGGCTCTCTTATGGCATCAAGCTTCTCCTCTTCCACCTTCAACAAGGATGACTCATGGTATATTGATAGTGGAGCATCTTCACATATGTGTGGCTCCAAGCACTTTTTTTCATCTATTATGCCTTATGATGGAGTCAAGAAGACCATATACTTTGCAAGTAAGCATGAGTGCAATATTGAAGGAGTAGGGATTATTCCCTTGAATCTTGCATCTTCTAAAGATCTCTTTCTCAACAATGTTCTTTTTGTCCCAAAGCTTACAAAGAACATCTTAAGTGTTGGCCAACTCCTTGATAGTGGCTTTGATGTCAATTTCAATATTGACAATTGTGTGATTAAGAAGGATGGTGAGATCCTTGCATATGGATCAAGATTTGAAGGCATCTACAAATTGGATCCAAGTGAGAGTGCAAACTCTCTTGATGTTTCTTAGATTTCCAATATTTCAAAGGAGGAGGATTACACAAGATGCACATATCTTCTCTCTTCAAGTATTATGGTGTATGATTATTCCTTATTATTCAAAGCATATGTTGAGAAGAAATTCTCATTTAAGATCAAAGCTTTGAGGAGTATTGGAGCTCTTGAAGGAATAGCACCATATGAAGTTTTATTCAAGATGAAGCCTAAGGTTGATCACCTTAGTGAACTTGGTAGTGCTTTCTTTGAACATATTCCCTTGGAAACAAGAAGGAAGGATGATCCAAGCTCATGGATCATGATTGGATACTCATCCATCAAGGAGGCCTTTAGTGTCTTTACACTCTCTATTTCAAATGTGATCGTGAATAGAGATGTCATATTGCATGAAGATTCAATCTTGGAAGTGGTCGATATCAAGGCTTCTCAAGAAGCATCACAAGTTATCCTTTTTGAAGGTATTCAAGTTATGATGGGGCCAATGTGTGAGGAGGAGTTTCTTCTTCATATGATTTCAAGAAGATCTTCAAGATGCATGGCCGAGTCTTTATGGCTCACCTTACATGGCAAAGAGGGGCATATTTCATGTTGTATCTGCTACAACACATTCATATATGCTTCTCTTCCTTTGCTTGAAATGCTATCTTGCTTCATTGAATTTTTTGGATCTCAAAGTTCAAGAAAAGCTATACTAGTTTTGTATGATGCTTATGGTATGGACATGTTTCTTGTCATTATTGACTTAGATGTGTTTCCAATACTTTTTGAAAGCAAGATATTTTATTGTCAAAAGTATGTTCTTGGTTCTAGTAAGAACAAGATTGAGCTTGGTACTCACTTTTTTGAAAATCATGTTTTCACATGTTTTGAGGCAAATTGTAAACTCCTCTTGAGATTAAGTGAAGCATCCAAAGTGGACAATTACATCCTTGAGAGAGTAACTAGCCTAAAAAAGATCAAGATAGTCTTTGATATCAAGATTAGATCCATCATGGATATAGTTCATTGTGTGTGGACTAGTCAAGCTAGAAAGCATAATCTTGATAATCATCATTGTTTCACATCTTATGATCTTGATCTCCATAATCCTTGTGAGGCTTGGAAGCCTCAGATTTCTCTATTTATGGTGCATCCATCATGCAAGTGGAACTTTCAAGGCAAAGATCATCATCAAGCATGGAGGAAGCCCATGATAATAGTGGCATATTGGTGGAGCACTCTTCAAAGGCATTGGCAAGAGATCTCTACCAAAGAAATCTTATCATGGATATGGTGAGGGTGCTGCTATGATGGATCCCTTGGCTGATCTTCACTCCACTCAAAAAGATTTACAAACTTCTCAAGTGATCTAGTACCTTTCCAAGCTATTTTTTGAGGAGTGTGAGAAATTGGCAAAAATTTAGCTTGGTATTTTTTATGATAGAAGTTTGTAAGTGAATCTCACATGTGTGGAGGATGTTCCCATGTGTGGAGAATTGTAAAGTAAATCAAAATGTTTGATATAGGGGTCTCATAGAATTTCATAGTCAAGCATTTAGGTGTAGGATGTTGATAGGGTCAAATTTGGCATAGATGGCAAATTATCCATTTCCACTTGTAATGCCAATATTGAGCCAAAATAGAGCCAAACTTGTGCCAATTAGAGTGTAGACAAGTGTCATGATTTTTTTTGATGAAGCTTAAGAGGTCCAATAGGATTTAGAGGTGGAACCTTGTGAGGTCCAATAGAAAATTGAGGTGTGCTTGAATATAGTCCAATAGAATTTAGAGGTGCATGGATCAATGGTCCAATAGGATTAAGAGGTGGCAAAGTGTGATCCAATCATAGTTAAGCATAGTGGTAGCTCATGAATCTATTAGTATCATTGTACTCCTCCTTTTGGATCTAATTGATTTTGAGATTGAGTGGATTTTGAGTGTCATTGAATTTCTAGCTTTCTCTCTCTACCCGAGAGCTCATGATGGTTTTTCTCTCTCTACCCAAGGAGAGCAGCTTGTTTTTACTTAGAATACTTTTGGAACACTTCCCACACATGTGAGTGAGAGTTGGAAGTGATTGAATTCATGTAGTAGTGTGTTTTTGCCATAGGATTCAAGATTGATCTTGAATCTCAATCTAGTCTTGATCTTGGTGCATCTACACACCTTAGGAGATCACAAGTATATGAAGTGGACAGTCCACACGTGTGAAATTCAACATTCGGATCAAGATAATGGACAGCGTTTTGTGGGGCAGGTTGGTTAACAACAAACTGTTGACGTGGGGATGGGTATTGATTTGGTGTAGGTGGTCATGGTTTGTAAACCTCTAGTCATGGCACAGGTTGTTGTGGCAGGTAAGGGCGGTAAGCTCGATAGATGGTAGGTCTGGTGGCTACTAGGAAATGATTTCACAGTTGAGGGCATTCATTAGCAGTGTGATGTTGTGAGCAGATTGGACACCGAACATTTTTTCGTGCTGGAAAGGATTTCTCAGCAATCTGTTTCATGGCAGTTTGGGAATCTGCAGTGAGTTTATCCATATGAGATTGTTGAGCTTTTTGTCAGATTTCCATTCGATATAGAAGTTCAGAAGACTAAGCAATATTATCAGACTTCAGGTGATTAGGACGGTCCGGATTCTTAGATTTCTTTTTATGATGGTCAAAGTCATCGTCGAAACTTTCGTCTTCTTCACGGATAGCATCGATCATCACATCTTTAAGTTGATTATAAAGGTCAACTGGTTTGAGTTCACGGTGGATGTTTTTAGGCAATCCAACTAAGAATAGTTTTATGGCCATTCGTTTGGTGATATTTTCATCAACACATTCTACTTTGAGGCGTTTAAAACGCTCAATGTAGTTTCGGACAGACTCTTCGCGACGCATCTTGATATGAGTAATTTGAATGAACGGGCTCTTAGTCAGTTTGGCTGGTTTGAAACGCTTGATGAGAGCGTCCTTGAGGGTGGTCCAAGAAGCAAGATCAGGAGCTTCGAGATTCAAGTACCACTCCTTGGTGGTGACATAGAGTACCATGGGAAATAGGCGAAGCTTTTCAATTTCAGAGGTATCTCCATAAAAACAACATGCATTATCAAAGTCTTGGAGAAATCGGACTGGGTCAGATATGCCATCGTACTTTGGTGCATCGATACGTGGAATTCTTCGATCTAGTGGAGGAGTCGGATTAGAAGATTCAGCATAGTCACAAGACATGATGCAGAATACAGATGAGCAGGACAATACTGTACTTGGCAAAAGGGCAATTTGCTTGCAGAATGGATAGTGTAGGACAAAACCTGGTCTTGCTGCTCATGATAGAATTTGCAGACAGGTTGAGAAATCATGGAGAGACAGATAAATTCAACTGTAATATTCGCGAATTCTGACAAAGAGTTCTGAATGTCAGAATAGTGATTTTTTTAGATTTTCTGGAAAAAAATTGGAGTTTTAGAATTCATTGGTAGGATAGGAAAATCATGCTCTTCGAGAACAAATTCTTAGGCTGAATGGCAAATTCTAATAGAGATGTTTGACTGGCAAATAGGAAATATGGAAAAAAAATGTGATGTTCTGACAGTAAACGGGCAAAATCTCTGAGATAGAATTCGCGGAGCTGCTAGAGGACTGATCTTGATGAGATCTAGCCTCAGTGAAGCAGGCGAATCCTAGGACAAAGATTTGGGTGAGAAATAAGGGATTTTGACAGTATATCAGGCTGTTTTCTCAAAATCTGACCGTGGTCAAAATTCGTGGAGGTGATAAAATGAAAGATCAGAGTCTGTTAGGGCTGCAAACAGGCTGACGAATTCTGAGATACCTTTTTGGTTGTGAAAAAGGTCACTTGGGTCACTTCTTTTGAAGATTATGCCCAAGTTGACTTTTTTGTTGCTTCCCCCCGATTTGAGAAGTTGCTCCGCAGCTTGTGTAGGACCTGGAGAGACGATGTGTGCTATTTGTTGGTAGATAGAGACAAGCACACAAGCAAACATACAACACAGAAACAAAAAAACAAAAGAAAAAGGAGAAGAAGCTAGGTAAAAATACTTAAAGGTGGCAACGGCACCAATGTTGGAAGTATTTCTAGTTTACGCGATGGCTAGATCTACTTACGGGTGTAGTATAGGGGTGTAGAGATTTGTCCACTTTTTAAGTTTCTACAACAAGCTTCAACAGAATACGGAAAGAATCAACATGAATGAGAACACTAAGGCTTGCCCAACTAGTGCCCGTAATAGAAATAAAGTTAATTAATGACAACAATAAATTCCTTGCTAAGGCAAACCCAACTAGCAAGATTACTAAATCCTACGTAACACCCAAAGGGAGATAATAAGAATGGCGGCTAAACTAAACAATAAACACTTAAAACCATGCCACAATTAAAGGCCAATGAAAGGAGGCAAGAGGAGGCCCGAGCACCTTCCCTCAAGCTATGCGCCTTCCAATGGGAACACAATGAAATGCAAGATAATCACAATAGTAATTTTGCCTTAATCACAAAGTGTTGTTTACAATGCAAATACCTCTCCTTTTATGGCAAGGAGGGTCTTCCATAAGTGCCTACTAACTTATGGGACTAATCTGTTTCTAGCCTTTCTAGAACTTCTAACTTAGAAAAAGTAAAGATAAAATATTTCTAATCTTAAGTTTTCTAAGTCTAAGTTCTAAATCTAAGTTTAAGCTATTTTATTATTATTTAAGCTTCTACTCATGGACTTACAAAACAAAGGCCGTGGCTGAAGTTTATTGACAGATACTCATACATGGTCTTATAAAACACATGCCACGGATTTTTACTTTTTTTTTTTTTATTTTCTCTGTGTTAACACAGTTGCTAACATTATCCCCCTCCTTATTGGATTGGTGGTCCCACACCAATTGACGCCTTTTCGTCCTGGATCTTTTGTGCTTCTTGGAGGCGAGATTGTTGCTGTCGGGAGTGGTAGATTGTCGTGCCGATGTCCTCTATCATTTGCCACCGTAATTTGTTCAGGAAGGGCATGGGTTTGTAATAATGTAGCATACCCTGGAGAAAGTTATGGGTTTTTCAGAGCTCCACCATATCAATGTCCAGGGCGGAATTGAGTGCAGCGCGATAATAGAGCCTTGCAACATTGATATGGTCATCTTGCGTTCGCAAAAGTTTATTGATATCAAGGGCGATTGGGGGTAACCCTCGATCCCAAAAGCCTCTGAGTTCTGCCAGAAATGCCACCAAGCCGCAATTATCCGCAACATATCTGACGTCGCGATCAAGATTGCCATGGTGCTTCTGGTAGAATACTCGGTAGTTGGTGACCATGTCGTCAACTAAGTTGCCGGTATCCATGCCTATGAGCTTAGGCCAGAAGATTCTATTTTTGACCCTGGTGGCAGGAAACGGTTCTCGCCTCGCTACTGGATAGTAATAAGGATTGGTGCGCATATAGGAGGGAGCTTCGAGATACCGTGCCATTGAGGTCTTACTTTGTAGGAAGAGCTAATGACACCAGAGAGGTTGTGGATCCAGGAGTTTGACTGTTGCTTTATGTGTCTGACACTGGTCCAAATCAGGTAGTATGTAGCCACCTCGCTCTTTCATTGTTCTTTGCAAACTCCTGAGAGGCGCGCAACTGGATCGGGTTTAGGAGAGAGAGGAAGCGAGGGGTGCTGGTACCCCCAGAGCCTGACGGATTGGTTGGTGTTTGAGCTCCTTGCCCCAGGGGTTGGCCTTGAAATGCGGATCCTTGAGTTGCAGGAGGAGGCTATTGGAATCCTGCTCCATCCCCACCATCTGATCCATCAAAGTGGTGCCCTGAATCATGGAATTGGGCGTGCTTTGCATGAACCGACGGTGTTGACTGGATAGCGACCTTTAAGCGTTCTTCCAGGGTGGCTATGTGCTAGTTTAAAGCCTCGACGGAAGCAATGTATGATTGTTGTAATTTTGAGTGTTGTTCTGTCGTGGCTTTTAGCTTTTGGACCAGCGTTTGATAGGCCACCATTGGAATGGCAGTTCCCTCAGGAATAGCTGGTGGTGCGAAGTCGTTGAAGTCCACCATTTCCAACTATTCCTTCATAGTTGAACGTGTTGCTTGTGAATCTGTTATAGCCTCAACCTTTTCGGCTTTGAGGGTATCGATGGTTTGCTGCATCTTGGATAGCTTCAGTTGGAGCTGGTTCTGGAGGTGGAGTAGCATATGCTGCTGTTGTTGATTGTAATTCATGAGGTTCTGGATCTACAGTTGTTGTTGTTTGTTTTCCTCCTCCAGCCTTGCTTTGTCCGCCATAGCACCATCGTCGAATTGCCGCATAATGTATTGAATCCTAGGGTGCCGAATAGATTGTATTGGAGCTCATTCACCAACCATACCGCTTTTTGGGCTGCAAGGGATAACTGCTTCCAAGGACCAATGTCGGGGAGGGTGCGTGTGTAGTTAGGATACGACATTGGGCTAAATGGTAGAAAATCAGGAGCAGGGCTAGACGGAGGTGTATGAAAAGCAGGTGGGGGTGATTGTGGATTGTGAGGTGCAAGTGGTGGGGAGATACTAGTTAGAATTAAATAGAATCAATGTGCTACTATATTGTGGGTCCTATTAGTTGATAAGAATCTGTTGGCCTTGCCACGAGGCAAGTCGACCGGACACGCATCCCGTCAACGACAACTTGGGTCATGCATGGGTTGCCTGAGTGAACAACTATATGTACAGTGTAATTTCATTTTGAGAAATACAGTTGCTATGTGAGCTTGCTGTGGAGAGTGTTTTCTGTTTGTGTTCCTGTTCGAAGCAAATTGTAAGTTGGTATCAGAGCCGTACAGGGAGTGTACACAGAGCAGCATCGTCGTTGAAAAGAGCTTCAGGAGAACTGTCTTCTCAGAGTTTGGGGTTTATGGCGGGTTGAAGACAAAAGGAAAAACACTGGTGTAGAGAGTTTGGCACACAGAAGCTTGGTGAGCTTGAGACTGTGTGAGGATTCAGAGACAAGGATTGTCGGCTGAATCAGAACCTCAGCAAACGGAATTTTGAAATTCTGAAGCAGGCTATTTGGTGTTTGTAGTCAGTGTGCATTCAATCAAACACCATTTTACAAATAGATTGAAACATCAGAGTTCTAGCAGTAGGGCCACCTCAGTGCAAGAGGATAGGCCTGTCAGAACACTGTGAAGTGGAAGCCAAAAAGAGTTTTGTGTGAAAAACTCTGGTTTGGGGTTTGGGAGCATAAAATCAGAGATTTCTCTCTATTCTGAACTGTTTTGCAAGTTGTAAAAACCTAGAGGAGGGCACCCTTGGGAGTTGATTCAACTGCTAGGAGGTCATGGAAGGCCGTGGCTAGGTGAGAACATACAAATTAGACTTCTTCTGAAGAGTTAGGGTTTGAATATGCAAAAGCATGGATCTTAAGCTGCAAGATACCATTTATGGATCTGTAAGAGCTTGAAGGTGGGCACCCCAGCAAGGTAAAGAAGCCTGTTGATGGCCGTGAAGAACTGGTGGAGAAAGACTGCTGTGATTGGAATCAACCACCATAGCTATTTATTTGCTTGGAAAGAAAGCAAAAGAAACATCAGAGAGGAGAGAAGGAGAGACCCTCGGATCATCTCGCGCACGTGGAAGGAAGGAGGTACTATAGTGTTTTGAGGGTTGCCATGGTCAGAGGAAGCATGGTCAGCGCGCTGATGGCATTGTAACCATCGAATTAGACATGATTTGCATCAATGGGTTCAAAGACCGTAGGATCAAAGGGAACCAATGGACTGCAAGTGAAGAGGAGCCCAAAGGACTTGAAGGGCCATATGCATGGCAATTTCATTAAAAATTTTCATAATGAAATTGGAGCTTGGTCCCTTCAGAGTGAAGTTTCTTCAAGGTGAAGAAACAGTTCAAAAACAAGGAAAATCCCTATTTTTGGGTCCTTTGCCCATTTTGACCCAAACGAAAGGCTATAACCTCCAAATGAAGGGCACCCGAATTGTACCTACAAGTACAATACAACAAAACAGAGTGATTACAGCGAAGAAAGTGTTCGGAGTGCGCCAAAAGTGATTTCACCATTCCACTGGGCATTAGTTGGGAGTTGACGACTGAGTGCATTTCGGAAGGCGACGCCGATTTGGCTTTCAAATTGGTGGAAAAGCGGCGAGTGGACTGGTAAGGAAAAAAGTGCAGGTCATTATTTTCAACTTTTGACATCACAGTTGCCCTCGGCATACTGCTTTTAGCCTACGACAAAAGTTTCAAGCAGTTTTGCGATGGCAAACATGGGAGAGTCCATTTTGAGTGAAAGTAGCAAATTGGACGGGATTTCCAACTATGCAGTGTGGAAATTCAAAATGAAAAACATACTGATGGAGAAAGATTGTGTGGGAAGTCGTCACAGGTGATGAAAGAAGACCTCAAATGAAGCTGACATCAAAGTGTTCGACAAAAATATGAGAAAAGCTTTGACCTTCATTAACTTGTCAGTGAAGGATCACATCATTACCCACATTTGTGATGCTGTTACACCCAGATAGGCATGGGATGTGCTAAAGGAGCAATTCGAGACGTCAAATCCGTCAAGAATCATGTTTTGAAGTCAAAGCTGAATAGTGCCTGAATGGAACAATACATGACCAGAATCAAGACAATGAGGGATGAACTACATTCTATTGGTGAGCGCATACGTGATGTGGAGCTGGTGCACAATGCATTGTGCGGCATTGCAGAACCCTATAAGATATTTGTAAGCGGAATAGCATCAAGAGAAAGATTGCCAACCTTTGACGATCTCATAGGAATCTTGATGCAGGAAGAGCAACGGCGAGAAATGGTGAAAGCTAGTCGTCAAAATACTGACGATCAGGCACTTGGGACATGCCAAAAACAAGGCAAGGGCAAGGGAAAAAAGAATTCTAAGAAGCAATTTGCCAAGACTTAGGAGGATGAGGGATCTTCCAGTAAGACCAAGAAGAAAGGCAAGTGCTTCCATTGTGGTAAAAAGGGCCATTGGAAGAGTGAATGTTGTAAATTCCTGGCAGAACAAGGCAAGGGGAAATCAAAGCAAGTAGGTAACCTTGTCGATGAGGGTGAGATTGAAGACTCTAGCATCTTCATATTGCATTGTCATCTAATCATGATGATCAAGCGTGGTATATTGACTTGAGAGCCACAAGACACATGACAGGTAACAAGAATTGGTTCAATAGCTTGAAAGTGTTGGATAATGGAGTGTCCATTTCACAAGCAAATGCTAAGGTGTGCAAGATTAAGGGGATAGGCACCATTTCAATCCAACTACCTGATGGACAAAGCAGGATGATCAGAGAGGTACTTTACATACCAGGTTTGAAGAAAAATCTACTTTCTGTTGGAGTCATTACTGATCAAAAGTTGAAAGTAGAATTTGCCCATGATCATTGCTTTGTGAAGGATATGAACCAAAAGTTCAAAGTTATTGCGGATGGAGTAAGGGAGTTCAATACAAAATTGTACAGGTTGAATGCTACAATCAAGGGGCAACATGGACTCATATCGTCCATTCCATCGCAAACTGAGTTGTGGCATGAGAGGCTTGGTCACTTGAACTTGGGAAGCCTCAGTTTGATGAGGAAATTGGAGATGGTAACAGGATTGCATACTATAGAAGACCACTTGAAATCGATGTGCGGATCATGTGTATATGGGAAGTAGCATCGAGAGAAGTTTAATAAAGGCGTTGTTGCAAGAGCAAAGAACATCCTGGATTTAATCCACACAGATTTATGCAGGCCTATGAGGACCATGTCCTTAGGTAAAGCCTTCTATTCAAATGACCTTTATTGATGATATGTCATGTAAGACATGGATCTACTTCTTGAAGAAGAAATCAGATGCATTTGACAATTTCAAGAGCTTCAAAGCATTGGTCGAAAATCAGACAAGTGGAAGATCAAAGTCTTAACATCAGATAGTGGAGGTGAGTACCAGTCTAATGACTTCAATGATCTTTGTGATCAATGTGGGATTAAAAGACAATCTACACAAGCTCATACTCCTGCTCTCAATGATGTAGCTGAGCGCAAGAATCGTACAATTGTGGAAAGTGCCAGATCTATGCTAGCTGAGATGAAACTACCAAAAGATTTTTGGTCAGAAGCATCCAGTACGACAGTCTATCTTCAAAATAGAAGTCCTACCATGGCCATACCAAAGATAACACCTAAGCAAGCATTCATGAAGAAGAATCCAAGGTGAACCACTTGCGAATCTTTGGATGTAAGGCCTTTGTAGACATTCCTAAGGAAGAGAGACGTAAACTTGATGTGAAAGCTATCAAGTGTATATTCCTAGGATATGATGAACATGTAAAGGGCTATAGATGTTTTGATCCAGTGGAAAACAAAATCCATGTAAGCCGTGATGTTATCTTTGATGAATCCAAGATGTATGAAGATGAGGATGATGAGAAGATAGACACATCCAATGGGAAAGATGGTATAGTGCTGTACCTTTTGATAATGATCCATTCATTGACCTTCCAAGTGATGAACATGAGGATACATCTCAAGATACTACTACTCAACCTCAAGAGATAGGTTGGAGAGGTAGAGACAAACCTTTTGGTGCAAGAATTATTGAAGTTGCAGGTGACAAATGCAAGGAGAAGGATATACCATGAGATACATTTTCACCAGGAAGCCGATCACCTGACAGGAAGCTCCCTAAGTGGTTTGAGAGAGTTGGAGAGCCGCGACATGGATGACTTTCTAGGATCATCTAGCCAGGGAGAGCTACAAAAATCAACAAGAGAAAAGACACAACCTGAAAGGTATGAAGCAAATTATGCTCTCTTATCTAGCATTATTCAAAGCAAAGAACCTTCGACTTATGGTGAAGTGAAGGATGATGACATTTGGGTCAAGGCCATGGGAGAGGAAATGGAGTCAATTGCTAAGCATAGCACATAGAACTTAGTAGAACCACCAGTTGGCAAGAAACCCATTGGTTGCAAATGGGTATACAGGACTAAGTACCATGCAGATGGAAGTATAGCAAAGCACAAGGCAAGATTGGTGATCAAAGGGTATGCACAAAGTAAAGGCATCGACTATGAGGAGACCTTTGCGCCGGTATGTAAGTGGAATACTCTACGTCTACTTGTTGCTTTAGCTTCACATTTTGGTTGGCCTTTGCATCAGATGGATGTGAAATCTGCTTTTCTAAATGGTGAGTTAGAAGAAGAGGTGTTCCTGGATCAACCTGAAGGCTTAGTAGCAAAAGGACAGGAGAATAAAGTATGTCGCTTGAAGAAAGCGCATTATGGTCTTAAACAGGCACCACATCCGTGGTATAGCAAGATTGATGCCTATTTTCATTCTAAGGGGATGGTGAGAATACATTCTGATCCAAATTTTTATGTCGTATGCTTTGATGTTATGGTTGCTTTGATTGCTCTTTATGTTGATGACTTGATTATCATGAGAAATAATCAAGAGATGATAGACATGATCAAGAAAGACCTCATGGAACAATTCGAGATGACAGATCTCAGCTTGATACATTATTGCCTTGGAGGTGTGGCAAAAAGGACACAAAGTGGATTTAACACAGGTGAAGTATGTCAAAGAGTTGCTGCACATGTTTAGGTTGCATGATTGCAAACTAGTGAATACTCCTATTGAACCAGGTAAAAATCTTTTTAAGCTTGATGAGTCATAGTCATTTGATGCTACATTGTATAGGTAGTTAGTAGGGAGCTTGATTTACCTTACCACGACTAGACCAGATATATGCTATGTTGTTGGCATTGTAAGTCAGTTTATGGCAGCACCTATAGAAACGCATTGGAAGGCAGCTAAATGCATTTTGTGTTATGTGAAAGGCACTTCAAATTATGGCTTGCTTTACAGGAAGCATGATGGTTTACCTGAGTTGTGTTGGTATGTGGATGCGGATTGGGGAGGTGACTACAATGATCGTAGATCCGCCACAGGGTATGTATTCCGGTTTTGTGGTAGTTGCTTTTCCTGGTCTAGTAAGAAGAAAAGTACAATTGCTCTTTCCACCACAGAAGCAGAGTATAAGGCAATGTGTAGTGCAACACATGAAGCTATATGGTTGAGACAAATCTTGGAAGAAGTTGGCATGAAACAGAAAAATCCCATGACATTACATAGCGATAGTCAAAAAGGCATTCAACTAGCAAAGAATCTAGTGCTCCGTGCAAGAACTAAACACATTGAGATCTAGTATCACTTTACACGTGAGAGGCTGTTGAGTCATGAAATTCATGTTGTTCATTGTAGTACAAAAGAACAACTAGCTGATATTTTCACTAAGCCACTTGTTGGAGAAAAGTTTGATAAGTCTAGATCAAAGCTTTCTATACTTAGTGTTTGTTGACTTTAAAGCTATGTATATGACTGTATAAAAAGTAGACTCTCCTTTAAGGGAGAGAGTTAGAATTAAAGTAGAATCATTGTGCTACTGTATTGTGGGTCCTATCAGTTGATAAGGATCAGTTGGCCTTGCCACGAGGCAAGTCGACAGGACACGCGTCCCGCAAACGACAACCTGGGTCATGCATGGGTTGCCTGAGTGAACAACTATATGTACAGTGTAATTTCATTTTGAGAAATGCAGTTGCTATGTGAGCTTGTTGTGGAGAGTGTTTTCTGTCTGTGTTACTGTGTAGCATGATCTGTATTCCTGTTCAAAGCAAATTCTAAGTATACTACGTGGCGGAGATTGTTGGATTGGGTTAGTGGTGACAGTGGTTGATGGAAGTGCAGTTAGTAATTGTAGTGCAAAATCATCTACGTTGACTGTGGAGTCAAGTAGGGTGGAGATTTGTATAGATGAGGGCTTTTGTGAAAGTGTGGAAGTGAAGCCCGTGTTGAGAGTTAGTGAGGGTGCGGAGGTGGCAATAAATGGTGGGGGCGGTGGTGGGAGTGTGAGAGAAAGTGATCGAGAGACGATTGCCAGTGTGGACGGAATCATACCCATAGGATCAGAGTCAGAAGTGCCTGCCATTCCAGAACTGCCTGCTGCTGCCGCTCTGCTTGTCTCCGTTGCTAGGCCTGGTGAAGTAAGGCCGCCTGCTGCTCTAGGATGTCCTTTGGGACCTGAGATGGTTTAAGGCTCCCTCTGGATTCAGCATATTCCGTCCCGATGTCGCTGGATAGATGTCATGTGGGACATCGGCTTCTGTGCTGATCGCCTTCTCTTTCTGCTTCTTAGTAGGTGGGGCTGGTGAGACCTTTTCTGCTATCGGTTGGGTTGTGGCTCTCCTTTTTGTGTTTGGATAAATATCATCCTGCTCCATGATGGCAGCAGCTGCCCTAGACCCCAATTGTTTGGTGACCAACATGTGGAGGAGATACCCACATTTGGTAGTTGGTTTTCAGGCTTTCAGAGCGCCGCACAGCTTCTCTGCTGTCTTCTCAGCGCACTTGTAATTTTGAGTGGGATCGTCCATGGTGAGGGTCAAAGAAAAGAGGTCGCTCGGTGGTATGCGATCCATCTTGGTGGTATGCACTTTGACCATGGTGACGAGAATTTCTGAGGCAGCCCGTAGATGGGGATCCGTGATGAGATGGATAGCGATCCCGTTGTTGGTTTGGGCAATGGTTTTGTCGTCCTGTGTCAGAAACTTGGTGAAGTACTTGGCATCATAGATGGTGCCCTTTCCATGGATTGTCTCTCCGAGATTAGAGAAGCCGATGCTCTGGAGATCCCAAGAGAGATGCTGATAATGGTATAGCTGCCACTCTTGGATGTAATCCGAAAAGTTTGGAACTCATCCGAATAGGTGGAGTAGGCTGCTCGGATGAGGCTCTCACTCTACTGGTCCCGGAGTTGTCGAAATGGCATGCAGACAAAAAAGAAAGAAAAAAATTAGGAAAGAAAACAACTAATACATATCAAGATAGAAAAAGGGTTCTTTGTACTTTCTTAGTCGGCTCCCATTGACCACAGTGTCGAGGATATCGCCTTGAAGGGTTTGGAGCTGTACATATCCAGAGGCAAATATTTTTTTAATGACATAAGGTCCTTGTCCAGAAAATTTCAGTTTGCCTTTGAAGGCTTTGGCCTGGTATAGCAGGACCTTATCTCCAACCTGAAAATCTCTAAGTTTCAATGATCGATCATGCCATGCTTTTTGTCGTCGTTTGTGGACTTGTTGAGCATGGATGCTGATCCTTCGTGTTTCACAGAGTTGCTCTAGATGGAATAACCGGTTTTCTAGATTTTGATGAGTATCAAGCTCAAGGTTATAGGCTACTCAAAGGGAGGGGATATGGAATACCACATGCATAATGGCTTCTTGGTTATATGTGAGCTGGAAAGGGGTTAAGCCTCTAGCTCGTTTCGGGGTGGTGTGATAAGCCCAGAGAGCAGCATGGAGTTTGAGTTCCCAATCAGATCGGCTAGATTCGACGGTTTTGGTGAGAATTCCACATAAGATTTTATTGGTGGATTCTGCCTGGCCATTGCAGCGTGGATAGTGTGGGGAACTTTTGCGATGTACCACAAAAAAATTGGAAAGAAGATCTGCTATGACAGAGTTAAAGAAATGTGTACCCCTATCACTGATAAGTTCTAGAGGACATCCGAACCGAACTATAACCTGTTCATAGAGAAATTTGGCGGTAGAATGAGCGTCAGCATTGCAAACAACTCTTGCTTTCGCCCATTTGCTGCAATAGTCCGTAGCTACTATGATGTAACAAGATTGTGTGTGTCGAGCAGCAGGACTAATAGGTCCGACATAATCAATTTTCCATTTCTGTAAAGCTTGGTCAGTGGTTACGGGGTGTAAAGGCATGTAGTCTATTTTTTGAAAGCGTTTTGTGCATTGGTGGACATCACAAGCCTTAGTGTAATTGTGCGTATTCTTGAAGAGTGTTGGCCACCAAAAATCAGCCAAGAGAATTTTCTTAGCAGTTGTTTCAGAAGAGAAATGACTGGCACCAATACCTTCATGAGTGAGGGAAATTACAGAGGGTATTTCTCCTTCAGTAAGACATCGTCAGATAATTCCATCTAACCCTTGCTTGTAGAGTTGTCCTGCAATTAACGTATAAGGTTTAGTTTTGAGGACTAACGCACGTTGTTCAGTTTAGAGAAGAAAGGATCCATCTGCCCTGAAGTTAAATATTCTGTAATTTCCTTAGCCCATACAGGTGTAGAATCAACTTGGAAAAGGATTGCATCTGGTAAATCATCGTTGACACCTTGATCAAGGGTAGGAAGGTTAGGGATTCGGGATAGATGGTCTACTAGAAAATGTTGAACTCCCTTACAAACCACGATCCTAAACTCACATTCTCGCAGTAATAGGAGCCATCTAGTAATACGGCCTGTGGTGTAGGTCTTGTTGATGAGATACAACAATGCTTGATGATTAGTGAACGCAAAGACTTTTTCTAAAAGATAATGGCGAAACTTCTGAACCGCATATACCATTGCCAAGGCTTCATGTTTGGTAGTGGTATAATTGACTTCAGCAGGTATCAATTGTCGACTAAGAAAACGGATTGGGTAGTCCTTTTTGAATTCTCCCGGTTCATTAGAGAAACTTAGAGCCCGACGAGGGCCTTTGAAAAAGATGTTTTTTTATTTTTTTTCTTATTTTCATTGCCATGTGGACCAATTGAAACCTTAGCTTCGGGGTTCTACGTAACGTAGAATTTTCCAAATATAAATAAAATAAAAACTTTTTAAATATATTGTTGTTTCATCGGGTAGCATGTGAAAATGCTATTGGTTGATGAGGCCTGCCCTTCTAGCTCATCACTACCCGAAGAGACCCAAAAATATTGAAAATGAATATGATAGATGGTTGAGATGAGAAAATCGATGTACCATTAATGTACATGCATTGTCAAACCATGGTTAACAAGGATAACCAGAGTTAATTTGTGGCACCAAATAGATCAGTGTTTCAAATTTTTGCCAACACTTTTTTTTAGATTCATGGCTTTTTTTCTATGCAAAATTTCAGATTCATAGTTCATTGTTTCATATTTTTGCATGCAAATTACGAATGGTGCCATCAAGGAGGCCATGCTCCTCAATCGACTCTGTGCTTCTACTCAACGAGACAGATGATATTGGATTATGGGTGCCAAGAAAATATTCAAAAAACTCTTGGATTTTGATGCATCCATCATCAAGAGGAGCATTTCGAAAAAGGAAAAGGTCAAAACTATCATTTCGATCTTATTGGAAGGCCAGAATTTTGGATTTCAGAACATCATCAGGAAATTCTAGTCCAACATGTATATATGCATTCAAAGATAAATGTGCAAGGATTCAACCGTCAGGATCACAAAAAAAACAACTGTGAGTATTAATATTTTTTGCTCTTTGATTTTTGTCATTCATAAATATCTAATAGTAAACTTGCCAATCTTATCATTTTTCTCTTGCAGATTTATATCCATCCCAACATAAATGAATGAGAGCCGAGTGGATCTTTAACAGGTGTGTTAGATGTTATTCACACTGATATTGGACAACTGCAATATCGAGGTAGAACTACAAAAGATCTAGCTGATAGTGGAATCTTTTTTTATGAATCAATGTACATTCCTGATACAAAATAAAATTTTGGACAATAGTACCAATATGCTAACATGTGTTGAGGTGGAAAAAGATTGGAGTCTAAACTACATCCAGCAGGAACTATTGCTCCTACAAGATGATGTACTTTCAGACTTCAGATTCATTTTCAATGGTAAACTCGTAAGTAACTGTAAACACTCGATCTTTTATGAATAGTTTTCGAGATCAAATGCAGAGATATTGGCGAAACAATCCAACTTATGGAAGAACATTAAGATTCACTATCAGCAAATACATGCCAATGTCTTTTTATTATTATAGAAAAATTGCATTCCATTATTAGACTATGGGCACAAGTTGATTGTAAAAATCTATTGTGATATCAATAAAAAAAAACCCATAAACAGGTTGTTTACAAGTAAAATGATCGTATCTTTTTTTTTTTATGTCTCTCTATTTACAAATTGATCTCTATTCAACTATATTTTCTGTATCAGTATTAGGAACTGATAAAGCAACAGCTCCTTCTGTAATCTCGCCCTCCTCTATTTCAGAAAGGGCCTCAATGTCTTTTAAGACAAGAGGAATATCTACTACAAAATTGCCTTCTTCTGTATTAGGAAGGACTTTTATTCTTTTTTTATCATATAAAATAAGATCTGCATCCTAAACAACCTAAAAGATTGTTAAGGCAGGAGCAGCTTCCTTTTGAGAGCCCTTGATTGCAAGTGCAACGCTTATACCGTACTGGACAAAGGTTTTGATCAACTCTTGTCGAAATCTATATACATCATCAAGAGTATACGGCTCAAGAGTGAGCTGTCATCACAAAACACAAGAATCAGCAAATTACAAACAATGATAGTAATAATATATGAATCAGAATGAAATGAATTACAAATGAATAGAATATTATCTTTTCAATATCTACAGCCGTTTGTAAATTATACCATTCAAAAAATAGCTTCGTATTGTACAAGACGGACCATGCACAACTAAAAGCGTCATTTTGTTGTACACATTGCATATATAGAACGAAAATTAGTAATATTATGATAGAAATTTTATTTATGCTATGACGATACATTTGAATTACAAAAGGAATACATGCATATCAAAGATAAATTGAATATACCTTGAGAGATTTAATGGTTATATCTCCAATTGAAGTTGCGGTTGTCGGTATTTCCCGAACGGCCTCATGAAGTAGAGAATCAAATTCTCTATGTGTATTTGCAGTTGAGTTTAATTTTACACATAGAAAATTTGATACTCCCTCCTTATTTATCTTTACAAAAAAAATGTTTAGGCTCCAATGCCGACTGCAACAACCAAGATACAAATATCGTTAAATTCATATTTATGAAAAAATTCCGTTCTTATTAAAGCAATGAGACATGCAACAATCCAGATTAAAACAACAAAAACAAAAGAGCAATCCTTACTTATTTTCATATGGAATCAAATAAAATTTTGCCATAGGACTCCAATTGATGAAATAGACAACCTTCTCAAAATTGTCTTTTTTTGCCTTTACCGCTCCCATGAAAAATGGACTAACTACAAAAACTGTACCATGGGAATCGAAACTAATACTATTCTGCAAAAAAGAAACTCTAGCCTCTACTATTGCATCTGAAATTTCTAAGGTCTTATCTTTTAGCTCGGCACAAAATTTGGGACCTAATCTAAAGCTTCTACGTGTATCTGAAAGAAAATAATCAAAAAAGTTGCTGAGAAGATCAATTTTGTTACATAGGTAGGCCTCGTATTGATTATAATGGTCAGAATAAAAAAAACCTGGGCTGGATCGTATGGAATTCTCACAAAAACATTATGTACAGGAGCGAAAACAGAAGTGGAAAGAATATTTACAGATTTCTTTGTTATTCTGTCTAGCTCCTCTTGGGTAATCAACACTTTTGTTGATGAAACCTGTTGAGGAGCTGGACAAATATCAGGAGGAGGACTGGGTGAAGATTCTCGATCTGAGTCAGATTCTCCAGCATCTGACTCAGAGCTCAAGAAGACATGAAGTCTCTTGGCCGGGATACGTCTAGGAGGAAGGGAAGCAGCTAGCCTTCGAGATCTAGCCTTCTTGGGGACAGTCTGCTTTCTCTTCCTCCTAGAGGTAGTAGGCACATTGGTTCTATCCAGAGGCAAGTCTCTGGAGGTGCTGGCATTATCAACATGCGGACCATAATATCTGTCCTGAAGCCTTTTGAGAATGATGAAATCCTTTGGCATGATGGTGACACACTTACCATGCACTGCCAAAAGACAAGTATCCTCAAAAAACTAGGACAAAAAATCTTCTGCAGCACCCTGCAAGGCTTGCATGGCTGTCACGACAAAACGAACATTCAGCCCAAGTGACTGAGTGACATTCCGTACAAATCGGCCGAAAGGAGCTCTAGAGATCAACAATTCAGTTGATCTTTGGAGTTTTTTGATCTCCCTCAGCCAGACTTGCTTCCTGCCACGCCTACGGCTAGCACGAGAATGGGATGGCTGTATAGTGGTGATGGCATGGGCGGTGGATTTGGTCCTGGCCATCATTCTCGGAAGAAGAAATTTAACAAAAAGAAGTTTGAACAAAACAAAGTGGATCAAAACAAAAAAATTTGTGATGAAAGAGCGCTTGAGATCGATACCAGCACTGAATATCGGTCTCGAGCGCAAGATCTACAAAGATTATTTGTAGAAAAGAGATGTGCGCTCGAAAGTGATATTGCACAGCAGGCGGTATCGGACTCAAGCACACTGTGAGAGGGCAGAAGCTTGAAAGATAAAAGAGCACGCTTGAGAGCAATATCGGGAGCTAAAAGCGAAAATTTTGTGAAAAGAAATGAAAATTCTGAGGACTTATATATACGGAATTTTTGCACGTGTGAAAAGACGGCCGAGACACGTGTCGTCAACTGATTAGACCACGTGGAATGTCTATACTGACAATGATGAGCCAATTATGAGGGCACGTAGGCTGAGACATGTGCACGAATCCCTAATTGACGCATGTCATTCTCGCACGTGACAGATGTCAGATCAATCATACTAGGTACGATGCATTTAATTTGGCTAATCACAAGTCGACACATGTTCCTTCGCCAGTCCTCCACACGTGCAAATTTTTTTTATGAATGTCTTTTTGGGCTCGGATTTTCACACAAATTCATGATTGCTTTGCCGGATATCGATTTCAAGCGCACCGCTTGCTCTCATTACATCTCGTTGGCTATTATGCGTCTGGATCTGATATTGCATCATCCGGTATCGCATTCGAGCGCGTCTCGCAACCCTTTTCTTTTCTGCTTGTTGTCCTTGCGCTCAGATTTGATACTCCAACTTCAAATATCTCTCTTGAGCGCATGTTGATTTGACGTGCTTGTTGGACCTAGGGTTTGCGCTTGAGAGCGATATTTGGAACTTTAGTTCTGTTATTTTTGTTTAAAATGTCTAATTTTGAATCCAGTTTGTTTTTTTTTTTTTAATGAATTTTCACAAATTTTTGCACGTGTGAAAAGAGGTTCGAGACACGTGTCGTCAGATGACTAGACCACGTGGAAATTTCATACTGATAATGATGATCCAATTATGAGGACATGTGGGCTGAGACACGTGCGCGAATCCCTTATCGACGCATGTCATTCTCGCACGTGACAGATGTCAGATCAATCATTCAAGGTACGGCGCATTTATTTTGGCCAATCACATGTCGACACGTGGTCCTTCGCCACTCTTGCACACATGCAAAAATTTTTATATAAATAGGTCTTTTTCGGCTCGGATTTTTACGCAAATTTACGATTGCTTTGCTGGATATCGGTTTCAAGCACGCCGCTTGCTCTCATTACGTCTCGTTGACTATTATGCGCTGGATCCGATACTGCATCCTCCGATATCGTATTCAAGCACGTTTCGTATCCCTTTTCTTTCCTACTCGTTGTTCTTGCGTTCGAATCCGAGATTCCGGCTTCCAATATCTCTCTTGAACGCACGTTGTCTTGACATGCTTGTCTGACCTGGGGTTTGTGCCTGAGAGCGATATTTGGAACTTCAGTTCTATTATTTTTGTTTAAAATGTCTAATTTTGAATCCAGTTTGCTTTCTTTTTTTAATGAATTTGGTATTACTGATAGGTTGGACTATTTCAAATCTCTTTTTTCTCCTTTTCTTTTTATTCTACCTTCTATAACTGAGGGCCTTGGTGTGGAGGCATTTTCTGGGATATATCTCATATTTAAGTCCCTGCTCAGTACTCCATTATTCAGGTAAAGACATGATTCATTATCAAGACTTGGTGGCACTCGACAAGCATATCTACAAAGCTAAGTTTGACAGAATGTTTACCAAGTTACATAATGATTTCAAGTCTGTAGATGAGTGCCCAATTCATAATAAAAAAAATGTAGATTTAATGATTTTCAGTCTGCTTTTATTTTTTTCCTTTTGTTAAATGTTTTTGACGATTCGGACTTTGTGCCCTCCACTTTTAAAGCAGCTTCTTCTAGTGGTACAAAGTCTAAAAAGTCAAAGATTGTAGATATAGATACTTTTTTTATTGACACGAGTGTTAATTTAGATGATGTTAAAAATTGTAAAACATATCTATCATCTGTTATTAATGTTTGGGGGATCCTACCCATGTAAATATTTTGTACATATCCAAGGTATGTGAATTGACCACATATCCTTGTAGAATAGGGCGAGTTTGGGTTAGGCAGATCAAATTCTAGTGACATGCATAAAGTCTAGTTGGTCTAGTATGATATGCAATAATGTTGATAATGTCTAGTTTGACATGCATATAGAGATTCACATGGAATTGGTCAATTATGACCTTGTAGAAACTCGAGCCACAATAAATGCATAATGTCCTAAGTTTCCATAGTGACATGCAAAGCATGCAATCACTCTAATGGACACATGCATGTAGATTTGTACATGGCTAGTCGAGAAATTGCCATTTGGAAAAAGTAGGTAGAAGTTAGGCGCAACCTATGCATGCTAGCAGTTAGGTGTCAAGTTAATAGTTGTTTGCACTAGAATAGGTGTAGGATGTGCATTGAATGCAAGGAGTACCACGAATTTTGGCTCTCCTATATATGTACATATCATTCTCATTCACAAAGTAATGAAGAACCAAAGTTTTGTAGCTATCTCATGCTTGGTTGGATCTAAACTTTTTTTTCTTGTTATCTCTCTAGCTCTCTCTCTCTCTCACTCGTGTTGAGGCTAATGCTTATGCATTGTAATCTTGTACTTTTAATCATTCTTTGATTCATTGCTATCATAGTCTATTGATTAGCATGCTAGATTGTGAATTAGCCATATCTTCTGAACTAGATCTTGTTGAACAAACTAGAATCAGGGTACTGTGCCAATCACAAAGCTTAATCAAGATTAGTCACGCTTGTGGACATTTCCCACATGTGTGGAATTTTCAACATGGTATCAGAGCCTCATTAAGCTTTGCATGCTAATTTCTCTGATAGTACAAGAAATTGAGAGATAAACAAGCAAAAAAGCAGTTTTTTTTAATCTTTTCTAACATTTCTCTGAAGTGTAATAGGATCAAATTGGACCTAAACTAAAATTTCAGACCTGAATTGAGGTAGTATGGAATTCTGAAATTCTGCACGTGTGAAAATCAGAGATTTTCAGTCCCTTTGTTTTCCTTACTGATGGATCCAAAGATAGCAGTCTTATAGCTTGATGGAAAGCTTATGATCTGTACTTTTCATAGAAATTAAAATCAAATCAATCTGAAGTGTCTAGCAAGAGTTATAAGCTCTTAAAGAGGATTAGGATAGGTCCAAAATCTGAGTGACAACATTTTGATTTGAATCAATTTATACTTTGTTCTGTATGGTTAAGAAAAGTGAATCCCTACGTGATTATCGAATCAAGTGATTGCACGGTAAATGCGACCCTGAGCATTCTACACAAGAAACTAAAGTTCAAGATTGAGTTTGAAGTAATTGAACACCCTTTGAGCCTTCTGAGTGTCAATAGTGTTTTCTTTTGTTGCATTTCACATGTGCCAAAAGTAGGATTCAAACTAACCAAAGTATCTCAATCCACTTTGTGTATCTGATCTAGTTAGCTTGTCTTGTGGAATATTTGAGATATGTCTCAAATACAGTTGCATGTGTTTCACATAGGAAGGTAGTACATTTTCTGAAAATACCTATAGTGAAAGAGAGCAGCAACTCTAAGTCAGATAGGAACAAGCTCAAACTTATTGTAGTCCAATTACAAGAGTCTTCATATTCATGGCATCTGTAGGAGATTGTCTCTTTCAAGCTAGTGAAAGACTATACACCTTTAACTATTCAGTTTGGAAGGATAGGTTAGAATCCTTGTTGATTCTCTATGGTGTAATGGATATTGTAACTGGAACTGAAGTTGAACCTGCAACTTTTGATGAGGCTCAGAGATTCAAGAAGAGAGCAAGAATTGCTCTACATATCATCAAATTGAACATCTCTGATGAGATGTTGAGAGAGATTAGTTCATACACCTCAGCAAAGGAGACTTGGGAGACTCTGAAGAATCTTCATGAAGCCGAGATCAAGTCAAGAAAGAGGAGTAAGAACCAGTACTCTCGTGCCTTCACCAAGAAAAAAGCAAAGAACAAAGACTATGGTGGAATAGAATATGAGTCAGCTCATCCTTCTAACTTCAAGAAAAAGACACAAGAAGTTCAAACCAGTTGTATCATAGAAGACTCACATGCAAGTTGTGGAGAGGCATCTCTTTTCATGTCTAGTTTTTCTTCTTTATCTTTTAATGATGTATCATGGTATATTGATAGTGGAGCACAACTCATATGAGTTGCTCCAAAAATTCTTTTGTTTCTATTGAATCTGTTCTAGATCCTAAGAAATCAATATACACAGTAGTTGGTGATGCATGTGCAATTGAAGGTGTTGGAAATTGTTCCTTAAAACTTACATCTTCTATGAACTTTACACTTTTCAATGTTTTCTATGTGCCTAATCTCACAAAGAGTGTGATTAGTGTAGGAAAGTTGTTAGATGATGGTTATGAACTGGATTTCAGTATCAATGGTTGTTTCATAAAGAAAGAAGATAAGATCCTTGCAAGTGGATCTAGATATGGAGGTATTTTCAAGCTAGATGTGCATGAAAATTCAAGGTTATGTGATGTTGCATTGTTGACTTATGTTTCCAAGGAAAAGCTATGGCATAGGAAGTTGTATGTTTCCAACTTCAGGTTTATGCCTATTATAGTCAAGGAGATCAAGCCAAGAGTGGCTTATTCTATGGCAAAATCACTTATGGATCCATATTTAATGTCTTCTAAAAAGACAGAACATTCTATGGAGTTGGAACATTCCGATGTTCATCTTTCTTTATCAATAAGGAAGGTGTTTCTTGCTTTGCATGTACCATTGATGGATCCACAAGTTACATTTGGATGTGTCTTGTCTCTTCAAGTTTTTTGGTGCATGTGTATGTTCCATCATGCAAAACTTTATGGAGTTATGAAGCTAATGGAAGGAGTGCACTTTATGAAGTTTTGTTTAGTTATAAGCCTAAGGTTATATACCTCAGTGTTCTTGAAGACTATTGCTTTGTATGTGGTTTCTTGGAAAGAAAAAAGGATGGTGATCCTAGTCTGTGGATCATGGTTGGATGCTTATCCACCAAGGAAGGCTACATAGCCTTTACACTCTCTATCTCGAAGGTGTTTGAGCATGGAGAAGTTCTTGATTTTGAAGATCTTTTTTCTATCTTGGAAGTGGCCGAGAGCACAGTGTCTCATAGTGCATCACAAGTCATTACTATGGCAAGAAATCAAGTTGTGATGAGGTCAAGGTTTGAGGAGGAGTATCCTCAACATGCATGTCCAAAGAGATCTTCATCATTGTACAAGGCCGAGACCTTGTTGATCTTATTTCATGGAAAAGAAAAGAAAAGTAAAGGTGGTTTTCATTTTGTTTTACTCACTTATTTTTCTTCTTCTTTGATTAATAATGTATCTTGCTTAATTGAGATTTGCTTATCTCAAAGATCAAGTAAGACTATTCTGTTTTTGAATGAAGTCTTTAGTTTGGAATTACTTCTTGTCTCTTATGACTTGATTATGTTTCCAAAACATCTAGAAAGCAAGATATTGTACCATCATTTGTATGCTCTTAAATTGAGTAATAGCAAGTATGAGTTTAGTACTCATAGTTTAAAAAAAGGAGTTTTTTCATGTATTGAGGCATATTGTAAACTTCTTGTGAGGTTAAGTGAAGCCTCCACTAAGGACGCTTACACCCTCAAGAAAGTATTTAGTCTTAATTTGATCAAGTTTGAGTATGGTTTCAAGATTAGATCCATTTTGGATAGAGTTCATATTTTTTGGACTAGTGAAGCTAGTATGCTTAATCTTGAATATTGCTCATGGTACAATCTTGATCTGTATGATCTTTGTGGTCGTGATGAGGCATGGAAGCCTCGGTTTTTTCAGTTTTTCTTGCAGCCAACTTCATGCATGTGGACTTTGCATACCCAGGATCGACATCAGACATGCAGGAGGTACATTGGCATAGTAGCAAGTTGGTGGAATATTTTTCAAAGGCATTTGGAAAAGATTTCTATCAAAGAGAACTTATCATGGATTTGGTAAGCATACTGCTATGATGGTTCTTTGTTCATCTTCACTTCAAATGCAAAGCAAAGAAACCAAACTCAAAGGATCTTCACCAACATCAGATAGATATATTTTAAGGAGGAATGTTAAAAATTGTAAAACATATCTATCATCTGTTATTAATGTTTGGGGGATCCTACCCATGTAAATATTTTGTACATATCCAAGGTATGTGCACATATCCTTGTAGAATAGGGCGAGTTTGGGTTAGGTAGATCAAATTCCAGTGACATGCATAAAGTCTAGTTGGTCTAGTATGATATGCAATAATGTTGACAATGTCTAGTTTGACATGCATATAGAGATTCACAGGGAATTGGTCAATTATGACCTTGTAGAAACTCGAGCCACAATAAATGCATAATGTCCTAAGTTTCCATAGTGACATGCAAAGCATGCAATCACTCTAATGGACACATGCATGTAGATTTGTACATGGCTAGTTGAGAAATTGCCATTTGGAAAAAGTAGGTAGAAGTTAGGTGCAACCTATGCATGCTAGCAGTTAGGTGTCAAGTTAATAGTTGTTTGCACTAGAATAGGTGTAGGATGTGCATTGAATGCAAGGAGTACCACGAATTTTGGCTCTCCTATATATGTACATATCATTCTCATTCACAAAGTAATGAAGAACCAAAGTTTTGTAGCTATCTCATGCTTGGTTGGATCTAAACTTTTTTTTCTTGTTATCTCTCTAGCTCTCTCTCTCTCTCTCACTCGTGTTGAGGCTAATGCTTATGCATTGTAATCTTGTACTTTTAATCATTCTTTGATTCATTGCTATCATAGTCTATTGATTAGCATGCTAGATTGTGAATTAGCCATATCTTCTGAACTAGATCTTGTTGAACAAACTAGAATCAGGGTACTGTGCCAATCACAAAGCTTAATCAAGATTAGTCACTCTTGTGGACATTCCCCACACAAGTGAATTCTGGAATTTTCAATAGATGATTGTTCTGTTTTTTATCCTGCTCGAAATAGGGCTACTTGTATAGGCCCTAGAACACCCACTACCCTTTCTCCTTCTGATAAATCTTTGATCACTTTGCCTACTTATATTATAGATAATAATTTCTTTTTGACAATATCGGATATATCGGATCTTTTTTACTTTAGTGAAGCTGAGACTCTTTGCATTTTGGGAAAAGAGCTTGATGAATTTTCGGATATAATTGATTTTGATGCTGATGATCTTCTCCCTGGTGTTGACGATGTACATAATGATAAGTTTTATTCAGGAAAAGATTGCTTGAAAATGGCTGTGGAGGAAATGCACAACAAAGAAGATGATCTACCTTCTGAGGAGGAGTTTCTTAGAATCCAAAGTCAACTTGGTTTTCCATAGCCAACTGTCTATTCACCAACAATATTGACATCGAAAGGTGGACATAATATTGATGGAGAGATAGTAATCAGAGAAGACAAAGCCGAATGCATAAGTTTTTGCCTCTTATCAAGTACTAGTAGATTTGTTATGTCAGATTATATACTGGAGCTTAATTTGTTTCTAATCATTTCAGGAAACAATTCTCCTTGATGATTTCGCAATTCGTCGAGGAGGGCATAGATCTTCTGCGGGAGAATTTTCAAGGGATCATGCACTCGGGCACTATCTAAAGTCCTTCAAGAATAATGAGATAAGTGTTGCCCATTCAAAGTTTCATCAACATGGTGAAACTATGATTATGGCAATCAAGGCACTGTCTCATTTTCTTGGAGGACATAATTTTAATAAGGTGCATAAAATACTTTTTGTAAAGAAAACTATTGCAGTTAAAATATATGGACTAGTGAATTCCATGCTCAGATCATCTCATTTTGCAATGTATGCTGCTTACGTTGATCTGAGTAAGCATGAAAACTATGAGCTATTGGATCCATACGAAAGAAGAAAATTGCTGCATGATTCTAAGTTGCAACTTTCATTGGAAAAAATATCGGAAGCAGATTAGATACTGCTGAATTGTACTTTGTAAATATTTTTATTTAATATACAAAATTTTATTATGTGTCTATAGCCTACTGGCTTGTATAAATTTGCATGCTTTTTAAAAAAATTTATAATCCGTCGATTTTGTATTATGATGAATTTGGATTCTTCTGTAAAACCATTGGAAAAGTTGCAGTATATAGCTGTTTTTTGTGCTAGTCCCGCCATGTTGTGTACTTTTATGAAATGTCGCTCTTGCTTGCCAATAAGATTTTTCCATTTCTTGCGATGAACATATGCTAAGGCTTCCACTATTTCTTGCAAAGAATGTCGAATGATGTCGTAATATGTACTGCATGTCATAAAAACATAATCTAAATCAGTACCAAAAGTATCTAATTTAATTGCACGTATTTGTCTATCGTAGTGTAAAATCAAAATCTTACCATATAATGTGTTATATGATCAACACCCCATGCACTCTGAACTGCATCCACAAATTCATTGGTTGCTTTCTGTATCATTTGAACATCAATATTTAAAAATTTATCTTTTCTCAAGTATTTCACCATGTTGTTTAACTTTTTCCAAACTTCTACTTTGTGTATACGAGTAGAACCTTCTTTTTCGAAATCTTGAGTTGCTGCAATAATTTCTTTCCAAACCGTGTATTGAACCTTAGATTGTTTACCAAAATAATTTGATAAAAATCTTCGAGCTTTAGATCCTCCAATGCTCGGCTTGCTTGGAATATTTCCTGTTTTACCTGATAACTTGTCATCTTTTTTTATTTTAACGTGGCCTTTATGTAAGCCTGCTTTGGACAACACATCCTCTAATCTGGAAATAGCTTCCATTGCAGAGGCTTCTGGCTCGGAATTCCATGCAAACAAGATGTGAAGATATATTATTTTTTCTATAATACGCACCTCCGCATGCAATGTACAAATATGAACATTTTGTAGAGGAATCGGTACTACAAGTTTCCAATTAGGATCTTCTCGATCTCTTGATATTCCTGTACTCCTTGTCATGTCTTTTGTTGTTTTCATGCAGTACAAACAAGGGTGTTTAGAGTTAGCGCCATGAGATACATTGAACATACATTTTAATGTCTTCAGATCTTTTGCTAAATGCCATTCAATGTTGAAAGTGCCAATTCCAGGAATATTGAGTGGAACTCCCTCCATGTGATTTTTTATGGTGGCAGGATACGATGTTCTATTAAATATCCATGAGAGAATGTTACGGTCTTCTTTCAGCACCTATAAGAGAATACAAAAACATGATTAGCCTCATAATATTAACACATAGAAGATTTTAGATATGAAATCCATATTCAAATGATTATCCCTATTTATTATGCAAAGAAACTACCATACCTGAAATGCTGCCAACCACCAAATATCATTTTTTGATTGAGCACTGAAATTGAGGCCTTCTGAGTCTTCTGAATTTGAAAGTGCTCCATTCATAATCGTGAGACTGACTCTTTTCATTTTTTGTCCTTTTATAATTTCAGACTCATCTAACTTGAGAGCAATTATCAACTTGTTATTGACATTCTCATTTGTAATACCGTAAAAATTTATGATGAATGTTAATAGCTGATTAATGTCAATAAATAAATTGTTGGAATTGTTATATGCTAGACTTTCTCCTTTCAAACAATACACTTCATTGATTTGAGATGGATTACCAACTATTGTCTGCATACCATGGTTTAACATGTTTCTCTTTTTTTTAAAGATGAAATAGTCATGGGATTGGAAACTTTTTAATATTTACCTGTGCAAATGCCTCCTTTATCATCTTAAACATTGTTGCATATGCTACCCTACTGATGCTAAAAAAGTCACATGCCCCCTAAAGCAATGTAGTGTCTAATATTTTTCCAACTTCATCCATAATGCTATCAATAACTGAAGCCTTAATCTTTTCCATTTTGTTATTATTTAACATTGATTTCATAGATTTAGAAGTCAAGATAGAGCCTAGTGAGTTTCCAATTGAAATCTCATCAGCCAAATGGTCTTCAACAACCAATGCTGATCTGCATTGCAAACATAATGTTCATGAAAATGTCAGTAGAAATTAGGACACTCATAGTATTCACAGCAATATATAATAAGCAAATCAACAGAAAGTGAAATGAAAAAATAACAAAATTAGTGATTATGAATAAATCAAAAAGTTCAAGCAATTTTCAGTACCAAATAAGCTATAACTTACTTGAATACACGGATTCGTCTTTTTCTATGACCTCCTCTGGATGATAGATCACATATATCCTTGTTTGCCAGTCTTTTTCTCTTGTTGCTTCGGACCTTTCTGTTGAGCACATCCATATCTTTAACAAGAGACAAATATGAGATACACATGGATTGAAATGCAATTTTTATCTCATCATTACTAGTTGTATAATGATGCAAAGAAGATTTCAACTTTTGGATCTCCTCCTTGAGTATCTCATTTTCATCCAAGTTTTCATCTTTCTAGATTTTTCTTCACTCTCCTTTGATATTTTCCTTGATTCCTCTTCCAAATAATGTATTCTTTGCATTGAATGTGCATTCCCATAGAGCATCAAATTCTCACAGTAATCCAAAAGGCCATTTTTACCATGACATGTATAGATTATTAACTGACTCATCGAATGAAAATTTGGATGTTGCAATGAATATGGATCAATAGAATACAATGTTCCTGATGACCGTAAAATCTACATGTTTTAGCTTTTCCTCCCTGATCGGACCATATCAAAAGTTGACAATTTGGATTGCTTTGAATTTCTCGTCCTGAGCGGAGGATATTCTGGTGACAGATCCACATGAAGATGATAAAGCTTTGTCATCAGTACAATAGTATAGTAACAAACAACACAATGACAATAACAAAGCTGGAGATGGCGCTAATGACTCTGCTGGAGATAGAGATGGCGTAGGCTTTTTTCAGAAATGTCACTCCTAATTCAAATTTTTGAGTGTTCCCAACTATTGGAAGGAAATATTTCAGCATTTTAAAAAATTATATTTTAACTGTGGTTAAACACCAGTGAAGTTTGATGTGACTAAACTAAGGTGCATTCATTTACATGGAAAGTAGTGCGGACAGATGCGTAAAGAAGTTAGAAGATGATATTATAATTACTTTATAGTTATTTTTCTCTCTCCCACATGGCATTTCCTATAAGGCCCTCTTTGGGCCCATATTTTCTCTAATGTTGGGTGAGTACTGCTCCAATGGCATACTTGGATGCATTGGTATGCACATGGAATTCTTTAGAATAATCAGGAGCCCGGAGGATGGGTGCATTGGTAAGGGCTTCTTTGAGTTGATTAAAGACGACGCGTTGTTCATCCGTCCATTTGGGAACTACAACTACTTTGTAGATTAAGCATGCTTTGTTCTTGAAATAAAAAATAAAGCACCGATAGTAGCTGGCGTGGCCAAGAGAGGAGTAAACTTCACGTATTGTATGCAGTTCCGATAGATTTTGAATGATAAGGATCTTTTCAAGGTCAGTGGCAATGCCATTTTGTGAGATAATATGTCCTAACACAATACCATGGGTTACCCAAATCTGGCATTTTTCAGGATTAAGAGAGATGCCGAAGTGTTGACATTGGATAAAAAAAGAATTTGAGCACAAACAGATGGCGTACTTCTTCAGAATGTGCTTATAAATCGTCCAAGTAAACTTCTAAGGTATTGCCCATCTGCTGAGAAAAGGCCGCTTGCATAACACGTTGGAAGGTGCTAGGAGCACTGCAGAGACCAAAGGGCATGACTTTCCAGCAGAAGGTTCCCCAATCTGTGGCAAAAGTGGTTTTGTGTTGATCTTCTTCAACGATTTGGATCATATTGTATCCGCTAAAGCCATCTAAAAAGGAGTAAGCCTCATCTCCTGCTAGATTTTCTAAGATGGATTCTCCGAAAGGTAATGGAAAATGATCACGTTCAATGACGGCGTTAAGTTTCTTAAAATCGACATAGATTCGGAGTTTTTCATTTTTCTTAGGGATGATGACAATTGGGGAGGATCACTTAGTATGCTCAATTTCATATATAAATCCCGCATCTAAGAGGCATTGTAATTCTTCTTTGATCTTGGCCTTATAGATGGGATTGCATCTGTATGGACAACTCGCAGTGGGTCTCGCACCCGATTTAAGCGGGATACGATGCACAACTACTTGGGGTGAGATGCGTTTCATGTCTTTATAGGTCCAGGCAAAGACATGTCGATATTTTTGCAAGAGCTTTTCAAGCCGTCTATGTTGTTCGCAATTGAGCTCCGACGTGGACAAGATATTCATTGGTTTCATTTGGCTCACTCAGGGAAAGGGTTATGGTTTGTGCAGGGCCTAATTGGATTGTGACATTCTTGATCGTATAGTCCTTAAAGTATGCAGGAACATCATGGGCTGAATATTCGAGAGGGGCCTTGCCTTTCTCTTGTCGGGATGGTGCTTGGAATTTTTCGAGGATTGGTGTAGGACTAGAGACAATCTCAGGAACTTCCCGAACAATGGTGAGTCACCCGGCGGTTGAATTTGAAGTGGTTTTTTCATTTTCTCTTTCATAGTATGACCACGTGGTTGAGGTTTCGGTGGTGGAGAGGTGTGTGGATGAGGGACAGTTGGTATGTCATGGAGGATCTCGTCATCAATATGAAAGATAGTCTCCTCCTCATAGAGATCCCATGGATAGTGTGGGCATTTGGGACGGTAGAATTTTGTCTCTAGTTTTCCAATTGCAACCTTGGCAACTGGTTCCACCTTGGAAGCATGTTGCGGATAGGTCCTAGGTGGGAGTGCTTCCATATAGTTGAGGATCTGAAAATCAGAACTGTCCATATCTTCTGGGCAATTCTGAATTAGTAAGATGTTCTCGTCATCAATGAATAATTCGTCTAATTCATTAGTAGGTAGCCATGCAACATTTAGCAATTCATCATGGTGTGGAAGAATATCAATAAAATTGATATTGATGATAGGTGTATCCAGATCAGGTAATTGGTTGTGATCGATCAGGAGTGGAGAGGTGCAATTATCCGGATGCAATTATTGATCGTAATTGGAGAGGTGCAATTATCCGGATGCTGAGCACAGTGATCGGCATTCACACAATCAATGGTAGCTAGACTGTGACTCCAGTTTATGATATCAGTAGATTTAACATAATGACCTTTTTCGTGGCTGGACTGGTATGGCTCAAATACTAAGTTGGTAGTTGAGAATCCCTTGTCATGGATGCTTGCAGGTTTGAGTTTACCCGTTAAGTCAATGGTGACAGAACTATCACGATTTCCAAAAGTGACTCGGCCTTTTCTCCAGTCATGAACGACTCGTGCATTGGTGAGCCACGGACGACCAAGTAGTAATTCATAAGAATAGGCATTATTGGGAATATCAAGTACTACGAGATCAACTAAAAACTTGAGACCTCCTAGTTTGATCAGCATGTGCGAAAGGAAACCGGTAGGTCGGACCACACTTTGATCAGCCATCCGAAGCTAACAAGTAGGTTTTGCTAGCTTGTCTCTCAGATTCCATTCCATCATGAGGGATGTGGAAATGATATTAACCCTAGGACCTCCATCGAGTATTGCTAAAACTTCACGGGATTGATGATGGGTAGCTAGGATTTTGATGTTGCCTTGTTTGCTGAGTGGATTGGTTAGATGTAAGGGCATTTCAGGCAACTCATAAGTAGTGGTGGTGGTATTGGATTGGATCTGTTGTTTGACAAAATTTTGAGAATTCACACGTGTGGGGAATGTCCATAAGAGTGACTGATCTTAATTAAGCTTTGTGATTGGCACTATAACCTGATTCTAGATTGATCAACAAAATCTAGTTCAGAAGAAATGGCTAATCCACAATCTAGCATGCTAATCAACAGAATATAATAACAATGAGTCAAAGAATGAATAAAAATACAAGATTTCAGTGTATGAGCATTAGTCTCAACACGAGTGAGAGAGAGAGAGCTAGAGAGATAACAAGCAATATTTGTTTAGATCCAAAATGGCATGAGATAGCTACAAAACTTTGGTTCTTCATTATTAATTGTGTGGAGAGCTACACATATTTATGGAGATTGAGGTAGCTCGAGGTAGAACCATATCTATCCATTCCAAAATATGATTGTTTTTCAATTTTAACACTCCTCCTAAAAATGATCTATATTGATTTGAACATGGATCTTGGTATAACTCCAAGGTTGGCTCTATGCTTGTTGAACAAACTTTTGCTCAAAGGTTTGGTGAGCATATCTGCAATGCAAGATGATGTGTCTATGTGCTCCGATTTGATTTCACCTCCAATGAGCTTTTCTCTCATGAAGTGATGTGCAACTTCAATATGCTTGCTCCTTGCATGGAATATTGTGTTGTTGGCAAGGGCTTGAGCTGAAATGTTGTCACACATGATCATCGGTATATTTTCTTCCATAATTATCTTTAGCTCCACTAGTAACCTCTTGATCCAAAGCACTTCCTTTGTTGTTGTAGTGAGCGCCTTGTTCTCAGCTTCACATGATGAGAGTGATACAGTATCTTTCTTTTTTGAAAGCCAAGATATCAAGTTTCCTCCAAGATATATGACATAAGCACTTGTAGATTTTCGATCTGCTCTATCACTTGCAAAATCCGAGTCAGAATAACCAATAATAGAAAGATCTTCACTTTTATACAATAAACCAAAATCAAAAGTTGAAGATATATATCTAAGCACTCTCTTGGCCTTTTTCCGATGATAAACTGAAGGATTTTGCATAGCCTGGCTCAACTTATGAGCACTAAAGCTTATGTCAGGTCTAGTTATTGTGAGCCAAATTAAGGAGCCTATAAGACTTCTAAAAAGTGTGATGTCCTCGAAGGATCTTTCATCACCTTTGTTAAAGTCCTTTACATTTTGCTCCATAGGTGTTTCTATACTCTTACAATTCAACATATTGAACTTTTTTAACATTGAAAGAGCATACTTAGATTGACATACAAAAGCTTTATCTTTAAGAAAGTCAATCTCTAATCCTAGAATATAGTGAATTTTTCCAAGATCTTGCATCTTGAACTCTTTTCCAAGTGCAATCTTGGTTTCCTCAACTAACTTGATACAACTTCCTGTTAGAATGATATCATCAACATAAATAAGAAGGATGACAATATCTTTATCAAAAAACTTGACATATAAAGAAGGATCATAGTTACTAAGATTAAATCCTAGTGACTCAAGAAAGGTGTTAAGTCGAGAATACCATGACCTTGGAGCTTGCTTAAATCCATATAAACTTTTGAAGAGCAAGCAAACGTTTCCCTCATCATGGATGAACCCAATAGGTTGATCCATATAGATCTCTTCTTCTAGATAGCCATTTAGTAATGCATTAGAAACATCTAGTTGAAGAATTTGCCAATTGAAAAAACAAGCAAGAGAAATTATGATTCTAATTGACACCATCTTTGCAACTGGGGCAAAGGTCTCCTCATAATCAAGTCCATATACTTGAGCAAAGCCTTTAGCACAAAGCCTAGCCTTGTACTTGTTGATTGTGCCATCTTGATTATACTTGACTCGAAAAACCCATTTGCAACCAATGGTATGCTTGTTGGATGGAAGATCCACAAGCTCATCATATTCTTCCTTCATGGCAAGGTACCATTCCTTTGAGTTGATAGAATCATATACATCCTTCGGCTCCTCATGAGAAATAAACTAGGCACAATTAGTGGAGTTGATTTCCACTTGCTTTCCTCTATCTTCATAGGTAAGCCTTCTAGGCTCGGATCTTTCTCTTTGAGATCTCCTTGGTGAAAAAATTCGAGGTGACTCCTCCTCAAATCTCGGCCCCATCTCTCCACGATGAACTTCAAGGGTGATGATTGGAGTATCTTTGTGAGAATATTTGAACTCGGCCTTCTCAAGAATGTATTTTTGATCTTCATGGAATATCACATCTCTACTCTCAACTGTAGTTGAGGTAGAGAGAACATAGATCCTGTAAGTTTTCTTGTTGGATGCATATCCAACCTTGATCCCTTTAACAGAATTAGGATCATCTCTTTTCCTTGTTTCCAAGGGTATATTAACAAAGCAAGTACAACCAAAAACTCTAAGGTGATCTACCTTAGGTTTTTTCTGAAACAAGACTTCAAAAGGTGTTTTTCCAGCAAGAGCATTGTGAGGTAATCTATTGCACAAATGGTTTGCACAATTTATAGCTTCACCCCAATATTCAATAAGCAAAGAAGCTGCTACTCGAATTGCTTTAGCACATTCACATAAAGATCTATTTTTCCTCTCATCTACTCCATTTCAAGATGGAGAATAAGCACAAGAAAACTCTCTCTTTATTCCTTCACCTTCACAATAATCATGAAACTTGTTGGAGATGTATTCACCTCCTCCATCACATCTTAAAGCTTTAACTTTGCAAGAAAACTGTTTTTCTACATAAGCTTTGAAGATAAGGAAGTGATCAAAAACCATAGCCTTTGAAGAAAGTAGATACAACCAAGTGTATCTAGTAAAGTCATCAATAAAGGTGACAAAACATGTTGCACCACCAATACTTTTAGAAGAGAAAAAATGTACATCTTAATGTATGAGTTCCAATGGATAAGTAGTCTTTATAAAAGACTTCTGATATGGCTTTCTATGTGACTTTGCAATGGCACAAGCCTCACAGGGCTTGAAATCTTTAGAAAGAGATTTTGGAAGACCAATAGCCTTCTCCTTCTTAACCATAAAAGACATAGATGTAAAGTTAGGATGTCCCAACCTTCTATGCCACAACTCCTCCTTAGATAACAAAGCAATTTCACAAAGGTTTGCATTCTCATAAGAAATCAACTTAAAAATTCCACCACATCTAGTTCCATCAGCAAGGATCTCATCTTTTCTCTTGATAAAATAAGTATTGGAGTTCAACTTTACATCACAACCATTATCAAGCAACTTTCCCACACTAATTAAGTTCTTTGTAAGTTTTGGAATGAAAAGAACATTAGAAAGTGCAAGAACTTTTGAAGAAGCAAGTTTCAATGGAATGTTGCCAATTCCTTCTATTGGACACTTCACTTTCTTCTTCTTGGTTTTTGAGTTAGAGGGATGAGATGTTTCATCCTCTTCACCATTTTGATCTCGATCTTTCCTGGAGAGTTTATAGCTTTGTCTAGATTCTTCAGAAATCAGAATTGCTTGGAGAGTTTCTAGATTAGGTAACTCCTCCTTAATAGCAAAAGACTGAACAAGATTATCATAGTCATCTCTCAAGCATTCAGTATGACTTGAACTAGCTCAACTTGGTTAATGGTAACACCAACACTAGAAAGCTCTCTATGTAAATCTTTAACTCTCAAAACATAGTTAGATGCACTCTCTTCACTTCTTTGGAAACTTTGAAAAATCTGATTCCTAAGAGTGAGTATTCTAGAAGTATTATTTGCTTCATAGATGGTCTTTAGTGCATCCCAAGCTTCTTTGGCTGTAGTGCAAGATCCTATCTCTGTCAAAATTTCATTACATACATTCATCTTAATGAAATGTAGAGCCATTCTAGCTCTCTTCTTATATTTAGAAATTTCAACCTGTGCTTGAGGCTCCTCCTCAACACCAAGCACAATATCCATAACATCCTGGAGAATCAAAACAGACTCCATTCTTAACTTCCAAATTGAGTAATTAGAAGTGTTTAGTCTTTCATTGGCTTCTAGAAGATATCCTCCCTGAGATGCCATTATAATGAAGACTTCTTAGTTATTGGATTGAGATATGTTTGAGCTTGTTCCTATCAGACTTAGAGTTGCTGCTCTCTTCACTATAGGTATTTTCAAGGTTGAACTACCTTATTATGTGAAACACTTGCAACTATATTTGAGATGAATCTCAAATATTCCACAAGACAAGTTATCTAGATCAGACACAAAAATTGGTTTGAGACACTTTGGCTGGTTTGAGTCCTACTTTTGGCATGTGTAAAATGCTTCAAAAGAAAATACTATTGACACTCAAAAGGCTCAAAGGCTGTTCAAATACTTCAAACTCAGTCTTGATCTACAGTTTCTTGTGTTGGATGCTCAAAACAATGGATTCAGAACAAAGTATAATTGAATCAAATCAAAATGCTGTCACTCGGATTTTGGACCTATCCCTATCCTCTTTAAGAGCTTATAACTCTTGCTAGACACATTAGATTGATTTGATCTCAATTTCTATAACTAAGGAGAACAAAGGGACTGAAAAACTCTGATTTTCACACGTGCGAATTCCAAAATTTTGTACTACCTCAATTCAGGTCTAAAAATTCAGTTCAAGTCCGATTTGATCCAAATACACTTCAGAAAAAGGTTAGAAGAAGTGCAAAACTGCTTTTTTCGCTTGATTTAGCTCTCAGTTTCTTGTACAATCAGAGTTGTTAGCATGCAAAGCTTAATGTGGCTCTGATACCATGACAAAATTTCTAGAATTCACACGTGTGGGTAATGTCCACAAGAGTGACTGATCTTAATTAAGCTTTGTGATTGGCACTATAACCTGATTCTAGATTGATCAACAAAATCTAGTTCAGAAGAAATGGTTGATCCACAATCTAGCATGCTAATCAACAGAATATAATAGCAATGAATCAAAGAATGAATAAAAATACAAGATTTCAGTGTATGAGCATTAGCCTCAACACGAGTGAGAGAGAGAGAGCTAGAGAGATAACAAGCAATATTTGTTTAGATCCAAAATGACATGAGATAGCTACAAAACTTTGGTTCTTCATTATCAATTGTGTGGAGAGCTACACATATTTATGGAGATTGAGGTAGCTCGAGGTAGAACCATATCTATCCATTCCAAAATGACATCTAAAGTGACATCTAGAGTCTATGTGACATTTGTCACTTGTCATGCATGATATTCTACCAACTTTTTACAAGTGTACTAGTTCTAACTAGAAATGTCCAAATCATCATGCATGTGTCCATTAAACTTTGTGCATGCCTTGCATGTCACTATGGATCACTTACAATTAATGTATTTGAGTTGCCACAAGTTTCTACAAGCATAATCATGCTAATTCTATGTCTACAAACTATATGCAAGTTGCATTTATCAAACTAGATAATATATAACCATGTAGCTCGAGTTCTATGTAGGCCAAACTTGGAATTTTCCATTAATGAGCTAGATATTTGCATGGTACAACATTTGTAGCAAGCCAAGAAATCAATATGGATTGTTTTTCAATTTTAACAGTTTCCATTGGCCAGCATGCTTCCAGAGTACATGGAAGGGAAGAGTGACATTGGCTTGTAGTAAATCTCCCCAAACTTCGGTACCTTCAAGGGTTTTGCTTTCAAAGGGCTTGTGAGGTACTTTATGGGAAGAGGAAGATTGTTGGTCGGCATTGGAGATTTGCTGGCGATATTGATGATGCAGCCAAATTTCTTCAGATGGGTGAGGGTAAACTATCGGTTGAATCGTCACTTGGAGGAACAGCCTGCGGTTGAGTTTTGCTGGGTGCAAGTGTAGGGGCTTGGCGTTGGGTTTGTGCCCGAGTCAAGACCCAAGCAGGATGTATTTCGATTGGTAAGGTTTCTACTTGCACTGAACAGACAGGAGCAGCTGGCGTAGATCGGGATGGATAGTCCTTCACATGATGTTCAATACCACAGTTTTCACAAGCTGGAGGAAAGCGGAGTTTATCTGGACAATGAATACTAGGATGTTTACCTGCACAGATAAAACATCCTTGTACTACGGGCAGTTGGTGTACGACAAAGACAGCTTGGTTTGGATTGTAAGCTTGGGCATTGTGATCCATTGGTTGAGCATTAGAATCATAGGTATAATAAGCAACCGTTTCAGTAGAGTATTGTGGTTGAGTATTGTCTTCCACATAGTAGGTGGCCGGATCGATGGTATTCGAATCAAGATAATGGAAAATGTTTGTGAGGCAGGTTGGTTAACAACAAACTTTTGACATGGGGATGGGTATTGATTTGGTGCAGGTGGTCATGGTTGGTAAACCCCTGGCCGTGGCACAGGTTGTTGTGACGGGTAAGGGCGGTAAGATCGATAGATGGTAGGTCTGGTGGCTGTTCGGAAATGATTTCGCAGTTGAGGGCATTCATTAGCAGTGTGATGTTGTGAGCAAATTGGACACCAGACATTTTCCCTTGCTGGAAAGAATTTCTCAGCAATCTGTTTCATGGCGGTTTGGAAATCGGTAGTGAGTTTATCCATATGAGATTGTTGAGCTTTTTGCCAGGTTTCCATTTGATGTAGAAGTTCAGAAGACTAAGCAATATTATCAAACTTTGGGTGATTAGGACGGTCCGGATTCTTAGATTTCTTTTCCCGATGGTCACAGTCATCATCGGAACCTTCGTCTTCTTCACGGGTAGCATCGGTCATCACATCTTTAAGTTGATCATAAAGGTCAACTGGTTTGAGTTCACGGAGGATGTTTTTAGGCAATCCAACTAAGAATAGTTTTATGGCCATTCGTTCGGTGATATTTTCATCAACACATTCTACTTTGAGGTGTTTAAAACGCTCAATGTAGTTTTGGATAGACTCTTCGTGACGCATCTTGATATGAGTAATTTGAATGAATGGGCTCTGAGTCAGTTTGGCTAGTTTGAAACGCTTGATGAGAGCATCCTTGAGGGTGGTCCAAGAAGGAAGATCAGGAGCTTCGAGATTCAAGTACCACTCCTTGGCGATGCCATAGAGTACCATGGGAAATAGGCAAAGCTTTTCAGTTTCAGAGGCATCTCCATAAAAACGGCATGCATTATCAAAGTCTTGAGAAATCCGACTGGGTCAGATTCGCCATCGTACTTTGGTGCATCAATACGTGGAATTCTTAGTTCTAGTTGTGGAGGAGTCAGATTAGAAGATTCAGCACAGTCACGAGACATGATGCAGAATACAAATAAGCAGGACAATATTGTACTTGGCAAATGGGTAGTTTGCTTGTAGAATGGATAGTGTAGGACAAAAAGTGATCTTTCGGGTCGTGATATAATTCACGAACAAACTAAGAAATCGTGGAGAGCCAGATAAATTTAACTGTAATATTCGCGAATTCTGGCAAAGAGTTTTGAATGTCAAAATAGTGATTTTTTTAGATTTTTTGGGAAAAAATTGGAGTTTTAGAATTCGCTGCTAGGACAGGAAAATCGTGCTCTTCAAGAACGAATTCTGAGGCTAGATGGCGAATTCTAACATAGATGTTTAATTGGTAGATAGGAAATATGAAAAAAAATGTGATTTTCTAATAGTAAACGGGCAAAACCTCAGAGATAGAATTCGCGGAGCTGTTGGAGGACTGATCTTAATGAGATCTAGCCTTAGTGAAGCAGGCGAATTCTAGGACAAAGATTTGGGTGAGAAATAAGGGATTTTGACAGTATATCAAGCTGTTTTCTCAGAATTTGACCGTGGTCAGAATTCGTGGAGGTGATAAAATGAAAGATCAGAGTCTGTTAGGGCTGCAGACAGGCTGACGAATTCTGATATACCTTTTTGGTTGTGAAAAAGGTCACTTGGGTCACTTCTTTTGAAGAAAATGCCCAAGTTGACTCTTTTGTTGCTTCCCCCCGATTTGAGAAGTTGCTCCACAGCTTGTGTAGGACCTGGAGAGACGACGCGTGCTATTTGTTGGTAGATAGAGACAAGCACACAAGCAAACATACAACACAAAAGCAAAAAAAAAAAAAAAAAGGAGAAGAAGCTAGATAAAAATTACTTAAAGGCGGCAACGGCACCAATGTTGGAAGTATTTCTAGTTTACACAATGGCTAGATCTACTTATGGGTGTAGTATAGGGATGTAGAGATTCGTCCACTTTTTAGGTTTCTACAACAAGCTTCAACAGAATACGGAAAGAATCAACATGAATAAGAACACTAAGGCTTGCCCAACTAGTGCCCGTAATAGAAATAAAGCTAATTAATGACAACAATAAATTCCTTGCTAAGGCAAACCCAACTAGCAAGATTACTAAATCCTACGTAACACCCAAAGGGAGATAATAAGAATTGCGGCTAAAGTAAGCAATAAACACTTAAAACCATGCCACAATTAAAGGCCAATGAAAGGAGGCAAGAGGAGGCCCGAGCACCTTCCCTCAAGCTATGCGCCTTCCAATGGGAACACAATGAAATGCAAGATAAGCACAGTAGTAGTTTTGTCTTAATCACAAAGTGTTGTTTACAATGCAAATACCTCTCCTTTTATGGCAAGGAGGGTCTTCCATAAGTGTCTACTAACTTATGGGACTAATCTGTTTCTAGCCTTTCTAGAACTTCTAACTTAGGATTTAGAACTTCAAATTTCTTAACTTAGGAAAACTTAAGATAAAATATTTTTAATCTTAAGTTTCCTAAGTCTAAGTTTTAAATCTAAGTTTAAGCTATTTTATTATTATTTAAGCTTCTACTCATGGACTTACAAAACAAATGCCATGGCTGAAGTTTATTGACAGATACTCATATGTGGTCTTACAAAACACATGCCACAGAGTTTTATTTATTTCTTTTTTTATTTTCTCTATGTTAGCACAGTTGCTAACAATGTTTGCTGAGACAATGTTGCTTGTCTCGTGGCTCATGGCTTCCTTTGGAGCTTTTTACCTTCGGATTTGGTTTTATCCATTTTTGTGCCATCTGGAGGAGGTCTCTTGGCCTTCATCTTGATTCTGGCCCTTTGTTGTCGTGTCTCTGGAAGATTGGCCTTTGTTTTGTTGTCGTCCGGCTGAGCAGAAGAACCTATAGGGGCCATATCCTATTGTGAAGCTGATGGTGTTTGTTGCTTCTTGACGGTCAGCTTCATGATGCTTGTGTTTGGCCTCTTGGGTGGTGGCCCTTGTGGAGATAGGGCTCTTTTCCTTGAATCTGAATGCTTGGACTTTCTGGAAGGAGCTGGGATGTCCCAAGTTTTATCAGCTCTCTATAACAGTTCTTGAAGCTTGGGTCCGTTGCTCACTTGCTGCAATGTGAGGTCTATCAGTAGATACCCTAGCAAGGTGGAGGGCAGCTTGTTTTTTATACACTCATAAAGGAAATTTGAAGCAAACTGGGCCCAATCATAGAGGTTCTGGCCATGCAGTCATGGATCTGCCATCATGTAAAATAGGGACATTGGTATTCGTAGGTTCTTGGACCTGTAGTGTTGGGTGTACTTTGTCAAGTAAGCACATGCAGTAGCTAGAGGTTGATCATTGATAGCGTCACACCGATAACCATCTTTGGTCTTCCACTTTTCCACATAATAATCAATATACTTGAAATATGTTGTGGTTTCAGTCTTTTGTAAAGTTTTGTTCCTGCATTTGATCCTCAAGGGAAGCCAAAAGCATGAAAATCTGTTCCAGAGAGAGAGATGTTGTAGACATAGCTCCTATTTGGAGGTACGATTAACTGAAAGGACCTGGCTATTGTGTTGTATGAGGCATAAGCCATATGGAGCACAAAGGGGCTCTGATAGCCAGAAGGATAGGGATTTGAAATTCTATCTGGGTGAAGAATTAATGTGCTTGCAAGTACCAGGTAGTCATCTCAGCAATGTCAAGGTTGTCCATATTGATATCTATCTTGCCAGCATCAGGGTCATCAGAACCGGAAGACATATTTGGTCTGGAAGTGGCTCTGGTAATTTGGGCTTGGTCAAGATCTGTAACAAGATTTTTGGATGGACGTAGCTCAGGGATGCAGCCCAGCCGAGCCAGGTGTGAAAGTCGCGGCTCGGTCGAGGTTGAAATCAGGGATGCAGTTGAGATGTGAACTGAAGGCGTGGTTGAGATCTGAGGAGAAGACATGGTTGAGATCTGAGGACAGGGTGCGATTGATATTTGAACAGAATGTGCGGCTCGGTCAACTGTTGAAGCAGTGTAAACAACGAGTTTGGAAGCAAGGTGTTGCTGAAAATTGCGGTTTCAAAAAAAGACGGAATGTTGAACTTGATTTCTGTCCACAATAGTGAAACTAGAGTCATGATGTGTGCTCCGGCTACACTACTCCTCAGTGTGTCTTTGTGCAAAAAGATTGAAAGATATGGTTTATTAGAGAGGATTTTGTGTGTATTAGGTTTACTCAAAAGGTGTGAATGATGGCGCTCATTTGGTGTGGTTGATGGCAGTGGAGAATCTAATGTCTGTACTGAGTGCGGATGCAATGACTGGTAGAGCACCACAAATGAACATGGAAGCACGCAAATCGCCAAAAATTAGGTGCGAGAAGACACCAAAAGATTGCACGTTGTTGAGGTGCAAATGACTTCGTGTTTCATCACTTTATAGTTGTTGTGTGGTGAGTCAACGCGGTCGAGATTTTTTGAAGGGACCGGCGTGAACTCAACTGGACTAGAGGACTCGGTCGAGATGCCAACTAGAGGACGCGGTCAAGATGGTAACCAGATGAAAATAAGTCTAATACAAGAAGATCTAGCCAAATCAAACAAAATCCATCAAAATCCAACCAGATCAGACAAGATCTGGGCAGGTCAGGCAAGATCCAATAGGATCCAAGTGGGATCTAGATTCAGATGGGATCAAAAGAGTAGCAGATTATCATCGAATACTACTTAGCCTCCAAAAATATAGATATGAAGCATAGATCTCGAGAAAAAATGCTAAAAATAAGCGTGAAAATCACTGAAACTGATGGATCAGCAATCAAATCTTCAAAAGAACATTGAAGATTTGGTTGCTGATCCATCAGCAACCACTATGTGTCGTAGACAAGAGATAAGAAAAACATCTACTGATCTATAGTGATTCCTTGAGTGTTGTTTGGCATACCGCACAAGCACATTATCGCAAGAGAACTTTGTCTCTTACGAATAGAATAGATAAGAAGTGCTTACCAGCAAATACTTCTTTTTATATCCCTCTATGTCTAACCTTGGAGGTTTGATTGACTTAGCTTGTCTCACTTACTAGTGGATGACTTTTCTTCCTCACATTCAACACTCAGTTATATTGGCCAAAATACATCTATTGATGAATCCAACCCTATAGAGGAGTCTAAATGTCTATTCAATTTGCTTGTATATTATATTAATGACGACGTATATTTTACTACTGCTGATTTATGTAAATTTTTTGACTATCGTGAAGATGAGGTTCTATGTTTATTATCTGGCACAATTTCCAAATTCTCCGACTTCGTAGATTTTGAAACAGATGATCTTGTTGCTGGTATTGATTTTGATGAGGAGGAGGGAATTATGACTGGTGAAGAATGCTTGACTAAGACTTTATCAAATATATCTGAGGATGGGCGAGGCAGACCATCCGATGAAGAATTTCAATCCCAGATGGGCTTCCCTCGTCCATCATTATTTGAATTTTGACATGTCCTTTATGGAATCCTGCTTTTGATAAAACATCTTCTAATCGAGAGATAGCTTCCTTTGCTAATGATGTTGGCTTAGTATTCCAAGCAAAAACTATATGAAGATAAATGATCTTTTCTATTAAACTCTGCATGAAGAGTGCAAACATGCACATTTTTTAAAGGGATAGACAGCATAGGCTTCCAGTTTGGACCTGCATATTCTCTAGTAATTCCTGTACTCCTAGTTACCAATTTCATGCAGTACAAACAAGGATGTTTTGATGTAGCACCGTGAGAGACATTATACATACATTTCAATGTTTTCAAATCACCTGCTAAGTGCCATTCAACATTGAAGTCTCCAACTCCTGGAACATTCAGAAGTCCTCCATCCATATGGTCCTTGATGATCCTAGGATAAGATGTCCTTGAGAATATTAATGATAATATAGCATGATCCTCTTTTAGCACCTGTCCAAAAAAATTAATCAGACTTAATTTACAATGTATTAATACTATTCAGTGAATGTAATGTAATAATGAGGCTAGTTACCTGAAACGCTGCCAACCACCATATATCATTTTCTGACTGGACGCTGAATATGAAATCTTCTTGGTTCTCTGTTTGTGATAGAGCACCATTCATGAGAGTTATACTAACCCTCTCCATCTTTTGCCCTTTCACAATTTCTGACTCATCTAACTTAAGTACTATGATTATTTTGCCATTCACCTTTTCATAGCTTATATCATAGAATGTGATGATGTATCTCAGCAAGTAATTTAGATCAACAAATAAATTGTTTGATGAATTATAGAATATCGATCTTCCATCAGTTTCATACACCTCCTCAATATGAAATGGAGTTCCAGTGATCTTATGCATACCTATGTTTAATGTATCTCTCTCTTTCTTCAAGTGATATGTCCTAGGGATTGGGACTTTTCTAATTTGAACTTGCTTAAAAGCTTCTCTAATTAGTTTAAATATTGTTGCATATGCTCCCCTGCTAATACCCGCAAAATCACAAGCACCCTGAACTATAGTCTTACCTAAAAAATTTTGAATGTCCACCATCAAAGACTCTGCTATTTTACACTTTACATTTGAAATCCTATTGTTCATCATGATACGCTCAGTGGATTTGCAAGTCAATATTGTGCCCAATGACATTCCTAGTAAAGCATTGTCTTTAATATTCCGAGGAGCTACTAATGCAGATCTGCAAAAAAAACAGATAGTTAACTGAATATCACCATAGTTGAAATTAAATCCAAATGTCATTGAAAAACTTACAAAAATTAGAATATGCTTACTTGAATGCACGGATCCTTCTATTTCGATAACCTCCTTTTGAAAGCATTTGAATATCCTTGCAACTTTTTCGCTTTCGCTTCTTACTTTCAGCCTTCTTCTTTGCCAAATCCACATCCTTCAATAATTGTAAGTTTTCAATACGAATAGACTATAAGACTGATTGCATTTGCTCTAGTTCTGATTTGATATTGATTGTTATCTTCTATAATGATTCATTATTTTTTTAAGTTGTTCATTTTCTTCTAATGTCTTTTGGAGATGACAATCTCTATTCTAACAATAAGAGAATATCCGAATCAACTCACTTTCTAAAAAGTGAACTTTATTCATATAAAGTTGTTTTCCATGGTTCTGCAATCTTTCACAATATCCTACTAATCCACTATGTCCATTGCATATCCATGTAACTAAATGAGTTATTGAAGAGAACGTGGAATGTGTCAAAGTGCTTGGATCTTGTGGATATAATGTTCCATCTATCCACAAATCCAAGTTTTTTTTTCCTTCCGCCCTGTAACGAGAATGATCCTCAACAGATATTTGAATTCCTTTGCCTCCTCTTCTCTGCAAAGATGCCAAATCAATAGGGATATCCACATGTAGATGATACAATGTCATCATCAAAAAAATAATAGAGTAATCAGTTGCATCAAAGTACTATGACCAGATTCTATGAAGCAAAGCAAAGTACTCATCCTTGATTATATTATATACTATGTACGATCAATCCAAACTCCATGCTTGTATGCTTGATTCAAATTTGGAAATGCCAATCATTTTTTCATTCCAATAGGTAGTTGGCGCTCATATTTCCATTCAAAGTGATGATGGCGTTCATAATTGGAGATGGCACCCATATTTCCATTCTCGTGGAAGGAATGCATACGTAAAAATTTTGCAATTTTTTCTGATTCAAATTTGGGGATGGCGGTCCTATTCTAGATCTAGTGAAAATATTCCCCTTTTTGTAACCAATGGAGGAAATATTTTTGAATTTAGTAAGTTATACTGCGAACTGTTAACAGTTTTTAACTGTGACTATAGACACTGTGGTTAGATCATTGGGAGTTGGAGAGGCCTTGGGAGTGGTGTGGGCAAGCAAATAAACAATGTTATTTTTTTTATTTTGATATTTTTCTGTATCCTACATGGCATTCCTTAAAGGGTATTTTTGATATTGAGAACTCCTCTAATGACAGCCAATCTCCCACCACCGAGCAAAAAACATCATCAACCCCTTTGTGACACCTCTCTCTCCTGACATCCCAATCAAAACTAGCAACGATTATATGTTAGAAGCTATCAATGACCCTACAATCCAAGCCGCTGCTCATCTGTTGAACAACTTCCTGGTTGTTTCAACTTTCCGAAAGGACCGCATTCAGTCCACCCTCTTGAGACAAATCGTGGAATCCTTTACACAATTCCCGAGCTCTTTGGCTGTGCCATATGACTGGCATACCTTGCTTCTTAACGAGCTTTACATCGTCACAAAGCCTAACACACATGATCGCATCACCTCGCAGCCATCCCCCTGCTTTGTAACTTCACATGTGCATTCCTCGAACAGAAGCTTTGGAGTTTTAACCGATCTAGCATTCTTTTCGCCATCGCTCCATACACTAACCTTGTCTCACCTTCTGCTTCCATATCCACTCTCCCAGTAGTTACTGACTCACCGGCCCGCAAGCAGATGCGTGGCGCTACTCATCTTCCACTAACCTTCCTCCCACACGTCAACGCACAACACTATCACATCCCACATCCACCTCTTCTACTTCCACTACCACCGTTTCAGCACAACCATCCACTATTGTCGTCAGTTTTGTTCCTATCGTTCCCATTCATCCACCTGCCATCATTATTCCAGTTTCAGCTCCATCATCCATCACCATCGCTTCTTTTATCCCTCCTATCATCTTCATCTCGTCCACCCAAATTAGTCCAAATGACTCTCAAATCTCGTCTAACAACCTGCAATGGATGAATATTTTTTATAACTCTTCTCCCACTCACGCCTCCATCCTCCTGCAATTTTCTTCCATCCCTCTTGTTCCATCCTTTGAGCAATCCATTCTTGAACCTCTCTCCACCACTGCCACTCCTCTCTCACCACCTTCACAGACTGCCGAGGGCGCCAAACCATTGTTTGATGAAGCATTTATTCAAACAATATATATAAGATCCCCTCAGTGCGCTAATCCTAAATAGCTAGAGGATATAGTCGAGGAAGAAGAGCTCATTGAAGACGATGCGACTGCCGATGTTCAAATAATTCCACCACTGCAACAGCAAGCACCAACACAACAACCCCAACCGGCCATTCCAACGGATATTCACTTGGTGTACCAACTTTTGACACATTTGTCTAGGATTCGATCGCTACCAAAACAATATTGGACGGTTGTATGGTAAAACTGGCTACCGACAACAGGATGCTACGCGCAAAACTCATAAAGCTTCAACAAGACCTGCAGGTAGTCAGCTAGCATGAGCATGCACAAAAAGGACAAGGTCCTAAGGCTGAAGCAACACGAAGATAGCCTACAAAATTATATCTCAATCCTCTCCAAGTTAGTAACGGACATCTCTGCCCAAGTCCAAGAGCTCTGATAATAGTGTTTGTGCAAGAGGAGTGAGAGTTATCATTCAACAAGAATGAAAAATGATGTAAAACAATAGCGACCACATACGTCGCTGTGTATCAGTGACAAAATGGACTTCGCCCTTTTGACTTGTCCTCTTGAAAATCTAGTTCTAGGTTGTTTCCCTAGTAAGCAATTTTCGGAAACAGACTGATTAGCTGTAGTAACAACGTTTATATTCATGCCTTTGATCATTTTGTTATGATGCATATACAAGATTGAACGCATGTTTAGATGACCTAATCTTTGATGCCATAAATTAGCATCTGAATAGCTCACAGAAAGTAAAAAATCATGAATCAGTATATACAAATATCCTTCTCTGCAAGTAGAGAGGATCTCTTTTAAATTCTCATCTAAAATAGTACATCAACTGGCAGTGAACATGGCTCTATAACCTTGATCTGTGATCTTGCTAATAAATAATAAGTTCTTGTTAACTTGGGAACGTAAAGTACACCATTAAGCTGTCTAGTGATGCCATCAGAGAATTGTAGTCGAATAGAGCCTTGGCCTTCGACTTGATGTGAACTAGAGTCACCAAAGAAAATACACTTTGATTTTGTAGTTGTGAGTGTAGTGAAGAGGTCTTTGCATGGCGTCATGTGCTGAGAAGCACCTGAATCGAGATACCATTGATGGGCATCTCTACTGGGTTGATCTTGTACCATCAATGCTTTATCATCATCTTGCGAACCTCTGACTGTGTCAGAGTTGTCTTCTTGTTACTGCTGCATCTTTTTCCTCGCTTCATTGTATTTGAGGATATGATAGTCTTTGATGTCGTGGTTAGTTCCTTTGCAGTATCTACAAAATAGCTTGGTCTTGGACGATGATTGACTGTGCTGCTGTTGTTGTGGTTGCGATGCTATTGGCTAATCTATCTTTGTCTTCTTATCGTTGAAGCCGTTCTTCTTCTTGGACTGCTACTTGTTTGAGTAGAGTGCCATGGATTTGGTACTCGTTGTTGTAGACAAGCTTTTTGTCCTAACTTCTTCCTGCAACAGACTTGCTATCAATTTTTGGAGAGACAGCGTAGGAGTATTGCTAAAAAGAAACACTATATTGTCGTAGGTGTATGGAAGACTGGTAAGAAGAGACATGGTATAGTCTTCTTCTGAGATAGGCGAACCTATTGTAGCCAGTTGGTTTAGCAACTGTTTGAACTCATTCAGATGGTCGCTGACTTGAGATGCCTTCACTCACTTTGAGTGTCAGTACCTTCTTCCTCAAGAGAGACGAGTCGAGACATCTGAGGTCTCGTAGATGCTAGTGAGTGTATCCCATGCTTCTTTGGAGGTAGTGCAGTTGGATACATGAGCAATTTGAGTGTCTTTTAGGTTTAGAGATACAATGGCAAGAGCCGCCAAAAATAGTACATACACTATCTAGGCCTTTATTGACAAAAATAAATCTATCTCTAAGTTGAGATTTCATATTGGCCTCAAAATTGCCAAGATAAATCAACTAAACTAGTTGATATTTTTTACACATCACACCCAAAAGTGCAATATCCATCAGCTCTCCAACCTAGAGCTAGTTCAAAAAGCCCACAAATTTGACTATTTTAATATTCCATCATGAATCGCCCTTGTAAGATGTACCCATCAAATGCCTCAAGTCCATCCACTATTAGCTATATCTAATGATCTATCACATCATCCTACAATCCAATCCATACTAGGTATCCCAATGTCATCAATGATCACGAAGATCTAAGCATCTAGTCCAATAGTGTCCCTCCCCATATTCTTCTAGCTAGTGCCAATGCTACTTCCATGATAGTTCGAAACTTCTTCTCGATAATTACACTGAAATATGAACTCCAAAGTCACCATCAAGCCCATCATGTACACTGCATGCCAATATCACTCCTAGTAAACTTGTGAGATCTTCCATGGTTCAAACCGAATGACCTACACCCTGCCGTCACTAGAATCTGCACTGATATGGCAAATTGAATTGACTTATTTGAATTAATAGGTGATGTGTATTTCACTAATAGAAACTTAATACACTACTCCACAATTACAATGACTTGATTTGAATTTATTTATTTCGCTCATTGGAATGGTGATGAAAACTCCCCAAAATATGTTTCTCCCTACTCAATGACATGGCTCTATAAATTATCCCTTTGCTATGACAGTTTGGTTGATCAAATGATTCCAGATCCTTCACCAGCGTGCGGCCACCCACGGCCTCTTGGTAGCAGCACTTTATAGATCTAAAATCTATCTTTTATAGAGCTCAAGATCCAGATATTTTCAACAGTAAACCCTAGTTGAGGAAAACTCCATAGCTTTAGAGATTAACTACTCTTCGATTGTTTCATGGCTGGCTTTGAGATTAGCTGGCCTTAGTAGAATCATGTTGGGTAGCAATTTATAGTGCCCAATTCTGTGTGGAGAAAGTGGTTTTTCGATTTTTCCAAAATCTTGACCACCATAGCTAGTGCTCAGAACTACTACTTGCTTCTCCCACTATAAATGGATGTCAAAATTTTCTCAACCCTTTTTGATCCACTCTACTCATTAATTAACGAATTACCAAAAGAGTTCTGGGAAATTTTCCGTCATAGCCATTTTTTCGAATCAATTCTTAGTTCTAGAGCAATTTTCCCTCAAGCAAAGAACATTGCTATTTTGTATCGGCAACTCCTTTTAGACATTGCCCAATACAAAAAATGCAAGTTATTGGAGGTAATCACGAAGGAGTTTTCATGAGCACTAAAATATTATAATGGATAAAATTTTAGAGGAGCCTCACATAATGGAATTTGTGGGGCAAAAAAATTTGCGTACACCTTACAAGTGCGAAAAGGTGTAGGTAAAAAAATCTACCTTTTTTCACAAGCAACATTGGCTCGGAAGGTGTGTGAAAAAAAATTTACACCCAAAAGGAACACCGGTAAGGTAGTTCTCCCAAGGAAAGAACGTCGGCCACCTTCGGAAGGGTGACCCCAACCCCCCCCCCCCCCCCCCCCCCCCCAAAAAAAAGGAAAAAGAAGAAAAAACCAATTTATAACCCGGCTCCGTGATGCAATTTTTATTGTCAGAAACCACGAGAACCACTAAAAATTTGGTGAGTTCTTGTGTCCCGTTGGATCAAATTTCAAATTTCTGGGTTTCAAAAAAGTCAACCAAGAGCCATGTCGATTTCACACGGGCGTACATGCACCAATGTTAAATCTATTCTCTCTTTTTAGGGCTAATAAAATGTCAACCAAAGGAAGGTGCTCTTCAGACTGGGGCACTTGTTTCACACCTATTTTCTCGCACTCTCGCTCTCTTCGAATGTTCCCTTTTCTTCACCTCCCGGGCGATCAATCCTTCTGCAAGCAAACGATACACGAGGGTTGCAGTCGTCTATCCATCTCTAATTCCGTGTGGGTTTTGATCGTTTCTGCTTCCTGTTTGAATTTGTGCTTCCATCGTTACTGATTCACAGATCAAATGATGTTCATCTTCCTGCTTTCCTGCTTGTGGCTATGGTGATCTTAGAGCATACATAACCTGGGAAGCTACAGGCTGGTGAATAGATCAGTAACAGCAGAGTTTATAGCTGCAATTATAATTTATTATTCAAGACTTCAGAGCTTGATCGGATCAACTGTTTGGAAATATCTTATCATTGGAAGATGAGATGGACAATAGCTGTTACAAGAAAGCCTTAACAAACTGATTTTCGGATCTTGTGAGGGCTATATTAACAGTTCAAGTAAGCGCTTAATTTGTGTACTGGTGGTTGCTTAGCATTAGCGTCATATTATGCACGATTAGTTACTTTGCATTAGCATAACTATATGCAGTATCCGTTTATGTAAATTAGGCCAAGCAGACTTCGTTTTATGAACAACATATACGCCATATATCCTTGGGGAGGCCGAGCCAACTGGGAGCTTAATAATGCGTTTCATAACTGGAAGATCCGAGAGAGAGAGAGAGAGAGAGAGAGAGAGAGAGAGAGAGAGAGAGAGAGAGAGAGAGAGAGAAAGAGACTCAATGAAATCAGTGGAATCAGTATGGGTTTGCATGCGCTCACATAACATAATGATTGCAGCTAACCTCATTTTGGAGATTTTCGCAACCAACGCTCATCTTGGCTGCATAACCTTGGCTCTTAACGTCAACAGCAGAATAATTTAAACCTTCAACAATATAAAGCGGAGTCTAGGGGTGATTCTGGAAGAAAATGAAAGAAGGGCAATTCACCCAATCCAATATCAGCATCTAGGTGCTCTGAGTCTCTATTCTTGTACAGCCACCCCATGCTTGAGACTTTCTGTCATCAGCTTCGAGCCTTCGAGAATAAACATCAGGCTCCAGAAGTCAAGCAATCAAGACTAGACCAGGTCTAGATGTAGACCAATATTTGAATTTTCTTCTACCTATGGCAAAGGGAGATAATTAATCAGGATAATCAGAATCAAAAGAGGCTTCAATAAGCCGATTCAACCCGGAACTCAATAGTTAACTAGAATCCATTCGATCACACATTATATCAGCCATACATCAACCAATAGATCAGATTGGCATAGCATAGCCCAGTACTTCACGTGTTCGTCCGAACATGATTTTTTAGGATGTTTTCCTTGAATTGCCTCCACTGAACTAATCAATCAGATACTATATATGTTGTGGTGCGAATAAAAGAAAGCTGAAACCAGTGAGTCACATTAAGCAAACTAGATGGAGTAAGGTCTAAACATTGCAAACTTGAAGAAAGCTTGATGATACTTTACTGGGTTGGATGCATGCCAGGCTAAAGCTTCACAATAGAAGATCCAAGAACCCGTGTTTGGATGTCGAAGCTGGAAAGGTATTCATACTTCCATTCCATGATATATTTTCTCAAAGATTATCCTAGATGCAATTCAAAGCATATGTAACAGTAGCAACATCAATTGTATATTTTATGCAGTGCTGATTTTTTCCTTGCCCTTTGCACAATACTCAAGTCTCATATACGGAGTGCAGGGACAGTGCAGGTGATATATTTGACACAAACTCGAAGCGGGTGAAGAGGCTGGTGGATCAGGAACAGCAGCAGCAAGGCGGGCCTGCAAGGAGGGCGATCATGATAGGAGGGTCCCAGAGTGGCACCAACACTATCACGCCGTGCGCGGCCTGCAAGCTCCTGCGCAGACGCTGCGCGCAGGAATGTCCATTCTCTCCGTACTTTTCACCCCAAGAACCTCAGAAGTTTGCATCCGTGCATAAAATTTTTGGCGCAAGCAATGTTTCTAAGATGCTCCTTGTACGTATGTCATACCAGATTAACTCTTTAAAGTCTTGTATCATGACTGCTTTCTGAATCCCAGGAAGATCATATGTCCTGCACAAATTCCTATCTATAAAACAATCTTGCTTTTCTGCTTGTCTGATGTTTCCTTTAGTAGTTGAGAAACTTGTATGTAAGATTCATTTCGTTATATTGGTCATCATTCGCAGTAAATTTACAGGTTGCTATTCTGAGAAACAAGTTGCTATAATCGGGAAATTTGGCCCGTGTGCAGGAAGTTCCTGAGAGCCAACGCGCAGACACAGCGAACAGTCTAGTGTATGAGGCGAATGCACGCCTTCGCGATCCTGTATACGGATGCATGGGCGCCATCTCGGCACTTCAACAACAGGCACAGTCTTTGCAAGCAGAACTTGCTACCGTAAGATCTGAAATCATGCGATACCGATATCGCGAGAATACAGTGGCGGCGGCAGCAGCTACTGCGAATGCTTCAGGAGTTCTGGTATCAGGATTCCCTACTGCAGCCCAAGAGAGGGCTTTACCTGTTGCACTTGCTACAGCACAATCTTCTCGAGGGAATACAGTGGGCACTGCACCTGATACCAAGGATCGTTACTGGTGATAAAAGCATTTGTATGATCCGTGAAAAGGCAGTGTTGTAGATTAAGGTTGAATGAGATTATACCACTGCAAACGCGAATTCTGCTGCCTAAAGGCATTTACTTTGCCTGTGGATATTTGTGTTGTGGTGGTGAGCGAGCGTTTCATCTTTTTGATCTAGGGTTTAGTCACAAATAAACATTCACACAGCTGCTAGCATCGTCTACCTTTATGTTGCATCTGATACTTGTCTTTTCTTATCTTGTCATACAGCTGGCTGCCTTACTCAATCATACTTTTGCAGTAACTGTATGCCTTGATCAGACAGCTTAGCTCTAGATGCAAGTGTAGAACTGATCCTCCTCACAGTGGGTAGACTCGGTAGAGTACCTCTTTGCTGGAGTAATTTCCAAGAGCTAATTGCTACTTATTTCCATGGCAAAAAAGTAAACGAGGTTTCTCCGTAGGTGGGCCTATGTGATGACCGAAAATCTGTCTACTCTAGCAGCTGATGGACAATCTATTTGTTACACTAACCCTTGGAGAGGTAAACTTCTCCTTTAGAAGCTCCGTGTTGCTGACTTCGCCGCTGGTCGATGAAAGGAGGTTTTGAATTCTTTCTTTGAGTAGTGTATTAGCCTCTAAATGGTCAAAGAAAGTAAAGGAAACTATTTCATGTTCGTTCAATCTTGTATTTATAAAGTATTGTATTTGTTGTTCATATCATCATAATCAATGCTTATCTTCAACGCTGTCAACAGCAAGCTAAGTTCAAGCTAATAAGCTCATGTTCATCATAGTTTACTATCTTGCTTGTTTATTGCTTAGCTTATTATGGTAGCAAACAAAACTTTAAAAACAACATATTATGTCATCATCATGGTTCATTTGCATAGAACATTTGCTGCTTTTTTTTTTAAGACCCAAATGCTACTCGAGACTACAAACATTTCTTTCTCCCTATATTCGAATAGTGACAAGGGACATTTTTCAATGCAGCTCCTTTGGAGATTGGTTAGTAACAAATTTTGAACATCCTATAATATCAACTAAAGTGTCACCACAAAAAAAGTCAGCTTATTAAATGCTAAAAGCAATGAAGTACCCCCAAAGGTTTTAAAATGTCGAACTAGAACATTGGTCAACTCAATAGTATAAAAAATCAAATCACAAATATGGTGAACTCATGTAGACTCAAAGGGATTCAACTATGTACGTTAATAACTTTACCAAGTGATATCTCATAACAATGCAAGGGACCTCTCCTAGTCATTATTCTAACCTATTGTTGTTATCATAGGTTTTGTTGCTAAAGAACATAGTTGTAATAATAGAGGTATAATTTCTGTTGGGAATAGTTGACTTAGGCTTGAGGCCTATTGTAACAACCGGGTTAGATAAGGAATACATGAGATACTAATTTAAAGGAGGCAAAACCACCCAACCAACACCTCACCTCCAAGCCATGACCGGATAAAATCCCTATGGTAGCAAGGGCGACTTTAGTTACGCACACCTTGTGTGTGGCTCCCAGAAAGGGAATATAAAATTTGGATTTTTCTTCCTTCCAAGTACTGAAGGCAAAAGTGATAAAATCCATTTTAATTCTCCCTGAGAAGGCTCTCTCATGAATACCCATTGCAGTGAGCAGAGGCTCCGCAAGGATCATCCACTGAGTGACCATGCTTGTGCTATGAAGGATCATGATGTCCGTTGCAGATGGGACATCACGATGGATAGTATAACAAGGCTGATAAGTGTCTGTAGAAGACATGGTGGAACAAAGTCAGAAACTGAAAGTAATGAGCGCGAGTGTATAACAAAAAGTAGTAAGGGAAGTTTGGAAGGCTTTGGTCGCTGGAAAAATCGGCAGGAGCTTCGCTAGCACAAGTGAGAAATGAAATCGAATTCTGCCCTTTTATAGGCTGATTTGGAGGGTCCATTAGACAATGTACTAGTTTGGCTGCTCAGTTCTGGAACTCCAAAGTAGATCCTTTTTCTGGAAAAGAACCTTCGTCCAACTCAGTATATTTATATCTGAGGTGGATGTATAATAAGAAATTTCAACAAAGGTTTGCCATACTGTATGTGCAACATATGATCGAAACAGTGATTTTCTAAGTCATGTTTCATCAAAAATTATCTTCTGAAAATACTTTCCTTCCTCTTTTTTTACTCTAATGAATTTTCTGACTTTTGTTGATCAATATTTCCATATATATATATATTTTTTATTGTCGTTTCCAAAAGAAAATATCAATCAAATAGTGAAAACAAGAAAGTGAAAAACAAGAGAAAGAAAACATAGTCTCGGATCATGTTGGCTGAACTGGTGGTGCAAGCTGCCAAAACTTGCATAGTCGGCTGCCATTCACTAGAGTATCAAAACGTTTTCCATCCAGATGTTCAAGAATAATTGCTCCTTAGTTCAATATTTCTTTGACTCTATACGGTCCTTCACCTATGAACTTCAATTTTCCTTTGATCAACTTGGTTTTATACATCAGTGCTAGATCTCCTTTTTTCAAATTCTTTTTGTGTAAATGACGATCGTGCCAGGCCTTGCGACATGCTTTCTCTGATTGTTCTTTGTCAAAAGGATTAGTCTTGGATCTTCACTTAGCTTTATTAGCAGGAATCGATCGTGGAGGTGATGACTTCCGAGAAGATGGACTCTTCTTTGAAGGTGAAGACTTCCTAGATGGTGATGTCTTGCGAGAATTTTGCCTTGAAGAATCATCCTTGACTTTTCCTTTGCCTTTATCCAATAAGGGTGGCACATTATTTGAATCAACCTTTTCAAGTAGATTTTCCCATTTCAGGACCGAATTATAATGTTGCTTAGCTTGTTTCTTTGTCATTGATCCTGTGATCTTGTCTTCTTTCAATATAACTGCATTTGGCGGTTTTATTGTTGGTTCATCAAGAATATCACGTACTCCAAATCTGGTAGGATCCATGTGATTTAGAACCTACTCATCAATAAGTTCTGCATTGTCATCATAAGTCAAGGCGTGACTCACATGAATAAGTTCATCTTCAATTGGATCTGGTATGGGTTCCATTGATATCCAAACTACATTCAACACATTCAATGGAAAAGTGATCGGTGTATCCAAAGTTCGATCCAATAATAAAATCTCGCTCAAGTCGGACTGATTATCTTGTTGACACATATAACCTGCTGTACAATCAATTGTTGCAAGAGCTTGATTCCAGTTGACAGTATCAGTTTGAGAGTCATAATGAACTTCCCAATTTTTTATTGGTCGGTCACAGGTATGATTCGTTGTTGATAGATCATCGTCCTCTTTTTGGACTACTGGCTTGATAATCCAAGTGGTCGGATCAACTTTGACTGCACGTTCACGATTTTGAAAAGTAATTTTTCCGATACCCCAATTATGAACTACTTGCGTAACTCATAACCATGGACGTCCCAATAGGACTCGGTAGATATTTGGTGCGTCAGGTAAGTCCATTACTACAAAGGTAATGACAAATTGTACTCCAGCAATTTTGACAGGTATGTCTTCAACCATTCCCCGCGGACGAAAACTATAGTTTGATCAGCTAGCTTAATGGCAAAAGTTGCAGGCTTAATTCATTTAAGTCCCCACTTTGCACATAGCTTTGTTGAAATCAAGCTAACTCCCGAACCTCCATCTATCACGGCTGTTTCTTTAGAAAATTGTCTATGTTGTATTGGCAGAGTGATATTTTTTTGCTTACTTTCCCAAGCTACTTCAACATGGAGTACCTCATTAGATTCTTCAAATCTAGCACAAAAAAGTGGTTCTTGATTGACTTCTGGTTCGATCCAAGTTAATTTTTGCGCTAATACTTCTTTTGCGTTTGGCACCAACTTCAGAAATTCTCCCAATGTAATATTTATCTTACTAGATAAAATATTCATGAGGAGTTCTATCTGCGGCGCTTCCAGTTCAGTCATCTTGAAGAGTAGGTATGGGATTCCAATGACGTTTTGCATACCCTTGTTCAACATATCTCTCTCCAATTTAATTTGAGAAGGGTAAGGAATGGGAAATTTTCTAACATGCAACTGTCCAAAAGCCACTTTGATAATCTAAATACAGTGGCATATGCCTCCCTACTAATACATGAAAAATCACATGCTCCTTGAATTAACGTATTATTTTTTGCAAAAAATGATAGTTTTTTGACAAAGATAGCACAATATAACAATTAACTTTGATCTAACATTTTCCCAACTTAATAATTACCAAACATAGTAAGATGGACTGACTATGACTCTAGCGAAGGTTCAGGCGAAGGTTCTTCTCAGAGAACTGATATTCTTGCAAAAAGGTGTAAAACTTTCTACAATAGATTACCAACAACTAGCCTGTATATGATGATTTGGTATTTTCTAGAACTCATGGTACTACCAATGATTGATACTTTGGTATTACCTGTATATGATGCTTTGGTACTACTTGCAAATACTTTCTACTTGTAACACGATAAGACTTTTTGAATATAGATCAATGGTAATGAGAATCCTCCTCAAGTTCACCTTGAAGATCTTAACAATGACTTTAATGCAGAAGGAATCTTGATTTTTCAAACTTCCAATTAAGGTACTTTGTCTTTCCTCATGTGTAGGGGTATATTAGATGCTTTGATACTTTAATACTACCTTTATATGATGCTTTAGCACTACCTGTTGGTACTTTCTATCTTCCTGGTACTACCTGTATATGACGATTTCGTACTACCTGCAAGTACTTTATTTCTTTTTGGTACTACCCATGCATGATACTTTGGTACTACCCGTGTATAATTCTTTGGTACTACCTGATGGTACATTCTAAAGCTCTTGGTACTACCAGTGATTGATACTTTGGTACTACCTGTATATGATGCTTCGGTACTACCTGTAGGTACTTTCTACCTATAACACAATAAGACTTCTTGAATATAGATTAGTGGTAATGAGAATCCTCCTCAAGTTCACTTTGAAGATGTCAACAATGACTTTAATGCAGAAAAAATCTTTAAGAATTTCGAGTGAACCAACACTGTATTGAGCTGCACCAGTGTCAGGTACTAATTTCACATATTTAATATTGTTTTGGTACTATTTCTATGTTGGTGAAACACTTTAATATGAAAGATCTGTACTGCAAGAACTTATCGTAAACCAATTTCGATCCTACTGACTACCAAATTAGGTCTTTTATACTAAGTCTCTACGTTTTATTTTAAAATCAACAAAATAGGTATTGTTTAAACTTCTCGTGACCACATTTCTCTATATTTATTTGTGTTCGCAGCCTGCATACAATCCTTTGTGGTCTTTTTGGTACGATTTTAGTGTTGTTTACCAATTGGTGGAATGTAAGCTTTAGGTAGTACCAATTTCACAAAATATATACTATTTTTGTAATGTTTACATGTTCCCGAGACTTTAGACTACCAAAAATGTACTTTCTACCGCTCTGGTACTTTGTTGTTATAAGGAGCTTTTAAATAGCTCTTCGACGTGTTGTGAGGGTGTTTGAAATCACTTACTCTTTTTTTCTCATTTTCTCTCGTTTGATTCGTATTGCTATGAATTTTACACACAGATTATGTTTGGTTTAATGTTCAAGTCCGCTTGGATCAACTTGCGTGGTAATACTTAGACATATTATTATGTTCTTTTAGTAAGCTGTAATGTTTTTAGACCACAGGTCGAGCTGTTCCAAAAATTCAGAAGAGCTCACCCAGAAGTGCAGATATCGCTTAGATGCTTTGAGGCGTTGAAGTCTTATTTTGTCCGGGAACTAAAGGAGCAGTACACCTATTGCTGTGTGTACCATATTCAAATGATATATTTTAAGGAGGCATTTAATCATATGAGACAAAATAAGTTTGGTCATCATGGCAAGGATCATGCCTACACATGTTCCATATGTTGGAAAATTCAGCAATCGGATATTTGCAAAGCAAACCAATTTGTTTGCCCCAACATCAGCAATATGTGAGAATCGCTTTTATGTGCAAAGCCTCCTAATTCAGAATACCATTCAAAAAAATGCTTGTTCGGGGACTGTAGTAAATGCGGCATTTGCACGTTGTCATTATGTCCCTCTGAGACATCAGTGGATAGCAGGGAGTTGTCTGTGAAGATCTTTACAGACGTTGCATCAGGTTTTATTGATGAGGGTGGTCCTATCAAGAAGGGAAAGGATTTGGTAGTGCAAAGAATGCGGAGCAATGCTTTTGTTGACCTGGTTTCAGCACATCTGAAAAACTTCATCAAGCATAACTTTGTATTTTGGTGGCAGTCACAACAATGTAAAGACTGCTTGCTAAAATATATCCCGTGGATCTTTAACACTGTATCCATCTTTAACACCTTTAATACCCCTTCACTCTTAAGCAAAAACTAAAAACCATCTAAAGAGCACAGACTATAACTTTAATAAACTCCACCCAACCATCATTCATACCCTGAAATCAACTTCTCCTACCCTAAAATCAACTTCTCCTACCCCATCTGTGACTCAAAAATCATGCTAAAATTTGGTTGTGAACATTTACAAAGCACCAACATAGGATTTACAGGTTGAAGAATGCCTCGGCCTTTCATCCTTCATCCCAATAAATTAGGAAGCTGCAAATGAAACTCAAAGCCGTTCAAGAATAAAATAGCCATTCAAATCTTTTTGATATATCATATATTGATTTTTTGAATATGTAACATGTACAAAAAATTAGTTGCGGTCTGAGCTGGGCTCTTCAGATCTAGTCTGTAGGGGGGTCGAAGAGGTACGAGTACCTTTCAACCTCAACAAAGTAGTTCACAACAAGAGGGGACATATTGTCCTCACAGTCGAACAAAGGGTTTCTTCTAGTAAAGGCGATAGGGATTCGTGCATGGATTCAGTCCATGAGCCACGGGTTCAAAATCTCCTTCAAATACAAGGAGGCCGTTTCAGCATTGCACTCTACGGAAGGGTCAAAACATTTTATGGCCAAGCAATTCTCATAGTTGTTTTTTAACGACTTGTAGTGTTTATCGTCTACAAGTATGATGTTGGATGCGTCGAACTCTGGCCATAATTTCCATACCTCCCGCAGGTCCTTCAGATATACTCGCACCCCCAGTTTATCCTTGCTGATGTACAGAATCTCCTTGAAGTCTTCATGCCAGATCTCACACTTATTTCGGACAAAAATATTTGTAGAAACAAAAGGTAAATATCAGACATTACCAAAAACTACCCTCACGGTTTTGATGGAGCATATTAACATTACCAAATATTGGTACATAGTACCAAAACAAAGGCAATAGGTACCGTACATTAAGAATTGATATCCAAAATAATTTGAAACAGTTTTAGCTTGGGTCTAAAATACTACCAAAATGTACCAAAATTCAGACAAATGGTATTAAAAGCACAAAATAACTAGTAGAAAGTACCACAAAACCAAGAACACACAAGAATGGAAGAGATAGAAAGAAAGCATGAAGAGTATTAGTCAAAATTCCCGAACCATATGGTTGTATCCTATTCCAGAATGTCACCACAATGCTCCCTCCAATCAGCATGGCCTTCCTTGTGGATGTTCCAAGTCCAACAAAGAACCGTTTATGATACCATGCCTTCAACAGGGAAAAAACAAGGGCTACACTCCTTCCTAGAATTGGAAATGTTGACTATCTTTAACTCCACCAAAAACTCTTTCTTTCTTTTTCTCAAACAACTTGCACACAAACTAACATTGCTGAATTAATACTTTCCATTGAATTTTCGTATATCCCAAACATGGGAGTAAAAGACACACAAATTGTGAGCTCAACTCAATAGTGTTGAAAAAAGTAGTGCCAAAGTATCAAAATGGGATTCATGTAAACATACAATACTACAAAATTCGATGCAAAATAGTTCCAAATATGTCAGATCTAAGCTCTCAAAATAAGGGAAGAACCAAAAGTCCCAATATGTACCTTCAATATGTTCTGCCATAGTACCCAAGAACTCACATGATCGATGTGTAAATAAAGATCAATAGTTTCTACTGATTTTAAGACTTCTAAAACCAATTATTGCTAAAGTAGAGCCAATCTGTTTAAAACTAAAAATAGTCTGTCATACCAAAATTGAAGAATAGAGAACCAAAGCTGGTACTCTGAAACATGTAAAGACTCAGAAATGTGTTATAAGTATAAATCCAGGATTCTCCAGAGTAACAAATATTGTTTTTGGGATACTCCAAGAGTACCAAAGCAATCAGCACCAAAAGAAACTTACTCTTTCCAAGCCCCTTGTGAGCCCAAGCCCTAGCCTCATCGAGGATCTTCTCGCTCCACCCTGGTTTCACACAAAAGTCTTTGGTGCTTATGGTCACAGGAAAACATAACATATGGTAAGAATGCCTGCAGGCAAACATATATGATTCGAGAATAAAGGTGGATTCCACAGACTCGCTGCATGCAATGCAAAACACAAGGGCATGGATATAGCCTGCCCCACCCACCACATGGGGTCTCGGGAACAAAGTGAAATTGTGCCCCCGGCTGATCCTCTCTTGCATGAGGTTCAAAAAATCAATGTGCCCTTGAGCATCCTTCCATTTTGACTCTAGCTTTTTGTATTCACTCTGCAATGAAAATCCGAATTCTTACAAAGTAGCACCAAACAATAAACAATATTACCAAACTATAGCTAGCATTGTATATACTATACAATAACTTCAAAACTATCAAGCATATTCAAAAAAACTACCAAACAAAGCATAAAATTGCCAAATAATACTATAAAACGAATCCAGAAATACCAAAAGTACCAAACAGGATAATAAAAGTATCAAACATTGCATGGAAAATGCCAAACAGTATTAAAAAGGGAATCCCAAAAGTACCAAAAACACCATAAAAGTATAAATCTACGGTACCAAAATCAACACATCTTAAAAATACCAAAAACACCATAAAAGTATAATCTAGAAGTACCAAAAAACAACATAAATATATTAAATCTCCAAAGGTTTCATTATAATGACCACAACACATCCATAAGCTTCAAAAGAACCAAACAGAAAAAGGAAGACTACCAAAAAAATTTACCTCCTCCTCTACAACCTCCCTTCCGAGGGACTGAGCATCTGTTTGCACTTCAACTTTTTTTAGCACGCGCCTTGTCAAAATGAGCTCATCATCCACTTCTTTTATCTCCTCTTCATTGGGAGGAGTGCATGTCCGAAGCTCAAGAAGGCGCTTCTCCAACTCATGAATCTCGTCCTTGATTACTTAGACGACATTGTTCTCACCATGCCTGACCAGCAGTTTTTTCTTTTTCTTTTGAATATTGTCCTTCAATTTTGACAGCCTTGCAAACATCCACCCTAATCTTTCTACGACTCTCTGATTCATCGCCTCCACCTCAGGCATATATCTTGGAGGGGAAAGAGTAGCGTGGGACACAGTGTCCTCACCTCCAAACTTGCTGGAGTACTCTCTCTTGCCTCTAACTCTTGTTTGCCCACTATGAGAGGGGTCGTTAGCCCTGCTCCAATTTTCCAATTTTTTCTGTAGGCCATCCTTCTTGCTGATGCACATTGCAATCACATTCTTGCCAAATCTCGCCCCTGCTATCTTTGAGAGGTAAGGTCCAATTTGGCGGCCTTGTAGCACTCAAAGACATAGCATTTGGCGAATCTGGTTGTCATTTCGCCATAGGATGGAGAAGCTTGGTACACCTTGTGGACAGCAGATGGTAGTCATCCACAAACACCATCAGCCACTGACTGTCTGGCAGATCATTGTCTAGCAGGTCTTTTGCCAGCTTGCCATCTAGGCTCAAGCCATACTCTTCATGAAGCTCCTCGGCTGAGTAGCAGAACTTCCACAGGATCGGGAACTCATCCATTTTGTTTTGTCCTGCAAAACAGATTGTTAATTTTAACACAAACTATTCACTATAAATCCTCACATAGAAAATACCAAATAACCAAATAAAATACCAAAAGAAGCAACATAAGCAGTTTTTTAAAACTAAAAGCTATGTAGAAGAACCTGCTAAAGTACAAAAGCAGCTAAATTTTCAAAAGTACTAAATTAAGGACCAAAATCTGCTGATTACTACCAAAGTACTAGCTAAGTACAAAAGTACCAAAAGCAAAAAAAAATCAATAAAAGTACCAAAATTAGTACTACTTAAATACCATATGTAGCAAAAAAAATATTTAAGTACTAAATTAAGGACCAAAATCTACTGATTACTACCAAAGTACCAGCTAAGTAAAAAAGTACCAAAAGTACCAAAAGCAGAAAAAGTACCAAAGTACCAAAATCAATAAAAGTACCAAGATTAGTACTACTTAAGTACCAGATGCAGCTACAGAAATATTTAAGCACCAAAAGCAAATAAAGTACCTAGCTAAATAAGCACCAAAATAAGATAAAGTACCAAAGTTCAAATTTAACTTTGAAAATTCAGACTCTAAGTCTAATATGAAAATTGGCCTCAATTGCCAAATATACAAATATGACCAAAATGACAAAATTAGTTGAAATTTCTCACACTCCCTCTTCAACTAGTTTTAGCATAGACTTTGAGAACACTCCAAGTGAAGTCCTATGTTTCATGAACAAGTCATTTTCCAATGCTTTGGTGAAGATACACATTCTCTTGAGGGCACATGTTGAAGCTCGACCTCCTTTGCCAAGACTTGCTCTCTCACAAAGTGATATGCCACCTCAATATGCTTTCTCCTACCATGAAAGATAGGATTGGTTGCCAACTTTTGGGCTGATAGGCTGTCACAAAAGATTATTGGCCTCTTTGAAAAATCTAGCAAGTGAGGATCCTTGATTATCTTCTTGATCCATACCATCTCTTTTCTGGAATGAGTAAGTGCTTTGTACTTGGCCTCACTAGATGACAATGAGATAGTGGCTTGTTTCTGTGACATCCATGACAATTCCTTTGATACCTGATGCAGTTCCAAAGGTCACAAGATTTTTTTCGCTATAATCCAAATGTTACGGATCTTATAAAGAAAGGGTTGCAAAGACTACTTGAAGCCGACTAATCTCAAGGCTTTGAACAAAGTGACATGAAAGGATCACTTTCCGTTACCCTTTAATGAAAGCATATTGGACTGACTTGTTGGACCGGAAGCATATGGTTTTCTGGATGGATTTAGTGGTTACAACCAAGTTTGCACCTGCGGAAAATAGCTTTTGCAATAGAATGGGAAACTTATGCTTATAAAGCTATGCCATTTGTGTGAAATTTCAGAGAAATAAAGACCAAGAATGGATCTAGATCTAATCCTCAAGAGGTGTTGGAAGCTAGATTACATGATCTACTAATCAACCAATGATTAGATCTAGAATTAGATCAATTTCCCATCAAAAATCTAGCAAGAACAACAAGCAAATGATTAAAGTTGAGACCTACTGCCTTCACACGTGTGAAGAATAGTACCTGTACGGACTTACAGTAGAGAGTGAAGTACACAAGTGTTAGAAAGCAATAGAACCATAAAATCACAACACAAATATGAGAATACTCAAGATATGCCTCCAAAACCAAGATCTTGCCTCATTGATCTCTCAAAGTGGATCCATCATGGATTAAATACAAAAATCATCATACTCTCTCTCTAAGCCACTTCCAGCACGTGTGAGACAGGTCATAGTGCTTATCCATATCCACTTTGGCTAAGATTCCATTAATTTTCCACATCATCATTGGTGGCTAGTGTTGACCTTCTAGATTCCTACAAATTAGGAGATAGATCCTACAATCTAGGAGATTTGACTTTGGACATGTATGAAAACTATATACAATGGATCTGAACTTTCTATATGATATTTCACACATGGGAGACCACTCCTACCCATGTGATATAGCATTTTCTACCACTAGAATGGTGCCAAGTGTCATAATACTACTAAACTAGTTTTTGGCCAATTTAGCCACTAGTTTCCAAATTAAATGATATGTACAACCTTTATGATCTATATAAATGACTAAGGCATAGATTTCACATGTGGGAACAGGCTCCACACATGTCTAATGATGATAGGTACTACTCATTATGGTATTTACAAGATTTAACCAAGTTAGCTTTTGCCAATTTTAACACTCCTCCTCAAAACTAACTTGATACATCTATGGTACATCCATTTACAACACTTAAGGCTGATCATTGCAGGTTCATAGGTGTGAAGATCAGCCAATGAGTTTGATGAAGATCCAAGATCACCATATCCATGATAGTGCCTCCTTGATGTTGACTTCTTTGATGAACTTGAGAGCTTTGCACCACTTGATCACTTTTTCCATTGATTTGTTCCATCCTTGAAACATATGGTTGATCCAAAAGCTCCTCCTCCTTAAAAATAGCTGAAATTCCATGAGAAAATAAAGAGTCCTTCTTGACTCATAAGGATCACAAAGATCCAACATCATGTTACCAAGATCTCGAGAATTAGGCTCATCAACATTGGCAAGACTATGCATGCTATAATAACCAAGAGTTCGCATCATATCTTCATGCTTGATTTCCATTCTAATCTCAGATCTAATGAGGCTAAATACTTTATTATGGAGATAAGTGTCCTTAGAGGATGATTCACTTACTCTCATAAAGATTTTACAATTTGCCTCAATACATGAAAAAAGACAAATTTTCACACTATGAGTGAGCAAATCACTCTTGCTCTTGCAAGATTCAAGAGCATACATTTGATGAAATAACCATTTGCTTTCTAATTGATCTAAAATCAATTTGAAATCGTTAAGAACATCAACTATGTTCTCAAGAGAGACACCATACTCAACTAGTATTGCTTTACTCCAACTTTGAGTTGCAAAAGTCTCACCACAGCAAATTGATTCACCAAATGACATATGAGAAGAAAGCATAAGATGTATACCACTTGAAATGTGCTCCTCTTTCCCTTGAAATGTGAGCCATATGAGCTCAACCATGTCTCTTGATATTCTTCCTGGAATCATAACTTGAGAAGGACTCTCCTCCTCAATCCTTGGCACACTTGAACCTTGAGATGACTCCTTAAGATCAACTTCTTTGTGCTCCTCCTTGATGAAAATCCGAGACCTCCATGTCTCATAATGATCACAATAAACATGACCATACATTGTGCACTTTCTATAATCAACAATATTACTTATGCTAGAACCATAAGTTCAAAAATCACCAGAACTTGACATGATTTTTCTAATATTGAAATCAAGAACTATTTCCATCTCAATAAGGCTAACTACTTGCTTATGGATATAAGTGTCCACTTTGGATGCTTCACTTATTCTCATAAGAAGTTTACAACTTGCCTTTAAAATTGAAAATTTACAATTTTCAACATTATGAATGAACACATCATTCATGATCTTATTGAAACCAAAAGAAAATACATCATGAAGACATTTCCATTTCCTTGTCTTTATACTCAATGTAAGTTTACAAGAAAAACATGCTTTGCTATCTATTAAGGCATCACACTCAACTAGTATTGCCTTAATCCACATTTGAGATACAAAAATCTCTTCAAAGCAAAATAGTTCTTCAAAAGATGTCATGAGAGCATAAATGGAACTATTTTCATTTTGTGATTGCTCCTCCTTAATTTTGCTTGGTTTCTCTTGGATCATAACAATAACTTTGAACTTATCCAAAGTTCCAAACAAAATGCTTTCCAAGAACATGAAATAAATCCAAGTGACACTCATGAAAGAAACATCTTTCTTTGCATCTTGAACCAAACAATGCACTTCCAAATGAAAAACTTCTAGAGGTTTGAAATGTGTGGTGATGGACTTTTGAAGACAACTCTTGTAAGTCCTTGTGAGACTCCAAGCCTCATGCATCTTTCCACAAAGGAAACACATTTCCTTGGATTTGTCCTTCTTTCCTTTGCATTTTTCACTTGAAGCTCCATCCTTCACTTCAGCCCCTTTGCTTTGGTTCTCCTTTAATGAATTGGTCTTCATTTTGTAGCATCTTGAGACAAAATGATCTTTCTTGCCACAAAGGTTGCATTAAGGATCCTTACTTGCCTCCAATAGGTTGCCACCTATTGATGCCATGATGAGGAAGTAAAACTTTGTGATATGACTTTTCAAAATGTAATTTGTGACTTTCAAGAAACTATATTTGGACACATTCAACAATCTAGAAGGATCTACACGAGACAAATTTTGAATCATATCTCTTTTCAACCTAGTCAATTGGAAACTAATCTTTGCTTTGATCACTAAGACAAAAGCACTCTATTAAATCACAAAAATCAGATCCAAACACCCCTATTGGACTCAACAAACACCAATGACTCTTTCTTTTGAGAGTTGGAATGGATTTGAAAATATTTGACTCCTAGATTTTCCTTTTCTCTTGACTAGTTCACTCAACTTTTGATATTCTTGAACAAAGGATGGGTTTTGTTTCAAATACTTGAAAATCAAACTTAATCACTTTTTTTGGACTCACTCTTGACCCAAATAATCTCACTCTTGAGATTTTCATTGAATTTGATTTGATTTGACAACAAATTAAACCACTAATTTTCACAAAAAAAAAATGATCTACACTAGATCACATAAACTTGACATGTATACTTGATTCAAACACACAAAGATCAGATCCAATCACCCCTTTTGGAATCCTCTTGACCCAAAGAATCTCACTCTTGAGATTTGGAATGGACATGAAATGGTTTGATAACAATCTATGTCAATAATTTTTCACTAAGCTTAAAAATTAGACATCTAGAGATTCACAAAGATCCCAACCATGTATGAACACTCAAATATGGACTCTTCCTTGTTCTATGCTCCCAATGGGATCACAACTTGACCCTCACCCTCTCACAAAGAAAGTTGAATTAGAACTTATTTGAGTTTCATACATACAATGTCAAATTGTGCTCAAAAATTGAATTCATTCACCCCTATTGGACTCCACCAAGTACCAATGACTCTACCTCTTTAGAGTTGGAATGAAATTCAAATTTTAAAAAATGTGATACTTCTCTCTCACTAAGATATGTGCTTACAAAGAGCTAATGCCACTTAGCAAGATTTGATCACAATGAAGAAGACAATTTTTCCACCAAAGTCAAGAAATGAGTTACTAGAACTTGCCCTCTACAAAGGAAGGAACTCTTAGGATTTTTGGATCAAACACTACACATGTGACTCACACACCTCTATGACTCTCTTTCAAGCCAAACAAAACTCAAATCTTTGAGTAGGAGTGGAACAATGTGACTTAGATCTCAAAAAATCACTTCTAGAACTCTCCAACAATGCTTATCACTTGTATTGGTAGATTTTGCCTTTATGAGTGTTTGTGCTCTAGAAATTCACTTAAGATTTCACTTGGAGGACTTATCCAAGGCTGACTTCTAGAACTTAGATGCTTCTAGTCTCAACCCTTTCACTCTTGAACACATCTAGAATGAAGATACAATGGATTTCAATATCTCTCCTTGCAAATCACTCCTTAATCTATGGTTTTTGGCAATCTTTCACTCTCAACTTTAATGCACACCCAAAGCATCTGAGAATCAGCTTTAATGTACTGTAATAAAGATTCAAATCATCTATATGATTGATCTATACCAAGAACAAATCAAAGGAATAGAAACAATGCATTACAAAGCTTGAAAAATGCACTAGATTGACTAGTTTTGGGTGTATGAGGCATTAAATGCACCAAAACTGAATTTTATTGCTCAAAACAGGTTATGTACGGCCTCACACGTGTGGAAAGTACACTTGAAGCCCACAAAAATATTTGGTACAAATATAATGATTCTATCTATCTATTCAAACTCGCTACCTCAAGATTAGCTAGTTTCCAAAAACTTGCTAGTTTGGGTGTATGAGTAAGTATAGCATCAAACTGAAAATAGCTCCAAAACTGGTACTGTACGGACTCACACGTGTTAAAAGTACCCCTGCAGTCCACAACTAAGTTTTATGCACAAATATCAAGGCTAACTAACACTTCAAACTCGCCCACTCAAAATTAGTGAGTTTTCTCAAAAAATTTGCCAATCTGGGTGTTGTTTAGATCAATGCTTTAATCTCTTGTACTTGGCTCTGATACCATGTGAAATTTCAGAGAAATAAAGACCAAGAATGGATCTAGATCTAATCCTCAAGAGGTGTTGGAAGCTAGATTACATGATCTACTAATCAACCAATGATTAGATCTAGAATTAGATCAATTTCCCATCAAAAATCTAGCAAGAACAACAAGCAAATGATTAAACTTGAGACCTACTACCTTCACACCTGTGAAGAACAGTACCTGTACGGACTTACAGCATAGAGTGAAGTACACAGGTGTTAGAAAGCAATAGAACCATAAAATCACAACACAAATATGAGAATACTCAAGATATGCCTCCAAAACCAAGATCTTGCCTCATTGATCTCTCAAAGTGGATCCATCATGGATTAAATACAAAAATCATCATACTCTCTCTCTAAGCCACTTCCAGCACGTGTGAGACAGTCATAGTGCTTATCCATATCCACTTTGGCTAAGATTCCATTAATTTGCCACATCATCATTGGTGGCTAGTGTTGACCTTCTAGATTCCTACAAATTAGGAGATAGATCCTACAATCTAGGAGATTTGACTTTTGACATGTATGAAAACTATATACAATGGATCTGAACTTTCTATATGATATTTCACACATGGGAGACCACTCCTACCCATGTGATATAGCATTTTCTACCACTAGAATGGTGCCAAGTGTCATAATACTACTAAACTAGTTTTTGGCCAATTTAGCCACTAGTTTCCAAATTAAATGATATGTACAACCTTTATGATCTATATAAATGACTAAGGCATAGATTTCACATGTGGGAACAGGCTCCACACATGTCTAATGATGATAGGTACTACTCATTATGGTATTTACAAGATTTAACCAAGTTAGCTTTTGCCAATTTTAACAATTTGGACTTTGTAATGCACCTAGTTCATTTCAAAGAGTGATGTAGTTTGCCTTCAAGGACTACTTGCAGAAATTCCTTGAAATCTACTTGGATGATCTCGAAATTGTCCTTGGACATGCGATATCAAGACATGGCATTGCTACGGATTATTCCACAATCAAAGTCATCGTGGAGCTACCACTACCAAGAACAATTCGAAGAGTCTACATTTTTATGGGTCATGCAAATTACTATCAGATATTTATTCTATTCTTTGCAGATTTAGCAAGACCTATATACAAATTGACTATTGTCCCAATTTAAGGCATTGGAAGCATTTGAAAATTTGAAGAAAGCTTTATCTTCTCCATCGATACTATGAGCTCCAATTTCGACAATTGAGTTTCATGTTCATACTGATGTGCTACGAAGAATGGATGATATTTTGCGAAGATGTGTTTTGTCGCATCAAGTACTTGAACTAATCTTGTCTTCACATGATGGCATGGGCGGAGGACATTTTCAACAGGTATCACTGTTCACAAACTTTTACAATCAGGGTGTTGGTGGCCTACACTTCATAATGATACAGAAAATTATATTCAGTCATGTGATGGTTGTCAATGAGCATGTCATCCTACATGACAGAGTTATGAACCTTTACACCTAGTTTTATCGCAAGCACCATTATATGACCAAGTGGGTTGAAGCAAAAGCAGTTCAAGTTGCAGATGCAAAATCCACTGCTAAGTTCCTTTGTGAGCATATTATTATTAGGTTTGGAAGTCCTATTGAGATGGTAAGTGATCGCAGAACACATTTTGTGAATGAAATGATAAAGTGTCTATTGGAAGACTTTTTTGTTTTTCATTGGTTTAGTACTCCGCATTATCCGAGGGGTAATGGTTGTGAGATATTTCAACAAGTTTAGTCATATTTTGGTAAATTGTCAATTGAGACCAAAACTCATTTTAGACTTAGAGATAAACTTTTTGAAGTTATATTAGTTTAAAATACATTCAATAAACACTTTTTGAAAGTGTGAGAAAGTTGGTAGTCGAGTTTGAAAGAGATTCAAATTTGAACTTTGGGTACATGCAAAGTAGGGTTTGGACCTGTTATATATTGTTGTAACTCATGGAGAAAGGGATCTTTACTTTTCACTCTCTCATTTCATCATTATACATAGTTCTCTTTGGGTACTACTACTCATTGGTGCACTCTCATGATGTTATCCTGCAATTCTATGTGTAGAATGATCATTTATTGATATTGAAGGAGACAAGCAAGTAAATGGTCATCGTTCACATTTATGGTTTGGTTGCTATAATTTTTTAGAGATTTCAAAGTTTGAAACATGGAGGAATCATTTCATTCACATTCTATTTGGTTCTTCATGTTCTAGTTATATCTTGATGTGTAAAATTGATGTAAGTGGTTCCACACGTGTGAAATACAGTAGAATACTATAATTTTATATAAAAAAAAAAATCTATATTTTATGTTTTGTTTCATGTTTGATCAGTATCTCTTAGAGTTTGCATCTCATTTTGTATGTAGATGCTGATTTTTCTGCATTGGCAACATTGTTGGTTTGCTCCTTTTTTAACCAAAGATCAGGGACATGGATTTGGATCTTGAATGATCTAAAGTCATTAATAATGATCAAGCTTTTTTTAGCTTTTTAAAGGCTTCTAACGCCTCTACTGTCCAAATAGGAACAATAGTCAGTTTGTATATAGGTCGTGCTAAATCCGCAAAGAAGATAATAAAAATTCGATAGTAGTTCGCATGACCCATAAACACATAAACTCCACGAATTGTTGTTGGTGGTGGCAATTCCACAATAACCTTGATCTTAAAATAGTCTGTGGCAATACCATGTCTCAATATCACATGTCCAAGCACAACTCCGTGGGAAACCCATATCTGACATTTTTCTGGATTTAGAGAAATCGGATATTTGCGGCATCGTTCAAATACTTTCTCCAATCGATCCAGGTGGTCTGTATCTGTACTATGGACTCCCATGACATCCAAGTAACTTTCAAGGAATTTCTGCAGATAATCTTTAAAAGCAAATTGCATTACTCTTTGGAATGAACTTGGTGCATTATAGAGTCCAAACGGCATTTCTTTGTAAGCATAGGTGCCCCATTCTGTTGCAAAAGCAGTTTTGTGGCGATCAACAGGTGCAATCTTACAATCACCACAGCACAATGTCAAGTGCAACAAGACAAGACAACAGAATTGCACTCCACAAACTGTATATTCAACTGATGAGTGCTTAGATAGGGTAGAGAGAAAATAGGACCTAAAAATAGCATGTTTTTTATTGTTTTGGAATCTCAAAATCTTGATCCCTAATTAGGGTGGACCAAGTGGATCTTTAGGTTAGATGTTAGGGTTAGGTTGTGATGAATGCATAGAAGCCCTAATATGCTTAGCAGATTTGAGCTCTACATGTATAAATATGTGATGGGATTTCCATTCAATTATGAGCAAAATCAAGATTTTCCTTCTTGACTAGTTTGAGTCTGATTTGATTGATGAATGCTATTGGCATATGATGTTTTATGATCATTGCATGCATTTGAAGTTGCAGGTACATTACACAAGCAGCAGTGGGCCGTACATTCACACGTGTAAAGAGTTTTGGAGCTAATTCATGGAGTTCAAGCCAGGATAAGCTAGAAATCAATGCATTGATTAGTAATCTAGCTTCTAGATCTTATTGGATTTTAAGTAGGTGCTTTCTCCATCATTTCTAAGATCAATTGGGTTTATTTTACTGCATTTTTCACACTAGCAACCAGGAATACATAGTAGATCCATACAAGATTAATTGTGGCGCACATATGAGAATAATTTCACTATGACCCAATACAAAACACATACGTTCTATCTGGTAGATTCCTCCAGAATCCCCATATGTTACTCTCATATCTCACTGAGAATCTTGTAACTCAGCTACAAAAGAATCCCTTTTTTTCGTGAGTAAATAACATATTTGGAAAATCTTTGAGACTAGGGATACATCCTCTCTCACGAGTTTTTCAACCCACTTACAACTTTGTATCAAATTTCCCTCATTAATCCCTCCATGATCCTAGTATTTTAACTAAGATTAGGTTGATTTTACATAGACATCCCAATGATCAAATTCACTTCTATCCCTCACAACCTAGGATTAGTGACTTTTGATCTTATTTAGTACTACTTATAATGATTTCCAATTTCAATCCATCTCTAGTTCTAGATTGTTCCAACACAATCCCTAGAGGATCTCTCTCAACTTTGTGCAACTGATAAGTCCTTACAATAGAATCTTACGCATCACTTCACCCCTCCTTTTAGAAGAAATTTCCAATTTCTTATAAAGTTTGCTAGAGAGATGACAAATGAAAATACCAGAAATGTGAAAAGTCAATAATAACAACCTCCCAAACAAGATTCACTTTTATTATACCCAAGACTTTTCTTCTAGATATTCTCAACAGGAGTGACATTAATTAATGATACAATGAGGATACCTCCTGATGATGATCCATTTATTGACTTTCCTAGTGATGGACACGAGGATACACCTCATGATACTACTACTCAACCTCAAAAGACAGGTTGGAGAGGTAGAGACAAACACTTTGGTGCAAGAAGGATTGAAGTTGCAAGTGATAAACGCAAGGAGAAAGATGTACTATGGAATACATTTTTACCAGGAAGCCGATCACCTGACAGGAAGCTCCCTAAGTGTTTTGAGAGATTGATGGAGAGCTGCGACATGGATGACTTTCCAGGATCATCTAGCCAGGGAGAGCTACGAAGATCAACAAGACTATGGAGCCAAATCGCCCAACCAAACCTGGATCAAACCTAGATCTAGCAATAGCAATACCATGTGAAAGCAAGAGGAGAAGAGAGAAACTGGTAACCTGAACCCAAGTTGTCGACAAGATAACCCCTACCTCAATATATAGAGAGTAGATTCATGTGCATGAACCCATGCAATCCCCATGTAGGTCAACTATAAATAGGTCACATCTCTTCATGCAGTCCTCCTGCCTATATCTGCCACACGTACATGCACTACTTTATATGTCTCAATTAGAGTGTATGGGTCCTCTCAAGGTTCCTCGACATGGAATTAAATCTTGGCGTGGCTAACAAACTCGAAGACCGGAGGGCTACCATATTAGGACTATTCCATGTCCTTAATCAAATTTGGCCATGACAAGAGTGCTTTTCTTCTTCTTCATTTAGTGGCTACTCATCCTCAACCTCATTCATTTCATAGCATAAAGTGTCTTCCTCTTATTCAATAGGCATTGAAAGGGATGTATGTTTAGAAAGCAAAAAAGTAAAGACCATCTCACTTGAAATGATCTTTAATTCTATGTTCAACAAATTCTCTCTACGCTGCTCCTCAGCTATCAAGATTTTGTAGTGATTTTGAGATAGATTATTCAAAAATCTCTTTAGCCTAGCGACAAATGCTCTATCACCCTTCCATATGTATGCTAGTAAATTGTATGGAATCCATGCAATATCATAATCAGAAACTCTTACATTATACGGAAATAGTGTTGTATTCTTGTAGTCTGCAATTCAACATCTAGGACTGATCAGTTTCTCATTCCAATTCAATATGAAGTTTTGAGTCTCATGCCTCCCAGTATCAGCAGAAGAACATAGATGAAAAGAAGCCATTGGATGAAAGAGATAAAAAATTATCAAAGGTCTACGTAGCTTATGATTTGAAAGGCTCCACTCTATCATTTGGTATGTAAAATCACTAGAGAGAATCACAATCATTTTATAGTTTCCGCTATAAAGGTCCTTCAAGAAGCTTGTGAAGATTTTCAAACTCAATCTTTTGAGGATTCCTTCCTACTTGCTTGCTATCCATGAAAAAGACGTGTCATCATTATGCCTAAAGATTTTTAACTTCTATTCAGAAAATGAGATAGATATTCTGGTCTTCACAGGGGTGAGGCCTTTATGACTCATCCACCTCCAATGGATAAAAGAAACCTTCCCACATGGATGACTTGTAAGCAATTGAGACCAAAGCAATCCCAACCCCTTGATAAACTTGAGACATTCAAAGGGAAGGGAATACGTAGTAAGAGGATAAGAAAAGAAAATACAAATAAAAATGAAATCTTTGAATCTGAGAGCTCGACAAGAACCGATATAGAGAAACGCATTTTAGAAGAGGTTTCAAATAGGGCTGTAGATATTGTATTTTCACTACTTTATAATCATGGTTAGCACAAATGCCTGAGAATAGCATAAATAAATTGAATATTCTAGTACATAGTCCTTATGATCCTACTCAAGATTTTTTTGAATCCGATTACTATAATGAATATGAAAAAATTATTGGTAAGAAAATACTCAATGGTTACTTTTCTCTAACTATTCCAAAAATTGATTATATATTACAATTTCATGATTTCGATTATGACGTACTTAAGAAGAAAAGAGAATATGTAACAGATGTCATAATTGATGGTGGGCTGGTGTTGTTGCAATATGTAATCAGTCAAGATTCAAGAAAAAAATGTTTTATCGTCACTGGTCTTTCTGTAGAACAATATCTCATGCACAACGATAACGTGGTGAATTTTTTATACAATGCAGTCTAACTGCAAAACTATTCGTGGTTCCTTATGCATTCAAATAAGTATCATATTGAGCTTTATCTGTTGTAGTGAAAGCTTTACTTTGGTAACATGTCAAAAAGGTGATCAATAATATAATATTTGTTTTGCAGGCTGCATTGGAGTTTAAATATAATCTCCATGGCCACTATTGACGATGGAGTGGTGAAACATGTTTGCATAAAACTGAATTCTTGTAAAAAGACTCACAAATTTTTTGATAAACAACTTATGATTCTTTAAGTATTGCCAACTTCAGCCACATTTGTTGCCAGACCAAGAATAATATGAATAAAGGTATCATCATTAATGATGAGTGTATTCAAAATTTTATTTAAATAGACCTGAAATGAAAATGATCTAATATTTACTTTTGCTATACAAACTCGCCAACAACAATATGCATTTAGTTGCGGGTGGTTTATGCTCTATAATGCAAAGAGACTTTTTGAGTGGTATAATTTTCAACAAGATACAGTTGCTATCGAGCAATTGAGCATCATGAGTTCTTCTTATCGTTTTTTCCATCACAAACCAATTTATGGCATAAAAGGTTCACTCATTTGATCCTAGGAAGCCTAAGTTATATGAAAAAATTGGAGATGGTGAAACGATTGCCTACGTTGGAAGATCAATTGAAGACAATCTACGAATTATGCATTTATAGGAAGCAGCATTCAGAGAAATTCAAGTGTGGTGGAGTTCTGAGGGCAACGAACATCTTGGATCTAGTCCACAGATCTATATGGATCCATGAGGACAATGTCTAAATAGATGATATATTGTCTCGTAACACTGGATTTACTTTTTGAAAAAGACATCTAATGCTTTTGCGACTTTCAAAGCTTCAAAGCAATGATTGAAAATCAAACATGTAGGAAGATCAAGACTCAATCATTCATCATGTGAGAGTTTGATGAAGATAAAGATGAATGACATACAAATCATAAAAATAAAAATTCAATTCGTGCTAACTCGTGTAACATGGCGTTTTATTTATTTCTTGTTAAAGATCTTGTCGTTTATTGCTATTCTCGTTTTAAAGTTTTCTCAGATGAATCAAGCATTCAAGATTCGAGTTTGTCTCCTAATTGATGCAAAGTCTTGATGTAGCATGAGCCTATACATAAGACAAAGTATGTGTGTCTTGATAATGGAATAGTAAAGGTACGCATTATGCCGCTTTAGCTTGGATGAAACTTGAAAGTGGAGGTTGGGCGAGGCGGTGAAAGAAAGTCAACATTGGATGATCTTCGCTGCCTTTTCGTGATAAATGAAGAAAACAACCAAAGTCCAGAGTCCAGACGCGTATTTTCTTGCCACTGAAATACTCAAATTCCAGGCTACCGACAGCTGACATGAGAATATAAGAAATCAAAAACTGCAGGAGGTTACAGCCTACAGGTCCCACCTGCTCCGGTTGCAAAGGCTATATGTACAGTGTAACAAAGTTCCTCCAATAAGATGTAGCATGAGTTGTAGCAAATGTCACACTGTAATAAGCATGACAAAATCACACTTTCGGCTTCGGCATGTTGCCTGCTGCGGACTTCGAAGGTGTGCTCCTGGGAATCAAATTCAATGCTTCAAAGAGTGTACATGTATCAACATGGAAAAGATAGTCTAAGAGCCACGCCTCAGCTTTCAGGACTGTTTCTGCGAAGAATCATAGCTTTTCAGCAAATCGGAAATAGTGTGCGCGATCGTGTAATAGTTAGTAGTTCTAACTCTTAAGCTTAAACGTAACTTCTGGCTCGATTTTTTTAGTTGAGCTGGCTGGTGGAGAGGCTGAGAGCCGGATTGTTTACAACTTCACGGTCATTTAGAAATGAAATAGATCTCTTCCTTTTTTCAACTCATTCTGCAAGTATGGTCTATTCTGATGGGAAGCTCTACTCCAATCTCCAGCTAGCATGAAAGGAAGCATGCATGCTTAAGGTATGCGCCGTGCGGAACTTTGTTTGCTTGTTGTAAACGTTGATGAGCATCAATCCACGTAGCCCAGCAATCAGCGTCATCAATGAACAACAAACAGCCTAGCTCACTAGTGTCTTACAAGGCATCATCCGCTTGACTCTTGACTCACTCAAGATAGTTAGGCTACAGCCTACAACAGTCCTCCGTTAAGTCTTCCATTGATCTACTTCCTGTCATGTCATGTCATCTTGCTGTCATGTCATGTCATGTGATGAGTTCTAGTGGAGTAAATTCCACAAATGGGTACATATAAGAGACAGAAAAATCTTATTAGAGTAGTCATCTAATAAGTGGTTGGCAGTGTTCACTGTTCAGGAAAGTTGGCATACTTCAAAAATGGAAGCGGCATCTTTTTTCAAAAACTGGCATGGCAAAAATTGTACAGGATTTCTTATGTCATAAATCTTGGGTTTCATAAAGGAAAATCGGCAAGTAAGAGCTTGTCACTCAACAGAGGCCGAAGAACTTTTTCACATATCGGTTTTTGGAGGGACCCGAACACTGGTGGTTGGGTTGGTTAGAGCTTGAGACTTCTTGTTTGAAAGTGGGAGCTAGATTCCAATCCACCACATAAATGAGAACATACAAAGAGTAAAAAAATCTAGTACTAGAGACTCCATGTGAGCTCATATGTGTCAACCATATTTCTAATGATCATATGCCCAACTAGGTCCTAAATTATCTCTTCTTCAAAAGTCTTTGCCATTGTTGAGAATCCTGGATTATGTAGGCTTGTCATGAATAAAAATTCACCACACAAATGAGAACATACAAGAGGATATAGTCTATTACTATTCGTTCCATGTCAGATTGATATCAATCCACCATGTTTCTAAATTTGTATGCCCAATTATGGCGTAAGTTAAGTTTTTTTTTTTTTTCAAAATTGATACCACAAAGGCATTGCCACATATTTCTTAAAAAATGTAATTGTCTAAGATTGCAAGGTAATTATCTATTTCTAGATCCTAGTTGTATTGGATCCCTAGCATAATGGTTAGCATTTCATTTTCTTACCTCAAGATTTGAACTATATTCAAAGTGCTAGATATATGACAACAATAAAATTACATGCGTGATATGATCATGTGAACGCAAATAGATTATTATTATTTGATTATTGTTGGTGGTGATGATGTTGATGCATCATGCAAATTGAGAGCCTAGGGATGCATGTAATAAAAGAGATACACTAGAATTTTTGCTATTTAGGGCATGCATAAAGGTGTATTTAAAGTATGGACATGCAAGCAAAAGACATGTGGCCATATGGCATTTTTTACTTGCACATGTGAACAATCTTGACCCAATTATGTGTTGACATGTGGTGTTGACTCGCACATGTGATCGTACATGACTAGACAACTTCAAGCCTCCACATTTGTACTTGATTCCTCTCATGTTGACATTAGTCGTGTTCTTATTAACACCCTTGAGAGGGAGAGAGATCTCAACCATTAGAGGAGTTTTGAGTTCCAAAAAGACCCTTTAAGAATTCGTGCAAGATGCCTTTTTTATTATTAAAATATTATAACACTAATACTTTTGACTTGCCATAACTTTTTAATTGTAGCATAGAAGTATGTTCTCTAACATATCATTGGAAAGCCCTTGTTGAGTGCTTTCCAATGCACAAACTTCGCTAAATTTGGACTTACCACTAAAAAGTTATGCCATTTTTAGTATGGAATCAAAATGTGGACTCAAAAAGTTACGTTACATAGATTTCAAATTTGAGTGTTTTGATTGGTCCATGTGTAAGAAAATTTTGAGAAAAAATATAAAAGGAATCTTTACAAAGGGTCTGTTTTGGATTTAGAACTCCTCTAATGAATGTAGATATTGAGAAAACAAGAGAAGCCAATAATGGAATGAGTTCTTTCTTACATAAAGAAAATTTTAATGTACAGACCAAGGTCTTTTTTGTTTTTTGGAAAAAAGAACATTAATGATGATGTATATATTACTACTGCCGATCTTGGCAAAAAAATTTATTATAGAAAAGATGAAGTCCTATGTCTATTATCTAGTGTTGTCACTAAATTAGTGGATATCATATATTTTGAGTCTAATGACTTAATGTCTGGTGTTAACCACAAATAAGATGTTGATCTTTTCACTGGTGAGGCTTGTCTTCAAAAAGCAATATCAAATATTCATGAGCATGGATAGAGTATACCCTCTACAAAAGAAATTAATTACATTCCAATCACAAATGGGACTACTTGCTCCATCAACAATGCATTTTACAAGTGACTCTTCTTATATTGGGGGTCATAATACAGATAATCCGGATCTGGTCATGGGAGATAATGAAGAATTCATAAGTTTATCTTATTTGAATCACAAATTTTTTCAAGAAACATGGTTACTTGATATGTCTTTTTGTTTTGTACAGACATTTGGCCATAATTCATGTATATAGTTCAAAATAGATAAAAGGATAAGTGCGAGGGCTCTAGCATCCTATGTGTGTTAAGTCCAACCTGATGAGCACATCATTATTTCATTAATAATTAGAAATAAAAGTGACTTTAAGGCCATTCGGATTTAAATTAAATTAGAGGCCTAAAAGTCAAGTTAGATGAATAAAAGGTGTTTTCCACCTATTTTGAAATTCAAGTGTAGGGAAGTAGAAATCGGCCAATAGCCAATAGGATCAAATGCCTCATTCTTCATTATTAATTTTGACTCATTGTACTTCACTTAAATGTTTAACCAAAGAAAGTTGGAGAGTCTACCATTTTGACAATTGGATATTCTTGTTTTTTCTTCCTCTATTTCTAGACTCTCGTGTTATTTGGATTTGGTCTTCATTGATATTCGATTATTCTTGAATTTGTTTTATTTGTGAGAGAGAGAGAGAGAGAAAAGGAAAAATCTCCTCTATTTTTGTGCTTTTCAAAATGAGAATCCACCTAATGGTGTTGTCTATGATGGTATCTTACTAGTTGTTCGATTGATAATTAAGGATTTTTGCCCAAAATGGTTGGGGCACCAGCCCGATGTCTACAACAAATGGCCCCTATGCTTGTTGCATTGACGAACGGAAAAGTTTTGTACATTTGAGAGATTCTACACGAGTGATGAGACATCACGGTTGGGTTGGTGGCTGGTGCAAAAAGTGCAAAGAACTTTCTCTTGAACTCGTCTGGTGAAAAAAGTGTGAAAAGTGCAAAGGGGTTTGAAGTTTGAACTCCCTCGTGAACTCATCTGGTGTGAAAAGTGTGAAGGGGTTGAAGTTTGCTCTCCCTCTTGAACTCAACTATTGCGAAAATTGCGAGAAGGGTCCAACCAGCCATGAGACCCTCTAAGGTCATGTTTTCATGTGTCTAATCTTTTGAGTATTGGCCCTATTTGGAGATATCATTTTGATACTTGTCCCAAGTTGTGTAGGGAATCACTCACCTTTGTGATTGGAAATTTTGCATAACGCATGACCGTCATAGGCAGTTAGAGATGCATTTTTTTTTTTCTCCCTCATGCGTGAGGGATGATATGGAGCACGTGTGCTCATTTTCACATACAACAACAAGAGAGAGAGAGAGAGAGAGAGAGAGAGAGAGAGAGAGAGAGAGAGAGAGAGAGAGAGAGAGAGAGAGAGAGAGAGAGAGAGAGAGAGAGAGAGAGAGAGAGAGAGAGCATTAGCCAAAAGAATGTACATTGGTGTTCTCGGAAGGAAGTTTAGCTTTTTCATGTTGTCGCAGTTGTAGATCGGCATTTTGTTACTTTCCATTTCATGTCATGAGTAAACAATATCTTTCAGTGTGATTCATCTTTGATCTCTTTTTTAGATTGATGAATTGTTGTCAATATAATATATTTTGCATTTCTTGTGGAATGATGAGTAATACAATAGCGGATAATTGTGAAATCTCATTAACATGACTAATAATTGATAATATGTTCTGAACAAACACATGTTTGCTAGAGCACTTGGGTAGGATCATTATCAGGGATTGCTTTTGTCATTTTACGTTTGGGTCATCTGGAGAGCTCAAGATCTGAACTCTACATGAAACGCAACAGTTAGTAGTAGAAATATTCAAAAAGAATGATTCATACAGAATTGCACAAATGAACAATACAATAGTGAGACAAAATTGCACTCTGATTAATAGCAACAGTGAGTATAATAGCTTGAAGTAATAACTTCAGCTTGTTGAGTGTGATAATGCTGGCTACAAACAAACTCTAATAATGTTAAGACAACACTTTGATTAACTTCTACATAGCTTGATTCAGCTAGCATATATCTACAAGTGTCTTCAAAAAATATCTTACGAGCATTGAATGTTATTTACGCCATTCTTTGTATATGTACAAAGTTTGTAACCGCTCTTGGGATATTTGGCTGTCCAGCTGTTTTTAGGGTTGATGATTGTTGGCTACATCGGTCCGCCACTATTGGAAAAATCCAAAAACCTGAAGGTGCTCTTAAATTTAGAAGCATGTAAATCCCGAAGGTGCCCTTAAAGCAAAGGCAGAGGAAAAATGCGAAAAACTCGATAGTAGGTCTAAAAATGGATTTTAAGGCATTTTGGTCACTGTGTTGCATTTTTTGGAAAGGTGCAAAAAAAGGCAAAGGTGTCTGAAAATTGTTTAAGGCATAAAATGGAAGAGGTAAAAAATGCGAAGGTCCGAAACATGTAGTCAGCCTTCAGTTTTCAGGATGCTCATTATTTGAATGATTTGTTAAGGCTGAGCACAAGAAATCTAACACTCCCCCTTAATGTGGAAATCTCAGCTTGAGAGATAATGCTATTGTGCTTTGATTATCACAATAGATTGTTGTAGAAAGTGTTTGTGCAAGGTTGATGTCTGCCAGCAGTTGCCTCAGCCAGATCACCTCTTTGGTTGCATTTGTGGTAGCTATGTATTCGAATTCTGTTGATGATATGCAACTGATGTCTGCTTCCGGATGTTCCATGAGATTGGGCCTTGGGTGTATAGAAATACAAATCCAAAAGTTGATTTTCTGGTGTCAACATCTCCTGCCCAATCTACATCTATGTAGGCTTCAAGGATGTTGGCAGTTTGGCTACCTCCATAGCAGATGTTGAGAGTTTTCATTGCTTGGATGTACTTCATGACCTTTGTTAGTGCTTTCCAATGAGTTAAGCCTGAAATTGACTGGAACTAGCTAAGAGTACTGATCGAATATACAAGGTCTGGTCGCGTGCAGATCATTCCGTACATCAGTGAGCCAATGATGGATTGAAATGGGTAGCACTTCATTTCCTTCTTTTCTGCTTTAATTTGAGGAGACTGTTCCTTTGATCAAAATAGTCCAGGGTTGAGTGCAAAGTGACTTGGTTTGTAGTTGGCCATACCATACTTTTCCAGTACAATTTTGAGATATCGTTACTGAATGATAAAAATCAATCTGCTGAGTCGATCTCAATGGATTTGGATTTCGAGACAATAGTGGGCTGGACCCACGTCAGTCATCTTGTATTCCTGGGCTAGCATGCATTCTGTATCCTTCATCGGATTCAGATTGTTATTGAATAAGAGTGTATAATCTACATAGAGAATGATGATGATGAAATAATCTGATACAAACTTGAAATACACATTCAAGTCTGCCGAGTTTGGAATAAAACCATTCTCGATCAGAATTGCGTTGATTTTCTAGAACCAAGCTCTTGGTGACTGTTTCAGCCCATAGAGCGCCTTGTGGATTTTGCATACAAGGTGTTGTTGCTTGCTGTTGAGTTCGTCCCTTTGGCTGTGTCACATAGATTTCCTCTTCGATGGTTCCATTGAGAAAAGCGGTCTGGACATGCATTTGGTGGACTTCAAGATCTAATGCGGCTGCAAAGGAGAGGAGTAGGTGAATCGAAACATGTTTGACAACTGGGCTGAAGGTTTCAGAATAATCCAGATCTGGAATTTGGAAAAAGCCTTTGTGATTAGTCTGGCCTTGTAACAATTTAGCCTTCCTTCAGCGTCGTACTTGGCCTTGAATATCTATTTGCATGGAATTGGGTTTCGGTCCTTTGGCAGCTCACAGCGACTATCCATGTTTGATTCTCCATCAAAGAATCGAATTTGGTGTCCATCGATGCTTTTCACTGGTCAACATCAGGAGTAGACATAGCCTCAGAAACGGTGGTTAGTTCCTACACAAAATAGCAGGCTGGATCATCCATAAATCTGGATGGAGGTTGTCTAGACTTGTTCGACCTTTTGGGTCGGTCCTCTGATGTGGGTTGACTTGTTGAGGTTCTGACTCATTGTCTGAGTTAGTGTCGATATTCTGTAGTTGAATCCTTGGATCATGATTTGGTTGTTCGATCTTTGGGTCAGATTTATCAGCAACTTTTCCCTTGTGGTCGATGAACTGGTCTTCCACAAAAATAACGTCTATTGGTGAATACCTTCTCGGTATCCAAATTGTAGAGCTTGTATGCATTGTAATCTGGGAAATAGTCGATGAAAATCGTTTTCTTACTCTTATCATCCAGCTTTCTTCTTAGATCTTCAGGAATCTGAACAAAAGTAATGCACCCAAACACTCAAATATTTTTGAGTGATGATTTTGATCATGTCCACACCTCATAAGTTGTCTTGCCATTCAGGGATTTGGTGATGGATAAATTCTTCTTTGGAAGAGAGGCGTGGGCTAGCATGCTCTTGGCACTTTTGATGAGTTTCTTATTCTTTCGTTCATCTATACCATTGGACTGAGGTGAATATCTAGCTATAAATTGTTGATTCCCCTAGTCTTGCAGAACTCCTTGAATTTTGTGGAGATATCTTCCCCTCCATCTGTGCATAGAGCCTTGATCTTCCTCTATATGTGATTTTTTGTAGATGCCTTGAACCGCTTGAAGAACTTAAACGCTTCAGATTTGTTCTTCATAAAGTAGGTAGCAGTCCTTCTAGTGAAGTCATCGATGAAGGTTAGGAAATAGAGAGCTCCCCCTGTGAAAGTAGTCTGCATCGGACCACAAATGTCGTTGTGTACAAGGTCAAGCAAGCCCTTGGATGTATGATCTGAGTCTGAAATGAAGGGGCTTCTAGCATGCTTGTTGTAGAACACCTGATCAAATAGATCTCGATTCTACTAACAAAGTGCACAGTTTACTTGACAAAGGATGAGAAAGAAACAAATGCGAACTCGAAACATTTCTATTCGTGACCAACTCAGAAGATTCACGAAGGATTCGCGAAATTTGTCTTGCAGTCAACTCAAAAGATTCGTGAAACAATTTCTTGTAGAAGCTCGTGGATTTCTTGTTGAAGCTCGAAAGATTAGCGAACAGAATCTTGTCGCGAAATATTCTGTTTCTAGTTCAAACCTCAGATGTCGCAAAATTGTCACGAACAATTTGTGAAATCTTCTGGATTCTTCTCCAAGCTCAAACTTGTCATATGTCACGAACAATTCACGAAACACGAAAATGTCACGAAGAGACAAGTGTCATGAAGAATTCGCGAAACACAAAGCTGAGACAAAGAAATGGACTGTTGTGAATAATTTGCGAACAGAATTTATTCGACCTTGGAAACAGAGCGTCTATTGAATATCAACCGTCACAATAAACTGTTAGATATCTATTGTTACAAGGTTAAAAGGCCAAAGACTTGTAAATAAAAGGCCAAAAGACCTGTCTTGTAGCAATATAAATACATGTGCACTACTCATTGTAACTCACTCAATCAGAGACACAACAGCAAGATAAGACAACAAGAGATGTATATTGATGATTCAGATTCAGACTATAAAAATTCATTTTTTGATCAATAGTTTTTTATTGTCTAAAATTCTCTAAAGTTGTCTCTTATTTCCGCACGCATATTCAATCAGAGCAAATATTGTTCTATTAGTACATAGATTAAATACAGACCCAATTGAAGACACTGATATTAGCTTGATTTATTCAAACTTTCATCATGTTCTCTGTGGAAGAATAATTACTATTTTTCCTATAGTGGTATCAAAGTGTACAGGTTCAAAGCTGATACAGTGATATCAGAATGAATAGGAGTCGATACAGTAGTATCTTCGCACCTCTCTCAGCATTCTTCATACATCCATCAGCAAGCCGCTATCTGGAGTTATTCAGAAATAGAAGATGTCGTCGATCAGTAATATTCAGGCTAAGATCACTACAATCTTGGATCCATAAAGTTCAAACTACTTGATTTGGAGATTAAAGACTTCACTCTTATTGAAGGGCGAAGGTCTATGACAATGGGTAGAACCAATAGAGGAGAAGCCAGTAGCTACACATGGCAGAGAACTTCGAGAATGGAGCTTAAAAAATGACAAAGCTATAGTAATTATTGCGTCTTCAGTGCATGACATTATAATGCTAGATCTTACATCAATTTCGAACGCAAAAGATTTGTGGAAAGATTTGTAAACCAAGAATGAGACTCGATCTTGTAATCAGATCATGTTCTTGGAAGACTAATTAACTTACCTACACTGGGACCGCAAAGACCTGAACACATTCGTACGAAAGATAAAAGACCTATTTATTTCCTTGCAAAATTCTGACGTGAAAAATACAATTTCAAAAAAAAAACAACTTAGTTATTTTCTTCGAGCCCTACCCAGGTCATTCCACACAACTCGAACCTTATTAGGGAAAGATGCGACAATGACACTTCAAAACCAATAGACGGAGTAAAAGAGAAAGTAGAAACTCGTGAACGTTATGACGACAATGGTGATTCTGAAAATGCTCTATTTACTCAGAAGAATAAATCTTCTAAAAAGTCTAAGTTTAAAAGGAAGTCATCAAAAAAGAATGAGTCTAAGACAAATGATCAACAATCTGGAAAACAACATAAGAATTCTGGTGATAAGAAGATCTGCAACAGATGTAGAAGATCAGGTCACACAAAAGAAAAGTGTTGGTTAAATCCAAAGATTGAATGCATTCATTGTCACAAACAGTGTCATGCAGTAGCAGACTGTTATCAAAATCCCAGAAACAAAAAGGAGCATAATCGAAGTGAACCTTCAGATTCAAACTATGTCGAAGACAAAGCAAAATGCTCCAGAGCAGCAGAAGACAGGGTAACAAGGAACTTAGCAGCTTGGTGTTAGTGCTGATCTATGATGTTCATCTAATGAATTTGAGAAATAGTACTTGATTCGAGAGTAACCTCACATTTTGTTTCCTCGAAACAAATATCATCTGAGTACAAGAAGACGAACTATTCAAGATTCATTATACTTGGAGACGGTTCTAAGCACGCGGCTGATGGAACTGGTGTATTATGGCTGGACACGAATCAGGATGACAAGAAACTGGAGGAAGTTCTCTATGCCCCTACTCTTGACAAAGATCTTCTATCCGTAGCTAAGATAGTCAATACAGGCATGTCAGTAACCTTTACAATGAACTCTTGTAAACTGTTTGAGGAAGATTTTGATAACCTAGTTGCTAAAGGCAACAGAGAAGAAAATTTGTATCACTTGAACATTTGAACTCGAATCAAACAAGCCAATCAAACTCAAGAATCGACAGATATACTATGGCACAAGAGGCTATTTCACATGAACATGGAAGCCTTGTACCAAGCCAACAAAAGTCAGAGAATTGAAGGAGTCGAAATCAAAAGTAGAGATATTCAAACTACCTACGAATCCTGTATTAAAGGCAAGATGACTAGAACACCTTTTAGTAAGGATGTTTATAAAGCAACTAAGGTACTAAAAATTGTGCATTTAGATATTTGTGGACCATTCGGAGTATTGTCCATGAATGATGCAAAGTACTTCATTACGTTTATTGATGACTTCAGCAAGTTCGTTGTGGTATAATTTGTACGTACAAAATCTGAAGCTTTCGAGAAATTTGTTGAGTATACGAATTGGGCTGAGAAGAAAAGAGGCAATAAGTTGAAGCATATTCGCACAGATCGTGGAGGTGAGTACATTTCCAACGAATTCAAAGCTTACTACTGATCGAGGTATTATACATACAAAGATTGCATCATACACACCTCAGCACAATGGAATAGCTGAACGAAGAAATCGTACACTGATGGAAGCTGCTACATGTATGATGGCTCATGCGAAAGCACCAAAACAGTTGTGGGCAGAAGCAGTGGCTACATTAAAATATCTTCAAAATTGTATTTTGAAATCTCGAATACCGGATACAACTTCTCATGAGATATGGTGGAGAAAGAAACTCGATGAAAAGACAGAACAAGGTGTCCTGGTAGGATTCGAGTTACATTCGTCATATTATCGTGTCTATGTACCCGAAACTGGCAAGATAAAAGCTGTTCGAGATGTTAAATTTGATGAGACAAAATACATAGCAAACAGTGATCTAGTCGGCTATGAAATTCTCAAAAACTATTATGAGCTACCAACAACAACAAAAGTAAAACAAGAAGAATATGAAAGAGAATTACTAGATTCAGAGGGAGATCAAGATCGAGTACCTAACAGACTGCTTTTGATTGTTAATGCTTGTTGTTTGTCAAATTGCCAATCTAGATCAACTTTTTTGTGTCTAATTTTTGATAGATTGTTAAGCAAGCATCCAATCACTCTTGTGGATCTTTTGTAGATCCATTTATGGTCCTATAGTACAGTACTTTCACACAGCCAAGATGGCAAACGAGTTGATCTGGATCAAACAAATGCTGGAAGGATTTGATGAATCTATTTCTAAACCTTATGTCTTGTTAATGGATAATACTTCAACAATCTATCTTACAAAAGATCCTGTATTTCATTCAAAAACTAAGCACATAGCTATCTTGATTTTCCAACCATAGAAAACAGAAATATCAATGATAGAACATATAGTTACCATCTTAGCTATGGGTGCGAAGGTTTCCTCAAAATCAATACCTTCGTACTGCTCAAATCCTCTCGCAACCAACCATGCTTTGTACTTGTTGAGTTGCCCATCAGCTCCATATTTGATCTTGTATATCCATTTGCAAGTGATAGGTGTCTTACCATCAGGTAGCTCAACCAAGTTCCACGTCCTATTTTTCGTTATAGCTTCCATTTCTATTTCCATAGCTTCATGCCACTCCTTGTGCTCCTTTGCTTTAGCAAAAGTTTTTGGTTCTTGAGCCTTGAGCACATAACCCATGAGGCCTAGATTCATCTCTAATCTTGCAGGAGGTTTTCGATTTCTACTTGATCTTCTAAGCTCTCTCTGCTCACTTGATTCGGGAGTATCTCCCTTATTAGCATCACTTGTTACTGACAAGTACCACTTAGGCACTCTCCTAGGAATCTCATTATTGGCCCTGTCTTTTTCCATTGGCTCTTCCATATCGACACCAACTTCTTCTTCTCTTGCACTTTAGCTTTATCATCAAAGGGTTGTCAATTTTATTTGGTCATTTTGACCCATCTCATCAGAAGTAGCATCTCTGGAAATCACGATCTTTTGTGCATCTGTGTCATACATCCTGTATGCCTTGGCTCTTTCATCATATCCAAGGAAAATACACTTAACAGCTTTTGCATCCAGCTTCTTTCGTTTTTCATCAGGTACATGAGCGTAAGCATCACAACCAAATACTCGTAAATGAGAAACATTATGTTTCTTTCTCGTAAAATCTTCGTAAGGTGTCTTACCCTCCACGAACTTCGTAGGACACCGATTCAAGATATGAGTAGTTGTGTTGCATGCTTCTGCCCAAAAAGTATTTGGCAAACCCTTGCTCTTAAGCATTGCCCTAGTCATCTCCACAATGGATTTGTTTTTTCATTTTGCAACTCCATTCTGTTGTGGTGAATAGGGTGTAGTGGTTTGTCTCTTGATCCCCTGATCCTTGCAAAAGTTTAAGAACTCTATTAAAAAATACTCACCGCCACCATCTGATCTGAGGGTCTTAATATAACAACCTTTTTGTTTTTCAACTAGAGCCTTGAACTCTCTAAACTTGGCAAAAGCATCATATTTCTTGCTTATGAAATAAATCCAGATATGTCTACTATAGTCATCAATGAATGTGATGAAATAGTAACAACCACTAATGGACGTAGTTTGTATTGGTCCACATAGATCACTATGAACAAGATCAAGAATGTCATTGGCTCTTCTTGCTCCATCTTTGGGAAATCTCTCTCTATGTTGTTTTCCCAAAATGTAACCCTCACAAATTTTTCCTTCAAGAGAGATATCAGGCAATCCAACAACTAGATTACCTCTTTTAAGAATTTGCAAGCTTTGAGCACTAATATGACCAAATCTTTGATGCCAAAGATCACTTTGACTATAAAAAGTGCTTACCATAGCTTGCGTAAAAGATCTCGCATTCAATTTGTAGAGTCGATTCCTGTTGAATCTAGCTCCCGTAGCAATCAATTTGTAGTGATTCTTGATGTCTTTGACTAGACATTTGTCACTGTCAAACTCAGCCTTGAGTTGTTGATCAGCCATCTTCCTAACAGATAGTAGATTGTTAGCTAAGCCAGGTACATATTGCACATTGCTTATTTGCTTTATCTTCCCACTGGCTAACTTCACAGGTACCACTCCAACTCCTTTAAAAGATAGCAATTTGCCATTAGCTTGTCCAACTTCATCACCATTGTCAGTTTTCTTGAGTTCTGAAAACCACTCTTTCCTTGAAGTCATGTGCTTGGATGCACCACTATCAACGTACCATGTATCCTTGGCTTCATCACTTGTCATTGATGTTGTAATGAACAATTTTGAACTCTCACCAGTATCATCTCCATATTGATCATCGTCGTATTGATGTTGATCAGTATAATTGTCTTCATAATAATAGTCATCAAATTGATGTTGATCAGCATAATTTCCCGCTTGCCATTTGTCTTTTATTTGTTCCATCTCCTTCTGTTTCTTGAAGCATTCACACTCCCAAAAGCCAGGTTTGTTGGGAGTGTGAATGCTTCAAGAAACAGAAGGAGATGGAACAAAGAAAAGACAAATGGCAAGCAGGAAATTATGCTGATCAACATCAATTTGATGACTATTATTATGAAGACAATTGTAGGTTTGTTGCAGTACCTACAATTTTCAAGTTTATTTTGTCTTGAATAGCCGCGTCCTTGACCTTGGCCTTGATTCCAATTGCCTCAATTCGGACTATCAATGACTTGCTCATGAAATTGTTGAGATGATCTCCGGCTTGAGTTTTCTCCTCTCGATTGATACCTTCCACGACCAAATCTTCCACCTCATTCTCTAACTGCAAGAGCTTGATCGTAGCTCTTGTTACGATGATTCAAGTTCTCTTGACGTTGCTCTTCTTGCAAAAGCAATCCACCTAGTTTTTCATAGGTTGGAAGATTTTCTCTTGTGGCTATACTCGTCACAAACATCTGATGTGACTCACTCAGACTAATTCAATGTCAATTGTACGATCTCACAATCTTGTACTCGCTCTCCAACTACTGCTAATTGGTCACGGATCTCTTTGATCTTCAGTATGTGATCGACAATAGTTGCACCATCATCCATCCGCAATGTATGCAACTTCATCTTCAGAAACAATATTTGAGATGTATTTGTCGTTTCAAACAATGCCTTCAATGTATCCCATGTTTCTTTTGGTCCTTCTGAATCTGAAATATAGGGAATAATTGCATCTCTAACTGATAAGTTGATGACATTCTGGGCTTTCCGTTTTCTCCTATCAAATGCCCGCTGATCTTCTTCAATCACTGACCTTGTCTCTTCACCTATCACAATCTCTTACAAATCTTTTTCCATCAAAATGTTCTTCAGTTTGAATTTCCAAACTGCATAGTTGCCGGCACCTTCCAATTTGCTTGACTCATTAAGGACACTCTCGCTTAGAGTTGCCATTACTAGATAGATGAGTCTGGCTCACAAAATTTATCACACCACAAAATTGTAAATTTTTGGTTGGACACCTGATGTCGGTACGACTTGTGGGTGCACGACTACTCGGGATTCTCTTTAGCTCACGCGCGTGGATCCGATATTGGTACAAATATGCGATATCGGTATGACAAGCGGATGGACGACTGCTCTGGATTTTCTTTACCTTTGGCGCATCGCTCCAATATTGGTACTGATATGTGATATCGGTATGACGCACGGATGTATGACTGCTCTTGGTTTTCTTTACCTCTGACGCGTCGATCTGATATTGGTACGGACAAGATGAAAAGTAGAGAGAATATAAGAACTTTCAAAGAGAATATTCTAGATTCTCCACTTCGGCGCGGCGGCTACGCCGTCTCCTCTTTGCAAAGATTTCAAAATGTGTGATCGTTCAAATACAGAGATTAGTAATGTGAAAAGTGTGAAGCTTCCTAAATCTGAATGACAGTACTAGACACTATCTAGTGTGATTTGTGGTACTCCAAACAGACAAATGAGAGATTTCTTGGCAAACCTCTCACACAAATAGCACTTTCCACAACAACTAAAAAGTATTGTAAGAATCTCCCCCACTCAATAGATTTTCAATCTGTCTGATGCTCCCTGGCCTTTTGGATGCCTCCGGGACTGTGCTTTTCACAACAACTAGGAAGTACTGTAAAAATCTCCCCACTCAACAGATTTTCAACTTGTTTGATGCTGCCCTGGCCTTTCTGATGCCTTCGAGACTGTGTCTTCGTTCCCCACTGATGATTCTGAGCTCCAAACCTGCAAAATACACCAAAGAAGGATTTCTTCCAGCCGTTTTTATCTCTCCAAGCTTTCACCTCCCGTGTCGGACTTTCTCACTTCGTTGCGGAGCCTGTGAAAAGCTGTATCCACTGATCAAGCATGCAGAACTATTGTTGTTCTGATACCATGTCAAGAATTAGATATGCAACATCAAGCATTCACCATAAGCAATCACCACAAGAAGGCGGAAGAAGAACACACACTATCACTCTATCACACTCACTCATACAGAATGTAAAATGTACAAATAGACCCTGAACCCCTAATAGAGAGAGAAAACCTACGAGTAGACTAATAGACTAGCCTACGGCTAATGACAGCTGGTCACAATTGTCAACATTAATGTACCTCGTAAACAGTAACAATGAAGTTTATCATTGATTTCTAACACTTTTGTCTAGTTTCTTGATTTCTTGAGTATTTTCTTGATTTCTTGTATTTCCATTATAATTTGATGTTAATGAACAGATTAGAAGTTTGAATGCTAAGATTGGCACATGAAAATTTTGGTATCAGAGCATTAGATCCTTTCCCCATCAGATTTGATGAATTTTGTTAAATTTGATAGAGTTTCTTGTTCTAGTTTTTTTGTTTTTTCAATTTCCAGCAAGATTTGATTCAATTTTTAACCATCTAATCTTCATTTTTTGTGTAGTTTCTTGTTGTAGAATGGTAGATCTTTCTTTTAGCTTCTGGAGGTACTAAACTCTTCTGATTTGGAGCTATAATGACCAAGTTATGGCCATTTTTGTGTTTTCATTCCAATTTTAGTTAGTGACATTTTTGTAGTCTGTTTTTCCTCTATTTTTGGCTGAAGGTTTGGCCAAATATTATGACTGTATTTCTATAGGATTGTAGATCTCACTCTTAGCTTGAATTTGAGCCAATTTGTAGCCAATTTGGTTGAAAATTGAGAGAGATATGACAATTCTTTGTGAAGGAGGTCTAATTCTAGTTTTGGTAGAAGATTTGGGAGAGAAGCACTTCAACCTTCCATTTTTGAAGTTTTACCTCTTTGTAAATTTGTTTTTAGTTTCTTCATTTTGAAGCTTCGCAGGCAGACCAAAACAATCCCTTCACTACATCAGATTTGATGAATCCGAATGTGGAATGCTTGCATTTATTGGATGCAATGGAGCTTCAAAATGAAATCAAGATCATTCATTATGAAGTAGTACACAAGGCAGTAACAACACCAAATGCAGGGACAAAAAAATCTGGAATTGGATAGCCTATCCAATCAAGAGAGATATTGGGGAAGAAGACTATTGAATGTCCTGTTGCTTGGATCTTGTCAACCCATGTAGAACTAATGCGACTTGAGGCTTTCCTGTGTTTCATCAATCTCTTCTTTAGTGATCTTATCAAATCAATGAGATCAGTTGTAGATCAAGGGTTTTTTATGAAGAATTCTCGTTGCAATCTTGTTCTACGACAATAAGCAGAGGCAACAAAATCTAATGAACGGTAGATGGCTACTGACAAGAATAATACAAGAAAAGATGTTTCTTATTCAAGGTGGCCAAATATGATTCGACTACCGCCAAAGGATTCATGAAGCATGGCACTCAACAAAGAGCTACATGGTCTTCATTTTTTAGGGCAAAAATGCTTGAAGTAGGGGGAGTGTCATGTGCCGCATGTAATTAGCCCATGAGCTTACTAATGAGTTGCCAAATATGGCCATGGAGCTAAAGTAGACTAGAATTAGTCATTAGGACAGTTAATAAGGTGGCTCGAACAACCTCGCTATATTTGTGAATAGCGGACTTGTAATAATGGTTGTAAGGCCCAAATTAGCCAAATAAGGCCCCAAACATATAGTAGAGACACAAATGACCACTATAAATAGCTGAGGTCGTGCTAAATTTGGAGGCTGTTGTTCATTTTGTAATTTTGAGTTTTAAGAGATCTTGGAGCTTCTCTTGGAGAGCTTTCTTGATGAAGAAAGTGGTTCATGTGCCTACAATCACATGAGAGCTAAATCATGCTCTAGAATCAGGCCCTATCCTATCAATAATCATGAATAATGACATCTTACTTTGTCTATTTTGGTGAAGCTTTGCTACTTTTGTCTAGTTTCTTGATTTCTTATATTTCAATTATAATTTGATGTTAATGAATGGATTAGAAGTTTGAATGCTAAGATTGGCACATGACATCTTTATTAAGAATAGAGATGATGCTTTACAATGGAAAATGGCCTCCTTATATAGTTGAGAGGGGAGGCCATCTTGGCTCTCATTGGCCCTTTCTAATTGGCTAGAATCCTATTCTTAGCCATTCAAACTAAAATGATTGCAATCTAATGGTTCAATAAGAAGAGGGCCAAATTCACATGATTCATGTGAGATTCTCTCAACTTAGGACCATGTAACTTGACTTTGAAATTTTCTATTATTTTATTTTATTTTGGCCCCAAGTCTTTTATTCAAGTTCTACCTAGCCATTTTGCGTGCTCATTGGGTTGTGGACTTACACACGCAGGATGCCAATGCCCTCGCACTTAGTATTCTAACTGTATAGTGTACTGTGGCGCGGCCCACTAGGTAAGGCTTGGCCAATAGTATTTTAAGTGGCGGGACCCATCTATTTATTTGTGTACAAGAAATACCCACAATAGGGTCCTCGGCCCAAAGTAGCGCCGGTCCCTCAGCATTATGCCTACATTTGTTATGGAGGAGAGCTGTTGTCGGCCTATTTATTGTTGGGACATGGATGCTTCAAGAAAAATGTGGATATAATTTGCTTACATAAAACATGAGGCTTTATTTAATATTGGTGATCAACAAGAACGTGGACTTGCCAGATTTTCAATAATAGCCATATGAGTTTGGTGGTCATTCCTGATAACCTTGTTCATTGTTAAATGGGTAGTTGAGGCATTCCATCAAAGTATCCCACGATAAATCTTGCTCATATAATGGATTCTCATAGATCGGCGCAACTGGTCCCAATGTCCTAGACGAATATGACGTGCTACCTTGACTTTCTTGTCTATCTAGGTATTCGTAGTATGTTGTAACCTAAATACTTTCCTCAGCAGTCAATCTTACAAATTGAGGACAAGGTATTGTCATTGTAAGCATTGGTGCTTGCTGTGCTGGAGGCCTATTTGGGCTTGGATTCCCTGGATTTGGCCTTTGAAGAATGGATATACCTAGATTTGGCGTTGGTTTGGGAGTCTGTTGAATCGTGGAACAATTAGACTTTGGCTGAATCTTGCTCGTTGAAGGGCAGTTGTCAACCTTAGTCTTTCCCTTGTCATCGTACTTCCCAATTGAAGGCTGCATGATTGCGCGTGTTTATGGACCATGTGCTGAATTGCCTTCAAGTTGGCCTATTGATGCTAGTCCCCTTTGTAGTTCATCACTAAGCATTCTTTGCATTGATTGTGAAAAAAGCCCTGATAGAATCTGCCAGACTTCCACAGTTGTCAATTTTTTTGACTTCCTCAACTGTCAATGGCTTGATGGATTCTACCGTCTCCGTCTTCTGTGATGGTTTTACTTGTTTGTCCGAGGGTATCTTTGCGTACTTTGGGACTTTTGTTTGATTGTCTTCTTCCTCACTCGTTTCATAACTCAGTGGCACTAGGATTTTTCTTTTATAGTGCATTCTTTTGAGAGGTTGAGGAGTCACCACAGGTGAATGTCAGTCTACATAGGCCAAATGCCTCCTTGCTAATTGTGGATTGTGCAATGGACAATCTCGACATGGATGGTTAACTCCGCATTGTGAACACGAGGGATTAAATGTTGATGGATCCCCTCGATGTGGACATTCAGCACGACGATGTTTTCCTCTGCATCCATAGCACCTAACGGAGTGCAGCCGAAGGCCGCCGACTACATGTTTCAGACCTTCGCATTTTTTATCTCTTCCATTTTATGCCTTAAACAATTTTCTGGTACCTTCGTCTTTTTTGCCCTTTTTGCACCTTCACAAAAAATGCGACACAGTGACCAAAATGACTGTAATAAGCATTTCTACTGCGGATTATTAGTCTTGTTTCTACCAAGATGTCTCTCTAGCAAATGCACAACCAATAGTATTCCGACAATCGTTGTTTCTACCAATGATCTCGTTCAAACCAGAATGGATCCATCATCTAGTTCATCTCAGATTGACAAACTCGATGGAGATAACTACCGTCTCTGAAAATTCAAGATGAAGATTATACTTCTAGCCAAAGAACTGTGGGACATCGTTAATGGCACAGAGCTCAAACCAGAAGGAGACGCAACCAGCATCACCAAGTGGAGACTGAGAGATGAGACCAAGTGGAGACTAAGAGATGACAAAGCATTTGCCATGATCACTCTCAACATCAAGTATACTCAGATCATCCACATATGTGCTGATCAGACTTCTAAGGATGTATGGGACATCCTAGCAACTCTCTACGACATTAGGGATGTTACTTCTAAGTTACACTTGAGGCATTCAAAAATCTTATGGAGCAGATGACTGCAACTGGCTCAGTCATAGAAGATTTTGATGCACTCATGACTCTATTATCGAGTCTACTTCAAGTCACCTCAACACATTCAAAAATATTATGGAGCAGATGACTGCAACTGGCTCAGTAATAGAAGATTCCGATGCACTCATGACTCTATTATCGAGTCTACTTGAAGCCTACGAAAATTGGGTAATGGCAATTTCTACCCAGGAGCACCTCACTCTGTCAAGAATAATTTTGCTACTCCTACAAGAGGAGATCAGAAGATCGGCATCCTTCCAGGTTCAGGACTAGATCCTCAAGCTCTATATTGAAAAAATCAAAAGTTTAGATCCAAGAGATCTACAAAGTCAAGTTATACTGACAAGAAGAGCAACATGCAGTCTGGACCAAATTCTAGTTTAGGATCAAATTCAAGCTCTTTATCATTCCAACCAGTGCAGAAACTCTTCTGCAGATACTGTAAGAGGACTGGCCATGAAATCAAGGACTACCAAACTTTGAAATACAACAATGAAAAGAAGAAGTAGTTCCAACAACAAGCACATAGTGCTACATCCAATCACTCAAATCAGCCACAAGAAGAAGATGAAGCAACTTTCATGACCAAAGTCAAAGAACAACAGGATATCAATTTTTGGTATCTAGATTTCGAAACAACTCAACACATGACTCACCATCCAGACTAGTTCAAAGACTATAAGTCATTCACCCACTCTTGAGTTGTGTAACTTGGAGACAACTCATCACATTCAATCGAAGGTTAAGGAATAGTCAAAGTTGAATTCAAAAGAGGTGAAGTCAAGTTGCTATCCAACGTTCTTCATGTTCCAAATATGACCAAGAATCTGCTCTCAGTTAGCAAAATCATCAATTCAGGTAGGAGGGTCGAATTTGATACAGAAGGCTGCACAATTCTTGACAAATCTCGGAAGGTTCTAGCCTATGGAAGAATAAGTGGCTATTTTTACAAACTCAGTCATTGCTACTCTTCTAACAGTCAAGCTCTTCACACAACCACTTCTAGATTAACTAATATGCTGTGGCATTTCAAACTTGGCCATTTTAATTTCAACAGTATTCAGCAAATGTTTGCTCAAGGTCTAGTACAAGATTTGCCTTCTGTCAGCAAGCCAACTTCTCCATGCGAAAGTTGTATTATCAGCAAGTGTAGAAAAAATAGTAATTTTTCTTCCATAGAGAGCATGATGAAAGTTTGAATAAATCAAACTAATATCAGTGTCTTCAATCAGGTCTGTATCTGATCTATGTACTAATAGAACAATATTTGCTTTGATTGAATATGTGTGCGAAAATAAGAGACAACTTTAGACAATTTTAGACAATAAGAAACTATTGATCAAAAAATGAATTTTTATAGTTCTGAATCTGAATCATTAATATACATCTTGTTAGAAATCAATGATAAACTTCATTGTTACTATTTACGATGCACATTAATGTTGACAGTTGTGACCAGCTATCATTAGCCGTAGGCTAGTCTATTAGTCTACTTGTAGGTTTTCTCTCTCTATCAGGGTTCAGGGTTTATTTATACATTTTACATTCTATATGAGTTAGTGTGATAGACATGGTATCGGAGCAGCAATAGTTCTGCATGCCAAATTAGTGGATACAGCTTGTCACAGGCTCTGCAACGAAGTGAGAAAGTCCTTCACGAGAGGTGAAAGCTTGGAGAGATAAAAACGGTTGGAAGAAATCCTTCTTTGGTGTATTTTGCAGGTTTGGAGCTCAGAATCATCAGTGGGGAATGAAGACACAGTCTCGGAGGCATCAGAAATTCCAGGGCAGCATCAAACAAGTTGAAAATCTGTTGAGTGAGGAGATTTTTACAATACTTTCTAGTTGTTGTGAAAAGCACAGTCCCGGAGGCATCCAAAAGGCCAGGGCAGCATCAGACAGATTGAAAATCTATTGAGTGGGGGAGATTTTTACAATACTTTTTAGTTGTTGTGGAAAGTGCTATTTGTGTGAGAGGTTTGCCAAGAAATCTCTCATTTGTCTATTTGGAGTATCACAAGTCACACTAAATAGTGTCTAGTACTGTCATTCAGAGTTAGAAAGCTTCATACATTTTCATTACTGATCTCTGTCTTTGAACGATCACACATTTTGAAATCTTTGCAAAGAGGAGACGACGTAGCCGCCGCACGAAATCTAGAATATTCTCTCTGAAAGTTCTTATATTCTCTCTACTTTTTTATTATATAAAAGTGAAGATCTTTCTATTATTGGTTATTCTGACTCGGATTTTGCAAGTGATAGAGCAGATCGGAAATCTACAAGTGCTTATGTCATATATCTTGGAGGAAACTTGATATCTTGGCTTTCCAAAAAGCAAGATACTGTATCACTCTCATCATGTGAAGCTGAGTACAAGGCGCTCACTACAACAACAAAGGAAGTGCTTTGGATCAAGAGGTTACTAGTGGAGCTAAAGATAATTATAGAAGAAAATATACCTATGATCATGTGTGACAACATTTCAGCTCAAGCCCTTGCCAACAACCCAATATTCCATGCAAGGAGCAAACATATCGAAGTTGCACATCACTTCGTGAGAGAGAAGCTCATTGGAGGTGAAATCAAATTGGAGGACATCGACACATCATCTTGCATTGCAGATATGCTCACCAAACCTTTGAGCAAAAGTTCCTTCAACAAGCATAGAGCCAACCTTGGAGGTTTACCAAGATCCATGTTCAAATCAATATAGATCATTTTTACGAGGAGTGTTAAAATTGAAAAAAAATCCATATTGATTTCTTGGCTTGCTACAAATGTTGTACCATGCAAGTATGTAGCTCATTAATGCAAAATGCCAAGTTTGGCCTACATAGAACTCGAGCTACATGGTTATGAATTGCCTAGTTTGATAAATGCAACTTGCATATAGTTTGTAGACATAGAATTAGCATGATTATGCTTGTAGAAACTCGTGGCAACTCACATGCATTAATTGTAAGTGATCCATAGTGACATGCAAGGCATGCACAAAGTTTATTGGACACATGCATGATGATTTGGACATTTCTAGTTAGAACTAGTACACTTGTAAAAAGCTGGTAGAATTTCATGCATGACAAGTGACAAATGTCACATAGACTCTAGATGTCATTTTGGAATGGATAGATATGGTTCTACCTCGAGCTACCTCAATCTCCATAAATATGTGTAGCTCTCCACACAATTGATAATGAAGAACCAAAGTTTTGTAGCTATCTCATGTCATTTTGGATCTAAACAAATATTGCCTGTTATCTCTCTAGCTCTCTCTCTCTCTCTAATTCGTGTTGAGGCTAATGCTCATACATTGAAATCTTGTATTTTTTTCATTCTTTGATCATTGCTATTATATTCTGTTGATTAGCATGCTAGATTGTGGATTAGCCATTTCTTCTGAACTAGATTTTGTTGATCAATCTAGAATCAGGTTATAGTGCCAATCACAAAGCTTAATTAAGATCAGTTACTCTTGTGGATATTCCCCACACGTGTGAATTTTGGAAATTTTGTCACTACCTACACCGCTGAGGTCGCCCTACCTTCAGTGATCTAATCCAATTTACAATTCTTTGATTGGTGCAGCATCAACTTCAAGCAGACTGATTTCCCAGAAATCTATCATTGCCCCACAAAACTAGAAATTTCCCAAATTTCCTTCGTTTTCAACCAAATATGATCCTGTAAATTGTTATGGCTCTCCATTGCTGCTCTTTGCATACCCATGCAAGCCCCATTGTGCAAAACGGCTGTCCACACATTGAATTATGAGGCCACCATCGATAGTTTTCCCGAAACCACCGAAACTGCAAGTTTTTTCGTGAATTCTCATCCGAATTCACCTACGACGATCGTTCTGATCTTCCCCAAAGCTCCGATCGAAGGAACTTTGCTGTCTCCTGCCATCCAGACTACCAATACCCCGTATGGAGTCCTCTCTCCTGAGATGCTTTGAGTGCTATTTCTTCTGGTGAAAGACGCTATCCCATAGCTCATCGGACCGTGCATACCTACATCACTCTGACGCTCTGATACCAAGTTGAAATTTTGATAGAATCTAGTGTAGTATGCAGATCACATCACACAATCACCATAGCCACTCCTCACAAGCTCTCAAAGATGGCACACAAAAATGTAAGTCTATTATGAAGAAACATGTACATATAGCAAAGCCCCAAACTGCATGGGCTCAATAGGTGTCACTAAATTGGCCTGCCACAGCTAGAGTTAGGCCCAATACGACCACATATACTGACAAACCCTAGACATGCCCCTAAGTATAGCATAATGAACTCAAAATCACTGTACATGCTAAATTTTTCTACGTTTGGCTACCCGGCTAACCCAATTAGCCATCTACGGGATCAGTGCCCGATCAATATATCCTAATGGGTCATGTCTTAAACACAACTGAATACAACAAATCTAACTAACTGTACACTAATTACAATATCACATTTAGAGCTTGCATAAAATGTATATCAGATCAACTCTGATTTCTAACTTGATTTGGTCATTTGCATTTTATTTTAGAAATAGAAGTGATTAGATCTTCTCAATCTACTTTCATTTGTCAAGAGAAGTATGCTAATACTATCCTTAAAAGATGTTATATTGTAGATGCAATGTTACGGCCATATTGAACAAAGGACATGGAATAGTCCTAATATGGTAGACCGGCCCTCCAGTGTCCAAGATTATTGGTCATGCCTAGATTCAATTCCACGTCGAGGCCTAGTTTACCTATAATGCTTCTTGGTTTCCAAGGGGAGGCTCGAACCTGGGACCAAAGAAACTTTGGATGCCAAGCTAACCAGTTGAGCCAACCCCGTTGGGTAGTTTACCTATAATGGGACAACAAAGACCTGAACACATTTGTACGAAAGATAAAAAAGCTGTTTATTTCCTTGTAGAATTCTGGCACGAAAAATGCAATTTCAAAGGAAAAGCAATCTAGTTATTTTTAAATAGTCGATACAGGCATGTTAGTAACCTTCACAAAGAACTCTTGTAAACTGTGCGAGGAAGATTCTGATAACCTAGTTGCTAAAGGCAACAGAGAAAAAAAATTGTATCACTTGAACATTCGAACTCGAATCGAACAAGCAAGTCAGATATACTATGGCACAAGAGGCTATGTCACATGAACATGGAAGCCTTGTACCAAGCCAACAAAAGTCAGAGAATTGAAGGAGTCGAAATCAAAAGTAGAGATATTCGAACTACCTACGAATCTTATCTTAAAGGCAAGATGACTAGAACACCTTTCAGTAAGAATGTTTATAAAGCAACTAAGGTACTAAAAATTGTGCATTTAGAGATTTGTGGACCATTCGGAGTATTGTCGTTGGGTGATGCAAAGTACTTCATTACGTTTATCGATGACTTCAGCAAGTTCGTTGTGGTATGATTTGTGCATACAAAATCTGAAGCTTTTGAGAAATTTGTTGAGTATACGAATTGGGCCGAGAAGCAGAGAGGCAGTAAGTTGAAGCAGATTCACACAGATCGTGGAGGTGAGTACATTTCCAACAAATTCAAGGCTTACTGTGCAAATCGAGGTATTATGCATACGAAGACTACATCATACACACCTCAACACAATGGAATAGCTGAACGAAGAAATTGTACACTGATGGAAGCTGCTAGGTGTATGATGGCTCATGCGAAAGCACCAAAACAGTTGTGCGCAGAAGCAGTGGCTACATCAAATTATCTTTAGAATCGTATTCTGAAATCTTGAATACCGGCTAAAACTCCTCATGAGATATGGTGGAAGTCAAAGCCAAATCTTCACATGTTCGGACATTCGGATGCGCAGTGTATATGCACATACCAGACAAGTTGAGAAAGAAACTTGATGAAAAGACTGAACAATGTTTTTTGGTAGGATTCGAGTTACATTCGTCATGTTATCGTGTCTATGTACCCGAAACTGACAGAATAAAAGTTGTTCGAGATGTTAAATTTGATGAGTCGAAATACATAACAGATAGTGATCTTGTCAACTATGAAATTCTCAAAAACTATTATGAGCTACCAACGACGATAGAAGTAAAACAAGCAGAAGATAAAGAGAATTACCAAATTCAAAGGGAGGTCAAGATCGAGTACCTGACAGACTCGAATCACCAATTCGAATTCCAGTAGAAAAGCTCGAATCAGAATCAAACTTGAAACCTACAGAATTGAATTCGAAACCACTTGTGAGAAGATCTGACAGACAACGAAAATCACCAGAAAGGTATGGTCAAGATGTTTTTAATACAACCATCAAATTTTGTGGTTTCTCTGACGAACCTCAAACATTCGAGAAAGCCGTTGATGGAACAGATAAAGATCGCTGGATTCAAGCAATGGAGGACGAAATGTCATCCATGTATAAGAACAATGTATGGGCATTTGCACCTATTCTTGATGGTAGAAAACCAGTCAAATGCAACTGGATCTACAAGATCAAAACAAGTCCTGATGGAGAAAAGATCAGATACAAGACAAGGTTAGTTGCTAAAGGATTTTCACAGAAGTATGGGATGGACTACACTGATACTTTCGGTAGTCAAACATACATCAATTCGTTTGTAATTTGCGTATGCAGTGGCTCATGACCTAAAAATCCATATTGTGGATGAGAAGACTGCTTTCTTGCATGCAAAATTGGAAAAAGACTTATTCATGGACCAACCACTTGGTTTTGTAAGCCAAGAATATCCAGAATATGGATGCCACATGAATAAAAGCATTTATGGTCTGAAACAAACAACAAGACAATGATATAGAAAGAAGGACGAAGCACTACGTCCCTTAGGCTTCAAACCTCTATTTGATGAATCAAATGTCTATATCAAAAGCGACATTTCTGAAATATTTGAGATCGCTGACCTAGGTGAAACTAAAATCTATCTAGGCTTGCAGATCCATAGAGACTTTGAAGGTGGTAAGTTGTATCTTCACCAAAAAAAGTACACTCAAAAGATCATTGAAGACTTCAACATGCCTGAATGCAAAGGTGTGTATACTCCCATGATACCTAGAGCAATAATGAACAAGGCGGATTGTCCGCAGACTCTCATGATACTCAAGCAAATGGCCAAAACGCCCTATCGTAGGCTGATTGGATCATTGTTATATCTAGCAAACAACACTAGACCTGATATAGCATTTGCAGTATACAGGCTGGACCAATATAATCAAAACTGAGGATCGTTGCATTGGAGGTTAGCAAAGAGAGTACTACAATATCTCCAGGAAACAAAAGACTATGGACTGTGTTATTCAAAAAAAGCTGGATTTCACATCAAATCTTACAGTGACACAAGCTGGGCATTCATGAAGGATGATAGCAAAAGTATCTCAGGAGGATGTACTCTAGTATCTGGCGCAGCCATACTCTGGATAGCAAGAAGCAAACATCGGTAGCTCAATTTTCCTGTGAAGCGGAATATGTAGCAGCAGCCTGTGAAGAATTGCCAAAAATTGGCAAATCTAGCTTGATCAAAAACCATGTAGAATAGTGTAAATTGTGTACACAAGTGGGTCCCACACATGTGAGTCCATAATGCCACGTGGTAAACCCATCCTAATGTAGGTTAGGTCAAGTCAAGAGAGTTGGTCATGTCTATTTGGTGGTCATCCCTACTTTATAGGACCTACACCTAAGTTTAAGGTGAAAATTTGACCAACTAGCTACCTACCAAGCATAACTCTAGGATCTAGGCTAGGGTTTCATTTTAGGGCAAGAGGGGTGAGTTAACTTCCTTATTACATGCTGGAAATCCACCTAACTTCAATAAGGAAGTCGAATTTGCTATGTATTCCAAGCTCCCATAGTGAGAAGATAGAAAATTTTTTGGAGCTCATTGGCAATCTCAAGCTAGTTCACTATGTACATTGAGTTTTTGTGATCCAAATGAAACCAGATCAATTTCTACTTGTTTCTCAGGTTGAAGGCCGTACTACAGCCTGTAGTACACATGTGTGGGCTCGGATTTCAATGTTTATCAATGCTTTTGATTGTTAATGCTTGTTGTTTGTCAAATTGCCAATCTAGATCAACTTTTTTGTGTCTAGTTTTTTGATAGATTGTTAAGCAAGCATCCAATCACTCTTGTGGATCTTTTGTAGATCCATTTATGGTCCTAAAGTACAGTACTTTCACATGGTATCAGAGCCAAGTACAAGAGCATAAGCCATTGATCTAATGCAAATCCATTTTTAGCAAGTTTTGGTGCTAAACGCTAGTATTGAGAGGGCAAACTAGAATCTTGATTTTGGTGGGAAGATTTGATCCCAAACTTGGTAGGGGTCCAAATCCATACTGTCCACATGTGTGGGCACCTCTGAACAAGCAAAAATGCTTCTTTTGTGGAAAGAAGGGGCATTATGCATCTGAATGCTACAAGAGGCTAAGAGCACAAGTGGAGGAGGACAAACAAGGAAACTTTGCAAAGGAGGAGGAGGAGGATGAAATAGATGTATTCTTGATGGCATCTACATCCTCACCAACAAGCAATAGCAATTCAAGAGACAATTGGTGGATCGACAGTGGGGCTAGCTCCCACATGTCTTGTGAAAAGGACTTTTTCTCAACCTTACACTCTTTCAATGCTAAAAAGTTTGTCTTTACTGCAAATGATGAAGAGTGTAGGATAGATGGTGTTGGTACCATCTCTTTGTGTCTAGAATCCTCAAAATGCATGGATCTAGAAAATGTCCTTTATGTACCATCAATCACCAAGAATATGCTTAGTGTTGGTCTACTCTTAGAAAGTGGTTTGGATGTCCACTTTAAGCATGGTGTTTGTTTCATCTTGAAGAATGATGTTTGCATTGCAAAGGGATTTAAACATGGAAAATTGTTTAAGTTGGAAGCTAGTGTTGCTTTTGAAAGAATGAGCTTGGCAAAGGAGGAGATCACTCAAGAGGAGATCTTGGAAAAGTGTGACCTTGCTTGCATTGAGGAGGAGCATCAAAAGGAGGAAGATCTTGAGGATCAGCCTCAAAGCATGAGAGTTCCAAGGGAGTCTTCAATGAAAATGGTTGAGTCATCAAATTGCATGCAAATTGTCCATTCAAGTGTGCATCTTGCAAGGGTGGTGAGCATTGGAGAGTCTACTATCTTTGAATACTTTTGAAAAGTAGTAGTAGACATGAGGTGACTTGTTTCTTACCTTTAAGATTCATGATGTTTATTACTTTGTATGACAAGACAATGAAATGGGATGCTTTAAAATCTACATTTGTTGTTGATAAAGCAATTTCATTGGATAACTATTTTTGTAATAGTTTGAATAGAGTCATAAAAGATGAAACATCATTTGTATTGGAAATCTTTGGATCCACATGCTCTGTGCATGATCATTCCAATGTAAGGACCAAAGATTATCCTATTTCAATGATAAGAATAATTGTACTGTTTTGCTCTTCAAGTAAAGATTGTAGAATCTACTTGTTTTCTACCAAAGAAGTTGTCAATGGTGGAAATGTGATCTTTCAAGAGTGGAAGATTTGTAAACTTGAAGAAGCACCTTTGGATCAACACTTTATTCAGTTCATTGATGGTTTGGAGTCAAGTCAAGTGGAGGAGCAAGCTCAAGACCCGAGGACTCCAAGAAGAATCTTGAGTATCAAGATGGAGCCATATAGGCTCAATCATATGGATCAAGCAAGGCAAACAGTCTTTGGAAATACTGTGTATGCACTTAATAGTTTAATTGATGTATCTTCAAGTGCACAAAATGCCTTGGAATCCATGGCTTGGCATGATGTATAGGTTTTGAAGCATGCTACATGACACATTTAGGGAACATCTTGTAAGAGATCCTTTAAGAGGTGGTGAAAGATCCTTCATGGACATCATTCTCTATTGGAGTCTCAAAAGTTCCTTGTTTGTAGCTAGATTTTTTAGACACTTCTAAAAGCATTCATTCATCTAGCAAGAGAGTTGTAGATAGATCAAGCTAAATTTGAGGAGGAGTGTGAAGAATTGCCAAAAATTGGCAAATCTAGCTTGATCAAAAACCATGTAGAATAGTGTAAATTGTGTACACAAGTGGGTCCCACACATGTGAGGCCATGATTCCACGTGGGAAACCCATCCTAATGTAGGTTAGGTCAAGTCAAGAGAGTTGGTCATGTCTATTTGGTGGTCATCCCTACTTTATAGGACCTACACCTAAGTTTAAGGTGAAAATTTGACCAACTAGCTACCTACCAAGCATAACTCTAGGATCTAGGCTAGGGTTTCATTTTAGGGCAAGAGGGGTGAGTTAACTTCCTTATTACATGCTGGAAATCCACCTAACTTCAAGAAGGAAGTCGAATTTGCTATGTATTCCAAGCTCCCATAGTGAGAAGATAGAAAATTTTTGGACCTCATTGGCAATCTCAAGCCAACCAAAAACACTCAAGCCCGTTACATCCTTATTGAGAGAGCACTCTTCTTCTTGAGAGCACTCTTGATCTCATCAACATCTTGATTGTTTCCACTACTCAAGATGATATCATCCACATAGATTAGCAAAATGGTAACATCATTTCCAGCAAAATTGTAATAAAGTGAATGATCATACTCACTCATAAAAAAGCTTTGAGAGAGTAAAAATATATTAAGCTCTGCATACCAACTCCTTGGTGCTTGCTTAAGACCCTACAAACTCTTTTGTAATAGACACACATGATTTGGCTTTGTAGATGAAATGTAGCTCTTGGGTTGTTCCATGTACACTTCCTCCTCAAGATCACCATTCAAAAATGCATTTGTAATGTCCAATTGCCATAGATCCCATCCATAAATAGTAGCAAGAGAGATGATGACATAACATCAACATCAAGATTGTTAGATCCATCCACATCATCATTACTTGAAGACACTTTTGGAATGTTCCCCTCATCAAAAATGACATCTCTACCAATAATCACCTTATTAGTTGTTGGAATGTAAGCCTTGTAGGCTTTACTCACCTCACTATATCCAACAAACATACCTTTCCTTGAAGATGGACCCTCCTTTGTCCTATCATCAAGAGTTATATTGACATAGCGAGTGCATCCAAAAGCTCTAAAAAACTTGACACTTAGCCTCCTCTTGAATAGCATCTCAAAAGGTGTACGTCCATCCAATATAACACTCGGCCACCTATTGCATAGAAAGTTAGCACACAACAAAGTTTGATTCCAAAATGGTTTTGGAAGATTAAATCCTAACCTCATGGCTTTGGCACTTTCACATAAAGTTTTATCCTTCCTCTTGGCCACTCCATTTTGTTGTGGTGTCCTTGGAGTTGTGTACTCCCTCTTGATACCATGCTCATCACAAAATCCCTTGAACTTGGTTGAGATATACTCTCCACCATTGTCACTCCTCAAGCACTTTATCCTTGTGGAAAATTGGTTCTCCCTTGCATTATTGAACTTCACAAGATCATACACTTCATCTTTGCTCTTTAGTATATAGATCCAACAAAATTTACTAAAATCATCAATGAAAGTTACATACAACTTAGCTCCACTATTGCTAATTGTAGTAATTCCATGAATGTCCGAATGTACAACTTGAAAAGGCTTTGTGGATCTAGTATAAGATATTCTATGTGACTTTGACAAAGCACGAGACTCACAAACATGATGGATGCTAGTTAAGGAACTTGGAAGACTAATCACAACTTGCTTTTAAGCCATTACCTCCAATTACTTGTAGTTGACATGCCCCATCCTCTTATGCCAAACCTCTTGAATAGGTATTTGCTCACTTGCCACACATCCAACTTGGTTAGCAATAACAGAAGCATCTAGTTTGAATAACTTCCCTTGCCTTTTACCTTTTACAATCAAGACATCCTTCCTTTTGATCATACAAGCATCTCCATCAAACTCCACTTTAAGACCTTTGATTAGCAATTGACTCACGCTAAGTAGGTTCTTAGTAATAGATGGAATGAAAAAACATCCTTCAAATGAACATTCCTACTTGTAGAGAGAGAAATAAGAATTGTGTCGATCCCTTTGATTACACACTCACCATCATTGGCCGTGTAGATCATCCTCTTGTCATCTCCATATGCCAATAAAGAAGTGAAATACTCTTTGTGAAAAGTCATGTGTGAGCTTGTCCACTATCAATCCACCATGGATCAATATCTCCAAAAATAGAACTCAAACATGTAGAAATCACAAAAGCATCATCATTTATGTTTTGAGCATCAACACCATCCTCATCACGAGTTAGATTACCTTGCTTGTCTCCTTGATCTCTCTTCTTCTTGTAGCAATCACTTGGCCTTCACTCTCAAAACAAAAATATAAGGACTCTCTTCTTTATTTTGTATGCTTTGAAAGATTTTTCTTCTTAGAGTCAACACTCTAGTAGACTTGGATTCATAAATCTTCTTCAAAGATTCCCAAGCCTCTCGAGATGAATTGCACTTACCAATCTCCTTGAGTACCTCATTGCTAACATTCATCTTGATCATGTGTAGAGATTTCTTAGCTCTCTTGTCATACCTCAATTGATCTTGTTGAACCAAGGGTCTCTCCTCCAACCCTACAACAATATCCATCAACTTATGCATGTCAAGAAGTGATTCCATTCTCACCTTCCATGTAGAGTATTTGGATGAGGTAAGCTTGTCATTGCCTTCCAACATGAATCCACTCATTGTAGCCATGTTGCAATGACCTAATCTTTCTCTTTCAACATGTTCCAATGCACAAAGCACTCTTTTGAAATACAACAAATGTTTCCAAAAAAAAAATCACAAAGATATGGAACCTCTCAATTCTCTTCTTGCACTTATAACTAGCAAATCAACACATAGAATGTAGAAACCTTGATCAACCTAAGATCTACCAACAGTATAATGAATCTTGCCACTTCCTAAGATTGAGACACACTCTATAGAAGTCCAGCAACCTCAAAAAATAGAGATCCAATCAAAATTAGGGTTCTGACAAAATCACAAAAAATTGAATATCTCAAATTCTACATGCAATTGCCTAAAACTTGATACATAAACTTGTAGCCTCAATTGAAGCTTTCCTAATGCATCAAAAATCGGCCAATTCTAGTAAACCACTTGTGAAATCGGAATTCTTCAAGTTCATAAATATTGAGTTTTGACCTACAAAGATCAATTCTACATATGCAAATTTTTTGATTTTTTAGTAGAAACTATTCTAGCATGCTCTAGAGATAGAAACTCCTCCAAATCCTTGATAGATGTGATTGATCCTTTCATAACCTACAACACAAGCTTTGATACCATGTGAAAAAAATATGATTCATTAAGATCCAATCTATTCTCTTGATCTTTGGTTTAGAAAGCCAACACAATTTGCGACTAAAAGCATGGTTTGGTGGTACAAAAAAAGAAGCCATTTTTCATTGTACCTTTTGGTAGTACATTTCACTTTTTGAAAATTTTATTACTCATAATTGTTTTGAGTCAACATTAAAAATGACATAACTCTTTAGTGGTAAGTCCAATTTTAGCAGAGTTTGGTGCATTAGAAAGCGCTTTCAGCGCTTTTGAAAGCGCTTTCCAATGATATGTTACATGACATAATTCCGAGCTACAGTTAAAAAATTATGGCAAGTCAAAAGTAATTTTAATAATCATCATTTTTGGAGTCCACATTAAAAATGACAAAAAAATTTAGTGGTAAGTCCAATTTCAGCGGAGTTTGGTGTGTTAGAAAGTGCTCGACAAGTGCTTTCCAATGATATGTTACATGATATACTTTCAAGGTACATGAAAAAAGTTATGAAAAGTCAAAGGTATTAGTTAAAAATAATGTATAATAATAAAAAAGTGCATTTCTACCCAAAAAAGGTAGTGTCCTTGAAAGTCCATGTTGTACCACCAAACCATGCTTTTAGCCCTACAACATTTGCAACATAGAAAATCAACATCCACTTAATGAAAGAGATGCAAACTCAATAAGATATTGATCAAACATCAAACATATGTTCGTACAGAAATAGTAAGCTACTATATTTCACACGTGTGGATCCAAGTATAGCATAAGATGAGCATTCTACACACAAGATTGCAAGATATCACCAATATAGTGCACCAATGGATAGATGAACCCAAGAGAACTCATGTATAAGCATGAAATGAGATGAGAGAGAGAGAGAGAGAGAGAGAGAGAGAGAGAGAGAGAGAGAGAGAGAGAGAGAGAGAGAGAGAGAGAGAGAGAGAGAGAGAGAGAGAGAATGATTCTCTTCCCACGTGTGTAAAGCTATATATAACATATCCATGTCTCATTAATGATCTTGGTTTTCCTCCATATCAAAAACCCTACTATTAATGTGGACTAGATTCAGTGTCTCCAACAAACTCAATCTCCTACTATTTTCTCACTTTTTAAAGTGGTAATTCAAATACATTTGAGCTAAAATAACTTTGAAATGACAATCTCTAAGTCTAATATGAAAATTGACCTCAATCGCCAAAAAAACAAATTTGACCAAATTTGACTAAACTAGTTGAAATCTTCACAAACAATGGTCGGCTCATTAGGGCCCTCAACAAGTTCCTATGAAAAACATACACGGCATTTGGCCCACTTCGCTCGTAGACCTTAACACGTAGCTCATTATGGTCTTGATTTTTTTTATTGGTCGCTACGACCCACCAACACAACCGAGATGTCTAAGATAAGAAGGGCAAACAGATTGAACAGACCCAATGAGCCATTGATCCGAGTCATTGATCCATCATCTGTATTCAAAAAAACAAAAATAGAAAAAAAAAAAAAAAAGTCCGACAAAAGGCATTCAAGGACTCACTTTTATCTTCCTTGTTTTTCACCATTCTTTCTACTTCTCCTTTCTTATTTTTTCTTTTATTTTTATAAATACTTTTGTACATACTCCTTTGTTTTTCCCCTCTTATGTGCATAATTTGTTGCCAAAATGTTTTCCCTCACTTTTTTCGACATTTCTCATCTTCCTATCTTTTCTCAAATCCCCTTCACTTTCATTCTTTATGGCCTTAACAGTTCTACATCGCCACGTCCGCCATCGTCAAAGACACACACAAGTGCCACGGGACTGTCATCAAATTTGTAGTGGGGATATATGAGAAGATTCTTCTATTTGATTCCAACCATAATAAGTTGTTGGTTGATTCTGACGAATCCCCAAGATACTCGGCCAGAGCTATCCAAGAGTACCTCTCACCTTAGACCGAGGAGGTCTCTGAAGAAGAAGGGATGAACAAAGAATGAAAGCCGAGTATGAGAGCCGAGGAATGCTAATTAAGAATGACAACTAGAAACTGTGTGAGCCTCATGGTGAATCCCGAAAGATGGAATGACCGTGTAGTATTTCTAGGCAATTGTAATAAATTCAAGTAGACCTCTCTTAGAAAAGTAAAGTGAGCCGCCTTTTGATGGTGACCTCTAGTGGAGAGGATAATTTCACATGCAATTTGTGTAATTTGGAGTTGCCACTAGGATGCCACCTAAGGAGCTCTCTTGCTGATTTAAGAGGCTTCCCCTTTGTAGAAAGGAGCTTTTTGTGTATGCATCTATTCCATGTCCAAATGAGAAGAGCCTCCATGAGTTTGGTGCATCCTTGAGCTCCTTGGTCATTCTTGTTTTCTTGAGTGATGCACTTATGATCTTGCCCTTCCATTCCTTAGTGGTGGATTAGTTTTCTTGCTTTTGTGAAACCAGTTGTGGATTAGGTTTCTTGCTTTGTAGATTAATGTAGGAATCAGCATTGTGGTAAATAATTTTGGCTAGGTTTGTCGTTTAATGTGAAAGTTTTCAGATCTATTAAGATACAAACCTAGAAAATGACCTTTGGTTAGAAAAATAAGCAATTCACCAATCTTGCCAAATTTGTAGAAAAATCAGCATCTACACTAAGAATCAGATGCAAACTCTAATAGATCTTAATAAAAAATGAAACAAAACATATGTTAGCAACTGTGCTAACACAGAGATAATAAAAAAATAAAAAAATAAAAAACTACATGGCATGTGTTTTGTAAGACCACGTATGAGTATCTGTCAATAAACTTCAACCATGGCATGTGTTTTGTAAGTCCATGAGTAGAAGCTTAAACAATAATAAAAAAGCTTAAACTTAGATTTAGAACTTAGACTTAGGAATCTTAAGATTAGAAATATTTTATCTTAAGTTTTCCTAAGTAAAGAAATTTGAAGTTCTAAATCCTAAGTTAGAAGTTCTAGAAAGGCTAGAAATAGGTTAGTCCCATAAGTTAGTAGACACTTATGGAAGACCCTCCTTGCCATAAAAGGAGAGGTATTTGCATTGTAAACAACACTCTGAGATTATGCTAAATTGTTCTTTATTGAGATTATCATTCTATTTCTTTGTGTTCTCATTGGAAGGTGCATAGCTTGAGGGAAGGTGCTCGGGCCTCCTCTTGCCTCCTTTCATTAGCTTATTGTGGGATGTTTTTATTGGTTTATTTAGTTAGCTGCAACTTATCTTTCAAACCCTCTAGGTGTTAATTTAGGTCTTAGTTTAGCAACCTTGCTAGTTGGGTTTGCCTTAGCAAGGATTTTTATTGCTGTTTCTAATTGGCTTTATTTCCATTTTGAGCACTAGTTGGGCAAGCCTTAGTGCTCTCATCCTTGTTGATTATTTTCGTATTTTCGTTGAAGCTTGTTGTAGAAACTTAAAAAGTGGACGAATTTCTACATCCCTGTACTACATCCTTAAGTAGATCTAGCCACCGCACGAACTAGAAATACTTCCAAAATAAATTTTTTGTCCGTACAATTACAGTAAGCTACTATATTTCACACATTGGATCTCAAATGCCCAATAGACAAATGTAGCAAATATGACTAAACTAGTTGAAATCTCTCACACTCCCTCTTCAACTAGTTTTAGCATGGACTTTGATAACACGCCAAGTGATGTCCTATGCTTCATAAACAAGTCCTTTCCCAATGCTTTGGTGAAGATATCAACTACACATTTTCTTGAAGAAACATGTTGAAGCTCCACCTCCTTTGACATGACTTGCTCCCTCACATAGTGATATGCAATCTCAATATGCTTGCTCCTAGCATGAAATATAGGATTGGTTGCCAACTTTTGGACTGATAGGTTATCACAAAAGATGATTGGGCTCTCTGGAAAATCCAGCAAGTGAAGATCCTTGATCATCCTCTTGATCCATACCATCTCCTTTGTGCAATGTGTAAGTGCTTTGTACTCGGCCTCACTAGATGGCAATGAGATAGTGGCTTGTTTCTTTGACATCCATGATATAGCTCCATCACCTATGAAAATACAATAAGCACTTATGGATTTCCTATCCATTGTATCTCCAGCATAGTCTGAATCTAAAAATCCAAACAAGTTAGATGATGATCCCTTATACAATATGCCAAAATCTTGAGTTCCCATGATATACCTCAAAACTCGTTTTCCTAGCTTCCAATGCTCCTCATTAAGATCTTGCATGAATTGACTCAATCTTCCAACACAATAGCTTAGATCTGGTCTTGTTAAGGTTAGATAGATGAGTGAACCAACTAGCTTCCTATAGAGACTAATGTCTTTGAAGGATCTTTCATTGCCTCTTATAGTTAGCTTTACATGAGATTCCATTGGTGTATCAAAAGCATTTGCATCTACCATATGAAATCTTTCTAGAATAGAATTAGCATACTTTATTTGACAAATGAAAGTAGATTGAGAAGATCTAATCACTTCTATTCCTAAAATGTAATGCAAGTGACCAAGATCATGCACCTCAAATTTCTTCTTAAGAGCACTCTTGATATCCTCCACATCTTGATTGTTTCCACCACTCAAGATGGTATCATCCACATAGATTAGCAAGATGGTAACATCATTTCCAACAAACCTATAATAAAGTGAATGATCATACTCACTCATAACAAAACCTTGAGAGACTAAAAAAGTGTTAAGCTTAGCATACCAACTCCTTGGTGCTTGCTTAAGGCCATACAAACTCTTTTGTAGTAAACACACATGCTTTGGCTTTGTAGATGAGATGTAGCTCTCGAGTTGCTCCATGTACACTTCCTCCTCAAGATCACCATTCGAAAATTCATATGTATCCTAGCCATAAAGAGTAGCAAGAGAAATAATGACCTGAATACTCACCATCTTTGCCACGGGTGCAAAGGTTTCATCATAGTCAATACCAATTTCCTTGAGGATATCCTTTTGCCACCAGCCTTGCCTTGTACTTGTTAATAGATCCATATTGGTTTGTCTTTACCTTGAAGATCCATTTGCATCCACTAGCTTTCTTGTCCTTAGGTAACTCCACCAATATCCATGTTCCATTCTTCATAAGAGCTTGATACTCAAGATCCATTGCATGGATCCACTCCTCTGTGATCATTGCTTCATCTACACATGTAGGTTCATCAAAAAAGGTTAGAAAAGCAACATAATTTCCAGAAATTACTTGCTTATTCTTCTCATCATAAGTGAGCGAATGGTTTTTTAACCTAGATCGTGATGATAAACTAGACTGGTTATATTGAAAGAATCCTTTATCCAACATTTCAAGCCCTCTCATTTGATAGAGAGTCCTTTTGTCAAATTGAGTTATATCAAGATGGCAAAAGACGAATGCATACGAGACTATATCGAGCGTTTTAAACGTTTAAAAGGTCAAGTACAAGAACATCTCACTGAACAGATGCTCATCATTTGGTTCTTAGTCGGACTTCGGATCAAATTTACCATGCAATATTGTTAACACAATGCAAGAAGTATATCCATGTGATTAGGTCATGCCCCATGATGATTAACTCAATTTTGTGTGAATATGAGAACTTGTTTTAATTTTATACTTTCATCATGTAGATTTACAAAGTATTACTTAAGTTTATGATTTGTGAGGCCATTCTAAATCTTTTGTTCTTAACTCTTTCCATAATTTTTTTTAATGAACAAAGCACAAAGTTGAGTACTATGTTTGCTACCCCTAATTCAAACTTTACACATACTCCATAAAGTGAACATTCATGATATTAATGAGGATGATAATGATTGGTCTTGTCAACTATTCTACCTTATATTTTAGTAAGTTCATTAAGTACATAAAAATGCATGTCATTAGTGATGCAAATTCTTTCAATACTCTAAAATTGCCACTTTCACATAGGCCATTTATTATAATGTAACCATAATGATTTTTTTGTTGGACAAACATTTGTAATCGAGTCAATCAATTAGTTTTTTCTCAATCAAGATCTCATTTTTTACTCATTTCACCAAACATAGATATCATTCAAGTCTAAGAATTTCATTTAATGGCTATTATGAAAAGTTTGTCAAATATCTCAAGTCCTATGTATTTACCTACTTATGTAACTAATATAGATGCATAATGACATGTGAAATTATTTAAACTTTTACCAAAAAAAAAGAAAGAAATAAAAAGTATTTCCTCTCATATTTTAAATTTATTATATAATTTTAGTGATATACGATCCTCAACAACAAAGTCATGCAACAATTTGATATAGAGAATACAACTAATGCTAAAGCTGAATTTTTTTTCTCATTATCCAACTAACTTCCATAAACTGTTATTTGAACCTCATCACATAATGTTTGATTTTCAATAGTATTGTCCATATAATTATAATAAACTCTTTTGATGTTGATTATGTACTAGCATGCTTTTTAATCATTTTTTGTACTAGCATGATTATCAAAGACCAAAAACATAAGCTTTTTGTAAGCCACTTACACAATGATATTATGGAAGTTAAAGAAATAATAGTTATCATATGAAAAACAAAAGAAGCCAATTTTCATACTCATAGAACATGTTCTTCTTAAAGAGATGAGGAAGTTAAAATTGTATCAATCATTTGAATGACACTTTCTTGTTCCAAATATTTTATTTTCTTGTTTATAATATTTTAGAGTACATACTTATCTTTCATAATGACATGCCATCATTACTATAAAAATCCCTTTTAAATCTCGCAAAAAAATGTATTATTGTATATTTATTATCGTGAAACTTCAACGTATTTTTGTCTAACAATCCAGACTATCTTGATAAAGATTGTTTTGAGAGCTATGTATACCCATATATAATATGACCAATTATATATGCCCATTAATGAATTCAAAGTTACTAAATAAGATTTCAATAATGTTTTAACAACCAACGTCATTAATTCCATGGTTTTGATATGAATATTAAGATTTTGACTTTGTATCACTAGAGTGAAATAGTCCTATACTAATAGTTGTAGATGTGATTGCTTAAACTATTCATACCCATTTGTCACAACAACGATGTTAAATGCACATGCCCATGATGAGCTATTAAATCTTTTAGATTCCATTACTTTTATTAACATGGCCATTAAATGTAATTGCATGTTTGACATTTTTAGTTTTATTTATCTAATCGAGTAGAATATACGTACATTACATAAGATACACAAGATTCATATAAGTCATTTTTATTAAAAAGGAATTTATATCACAAAAAAATTATAAGATTTTTTGTTTATCCATCAAAAAAACTAAAATTATGCACAATTTTATAGATGAAATAAAACTTCTTCAAAATAACCTCTTAGTTCAAACATTGTGTGGCTTTTGATGAATTTTATATCCAAGTTGCACACTTATATTTAGTCAAAATAAATATTTTTTAATACTATATGTTATACTTTTGTACACTTTTTCCATCTTAATGTTATACATGTTTTAACGATACATTAATTGTAGCATGATAGAATGAATTATTCATAAATGCACGTTCAATCTTCTCAAAATTGTATTTAGTTTTGAGATTATTTTTTTTAAAGAAAATTAAGTGTGCTAAGATATTTATAGCATGATACATACAAATCACTTTCTTTTGGAATTTCTAGCTATTAGCCTATATAATGATAAAACTTGTTATGGTAAAATCAAACTGTGCAGGTCTTTATTTTTTAATTTGGCATCATCATTGGCTTCGACATACCTTTGTAGCCTACAAGTGGAGTTTTGGGCATTTTGGATATGGGCAACATCAAAGAGGCGATTTTGGATGAGGCAAGTAAGTTGGATGGAGAATGCAACTACAATATCTAGAAGTTCAAAGTGAAACATGGAGAAGGATTTATGGGACATTGTTGCGGGTATCGATATGAGGCCAAACACCACTCTAGCTAACATGAGAGCTTATGACAAGAAGGCACATAGAGCACTATTGTTGATCAATTTATTAGTGTGGCCAAATTGAAGATGGTGAATGGACTATCTGCAATACAAGATGAACAACATTCCATTTGTGAAGGACGCATGATGGGGAAGCACCATAGAGAGTAATTCAAGAAGAGGGTAGCCACTAGACCGAAAAAAACTACTTGAACTTATCCATAGTAACGTGTGCGGGGAGGGGGCCTATTGCTTCATGACATTTATTGACAACTACTCTAAAAAGACATGGATCTACTTCTTGAAGAATAAATCGGATGCATTGACTTGCTTCAAAGAATTTAAAACTTTGGTGGAGAACTAGCTGGATGCATGCATTAAGGTGCTAAGATCATATAGAGGGGTGGAATACAAATCAGTTGACTTTGAAACATTTTACATGGAACATGGAATTAAGAGGCAATTCACTCAAGTGCATACACTGCATAGCAATGGGGTAGCTGAGAGAGAAAACTGCACCACTGGGAGAGTGCACGATCAACAATGAAGCAAATGGGATTGCCAAGTTTCTATTGGTTAGACGCATGCAATGTGGCAATGTTCTTGCAAAATAGGAGCCCCACCACCACTGTTTCCAATGTGACTCCTGAAAAAACACTCACAAGAATGAAGCCAAAGATCGACAAGTTTCACGCTTTTGGGTGCAAAGCTTATGTGCACAAGCAGAAGGAAGAGCAAAAAAAACTTAATGTGAAGTCAACCAAGTGCATCTTTGTTGGGTATGATGAGAGGAAGAAGGCAAACAGGTGCTTTGATCCAGCAATGAGGAAGATCCACATTACTAAGGACGTAATCTTTGATGAGATACATAGATTTGATGAAGACAATCATGCCAAAGGTGATAGTGATATCAAAAGGCTTTCTACAGCTCAAAAGAAGCTGAGGATCGTACTCCATAGGAAATCGAGCATGAGGATCAAGTCCATGAAGAGGATCATGATCGAACTCCACCAGTTTACGATCCAAGGGGAGATATTTGCCGATTAGTGCTATGAATGAGAAATTTGAGGGAATCAAGAGATTGTACTTGGACAATCAAGTAGCAGATAGAGGTGAAGGGGAGTGAAACATGAGTGGACCCCTTCTTTTCCTCCTCTAAATATCATTGTCTTAGTGACATATTGACCTCAAACTTGATTGGACCAATTTCATGGATCTCTTATTTGTGATTGGCCACATGATCTCAATTCAACACATAGGAAGGTGTCACTAGCCCTCTACCATCATGACATGTGTCAAGTGCCTAACTTACTTTTGGATTTGGCCTAATCATCATGTGATATGTGTACTAGCTCCAGTTACCTCTAATGCCAAAATTGGCCTAATCACCTACGAACGTGTAATGACACAAAAAAGTCAATATGGCCCCTAAGTCAACACAGATAACTTTTTCTATTTTAACCAAGAAACCCATTAGTAATAAATGGGTATATAGAACCAAATTTCATAATAATGGATCGACTGTGAAACACAAGGCATGCTTGGTGGTCAAGGGATACAAGCAAAGCAAATGTATGGATTTTGATGAGACGTTTGCTGATATGGTTAATTGGACTACTTTACGCTTGGTGATCTCATTAGCTTCATTTTTTTATTAGAAGATCCATCAAATGGACGTGAAGTCAGCTTTCTTGAATGGTGACCTTGAAGAAGAAGTCTATATGCTCCAACCACAAGGGTTTGTTGTGAAGGGCCAAGAAGACAAAGTATGCAAGCTGCATAAAGCATTGTATTGTCTGAAACAAGCGCCATGAGTGTGGTATGTCGTATAGATAGCTTCTAGTGAATGATTTTGTGAGAACAAACTATGATCCTAATCTCTGTGTGTTTACTAGTGATGATAGTGTTGCATTGGTTATGTTGTATGTTGACGATATCATCATCACAAGAAACGATGAGAACTTGATAAATTCTATCAAGTCTAGTTTGTCTAAGCATTTTGAGATGACTGATTTGGATTTGATGCATTATTGTCTAGCCATAGAAGTATGGCAAAATGTAGACACTATTAAGCTTTCACAATCAAAATATGCTTGAGAGGTCATAGAGAGATTTCACATGTTTGATTGTAAGCCATTGACCTTGCCAATTGGGTAGATTGTTATGAAGAAGAACCAACTCTGATCTAATATAATCGATGCTCCAGTGCTCTTCCACCTCAATCACAGTTAAAAATTCTTCATTGTATTTGATGTTTATCTCTTTTATGTCTGAATGACCATCCATTTGAAAGTCTTGATCTAGTGGTAGCCAAGTCCACCAGTCCACCAAGTAGGAGAAGGATGGAAAAAAGATGTGAAACAAGTAACGAATCCCAATCATGCATCGGGGATTTCCACGAGAATTAGCCATAGTTGATAAAGGATCAGAAGTGAACATCATCTCCTCCAGGCTATACCACATGTGGGGATTTACTCATATGGTAAGCACCCCTTTTACAATTCGTCTAGCTGACCAACCAAGTGTGAAACCATTAGGCATAGCCAAGGAAGTACATACCAAGGCAGTAGGAATCCTATTCGTGCTAGATTATGTAGTCTTTTCACTACAAATTTCTTGTAGTGGTTCTTGGGGTATAGCCTCTAGGCTCATCATAAAGAGTGATACAGAATCTTGATGGCCTTTGCTACATTTTTTCATTTGCTCTACTCATCTCTTCAACAAAATATCATCTTCATCGGAGAAAGCATCTATGGCAGAACTTTTCTTTGGCGATTGTTCAGTAGATGTAACATCAAACTGCAAACAATCCTTCATAGCTGAGACTTTGGTCTAGTTTACTACATCGGTTTGCAAATCGTCATGTATGACAGTTCTCCTCCAACGACGTCCGTCATCAGATTTCTCATGAAAATGGTTTGTTGTGGCAGAGCTGGCGACTATGGCTCTTTGGTCGGTTGGTTTTGTGTTCCAAATATCATGATCAATCTTTACTACAAAATCATGATCTTGCAAGACGATATGATTCTATCCCCAGTCATGAAGCGCTTGTGATATTCTGAGCCACAGTCTTCCCAATAGGACACTGTTACCCTAGAGGAAGGTCGTGAGTATGAGGACAAAGATTTTCTCAGATAGATTGATCCACATCATTTTAAGCCTGTCCCAAGATCATGAAGGACCAGATCCACAAAAGCCTCCAATGAACGAAGATCTCATAGAAACAACAAAACCCCTCAAGACAATGCTGTAGTAGGCCTAATGGACATGGTATCCAAAGGATCTATGACTAGTGTCCCAATAATCGTGAACGATATCTTATGAGAATGCATAGACTGGTACCTAGCCAAGGATGAAGCTCTATACAAGCTAGAAGTCTCATTATGAGACAATAACATCAAGATGGTGAAATATCCAACTGTTGATCATTGATCAAATTGACCGAGGCATGCCAAAGAAAAGGAGCCAGCTATCCCTTTGGATCTCCCATCTGGAGGCCCTCCAGAAGGAAAATCTCCTGTCTCCATTGCATAGTTGAGTCCGAAGGCATCAAAGAGTGTCAAGAAACTTGACAGAGCCTTGAAAAGGATGGGAATTAACAATGACAAGCCAACGTCCCTAGACTGCAAGCCTCTTTACAAGGCTAAAACTGTTGAGTAGAAGGCCAAGAGTGACAAAGGAGGAATCAAGACAAAGATAATGACCTCCCACCAAATGCACGAAAAGATCCGGCAAGACATGGTTGAAGAACCCAAGCCTATGCATGATGTACCACAGTACTTCAAGGACTATGAAATGGATGAAGTGGTAGTGATCATGCCCAGATCCAAGAGAGAACCCGTAGAAGCCACCTTCCAAGGGGCCAACTTCTACAAATGTCCTGCCCATACGAAAGAGATAGATCTAGCTGAGGAGGGAGAAGACAGCCGCATAGTATTTGTAGGAGAGGATGTAGAGGAGATGAACTTAGAGATATAAAAGTCCTTCTTTGCAGATACCATGATTGTCTAGCATGCAACTATGCTAAGATGGAGGGCATATTGCCAGATGTAGTGGTTTACACCATTCCTTTGGTTGATGGAGCAAAACCCACCGTTAGTAGGCCCCCATATAGGTCTAATCCGCACTACACCAAGCTAATTCAAGAAGAGTTGAAGAAGCTTCTCGATGTAGGATTCATCTATGAGATGGAGAACACATAATGGGTGTCGTCGATCATGGTGGTACCTAAGAAAATTGGAAAACTTTGAATCTATGTGGACTACAAGAAGCTCAATGTCATTACCAGCAAATGTTAAAAATCACAATTCTAGCTTGACTAGTTTTGGTCATATGACTTGTAAATAGTTAGATGGTCATGATGTGGCTTCTCACACATGCCAAATAGCATAGGATTCCATTCATAAGGATGTTCTCAAGTTGACCTAAGTGATAGAACCTTTGGAATGAGTCCAAATCATGCTTAGATACAAGAGAAAAAAAGCAGGAGCTATTTTTGGTAGTTTTTACATTGTTGATGGATCTCCAAGATTCCAACCCTAACTTGGTAGGGATGAAAGATCCACAAAAATTAGAATTAGGGATAGGTTTAGGGCTACTCATGCCTTCCCAAAACCGTGATGGATCATGTATATATAGGTGATGATCTCTCACCAAAATCAATCAAGCAATTTCATGATTTTCTCTCATATTGGTGCAATTGCTCTCTATGTTCATAATTCTTTGAGTTCTTTGTGAAAAATTGTCAACTAGTAGTATTTTCCTAACTTGAGATTTTGTAGGCCTATGGCCAAATAAAAGTTAGAGATAGGTTCATACATGTATGTAGAGGCCCAAAGTATGTGTACACTACTTTTGAGGTCACATTAATTAGAGGAGGTCGAGTGTGGAGCTCTTCTATTGGCTCATAATTTGGTGCATTCCTATTTGACCAAATTTCTAGGTATATGGGTGAATCCTATTGGACCCCAATTTTAGCCTATCATAAGACAAGTGGCCAAGAGGCACTATGGCTGCTATAAATAGCCATCTCCACGAGTATGTACACATCTCATTTTCATTCTATTGAATGAATGTTATGCTCTTTGAAGATCCATCTTCTTCTCTCTCACTTTTTTGTTCATATCTTGCATTCTAGCCACTAGAATTGTGATTTCTTTGTTGCTATGGCTTCACACGTGTGAAATGCAGGTTGTAGGCTCTGAAGTACGGACAGGGACAGCAAGTTTCTGTTTGTGGAAGCTTATGATCAGATTTTGATGTTTAGTTGATATTTAGTATGCTTAACATCACAATTTCTATCATTTTTTCAATCTAGATGTGCATAACTTCCATGGCCAAGATCTTTATGAAACTTTAGCATCTTTTGGATCTGAGTTTTTCACATGGTATCAGAGCATTAGGCGGCCAAATGTGCAGGTTTTGCCAGATTTAGAAGAGATTTGTGGGCGAGTTTGCTTTTGTAGCATTCCAATCAAGTTTCTAGCTAAAAATCTTGTTGATTTATGTGTAGAAATTGGATCTTTGTGATCAAAACATCATTTGTATGCATTTCAATTGAAGTAGGGCGAATTCCCTCTGTACTTATCAGAATAAGGAGACAAAAATTGTTTTGGAAAGAGGGAGATGCAAGATCCAACAAGATCCTATTAGTTTTCCATTCTAGCATATAGTTTTTTGATTCAATTTCTTGCTTCTTCATGTCAAAAACTTCAAAATTGATGTAACCCTCTGATTTTCAGTTTGCTGAAAGATTCAAGAGTGTATTTCAATCTTAGGAGTGAGGGAAAAGCAAGTATATTGAGGTTTGGTCTTGGTTTGATCAAGAAATCATAAAACTAGTGGCTAAAATTAAGGAAAAAGTGAGGAAAAGAGAGAAAAAGTAAGGTTTTAGGTTCCAAATCTTTGTGATTTCTTCTTGTGTTTCATTTGTTGATTCAAGAGAGTGCTTAGTGCATTGGAACAGGTCAAAGATCAGAGATCAATCATTGCAACATGGCTACAAATGGAGGCTACATGTTGGAAAGCAATGATAGGCTTACCTCCCTCAACTATTCTACTTGGAAAGTAAGGATGGAGTCTTTGCTTGAGATGAATGAGTTGATGGATATTGTTGTAGGTGTGGAGGAGAGACCTTTGGCACCTCAAGAACAATTGAGGTATGACAAGAGGGCAAAGAAAGCCCTTCACATGATCAAGATGAATGTGACAAATGAGCTTATCAAAGAGGTTGGTAAGTGCACATCATCTAGTGAAGCTTGGGAAGCCTTGAAGAAGGTTTATGAATCCAAGTCTACTTCTAGAGTGTTGACTTTAAGAAGGCAAATCTTTTCTTGTATGCAAAAGAAGAGTGAGAATGGACATGCTTTTGTTTTGAGAGTTAAAGCATTGAATGATGAGTTAGCATGCATTAATGATGGCATAAATAATGAGGAGCTTGTTCAAGTGATTCTCAATGGCTTGTTGGATGATCATGCTAATCTTGTTCAAAGTTATGCTATCCAAAAATGTTTACCAAGTGTTGGAGACTTGCAAGAGGTCTTGTTGGCTGAAGAATTCAGGTTGCAAGCAAGAGTGGGAGCATCTTCTACATCTCAAGGAGGAGAAGAGGAGGCAATGTTCTCTAAAGGCAAGTTCAAGGGCAAAGGTAAAAGCAATTGGTCTAAAGGGCAAGACCAAGGTGAGCACTCTACTTTTGGCAAAAAGAAGGATAGATCTAAGCTAAAATGTTTCTATTGTGGAGTCAAAGGGCATTTTGCTAGTGATTGTTTTAAGAAAAAGAGGGATCAAGGGGAAAAGCAAACCAATCTAACTATTGATGAGGGTGGGGATGAGCTTCTTTCAAATGATGCTTTTGTTATGTCATCTTGCTTGTTGGCTAATCATGGAGACATTGATCCTTGGTGGATTGATAGTGGAGCCACTTCTCATATGACATATCATAAAGAGTATTTTTCATCTTTAATGGCATTTGATGGTGATAGGAAGGTAATCTATACCGCAAATGATGGTGAGTGTGCAATCAAGGGGATTGGCACAATTCCTATTTCACTTTCTACAAATAGGAATATAGAATTGAAAGATGTTTTGCTCATTCCATCCATTACCAAGAACTTACTTAGTGTAAGCCAAATGCTTGACAAAGGATTCAAAGTTGAGTTTGATGGTGATGCTTGCTTGATCAAAAAGGGGTGTAGTATCATTGCAAAAGGGAAAAGGCAAGGGAAATTGTTCAAGCTTGATGCATGTGTTGTTGCTAACCAAGTTGGATGCATGGCAAATGAACAAATGTCAATTCAAGAGGTATGGCATAAAAGGATGGGACATCTCAACTACAAGGCCTTGGAGGTAATAGCCAAAAAGGAGGTAGTAAGGGGACTTCCCAAGTCTCTTACTTGCTTGAATCATGTTTGTGAAGAATGTGCTTTGTCTAAATCACATAGATTGCCATATACTAGATCTATATCTAGATCTAAGATGCCTTTTTCTCTCTTGCATTCGGATATTCATGGTGTTACTACAATTAGCAATGGAGGTGCTAAGATGTATGTAACTTTCATTGATGATTTTAGTAGATTTTGTTGGGTTTATCTACTAAAGAGCAAGGATGAGGTGTTTGATGTGTTTGTCAAGTTCAAAGTTGCTATTGAGACTCAATTTACAACCAAAATCAAATGCTTGAGGAGCGACAATGGTGGTGAATACATTTCTAACAAATTCAAAGCCTTTTGCGATGAGCATGGGATCAAGAGGGAGTACACATGTCCAAGAACACCACAACAAAATGGAGTGGCCGAGAGGAAGAATAGAACCTTGTGTGAGAGTGCAAAGGCAATGAGATTGAATGCTAATCTTCCTAAACCTTTTTGGAGTGATGCTTTGTTGTGTGCAAATTTCCTATGCAATAGATGGCCAAGTGTTGTATTGGAAGGAAAAACCCCTTTTGAAGCTTTGTTTGGTACGAAGCCTAATGTCAAGTTTCTAAGAACTTTTGGATGCATTTGCTACTTCAACATTACTCTTGATGATAGAACTAAGGAGGATCCATCTTCAAGAAAGGGCATTTTTGTTGGTTATAGTGAAGTAAGCAAAGCATATAGGATTTATGTTCCTTCAATCAAGAAAGTGTTCACAAGTAGGGATGTCATTTTTGATGAAGGTAACATTCCAAAAGTTGTTTCAAGTGATGATGGTGTTGTTGCAACTAATGTGCTTGATGACAATGGAGTTGATGACACATTGGATGTGGATGTTGAAGAAGCCTCTTCAAGTCAAATTCCAAGGAGAACTCCAAGGCATAAAGTGAAACCCTCAAGGCTCACTTATGATGACAAAGGTAAGCAAGTGGTGGATGGATCCAACTATGCTTTCCTAACTTCTTTTGATGTACCTTCATGTGTAGATGAAGCAAGGCAAAAAGAGGAATGGATCCAAGCAATGGATCTTGAGTTTGAAGCACTTATGAAGAACAACACATGGAGATTGGTGGAGCTTCCAAAGGGCAAAAGTGCAATTGGATGCAAATGGATCTTCAAGGTAAAGACAAATCAAGATGGATCTATCAACAAGTTGAAGGCAAGGTTGGTGGCTAAAGGTTATGCTCAAGAGCATGGCATTGACTATGAGGAAACCTTTGCACCCGTGGCAAAGATGGTGAGCATAAGAGTAATCATTTCCCTTGCAACTCTTTATGGATGGGATCTTTGGCAATTAGACATTTCTAATGCTTTCTTGAATGGTGATCTTGAAGAGGAAGTCTACATGGAGCAACCCGAGAGCTATGTTTCTCATAGCAAGCCTAATCATGTGTGTTTTCTACAAAAAAGTTTGTATGGTCTTAAGCAAGCACCAAGGAGTTGGTATGCTAGGCTTAACTCTTTTCTACTTTCTCAAAACTTCACTATGAGTGAGTATGATCATTCACTTTACTTTAGAATTAGTGCTAATGATGTTACAATCCTTCTAATTTATGTGGATGACATTATTTTAAGTGGAGGGAACAAGGAAGATATAGAAGATATCAAGAAAGCACTAAAAAAGGAATTTGAAGTGCATGATCTTGGTCTTTTGAGCTATATCTTAGGAATAGAAGTAATTAGAACTTCTCAAATCACTTTTATTTCACAAGAGAAGTATGCTATTTCTATTCTCAATAGATTTCATATGGTAGATGCAAATCCTATTGATACACCTATGGAATCACATGTAAAGCTAACTATAAGAGGTAATGAAAGATCCTTCGAGGACATTACTCTCTATAGGAAGCTAATAGGTTCTCTTATATATCTAACCATCACAAGACCTGATTTATCTTATTGTGTTGGTAGATTAAGCCAATTCATGCAAGATCCTAGCATAGAACATTGGAAACTAGGAAAGAGGATCTTGAGATACATCTCGGGAACAAAAGATTTTGGCATTGTTTATAGAGGCTCATCACCTAACTTATTTGGTTTTTCAGATTCAGATTTTGCAGGAGACCTTATGGATAGAAAATCCATAAATGCACATGCTATTTTCATAGGTGATGGAGCTATCTCATGGATGTCGAAGAAACAAGCAACTATATCACTTTCTTCTAGTGAGGCCGAGTACAAAGCTTTGACATCATGCACAAAGGAGATGGTGTGGATCAAGAGGATGATTATGGAGCTTCATTTGCTGGATTTTTTAGAGAGTCCAATCATCTTTTGTGACAACCTTTCAGCCCAAAGTCTAGCAAGCAATCCGGTTTTCCATGCAAGGAGCAAACATATCGAGGTGGCTTACCATTTTGTGAGAGAACAAGTGTTGGCAAAAGAGATCAAGCTTGAACATGTCCCATCAAAGGAATGTGTGGCTGATATCTTTACCAAAGCATTGGGAAAGGACTTATTTTTCAAGCATAGAACAAGTCTTGGTGTACTTTCTAAATCTATGCTAAAACTAGTTGAAGAGGGAGTGTGAAAAATTGTCAACTAGTAGTATTTTCCTAACTTGAGATTTTGTAGGCCTATGGCCAAATAAAAGTTAGAGATAGGTTCATACATGTATGTAGAGGCCCAAAGTATGTGTACACTACTTTTGAGGTCACATTAATTAGAGGAGGTCGAGTGTGGAGCTCTTCTATTGGCTCATAATTTGGTGCATTCCTATTTGACCAAATTTCTAGGTATATGGGTGAATCCTATTGGACCCCAATTTTAGCCTATCATAAGACAAGTGGCCAAGAGGCACTATGGCTGCTATAAATAGCCATCTCCACGAGTATGTACACATCTCATTTTCATTCTATTGAATGAATGTTATGCTCTTTGAAGATCCATCTTCTTCTCTCTCACTTTTTTGTTCATATCTTGCATTCTAGCCACTAGAATTGTGATTTCTTTGTTGCTATGGCTTCACACGTGTGAAATGCAGGTTGTAGGCTCTGAAGTACGGACAGGGACAGCAAGTTTCTGTTTGTGGAAGCTTATGATCAGATTTTGATGTTTAGTTGATATTTAGTATGCTTAACATCACAATTTCTATCATTTTTTCAATCTAGATGTGCATAACTTCCATGGCCAAGATCTTTATGAAACTTTAGCATCTTTTGGATCTGAGTTTTTCACATTCTTGTGATTCCTAATCATTATAGGATTGAATGTGGGTCTAGTGTACAGTGCTCAGACTGTGGTAGGCCGTACTTTCACACGTGTGTCGATTATTCGGCATATCTCTAAACCCAGCCAAATGCCAATTTTTGGTCACGCACGGCATAGTGCTAGGCCACATCATTTCGAGACACGGTATTGCCACCGATGTTGACAAAATCCATATAATACTTGCTCTGCCTGAACCTGGAACTGTGCACGCAGTATATATATTTATGGGACATTGTCGGAGGTTTGTCCTGAACTTTGCCAAGTTGGCTCGTTTGATATACCAAATGACCATCCAACTCAAATGGACAGCTGAAGCCACTGAGGCTTTTCACAAACTCAAGAAGGCCTTAGTAACCACACCAATCCTACGACCCCTATCTGGATGGTATAATTTAATGTCCATACAAACGCTTCTAAACATGCCATTGGGAGTGTTCTAACATAGCTTGGAGACTACAAGATGGATTATCCGATCTACTTCGCCAATAGAAAGCTGATTCCACTACTGCACATTCCATAAAGGATATCAATTATTTCTTGGTGAATACTCTTGATAAAGACACTGACTATATGAGTGTAGATACAGATAAGCTGAGAGATGTCTTCATTGGCTCCAATGCCAGTACTGAGAAAACAATTGTTGATGTACAGTCCAAACGCTATTTTGATTTGTCTAAATATTATATAAACGAAGATGTATATACTACAACAGAAGATCTATGTCTTTTTTTTTACTATCAGGAGGATGAGGTTGAGGACTACACTGTTACTTTCTCATCTGAACAATGTACAATACTCAAGGAAGATACTACTCTGACTACATGCACTAGAGTCGGAAATCTTTACATACTCTCTAATTCAAATTGCATTAGCTAGTATCTCTAATGAAAATGTAAACGACAGTGCTGTTTTGTGGCATAGTTGATTTGGACACGTGAATACAAGATCACTTTCTTATATGCGTTGTAATAATTTGGTTGATGGTTTGTATTTCCCGTCTTCATTAGATAGGAAATCTTTCTTTTGTGAATCATGCATCTATGGGAAGCACTCTAGAAGCAAGTTCCAAAGTCACACTCCATCAAAACAAAGCATGTATTAGATCTTGTACATAGTGATCTTTGTGGTCCAATGTCAACTCCGTCATTAGGAGATGCAATCTATTTGATCACTTTCAGAGATGATTATTCTAGATGGTCTACAGTCATGTTCATTGAGCACAAATCTGAAGCCTTTGAATGCTTCAAGAGATTCAAGCCATAGTTGCGACACAAATGTCTAGGAAAGTGAAAGCACTCCAAACTGATGATGGCGGCGAATACATCTCTAACAAGATGTCCGACTACATGGCTGAACACGGTATCAGAAGATAGTTCGCACTTCCAATTCACCTCAAAAGAACGGGATTGCAGAAAGGAAGAATCGAACTCTTCTCAACTCAACTAGATCCATGCTACATCAAGCACACCTACCTACAAAGTTTTGGGCAAAAGCTACTGCCACAGTCTGTTATGTGTAGAACAGATTTAGCACCAAAGCCATCAACAACAAGACTCCTCATAAAGTTTGGCATGGGCACAAGCGTAGTGTCAACCATTTAAAATTTTTTGGTTGTATATGTTACCCTTTCGATGTAATCTCAAACCATTTCCCGCTTTTCCATTTTAATTTTACCTAAAAGTAGGAAAGGGTCTTCCATAAACTTCCACGGTTTGGACCGTGTAATAAGGGCTCGTTTAACAACCTCCCAATCTGTACACTCAGTTTCATCTTGGTTATAGTACCAATCTTGTGCTGCGCCTGTTAAGGCCATAGAAAATAGCTTAAGTTTATCTTGAGGATAAATCTCACCATAGACCTCACAAGATTCAGCATAGATCTAAAGAAATCTAACTGGATCTGTTAATCCATTATATTTGGGTAGATCCAATCGGGGTGCTCTTCTAACAATAATTGGATTGACCTCCTGTGGAGCACCTCCAGCGGCAGTCATCTTGACAAATTTAGATCAAATCGATAATGAGATTGGATATAGATTTTTCCAAAAACTATCTTAGATTATATCTGCTAGCTCTATTCCACTTTTCAAGAATCTGATTTTATATGATGAAAAACTACCCAAAATTCGATCAAACGATACTTCTCATAAATGATAAATCTCTCAGAGTCCAATTCTCTAGGCGGAGGTTGTCTCGGCAAAGGTTCAACAGTGCTATTTTGGGATAAAATACTCTTGAACACTTTTCTGGCAATTTCTTGGGAAATAACCTTCGCCGACTTCTTAGATGGAAGATCTAATACAGATAAACCTATGGACAATCGGACGAAGGTTTCTGACACAAGAAAATACAGTTTTTGTAAGCTAGCGAGGTGATCTGATCAAGAAGAATCTTTGCCGAACTCAAAACTAGTAGTTTACTATAGATAGAATGTTTTGGAAACTCGGCGAAGGTTCTGGCGAAGAATCAAGAGTAATACTGGTAATTATGCAAAAAAGTGACTTTTTTGGCAAAAATATAACAATATAACAACTAATCCTCTGAAAACCTTTTTATTTTTGGTATTATTCTTTGCTGACCTGGCAGCAGATAGATCTGAATCACATCTAATCACAGTGAATCAGGCGAAAGTTCTTTTTTTGTATTTTTTAGGGTTTTAATAATTTTTGGTGTTTTCTTGGTGGTTTTTTTGATGTTTCTGAAAATCTGCTGGGAATTAATCTTCGCCCTTCAAACCGAAGGTTTCTGCAACTTGGTGAAGGTTTTCTGAAAGAGGATAAAAAGTTCTGAGCTCTGATGACGCTTTTTGTCTCTTTTTGACCAAATTTGACAGATTTGACCAATTTTTGTTATTTTCTCTGATATCTCAGATCCAAATGGATCTTAAGATTGGTGATCTGAATAGCTTTTTCTTTTTAATAATCAGATTAGATTTCAAACAAGAAAATCCACTCAAATCTAGCAAAATCAATCCCAAACTAACTCTAAAATGCAGATTTAACACTATTCATGCCACGACAAGATGCCTAATGTAAGCTAACCATCAACCAAACGTGCTGCAAACTGAAAAATTGGCGTAGCTCCCAGGCAACGGTGCCAAAATTATAGTGGGTTTCTTTCCTTGCCTAACCTGAATCCAAGATCTAGTCAATCTAGCATCAAAGAGATGGAGTTAGTTGTCATGCGGAGGTTTGTTCCCATGAGAGCGATAGTATAGTTCAGATTTCAACATGAATGGAGGATCTAACACTAACATCCATTAACACTAAGCATTAACACTACATCCATTAACCCTACTTCCATTAATCCTAAATCCACAACAATGATAGAAACTTACTCTTCTCTCTCTCTTTTTCTCTCTCACAAAAAGCATAAGAAATAGCAATCCCAATAATGATCAGATCCAACAATCAGCAAAATCCAAAGAAAGCATGAGAAATGGAGGAAAAGGAAGGAAGAGCAAGGACATTCATCAATCCATTTCTAAAGAGAACCAATCTGCTTTATTGAAATGAGAAAATGAACATCAGGAGCAACTCCAGTTGGTCCCTTTTTATAGTAGAGAGGAGGACCCTGGCCTCTGAATCCTATTGGTCCAATCTTGCCTCTCTTTTTATTCAAATTTAAAAAAGTGTGAGAACCATCAAAATTGGAGGGAAACCGAACTTTATTCACTAACTTGACATTTAGGCCTTGCGACAATTAAAAGTCCCGCAAAAAGGCCTAAATTAACTTTTAACTAATCAATCAAATAACTATGTGATCATTGGGTTGGACTTACACACGTAGGGTGCCAAATCCCTCTCACTTATTAACTAGGATTAAGGTTGTCTTGGGATCCGCAAACCCTCCAACACATGTCAAGATTCAAAAGAAACTGTATGAATCAGGTTATTACTTCACAACTTACATCACACTTAGTTTAATGCTACCACCATTCTGTGTGACAACTTGAGCTGTATTTTGCTGTCACAGAATCCCAGATTTCATGGCAAATCCAGGCACATAGAAATCCAGTATCATTTCATTCAGGAGAAAGTTTTCTTAGGGCAAGTGATCCTTCAATACTGCTCCACAACAGAAATGGTCACAGACATCTTCACCAAAGCGCTTCCCAGGATGAAGCACCAAAAATTCTTCAACAAGCTGAACCTGACAAAGATACCAAGGCACCAACCATGACCTTAAGAGGGACTATTGAAAATTAAGCCCACAGTTGTCTCCTTGGTGAATGACTAATTTCTATTTCATGATTCTTCCTGCATGTTTATTGATCATTGATCTAGGGTCAGGTGAAACCAACTTCGGTTCTACGTCTGCTCATCTGATACCTGCAGGAATCGCAAACTTAGACAGCCAATTTATTTGAAGAACGTCTACAACGGGCTTCCGGCTGATCTCCAGCAAAGGATAACCAATCTTGTCATAATTTCAAAGTTCATATTCTAAGTTCAATAATTTGAAGTCATTGAAGACTTGGCCATCTTCAAGGACTTTGAAATTAGCATTTAGAATAAGTCTGCAGAAATACATTACTTTTGCGACAGTCTGCAAAAATCCTCTAAGTGTCGCGACAGTCTACAGAAATGAACTATGTTTTCAACAGCTTTGGCTTTTTTGCATTTCCTCGAAATGCGACACTTGTGTAGCTCAAAAGTATAACTTGTGCAGTTCAAAATTTTAACTGTTTTTAACACCTTCGACTTTTTCGCATTTTTCCGAAAAATGCCAAGAGAGAAAATTTTTGAAAGTCATCTATTTTCATAAGTTAAACTGTTTCAAGGGAACCTTCACCTTTTTAAGGGCACCTTTGCCTTTTTCGCAAAATCCCAAAGAGAGAGAAAATGTCGAAGGTCGTCTATTTTGAATGAGGAACATTCCCAGTCACTTCTCAAAATTTGAGAAGTGGGAGAAAACCACTTCGCGTAAAAGACAAAGTGAGAGAATTTGCGACGTCCTCGTCCGCGTCAACGTTCTTGATTTTTTGATCGTATATATATTGTGTACAGTTGTCACAAAAGCCATATACTTTCAAGTACAACAACTTTCCTAATTAGGTGACAAGCATTCAATGTAATTAATACACGGATGAAATTTATAAATAGATCGTCCAAGCACAAATTAGTGGTTGTTCCATCCATAAGACATATTGTTTGAGCATTCCAATTTCGCCGTCATATTTTGTTGTAATTGCTATTTTGTATTGTGCTTTTGTGTAATATAGCAGCAGCTTGCTTTTATCTGTGTACAACATAGATGAATGCTTGTTGTAATTGAATGCACTTTCATTGTTGTTTGATCGTGCTTGTTTACTCACTCTAATCAAAACACGGACGTCTACGACTCCTCAGTTTCTGATCAGACGATGGCTGCCTTTGACACTTGAGGAACTCCCATTATCATACTACTCTTCCATTTATTTCAAAACTATACTTCACGTTGAATCTGATTTCAGTAGTACCACATACAAACCATCTCTAATCTCTTCGGTGGACTATACTCTTGCTTCAGAGTATGAATTAATTTTTAAGATCCTGTTGGGCAATTAGAACACTTAAAGTTGTGATTACATTTAGCATAAGCTGTCTATTAGACTGTTTTTGCACCTAGCAGCCGATTAGAACGGGAGAGCTGTTCCGCAATATTTCTGCTCTCTTTTCCGTTCGTGTTCTTCCATCTCCCTTGCCCCATCATTTAGTTCATAAAGTATAATATCGGCATATGTAGCTCCTTATGTGGCATGTGTATTGTAAGCCCACGAGAAGGTAGTCCTCTTGTCTTAGCATGTTGTATAAATGCGAGAAAGAGGCAATTAACTATAGGATCTAACCTTTAAACTTGGGCCTTTATGACATAATTGTAAGGGTTCAAGTTCGGTTAGTTCTAGACTTAATAATATTGCAAATATTTCTAGTTTTAAAGCTTAAACTAGAATATTCAGCCTTTTGGGATTTTGTCCCAAAAAGCCCATCTTTGACGGGCCCTCACTCTTGCCTATAAGTATGAGTGAGGGCCTCCAAAGAAGAGGAGAGTTCTGTGTACAATCTTGTTCCTAAAAGTTGGATCTCCCCATTTTGCCTCTTTGTTCTCCCTTTGTGAGTGTGCTTTCTTCCTCACATCGTATGTATCATATGAATGGATCACCGCCAAGTTAACTAGATTGAGGTTAGGATGACCACCTTAGTCTAGAAGGGAAGCCTTAGATTAAGGGTTGGGATTAGGGTAGTGTACCAATGGATAGTAGAACCCAAGAGAACCATGTATAAGCATGACTCAAGATAAGAGAGAGAGAATTGTTTCTCTTTCCATGAGTTATATCCTTTATAGCAGGTCCAAACCTAAATTCAAACTTGGTTTCCCTCCATAATAGAAAACCCTACTATTATTGTGACTAGATTCAATGTCTCTACTACTCAAATTTGAATCTACTAAAACTTGTGTGTAATATGAATTCCCACACTTTCCAAAAGTGTTTATTCGAATGCTTTTAGACTAATATAACTTTTAAAAGTCAAACTCTAAGTCTAATATGAAATTGGCCTCAAATGTGTATTTGGCATTTTATCAAACTACGACCAATCTTGACTAAACTAGTTGATAATTTCTCACACTTCAAAGAGCTAGATCCACTTGGTAAGATCTTGATCACAAAGGAGAGCTCAATCTCTCCACCAATACCAATTAACTTGAGCTACTAGATCTTCCCTTTCACAAATGAAGGAACTCCAAGATAATTTAGATCACACACACACTACGAATGAGTTTCACACACCTCTATGACTCTATTTCAAGCCAAAAAAACACTCAAGAACTATGAGTAGAAGTGAAACAATGTGACTAGGATCTCAAAATCTCATCTAGAACCCTCAAAACCTAAATTGACAATACAACCTTGAGTTTTTTTATACAACCACCAACATTTGGTGCTCTTTAGCGAAAGTCACTAGGTTGGGTGCCCAAACTACCTCCAAAAAAATTCCAATAACTTGATCTATATTGAACCACTTCACTTGAGATCTCTTGCACCCAAATTACACTCAAATAGCTTCCCAACAAGTATTTACGTGCACAATTTTGAGCACCACATAGGACACAATAAATCCTTAAAGTGAGGGTATTCCACATGTGCTATGAGCACAATAGTCCATATTGTACTTTTCAAATCCAAATAATTATGATTTTGGCCCCTCTTGATGCCAAAATCCCTTGGAAGCTAGTTAAGATCCTCTGCCACCCTATTAGCCTTGATTTTTACTCTTGAATCTTGATCATAGATGCATATCTATTACACCTTAAGTGTCTATGATACCATGTGTACTTTTTCACATGTGTGAGGACACACAAATCAATGTGTTTGATCTTCTAAGGTGGATGTGATTGCACATGAAACTATCATTTGATTGTAGCAAGCAATCTTCCTAGACAATCTTCAAGGCAAGCATTCATCAATGATTGCTCACGCTTTTTCACTCAAACCAAACACTTAGCATGAAGAAAACTAAGTTTAAACACATTCAAAGAGTGAGAGAGAGCCCTTGCTCTTGGTTAGAGAGATAAAGAGAGTAGAGAGAGAATACATAGTGAAGAGAAAAAACTCTATGATTATCATTCAAAAAATCATATGCACAATGATTGAGCTCTTCAATTGTCAATAATCAGATAAGCAACATCAAGCATTCACCATAAGCAATCACCAAAGAAGGCGGAAGAAGAACACGCACTCTAACTCAACACTCTATCACACTGTATTGCATACTGAATGCAAAATGTACAAATAAATCCTGAACCCTGATAGAGAGAAAAAACTTAGGAGTAGACTACTATACTAGCCTACGGCTAGTTACAGCTGGTGATAGCTGTCAATATTAATAAACATCGCGAATAGTAACTAAAAAGTGTAACAATGAAGTTTATCATTGATTTCTAACACTCTCCCTCAATGATAAAATTACATTCTTCTATTCCTAGTAGAGTACGAAACTTTTCAAATTTACATCTACCTAATGACTTAGTAAAAATATCTGCCACTTGATCTTCAGATTTACAGAAAACAAGATCAATGGCTCTATCAAGAATTTTTCTCTCGAGCAAAATGATAATGTATTTCAATGTGCTTGGTTCGAGCATGTAAAACTGAATTTTTGACAAGGTGAATGCAGCTTTGATTGTCGCAAGATATAGTAGTCACATCCACCTATGGTTGACCTAAATCCACAAGCAATCTTCGTAACCATACCGCTTCTTGTGTAGCATTGCTGAGTGCTCGGTATTCAGCTTCCATCGAGGATAAGGCTACTATAGATTGCTTTTTGCTGCTCCATGAAACTGTAGTTGTACCATAACTGAATGTATGACCACTAGTAGATCTTATGTCATTAATATTACTTGTCCAATCGGCATCTGTATATCCTACCAATATTGGCGCTTCAGGCTGATCATACTTCAAACCAAAATTTAATGTCCCTCGAATGTATCTGAGAATACATTTAGCAAACTTCCAATGTGCTTGACTAGGATCTTGCATAAATTGACTGACAACACCAACAACATAAGAAACATCAGATCGTGTGTGTCAAATAAATCAAACTACCCACCAGTTGTCTATACAAATAGGCATCCACTTTCTCAAATTCATCATATGCAATAAGCTTTATGTCGACATCCATAGGTGTACTCAAAGGCTACAATCCTGCATATTGAACTTATAAAGCAAATCTCGTGCATATTTGCTTTGTGTAAGAAAGACCACGTCTTCTTTTTGCCATACTTCAATGCTAAGACAATAGTCCATCAATCCTAGATCACTCATGTCAAAAGCATTGGAAAGATCTGATTTGATTTCATCAATTGAGCTCTCATTACTTCCTGGAATTATCAAATCATCCATGTACAACACAATTGAACACTATATCTGAATCTTGTCTTAGAATGTAAAGATTAGGATCAGCATCACTCTTTACCATTCCCCTTCACTTGAAGTGTTCATCAATGCAAGAGTACCATGTCCGTGCTGCTTGCTTCAATCCATAAATAGCTTTGTTGATTTTACAAACAAGATGCTCTCTCTCTGGCTCAAGAAATCCTTGAGGTTGTAATAAGTACACCTCTTCATCCAGCACTCCATTAAGAAAAGCATATTTAACGTCCAGTTGCTGGATCTTCCAACCATGGAAAGTAGAAATAGCAATGACGGAACATATAACTACCATCTTAGCTATGGGTGCGAAGTTTTCCTCAAAATCAATACCTTCATGCTGCTCAAATCCTCTCGCAACCAACTGTGCTTTGTTCTCACGTCCTATTTTTTGATATAGCTTCCATTTTTGTTTCCATAGCTTCACGCCACTCTTCGTGCTCTTTGTTTTATCAAAAGTTTTTGGTTCTTGAGCCTTGAGCACAGAACCCATTAGGGCTAGATTCATCTCTAATCTTGTAAGAGGTTTTCAATTTCTACTTGATCTTCTAAGCTCTCCCTGCTCACTAGATTTGGGAGTATCTCCCTTCTTTGTATCATTTGTGACTGATAAGTACCATTTAGGTACTCTCTTGGGGATTTCAGCATTAGGCTTGCCTTTGTCCATTGTATTTTCCATATCAAAATTTACTTCCTTCTTGATCTATACTTTCGCTCCCTCATCAAAAGGTCCAATGATTACTTCAGATTGTTCACCTCGGCCCATCTCATCAAATGTAACATCCCTAGAAGTCACAAGCTTCCGTGCATTTGTGTCATACATCTTGCATGCCTTGGCCTTCTCATCATATCCAAGGAAAATACACTTGATAGCTTTTGCATCTAATTTCTTTCATTTCTCATCAGGAATATGAGCATAAGCATCACAATTAAATACTGTCAAATGAGAAATATTAGGTTTCTTTTCAGTAACAGCTTCATGAGGTATCTTATCTTCCACGGATTTTGTAGGATGCTGATTCATGATGTGCGCAGCTGTGTTACAAGCTTCTACCCAAAAGGTGTTTGCCAGACCCTTGCCTTTGGGCATCGCCCTAGCCATCTCAATAATAGATCTATTCTTTCATTCTGCAACTCCGTTTTGTTGTGGTGAATAAGGTGTTGTAGTCTGCCTCTTGATCCCTTGATCTTTGCAGAAATCAATAAATTATGTCAAAAAATACTCACCACCTCCATCAGATCTCAAAGCCTTGATGCAACACCTTGTTTGCTTTTCAACTAATGCCTTGAATTTGATGGAAAAAAAACAACTCTGACAGGGTTGAGTGTAGCAGAAGTGAGAAAACGTTGTTCTTCAGTATCGCGAAGGTGAAACTGTTTCTTCTTCGTTTTCATTTTCTTATTCGCGAACAAAAATTTTTGTTGCCTTGGATTTTCTTTTTCGTGGAAGCTTTTACAAAAAACTAGACACCTGACTACACATCACAGAACACATTTTATTCTTGCAATCCAGACAGACGAACACATTTTATTCTTATAATCAAGACAGGGAGATGCACGAAAATAGAGCGACTATATTATCAGTTTAGTTTTAGAGCAAAATCGTCAGTGCCTCGCTCGTTGGCGGAATGACACTCTGCTCTTTCGTTGTGTTCTACTCGTTGGCAGACTTTCATGCACAGCTCTAGTGTTTTTTTTTTTTACTCTATTCTCTACTTCTCTCTCTCTGTCTCTTACAAATCTATATTCTGTCTATTTTTATGATCCAGAAAGGATCGTTTTATGTCTCCATAGTGTGGAGTGTACAAGATGGCTAAACGTTGAAATCACAAGACTAGTTAACGTTAATCAACTAATCACTTAGTCTCCGTCGTTGCCACTTGTGTCACCTGGGCGTGAAGTCTACGTCTTCGTTTCTTTCGTAGTTTTTCGTTTTGCATCCCTTTGCAATTTGCGGTCCTGGAGGTGTGTTTACGATTCACGAATGATTCGTGAATCATTCGTGCTTCATGTCAAGGGACGTTGACTGTCGCAAATTATTATCGTTCATCATTTGTTTCATGTTTGTGTTGCGACAAAGTTGCAGGAGTTCACCATTTCTGACACTCCCTCTTGAACCTTGTAGCTTTGTACGTTTAATCCAATTGTTTTTCTCTGTTTGGCAAAGAGTAGCTTGTCGAACAGTTTGTGAGCATATCTGCAATCATGTCTTCTGATTTTATGTACTGGACCTGGAGCTCTCCCTTCGAGATTAAATCTCGAATGTGATGGTACTTCAGAGGTATGTTCTTTGTCTTTGAATGGAAGATAGGATCCTGGGACAGATAGATGGCACTCTGAGAGTCCGTCATCATTGTGCTTGGCCCTTCTTGTGATATCCTGATTGCCTCCAGCATCATCTACAGCCACACTACCTCATTCGCCACCTTTGAAGTTGCGACATATTCAGCTTCACAAGAGGATTGAGCCACCAAGGTTTGCTTTTTGCATATCCAACTGATTGCAGCTCCGCACGCTATTGTACATCCTCCGGTAATAGGCTTGTTGTCATCTTTGCAGGTCGCCCAGCTTGCATCATTGTATGGTGCAGCTCGAATTCTTTGTTTTCATTTTCAGCTCTGTAGGATAATCCCATATCCTGGGTACCCTTCATATACTATAGGATTCGTTTTGCCATTTGCTAATGTGCCAGGCCAAGATTGGAAGAGAATTGGCTCAAGGCGTAAACAGAGAAAGCTAAGTCAGGTCTGGTACAAATTGTGAGGTACATCAGACTACCGATTAAGTTCTGGTAGGGTATACTTGCCATCTTCTGTTCTTCCTCTTCCATTTTTGGGAAATCTTGCTTCATGAGCTTGGCTCCAACAATCATTGGTGTGGCCTTCTCTTTGCAGTCCATCATGTGGTACTGCTTCAGCACCTTCTTGGCATATTCTGACTGACTCAAGTGCATTTTGCCCTTTGTTTGATCTCTTCTGATCTCTAGTCCTAGGCATTTCGTTGCTTATCCAAGCTTTGTGATTTTGTAGTTTTCAAAAACCTGACTCTTCGTGTCCTTGATCAGCATCAAGGAGTTTCCTATCATCAGTGAATCATCCACAAAAATAGTCAGTATCACAAAATCTTTTCCTACTCTTTTGATGTAGACATTGTAGTCTGGTTGAGTAGGATTGAAGTCTAGAGACTTCAGAAGACCATCAAGCTTTATATACCAGGCTCCTGATGCATGTTTTAGACCATAGATGCATCTCTGCAACCGACAGACATATTATCGATTGTCGGGGTCTTCATAGACTTCAGGCTGCTTCATGAACATTTCCTCCCCTAGATCTCTGTGGAGAAAGGCTGTTTTCACATCAATCTGATGAATTTTCAGATTGTGCTATGTGGCATATGCAAGGAGTAGTCGTATGCTTGTCATCTTGACCATGGGCGAATATGTGTCAAAATAATCAACACCATATTTTTGCGTGTAGCCCTTCGCGACAAATCTTGTTTTGTAGCAGCCAATGGTGCCATCAGATTTCATCTTCTTCTTGTACACCACTTGCAGTCGACTATTTTTCTGTTTTTTTGAAGTGGCTCTAATGTCCATGCCTCGTTTTGCCTCATCGACTCGATTTTCTATAACATTGTCTGCTTCCAGAATTCTCTCTCTGGACTCTGGATAGCTTCCTGATATGTGGCTGGCTCTTTTGTGAAACTATAGTACTTGAACTGCATGTCTTCGCTCCTTTGAAGATTGTCAGAGTAGCAGTCTGGAGGTCTTCTTTGTCTCGTTGACCTTCGAGGTTCGTTTCATCGTTGCTCGAACGTTCCTTGTTCGTAAGGTCGATCATCCGCTTCCTGCTACTCTGAAGTTTGGGGCTCTGCATTCTGATTTGATGTCTATCCTCGATCTCCCTCTTGAATAGGCAACAGTGTGAAGATCTCATGGCCTCTTTTGTCTTTCAGTCCAGGGAATGTGGACTCATCGAACTTCACATCTCTGCTCGAAACAACTTTCTTAGTTGTTGGATCGTAGAGCCTATACACTTGTAATTTGTTCGAATAGCCGACCATGATTGTTTGCTCTGATTTGTCATCGAGCTTGCAGGCTTTTTTCTTTTGGAATGTGCTTGTATGTTGCACATCCAAACACTTGTACGTATGTCAGATCAGGCTTTCTGCCTATCCACATTTCATATGGTGTTTTATTTTCCAGTGTTGTCGTTGTAGATCTGTTCTGTAGATGTACAGTTGTAGCTATTGCCTCAGTCCAGAATTGACTTGGAAATTGAGCCTGTTGTGAAAAAAGTACAAAAAGGACCAAGAGTGGATCTTAAATTGATCCTCAAGAGGGATTGGTTGTCAGATTACTTGATCTATCAATCTACTTGAGATTAAGATCAATCTAGATCAATTCTAGACACAAAATCCTAATAAGAACAATCATTAATTGAAGGTAGGTGTACTTTCTGGTTTCCCACGTGTGAAACCATGTCTGAGTACGGACTCCAACCTGAAAATCAAGTATACATTGATAGCACCTCAAAACAATCAAAACAAATGTAGACAAATGGAGAGAATCACTCAAAATTGCTTCCAAAACCAAGAGTGGTGTCTCACAATGATTATGGCCAAATGTGGCTCTATATATACAATAAGTGAGAGCTCGTGGTCCCTTTGATCCCACATGTGTGAAGGTGCTTTGTCATATGATGATTCATCATGCAAAACTGACACTTGGACAAAACCTTCTATTTTGAGCACTTTTGGTCCATTTTCCTTCTATATGGAGATCTACTTGAAAATCTTTTAGAAGCCAAAATTCGTCTACTTCAGCTTATTCCACACATGTGAGCTATCCTCTACACATGGGATGTGACACCTAACCAAAGGATGTGGCTCATGCAATCAATAGATTGATGCCATGTGTCATATGTCTAGAAAACTAGTTTTTGGCCTTTTTAGCCACTAGAACTTGAATTAAATTATATGTACAACCTATATGATTATGGTACATGACAAGTATACTATTTTCACACGTGGGAACAGACTCCACACATGTGTAATCATCCTACATACAAGATTCTTGGCCTCTACCAAGCTTATTTTTGCATTTTTCACACTCCTCCTCAAAAACAATCTTGGTAAATCTAGCGTAGATCTATCTATAACTCCAAGAGCCAATCTTAATTTTATAAATGGATCTTTAGGCAATGCCTTGGTGAGTATATCAGCAATGCAATCTGATGATGAAACATGAATAAGCTTGATCTCCTTTGCTTGCACTTTCTCCCTCACGAAATGATGTACTCGATGTGCTTTGTTCGAGCATGGAAGACTGGATTGTTTGCAAGTTGTTGAGCTACTTGATTATCACAATATATGCATGGAATGTCTTCATCCTTGATCACATGTAGCTCCTCCAAAATCCTTTTAAGCCAAAGAACCTCCTTTGTTGTTGTTGTCATAGCTTTATATTTGGATTCTGTTGATGAAAGAGAGATGGTATCTGCTTTTGGAAAGCCAAGATATAACTCCTCCACATAAGAATGTAGCAAATGCACTTATGGATCTTCTTTCCATCTTGTCACCTGCAAAACTTGAGTCCGAATATGCTCTCAAACAAATATTAGTCCTTTCATAAACTATGCCAAAGTCTTTTGTAGCTGAGATGTACCTTAACACCCTTTTTGCTCCTTTTCAATGACACATTAATGGACTTTGCATGTATTGACTCAACTTGCCAACACAAAAACTAAGATCTGGTCTAGTGATAGTTAAGTATATCAAGGAACCAATAAGCATTCTATAGGTAGTGATGTCCTCAAAGGATGCTTCATCACTTTCCTTAGAACCTTTTACACTTAGTTCCATAGGAGTTTCAACTCCTTTACAATCAATCATGCCAAATATTGCTAAGATTGATCTAGCATACTTAGATTGACATATGAAGGACTAGGAGAACCAGAAAAGATTGTACAAGTGGGATCACAACTTACTCCTGAACAGTATCAAGCACTCCGTTTGCTACTTATTAAGTATCAAGATTGTTTTGCATGGACTTATCAAGTTTTGAAGGGTATTCCGACATCAGTCATTGAACATACCATACCTTTAGTACCTGATGCAGTATCAAAGGTTACAAAGTTCTATCGCTGTAATCCTAATGTGACAGATCTGATAAAGAAAGAACTTCAGAGATTGTTTGACGCTGATTTCATTTATGAGATCGAGCATACCGAATGGATTTCATCGATTGTCATTGTTTCTAAGAAAAATGAGAAATTGCGAATCTGTGTGAATCTCAAAGCATTGAATAAAGTGACATGAAAGGATCACTTTCCGTTACCTTTTACTGAAAGCATTTTGGATCACCTTGCTGGAGCGGAAGCTTATAGTTTCCTGGATGGATTTAGTGGTTACAACCAGGTTAAGATTGCACCTACCGATCGTCACAAAACTGCTTTTGCAACAGAATGGGACACCTATGCTTACAAAGTAATGTCGTTTGGACTCTGTAATGCACCAAGTTTATTCCAAAGAGTAATGCAATTTGTCTTTAAAGATTGTCTGCAGAAATTCCTTGAGATTTACTTGGACGACTTGGGAGTTCATAGTACAGATACAGACCACGTGGATCGATTGGAGAAAGTCTTTGAAAGATGCCGCAAATATCAGATTTCTCTAAATCCATAAAAATGCCAGATATGGGTTTCTCACGGAGTGGTGCTTGGACATGTGATATCAAGACATGTTATTGCCACCGATTATTCTAAGATCAAAGTTATTGTGGAATTGCCACTGCCAGCAACAATTCGAGGAGTTTATGTGTTTATGGGTCATGCGAACTACTATCGAATTTTTATTATCTTCTTTGCGGATTTAGCACGACCTATATACAAATTAACTATTGTTCCTATTTGGACAGTAGAGGCGTTAGAAGCCTTTGAGAAGTTAAAAAAAAACATTATCTTCAGCGCCAATACTGCGTTCTCCAGATTGGACATTAGAGTTTCATGTTCATACGGATGTCTCAAAATACGCCAATGGGTCAGTTTTGACGCAGCCAGGTGACTATAAGAAGGATTATCCTATACGATTTGCAAGCAGACAGCTTACAGATCCAGTGAAAAATTATTCAACAACAGAACGTGAAGCGCTAGCCATGATTTTTTCTGTTCAAAAATTTCGTTACTATCTCATGGAAACGCACTTTGCATTTTATACGGATCATCAAACGTTACTTTACTTGGTAAATAAGACATGTAATACTGGACGTATTGCAAGATGTTTATTATTATTGACTGAATTTGACTTTCGAATTGTGGTCAGAAAGGGGAAGCAACATTATCTAGCCGATCATGTTTCACGAATTGAATCCGCACCAGTTAATACTGAAGTGGATGATGAACTGCCAGATGTTGCGTTGTTCTATGTTGAAGCAGTACTTGAGTGGGCAGCAGATATTGTTGAGTACCTGATGCTAGGACAACCGAATGACTCTTCGACAAAAGTACAGAAAAAACAATTGATTCATAAGGCTTATCAATTAATTGCAGGACAATTGTATCGTCGTGGATCAGATAATAGTTTACGAAGATGTGTTTTACCGCATGAAGTACTAGATCTAATCATGTTTTCACATGATGGCATGGGTGAAGGACACTTCTCTATATATATTACTATTCGCAAACTTTTGCAATCTGGTTGTTAGTAGCCTACGCTTCATAAGGACAGAGAAAATTTTATTCAGACATGTGATGTCTGCCAGCGAGCACGACGGCCTACTCGACAGAATTATGAACCCCTACATCCGGTTTTATCGCAAGCACCGTTTGAAAAATGGGGACTGGATTATGTTGGTCCTATTCATCCTGCTGCCCAAGGATCTCAGGCCCGATACATTATCGTCGCAACTGATTATATGACCAAGTGGGTTGAAGCCAAAGTTGTCAAAGTAGCTGATGCGAAATCTACGACCAAGTTTTTATATCAAAATATTATAATCAGATTTGGATGTCCGATCGAAATTGTCAGTGATCGAGGTGCACACTTTGTTAATCAAACAATAAAGTGTTTACTGGAAGATTTTTTTGTTATACACAGATTTAGTACTCCCTATTATCCTAGAGGGAATGGCCAAGCTGAATCTTCCAATAAGATTCTCTGCACCATTATGACAAAGACGGTTGAAGCAAGTCGGTCTGATTGGGAACATAAACTGTATGCAGCATTATGGGCATTCAGAACCGCTTACAAAAATAATACAAATCAAACACCTTTTCAACTGGTTTATGGTCAAGATGCTGTTATGCCAATTGAATTTTTAATCCCATCATGTCCATTAGCTCATGCAACTCAAACAAGGATTCCATTCTCATTTCCAAGTTGAGTAATTAGTAAAGTTGAGCCATCATGCAAAATGATTATTCATCATCTGCAACATGTTCTAATGCTTAAAGCACTCACACTCCTCTCAACCAATGAAAGAATAATTAAATCTCAAAGATATAGGACCTTGCATTCTCTCTTAAAACTAGTCAAATAATATGTAGATTTTTTATGAATCTTGATCAACACATGATCTACACAATAGATTGATCCTAAGATCTCAAAATTGATGACACACACTCTTGAATAAGTTAAAATCTTTCCAACAACATATCCAATCAAGAATTTGAAGAACTTATTGCATTCAATCCTATTGAATCACAAAAAATCTATATGCAAAATATTTGACAATTTTAATGCTCATCCATAAAGGGAGCCTTTAATCCCCATCCATAAAGGAGATTTATCACTTAAGAAAACAAAAAAAGTTCATGAACTTAAGAATTACTTCCTCAAGGAGAGCTTAGCTCATCCACATGAAATCTATCAACTAGAAACTAGAAACAACAATGTTAGATTGAATGTACACAATCTCTCCAACAAATAAATAGTTTGTTTGATTAATCACATCTTAGAACACTTGATCTATGTCCTTGATTTTCAAAAGACCTGAAAATGGCTTTTGATCCACATGGATCCACTCACAACACAAAATTAGACAAGATTTGATTAAAACAAATATAGGCAAATGCACAAAATCGAGCTAGATTTAAAGTCACCCTAAAATCTTCACAAATTTAGGCAAAATTATTATTTTTGGCCGCCACCTTGCTCTAATATCATGTGAAAATTTAAGATATTATGATTAGCCTAAATATAGATATAGGCCAATAATAGATGCACCAATGATAATTGCCTTCTATGTTACGAATTTCTATGCAATCTCACTATTAATTTGAACAAAATCACTTACCAAAATAAAACAGAACCAAAACTTTTTCAACGCATGTTTAGATTTGATCCTAAACCTCTATAAACAAGTTGTACTACAGCAAGAAAATATTTTATTCATCATCAAAATAGACATCTATCAAACATACATGACAATTCTACACACATTTAGAAGAGGACCAAAGATGAAGAAATGAGAGTATTGCTCCAAAAACTATCACAAATAGAAATGGACAATGGTCCTACTTTCTCCACACCCTACTATTCATAGTTGAAAGTGATGACTCTCTCTCCTCTCTCTAGAGTCATTTGTCTTAACTGCCATCACTTGGCCAAAAGTAGCTATATTGTCAAATAACTCTAAAAATGAGCTATTTGTATGTTCAAGTGACCAAATAAATTTGGACCCAACTAAGAATAGTCATGTACTCTAATTTCACGTGTGAAAAAATCATGTAAATTTTATTTACAAGTTTTGCCTCTAAACGGCTATAATGACCAAGACTAGTTAATCAAGTATAACTTGACAATTTTTCACAATGATTTTTGGTTTAAATAAATGTAAAAGCTTTCATTTTTATATGATTAGCAAAATACCATTAATTCTTCTCATCCAAAAATAAAAAAAATTTGCATCTGGCAGAAAACCCAAATATCGCATAGTGATGTCATTCTAGTTATCTAAACAGATTCCACAAGTTTAAAACGTCCAAAAAATGAAATATTAGTAACAAACAGTTTTTCATTGACATTACCAAAGCACTAGTATTTTTTTTTTTCAAGCAAAAAGAGTTCTTTCATACATTAGATAAAAAAAACCCATATGCAAAAAATAATAAGTATATTCGTGAAAAATCCAACACAGATGTCATTTTAGTTTTCTTAAGCAAAATTCCTAAGCTTTTAAATTGACCAAAAATAAATTTCAAGCCAACAACATTGAACAATTTGGAATTTAAATCAACAATACAATTTTATGCAAAATAATTTGTTTTATGCATCAAGTGATAAATTTTGATGCATATAATATTATGTTGTCTTGCCATTTTGCTACTAAAAACGTTTCTACTCTACTTTGCATTTTTTATTTTATTGAGAATAGGTTAATTTTTTATTTTGAACTTGATATCCATAAACTTTGGATGTCAAGTTAACCAGCTCTATTTAATGTTTGCTTTGATGGCAATATGATATTTAGAATGCATATGGTTTGCAAAAGGGACTTGAACTTGGGACCAAAGAAACTTTGGATGCCAAGCTAACCACTTGAGCCAACTCGTTAGATTATTATTTAAAATGCATCTTGGATTCCAAGGGGAGCTTGAACTTGGGACCATAAGAACTTTGGATGCCAAGCTAACCCAAAAGATGGAAAACCAATGTGAATTAAATTTGCACGATATTAGTATTATCATTTTTTGCAAAAGAATTTTTTCCATGCCCTGGGTGCAAACGTTGTTGCATAGATCATTATGTAGTCCTACTGGTGGAAAATCCACTGACATTACATAATGTAACTCTAAACTTGGGAGTTTGGAATCACATACTTTTATTGGAGGGACCACTCACATATAACATACGACAAATAATCACATATACCCAAATTCAAAAAACACAAATTTACAAAAATCTGAATAATGAAGCCCCAAATAGCAAGGCCTTGTGGCTTGCTACACTTACTCATTTTTTTTTTTTCTCTTGAAATGTCAAACCGTGCAAAATCGAGGTGATCTACCCACAAATTGATTGAAATAAAACCATTGTTGCTGATGAGGCTGCACAAACTGGATCTTTTCAATAGTTGGACTTTCATCAAATTTATGCCCATAGTGTCTTTTAGATGTTGGTCTAAGCTAGCGTGGGGTTAAGGAATATGAGCATTTTTAGCAAATAAGGTTGACAATCCTCAGCATATGATAGATTGACTCTAAGAGGAGTTAACAGGATAGAAAATAGACAAAATAAAACTATGCTTCTTGTTTCCGAAACTCTGGGAATAGATTACAGCCCAACAACAACTGGTTATCACCCAATCATTGAGAAGTGAGAAAGAAAGACATAACTAGTTAAGGAAGATCATTTCGTCTCAACTTTCCCACGTTCCGTACAAAACATATATGGAATTGTGTTCAGAACCTGTTCCATATTCTACAAAACTATGAATTAAAATATCTCAAGTGAATCCTGTCCCTGAGCTTGCCAAAAAGAGAGACTGCAAAGAGTAGTAAATCAACATCTGCTTGTGAAATCCCAACATGCACACACTTTAGATTAAAAAATTCGTATGTTTTCCAAATAGAAGGTTCCAATAGTTGCTGTGAGAGCATGAATTCTACCTACACCAAAATACTACAAATAAGCAGAGAACCGAGCAGGGAAGATAAACTAAGAACCCCAAAAGATATAAAGAACTACCCCAAAACCACAAGGATTCTGTCCAATTCCACAGTTGTAGCAAGCTCGTTCTCAAAGGACCACCCACTACAATGCCACTTAGAAGTAAAATCGGAGCTGACAAAAAAATTGTGAGAATGATTCCGGCCATAGAGAGAAGTGAGGTTAACGAACGTCCACCAGGGGTTAAAATGGACTTTCTGACCTGGGAAATTGGCTGGGCACAGAGGCACATCGGTATCACTAGCAAAACCCCCAACAAGGCTACAGCAAAATTTACAGCCGACATCACCCCTAGAAAAATTGCAGCAAATCCTAGAGTCAACGCTTTGATAGGGACAAAATCACTGTCTAAAAGTATGGCTGATTGCAACAAACTACCTAACTGATTGCTGAGAGGAAACAAAATTGAGAAAGCATAAAGAGCTGCACATAAGGTCGCACAAGCCAACATTGTCCAGAGAATTATTTTTGTTTCAGAAGAAAGGGTAAAAAGAGAGAGAGGGATTGGCATCAGTGATGTGACGATTGACCATAACTCAACCAAAGTTACAATCTGGACACCTCTTATCCAATTCGCCGGGCCAACCTTGTTGATCTTCGTTGTTGATTCCTTGTCTGCAACAGATTTATCTTGCGAACTTACACGAGAGCAGAGAGCAGAGGCCTGAAGTGGAAGAGTGATGATAAGCAGGGCAAAGGGGATACCATAGATGCTAATGGGAACAAACTTGGTCGGAGAAACCAGAAAGTACAAAAAGACTGAATGATGAAACTTTTCGAGAAGGTTATTAACTGAACGAATCGCCCCTTCCAGAAGCCTGCACGCAAGCATGAGCCTATGATGTCACAAAATTATCTACCTTACCTTCAACAGAATTGAAAATGTTGTGATGCCTCTGTGATCAGCAAAAAAAAATAATAGTTTTGGTACCCACATCAGAAACCAATTCAGGATTGTGATTGTTATGATGCGTCTGAATCATCATATCAAAGTACAATTTCTGCTACTCACAATCAGAAAGTGATACAAAAGCCATGTTAAAACTTGGGAGAGATGCAAATCAGGCTTCAGAAAAACTGGAATTGTAATTTTAAAGCACAAATGACACAAAAAGCAATGCTACATATTACCTGCCAGTGTTCTTGAGCAAATCATGAGACGAGAGTGTATTTTTCAAGTTCACACCGGAAAAGATCTCTAATGTCACTGCATCAAGTTGATAATCTCTAAAAGCTCCGTGGGGACCAGTTGGGACACCCAGTGCCTGCATCCACCAATAGAAATAGTCCGTTCAATGCCTTCCGTTCAGTGCCTTACGCAGCAATGTAGCAGAGATGGCCCTAGGGTTCAGGGTAAATGGAATTACCTGATTCCAAATTGAGCTTAGCAAAGTTGCAGCACCTTGGACATATTCAGAAGCCGATAAAGCAAATCCCCAATCTGGATACACATACCCAGCAAATTTTCCCAAATGTTTAACGATATCTCCAATGGTATTCAATCCTGGCCAGCTCTTGATGCCCTTAAAAGAGTCTAGATTTAGCAGTAAACCCTGTCTATATGTTGCTAATGTTGTTACCACATTAATCAAATCTAAATTTGGCATCTGCCCATTTGAGCCTTCTGCCTTCAGCTGTATACTGTCAAAGGCAACACTATCATCTTCCCTGCTAAACATGACAATAAAACCAGCTGAAATTGCACCCGCTCGCTTGAAATCCTCGATAGTTACATCATCAAGCCACTCACTGGAGCCTTCAAAAACATTCCCACTTTTCAGATTAGAAATCAAGCTTGTCCTATATTGCAGAGTTGCACATTCACTAGCCAATTGATGGTACTCTTTCAGCCATGCATCAACGGCAGTATAGGCACCATATTGAGAATCGGCAGCAAGCCAGATTATATCCTTCGCTAGCCAGTGTGCTTTGGTAAAGAGCTCTAAAATAACCAAACTAAGTCCAAGGGTAAGTGCATCCCCATTGGCAAGCTTTTCTAAGTCAAAAGGGGTAACCAGCACTATTGCTTCATTTCCATCACCCCGAGGAGCTCGCACAATCCCAACAAGATTAACTCCAGGATGTGGAAGATCCTGGCTATACTTTGATTTATTATGTGCCAGCCATCCTTCCACACCATAAGAAGATGACATAAAGCGTAAAGGCGAAAAAGACCGATCAGGTGGCCAGAAAACTTGATAGTAGTAATCAACTCCAAATAAATCAAAATAATGGAACAACCAACTTCGGAAAGCCCTGTACAAGAAAGTAGAATATCACGGCTAAATTTTATATTAAACCTGTATTGGTCAATTAAGAAACTTACCATAATAAAAAGACTATCTATTTATATTCAGTATGATAGCATATGTCATACTACCAAACACAATCGCAACAACCAACCGCCAGTGTACGTACATCGCCCAGTATCATAATGGGACGAAGCAAAGAATACCAAGAAGTGAGCTCATGCCCACAGCACTATTGAATTTGGTGACCTTACCTGGCAGGATGGCGCGACAGAAATCATATTACTTGATTCAAGACATAAATTAGAGAGCAGGTTGCAATATCTATGAGCATGCACAGTAGCTAAAAGACAACTCTCCACCAAAATTAAGCAAGCAATACATGGATATTGTGCTTTGAGTAACTTAAAAAGATGTGCATCAAAAACGCCGGGCCTATTTTATTAGCTCTGGAAACATTGTTAAAAAATGTAAATCACCTATACTAATTAGACTAATGTATAAAAAATGGCAAACAAATGTTTTGTATACAGACCTAGTTGTCAGATAGATGTTATATCACTCTTTTGACCACAGTTTGCACTTTATTTGTCATTTGGAGGATGGTGCTGAGTTCACATTTTTTAGACCCATCACTTTATCGGTACTTATTGATTGAAGTACATTTATCAGGTCCCCAAAATAGTGCACTAGCCTCGTGCCCTAATTGATCGTGTTGAGAACCATGATAACAAAAAACAAGCTTATAGACCTCAATAGCCGTGGTTAAGTTACCAGACTAGCTCATGTGACACTTCAAATCACGAGGGGGTGTATACAATAATATTCTCAGAACAACTGGGGTGAAGCAAAGCTCTCCACTGTCTTCTACACTCTTTGGTTCAGGTGTTGATGAGTTAGAGGTTGTCGAGTGGGGAGGTAGCATAGGCACCCAATTGAATGACATAATAGTATGAAATGCAACGCTTAACCATTTCTTTTACGGTCTTTCTCTCTCTAGACCACTAGATTGATGGGCTAGTACCTACTCATAGCCCTAATCAATATTTAGGTTGTAGCTTTCTATCAGAACCAGGATTTGCAGCTTCGAAAACTACAAATTGCTTATTCTTAATCCATTCTCTTCAGAATTGAGTCAAGTTTATTACGGTTAGCATGTTCCCATCAAGACATCTGTGAGGTTTCATAGTGAAGCTGGTACTATGGAAAAAAAATCTGAGAAACAAAAAAATTGGGAGGGCACATTTCTAGGCTTTTGGTAGAAAACCCTTCTACTCAAGCTTTAGAAGATGGTTTTGGTGAAACAAAAATGTGCAACAAGTCGCTAGAGGAGGGTAAACTAGCTCGTGAATTGCCAAGGGCAGTCGTGGAGTGTGATTTGGAAGAAATATCATATCCACCATAGCTGGAAAAGTTAAATAGCAAGGGTTTCAAAAGAGAAAGAGGAAAGGAGCTCGCTAGCTCGCGCGCATTCAACGAGAGAGAGAGAGAGAGAGAGAGAGAGAGAGAGAGAGAGAGAGAGAGGTGTTTTGTGCATTAAGAGTGCGCTTAGCAGGCAGATTGATCCAGGTCCGTTGGATCAAGGATTTGGATCAAAGGTCCCAATTGATTCGTTCAGGGCCATTAAACTATAGATAACTATTGGATTGCAAGGGTTCGAACCTGAACTTCAATTGGGACCCGAAGGGCAGAGGGGGCAAGTACAACTCCCGGATAGAGTGAGTGCCGGGGATCGTGGGGAGAAAGTGGATCTGTTGTCTAATTGGAGCATTCCAAGGGCGAGGTAATGAGTGATGCTGCATCGGAGCGTTTTGACGATTTCGAGCTATTTTTGGCATGTTAGGGCAGGATAAGTGGCGTGTGGGATTAGAACGTTTTTGGTCAGACCTTGAAGTTGACTTGCAAAACTTGCAATCACTCTCAAAGGCATTCCTTGAGCTATTAGAAGACACACTAAGGGCAAAATAGTAGGATTAGGCAAATTTGTGCTTGGTGAAGCTAGTAAATCGGACGGGGTATCCACGTATAGAATTTGAAAACTCAAAATGAAGAGCACTCTAATGAAGAAGGAGCTTTGGGACATTGTGACAGGAGTGGAGCAAAGGTTAACAAGAACTCTTGCCGATATAAGGTCGTTTGATAAGAGGCCACAAAAGGCCCTATCCTTGATAAACCTGTCGGTTGAAGGATCAAGTCGTTGCCCATATTAGTGATGTTGTAACGGTGAGAGGTGCATGGGTGGCATCTTGCTACAAGAGGAACAAAGGCGTGAGGTGGTAAAATCCCGACAAGCCACGCTTGAGGATCAATCATTGCAAGCCAAAGGCAAACAAAAAGGCTTCAAGAATATTCCAACGAAGGGCAATGATGAAGATCAAGACGAGCCTTCTACAAAGTGAAAAAAGAAGGAAGGCAAGTTTTATTATTGCCATAAGTAGGGTCATTGAACTAGAGAATGCTATAAAACGAAGGCAAACATCAAGCAAGGGAAAGTGAAGCAACAGGGAATTTAGGCGAAGATGAAGTAGAAGATGATAAATCCGAGGTATGTTCATCGACATTGGCTTCATAGATTGATGATGGCGCAAGATGCTTCATTGATTCAGGTGCTACTAGGCACATGATTGGGAATAAAGAGTGATTTGATAGCTTCTTGCCAACCAATGATGGTGAGAAAATTACTCAGACAAATCGACAAGAGTGTCTGATTCAACGAGTGGGCCAGATTCCAATTCAATTCAAATGGAAAGGTAAAGAACATCACAAATGTGTTGTATGTGCCCAGACGCTATCTTAGACAGACATGAGGGTCCGGGGCGGACGCGGGCTTTTCGCGTCCGCATCCGGCGTCTGGACCCGGATGCGGGGTCGAACGCGCCCATTTTTTTTAAATTAAGCTATCGGGTTTAGAGAGAGAGAGAGAGAGAGAGAGAGATGGTTTAGGGTATAGGGTATAGGGAGGGAGGGACACAGAGAGAGAGACACACACACACATAACCCTGCGGTGGAGTGACTGAACCCTACGGTACCCGGACGCCAGTGTGCTGTGAGGCCCTTTCGGTTGAGATGGCAGAGCGCATACCAGTTGACGTGAGCGTTTGCTCTTTATCCGTTCGCACGCAATTTAGGCTTGTTCTGTGTTTTTCATAGTTTATTTTAATCGTGGTATAGTGCTTGACGAGCTTTATTTTGTGTGCAAAGGGAGAAGCTATTGGAAGATGTCCACAGGCACAGTGAACGACATGGAAGCAAGAGGCAGACATTGCAGAGATGCTTCAACAGGCTCGACAGAGAGAGATATGGTTTAGGGTATAGGGTATAGGGAGGGAGGGACACAGAGAGAGAGACACACACACACACATAACCCTGCGGTGGAGTGACTGAACCCTACGGTACCATTATTAAGTTCTAGTCATGCAAGGCTAGCAAGGGTAGGAACATTGAAGGATTTCATTCTCACATTCTCAAGAGCAGCACTTACAAATCATAGTGCACGCAAACATTTATCATGGAATAATTGCATGCTAGAAGCGATTAATTCGATGAATTTAGAATATTGCAAGACAAAAGCAAAAAATGCACCCACACTTTTAGAGCACTCAAAGTTTCAATCCAAAGTGGAGTATGAATATACTAGAACGATATCACTTTCCAAGCATTCACTTTTAAAAACATTCAAACCACCCCTATAGCATCAAAATTTCTCCATGAATTTGCCACACTTTTTGGTGATAGTTCTACTACAAGCTTGATATTCCACATAGGAGCCTAATTATCAGAAAGCTTATTCATCAGAGTCAAGAGTAAGTAAACAACTGAATATGTATGTGCATACATGTGTGTGTGTGTGTGTGTGTGTGTGTTGGGGGAAGGGGAGGAGAGAGAAAGCACGCAAAGAACCAAGCAAAGGAAGGTCTTCCACATTGAGTAGCCAAGCTTAGTGTGCTCATGCATCTTACAATAGTTGACTTCACAGCTTGCATTAGTATTTCATTCATAGGTTCCAAATTTTAAAGACTCACATGTATCGATTGGTGCTATCTTTGAGGATAGATTGAAGCTCATTAGCAATAGCACTGGCATTCAGAGCATCAGCCTCTGAGAATGTCACTTTTGCAGAACCTACACAAAGACAATAACTTATATAATGTTCTTTAAAACATTTTTGCAATCTACAAAGATTCTATGACACCTTATACATGAAATTCTACACATGCATAAACTTTAGTGAACAGATATATTCTGCTGCAAATTTCCCATTAACTATTGACCAAGAAACACAAATCAGTAGAAATTGTGTACATAACATAATTTAGTGGAAATGTCTTGATCAAATAATTCCTTAATTTTGCATGCCAAGAGCCCTATTAAGTTTGCGGCCATTCAAAAGCCCTCCCTGTACTTACATTATTATGTAGAACTTTAATTGTACCCATTGAACTTACTCATAATGTACTTTCAAGTAATAAATAATTAAAGGGGCCAAAGTGCAAATGATGTGATTAAAATTTTCCAGTCCATCTAAATGTAATTAGACCACAGTGACAATAGTAGGAGGTCATTGACCCCATGATTCCTGGTAACTATCGCACTATCATGATTGGGCATGTTCTCACGAAGCTATATGGTACCATACTTTAATCTGCAGTCAGTTCAGAGGCGGAATCCAAGAGATAACATGCTTTGGGCCAAACAGGGTTCCGAGCCCACTCCTACCACGGACCATATCTTCACTCTCTGAGGTTTGATTGAGGAAGCCAAGCACAAGAAAGAGAAGGTTTACTGTGTTTGTGGACTTCAGGAAAGCCTTTGATTTTGTCCCACGCTCCTTGCTTATCCAGAGACTTCGCGACCTTGGCTTCTCCACTGACACCATTCTGGCTGTGATGGCTCTTTATGAGAGAGTCTTGGGTTGTTTTCGACATGGCAGTGGTATTTCTGAGGGGTAAAGCAGGGTCGTTCTCTTTCCCCAATTCTTTTTGGATTAGACATTGAGAGGGTCATCTCACAGTGCGGCAGATCTGGTTGTAGATATTCTGATTGCCATCTTCTTTATGCCAATGATGTGGTACTAGTCTCCCCGACTAGAGAGGGGTTATAGAGGTAGTTGGATTGCTTACAGGCTTTTTGTACCCAATGGGGTTTGGGCGTGAACATTGCAAAGACAGATGATAGTTTTTTGTATATGATGCTTCTTTCATTATTGCTTCGGAGACGTTCCCACTATTACCACATACTTGACATATACATTTACTAGTCTAATATGCCTTTTGGCATGGAAAAGACATTAATAGAGCTCTCTCTCTCTCTCTCTCTCTCTCTCTCTCTCTCTCTCTCTCTCTCTCTCTCTCTCTCTCTCTCTCTCTCCGCTTGAATGATGTGCCTGCCTCCAACAGACCTCATCCATGCTTCCAATGGACGTCTTCATCCCGCCCTAGTGGACCTCTCCAAACTCAAGTTTGGCACTATTTATAGTAGAGAGGAAGACTGGCATTCAAAATCCTATTGGCCCATTTCTACCTCCCTAACTATTCAAATTTAAAAAAGAGTGGGAACCCATTTCAAATTGGAGGGAACCAATTTGAATTCGAATTTGAACCAATTTTGGTGGGAGTCCCAACTTTATTCAATGAACAGCGCCGATTGCCTCACTGTTGGATCAGGAGAGTGAATATATCTCCCAACTGTAAGGTTGGTGGATTATTGGCCAGTTCGGCGTATGGATCGTGATTTTGTCCATGGCCAATCCCAAATCCTTCCACTTATTTCTTCGCGGCATTGGTACGTAGTATGGATCTACATGCAACTGGCGAGGGCTGGCCACATAACTCCTGATTGATTCCAGAGTTTTTTCAAAAACTGTAGTTCTCCAGGCCGGCTGCTCTCCCAATGCGGGTAACTTATCCAACTCCTTGTCGGCCTCAATTTCAGAAGTCTTAAACTTAATGACCCAACCACCACACGAGGACTCATGGGGATGTTCATCATGATGTCTGTTGCAGTTGGAACATCACGATGGATGGAGTATTTCAGAGACTGAGAGGTGTCAGTAGAAGACATGGTGACTGGAAAGTAAGTGCGAGTGTATCAAAAGGCAGGAAAAAGTTGGCAGAAAGTTTTGGTCGCGAAAAAAATTTGCAAGAGCTCCGCTAGCACAAGTGAGAAATGAATCGAATTCAACCTACTTATAGGTGAATTTGGAGGTTACAGGAACCTGAATCGACACATGTATCGCCTACGCCAATTCAAGAACCTAGAGTGACTTTGGTTGAGACAGGAAATAGGAAGGAGAGATCAAGTACATGGGATACTTATTCACCTCCTACTTCACCAGGCAAGAAGCATCCTACATCAGAAGCTAGAAGATTGCCTAGATAGTACTATGAAACTATCAAGGATAGTGTTATTATGGAACAGGGAGAGTCCAATACGCATGGAACTAGGAGATCAGCTAGACTTGAAAAGCAACATGAAGATCAAAATTGACAGGAGGATTGTCATGAAGAAGGGGATGTACATTTTGCATATATTGCCACAGTATTAGAAACCAAGGATCCATCTACTTTCAGAGAGGCTGAAAAAGAGGATATTTGGAGGAAAGCTATGGATGAGGAGTACGACTCAATCGTGAAGAACAAGACTTGGAGACTTGTTCGATTACCTACAGGTAAAAAGGCCATTGGATGCAAGTGGGTCTATAGAACTAAGTACAAATCAAATGGTTCTATAGATAAACATAAGGCAAGATTGGTGGCAAAAGGCTATGCTCAACAGGAAGGGATTGACTATGAGGAAAGTTTTGCACCAGTTGCTAAGTCTACTACTTGAGGACTGTTTTAACATTTGGATATTCAACAAATGGATGTAAAGAGTGCATTCCTGAATGGATTTCTAGAGGAAGAAGTCTACATGGAGCAGCCAGAGGGATACATAGGAGCAGGACATGAAGAGAAGGTTTGTAGGTTAGACAAGGCACTATACGGACTTAAGTAGGCACCCAGGGCGTGGTACACAAGGATTGACACATACTTTGAGGAGCTTGGCTTTCAGAGAAGTAGTTCGGAGCATACACTTTATGTTTTGATCAGGGATAATCATATTGTTATTGTAGTGATGTATGTGGATGACTATTATTACAGGATCAGATCATAGTATGATTCAGGGAATCAAGAAAGATCTCTCATCAGAGTTTGATATGAAAGATCTTGGTTCACTACAATATTTTCTTAGGATTGGGGTATGGAGAGTAGCACAGGGACTATTTATTTCTCAATCTAAGTATGCTCATGAACTTCTTGAAAAGTTCAATATGTTAGAGTGCAAGTACACCATATGATAGTGGATGTAAGCTTACTAAAGCTGAGGAAGATCAGGATGTAGATGAGACGTTATATAGAAAGCTTGTTGGAAGCTTAATCTATCTAACTACTACAAGACCAGATATTGCTTATGCTATGAGTATGGTTAGTCAGTTTATGGCTAAGCCTAAGCAGATTCATTGGAAAGCTGCTAAGTGAATACTTAGATATATCCAAGGCACTTTGAGATTTGGTATTCTTTATGGTAGACAGGATGATTTAAAGTTACAGAGATATGTGGATGCTGATTGGGCTGGAGATGTGGAAGACCGAAGATCTACTACAGAGTATGTTCTTAGTCTTGGTTCTGGTGCTATCTCTTGGAGTTCAAAGAAGCAGCATACTATTGCTTTATCATCTACAGAGGCAGAATATCGAGCTACTACGAGTGCAACATGTCAAGCAATATGGTTGCGAAGGATTCTACATGATCTACATATGGTACAAGATGCACCTATGGTACTTCAATGCAATAATCAAAGTTGTATTAAATCGGCGAAAAATCCAGTATTTCACAGCAGGACGAAGCATATTGAAGTACAACCACACTTCATTAGAGAGAAAATTCAAAGTGATGAAGTGGAGCTTATCTATTGCCCTACGGAAGAGCAAGTTGCAGATATCTTTACCAAAGGTCTTGGCAAAGAAAAATTTCAGAAGTTTAGAGAACTTCTAGGAGTAAACATAAAAAAGTAAACATTAAGGGGGAGTGTTAGGAATTAATGTTTATTTGATACCTCTTAATGATAAGTTTGGCCATGCCTGCGTGCTATTTTTAGGGGCCATTCTATTTATAGATAACAAAGTAAACATTAAGAGGGAGTGTTAGGAATTAATGTTTATTTGATACCTCTTAATGATAAGTTTGGCCATGCCTGCGTGCTATTTTTAGGGGCCATTCTATTTATAGTAAATTCATTTTTTAAGGCTTATGCATGTAGGTGGGCGCATTATAAATAGATTAGGATCTATTTAGTACTTAGAAGTTCATTTTTGGTCTTTACCAAATATAGGTAGTATTATTAGCACTTAGCTTTTGCTTTTTTGCTATTTGCTTTAGGCTCTTAGCTTTTCTCACTCATTAGAGAAACTATTCAAGTAGGCTGGCACCCCACCACAATTATTCCATTATGCTAGAGCAATTGCTCAATTCTCCTATGATCTGAATTCTCTCTATGCTTGGTTTTGTGTGAGTGCTAGTAGGACTAGTATCTTCATCTAGAATTTGTATCACAAATTCTGACATACCTATCTCCTCAGTTATTTTAGCCACTTTTTTGGAGGAGAGGCTTTGAGAAACCAAAGCTCTCAATATTAGGGTACGTGGCATTGTGAATATCCAAAATGCTATTGAGGAAGCGAAACATTTTCTTGAAACTACCCTAGACCACAATAGTGAAGGCCCAGATATGCATGGCGCACAAAACCAGATAATACCTACTTTGATTATTCGTTTTACTTCATCTATTGACCGTAGAGATGTTTTACGGAAGAGGGCCAAGCTGAGAGAGACACAAATTTTCATGGATGGCAACCTCACATATATCCAGGTAGAAGAAAGGCGTCAAGCCTTCCAGGAGGCCAAGGCATCTGGTCAACGTGTACTTTATCGGGATGGATAGGTTCGTTATCTTAACAATGCAATTGGTAGCTCTCGTCAATAGGGAGTTGAGGGCCCTAGGTATTAGGGAAACCCATGAGAGCTAGATCAAAGCTACCTACATTCTCAGGTTACAGCTGGGATTTAGTATGTAGAACAGAGGCGACAGCCGTAGTGATCCACTCCAAATATTCCTCTCGGGACTACCCATATTACCTCTTTCTTTGATAGGATCTGATAATGTGTCTTCAATCACTTTTCTACTTAAGTCTAAATGTTTTATTCCAGGGTTTTTTTTTCCTTAGTTCTAAATATTCTATATGCATTTATAGTTTCGAAGACGTTTTTACGGTCCCGCAGCTTTCACTATACACACTTGACATGTATCTCGTCGTATATGCCTTTTTGGCATCAACGGACATTAATAAAGCTGGAAATATACCAATTGAGGAACAAATTGGAACTATTTCATCTTATTTTATATATGCATGCATGTATTATAGTTAACTTACTAGAACTCGCTAACACTAGAGCATCCAAATTACCACAACTCTCACATACTTATTTGTTTCCTACAATCTAACAGTGAGTCGTGACACGGGGGCACATCACCTACTACTACATCATCGGAACTCTTATGATCCAAGGTAATTACTAGGTGGCATATCAAGCAAGTAACTCCAATAATCTAGAAAAGCTTTTACTTGCTAAACAAGTCTAACTAGAGAGTCCTATATATTAGATATTTCAAAACCAAGTTGTTTAACCTACGTGTAGTCTTGAGTTTAGCCACATTGGATGTCAGATCCTGATTGTCAAAATTAGTTGAAGCTCATATCGTCAGCATGATGCAAGCAGTACAACTGCAAAAGGCCACTCATGGATCAAGCGATTGAAACAACATAGTGATGGCCAAAGTTGCACTAAGCACTGCATCTGACTCTCAATCTAGAGATGATCATGTTGAAATGGAAAACTTGATCACTACTCGATTATAAGAGGCCGGAGGCCAGAGGCTGACGCTGCCCTGGAAGTTGGACTAATATCATGTGCAAGAATACGTATGCCACCTTGTCTTCTAATGATGCCATTAACATTTATCCAGCGGATTCTAATAAACAAGGGAGTAACAATTTCTAAGGTTTAACAAATAACGATTCTTTGCAAAATACAGGTTAACATATATAGACGTAACAATAAAACAAAGATAGACTCTATCTACGTTAGAAAACTATGCATCAAAATATCGTCCTTCCCTTACACTCACATGGACTACTTGCATACTATGAAAACACTTTTTTTTTAAGCTCAACCTTGACACACTTTTGCATTGCATTTAATATAAGCTGAATTTCATAATGTGGAAGATCGTAACCTGGAAGTAGTGCATTTTCAGAGACATGGGTGGTCTTTGCTAGCGGTGGGAGGAGCAGCAACCCCACGAGCCCCGCTACACAGCAAGCAATGCTGCATTGAAACCACATTCAAAAACTTGAATTTAATCCCAAATTCAACAAACTCACCAGCCCTGCTTCACAGCAAGCAATGATGCATTGAACCCACATCCGAAAACTCAAGTTTAACTCCAAACATTGTACAATCAATAATTGCGACCTGGAGCTGGGTCTGACCTAGAAAAAAGGATGGGCTTACCTGACTGCATGGGCATGGATGACTAACAGAGATGCCAGGCGAGGGAAAAGCCTGCCCTGGGCGTAAGAAGAAGGCTGCTGCTGCTCCATCACCTCTCTCTCTCTCTCTCTTTCGAATGCCTGTGATGGATAGAGGGTAGTTCTCGAATGCTTCTTTAATAGGGTTTCCAGCAACTTTGGATAGGGCGCAATACAACTCCAAGGCGTTCTCTGATGCTTGCTTTCTAGGGTTTCCAGCAGCTAGAATTGGTGCTAGCAGCTAGAATTGGTGCTGGATGCAAAACGTTGAAGGGAGAGAGAATGTGGGCAGTGATAGACAAAACGTGTTTCCTGGATGCTGATTAGTCGACGTCGCTCTTTAGCGTTTTCTACAAACCCTAATGCATGCTATGATGGTGAGAGTGTGACATTCTCTAGTTATGCATTTAGGGCTTGCCAACCTGCATGTGTGCGTTCACCTGTCTGTTCTCTGCATTCCCGTGTTTTCTGTGAACAATCGTAATGTGCCCAGGTGGATTGCTATGAGAAATCGCTGCAGGCTGCTGAAAACTAATGGACATGTGTAGATTGTCCTTTTTCATTAAGGAAGAGAGCACAAAATGCTTGTGAAGGAGAGCAGACGAGTAGAAAGTTTCTTGCTGTTGAATCCCTACTTGAAGAGAAGATTGTGTGAGCCCATTACAGGCTGAAAAAGATAAAACAAGAGAGGGTTGGTTCAAAATCTGTTGAAGTCAATTGTTGTAGAAGAATGAAAATGGATCGTTGATTTTCTTAAGAAAAAGACAACAGGCCATTTTTCATCACCCCTAATGGATGCATGTGCTTTATTATGAATAGATCGCTTAAAAATTTTGGAAATCCTTATTGGGCAGAATGTCTTCTATTAACATCTTTCATAATACCTTTTAGCATATGAGAGAGCATTTGAACCATAATAAATAAAGCCTCATTGATGAATGTGAGAAGTAAGACTTTGAAGTCACCATATGAAGGCTGAAAGAGGAGTTACAATTGTGAATGAAGAACACTAGAAAGTAGTGAATGAGAAATGTCATATGCTCGGGTTCTTTCAATTGCGTAATGAATAATTTGGCTTTTTTCACATGGCCATTATGACACAACATTTGCATATAAACAAGTGCGATGTGGTATTGTATCACAACGGCCTTGCCATGTCATATTGTCATATTTTTACTCTATGTCAATCCTACAATTTTGAGATATCATATCAAAATTGTAGGATTTTGACATTGTATCAATGTCATATCAGTTTGTTGTAACTGTTGATATTAGTTTGTTGTAGTTGTTGAATAGACAATCTAAAAGTTACAATAAATTGATAAAATTTGTTAATGATTACAATTTTGTAAATATTTGTACATTTTTTCTTCAACATAGCTATAGTTGATTTTGTTTGAAAAGATGTTAAAAAATGAAAAATTATTGGGACGCACAACATATGACTAAAACTTGAGTAGTAGATACATTATAAATTCTGTAAGCGTTATGATATATTGAGTAGCCAATACAATACATTTGCAACTGACAAAGTCTAGCTTATTTATGAGATCAACAGATATTTGCACAAAGCATAAGCACCAGTGACTTGAATTTTCTACCAATTTGTATCTCAGGAAACTATTTGAATTCCTTGGAAAAGTTAAATCCCTTGGAGTTATTCTTGATGAACATTGGTATGGTAAATCTAGAATTACCATCGATGAATGTAATAAAATATGTGAGGGTGTGCTCATCGAGCCACACATATCACTATGAATTAGTTGTAGGATGTCTCTTAGGAGAGATTAGTTGCCTATTAAGCATGTTTAACAAACTTGATTTATATTAGGTTCACAATCAATAAACCTGCAAGCTAGAAAATTTGAAGCTTTGAATTTCTTATATTGTCCTCCGCAATAGGTTAGAGTATGTAGATATCAATAGCTTTTCAGCTTTCTAAAGCATATAGTTATTCTTTATGCAAATGAACCATTTAGAGCGTAATACGTTTAAAATGAAGAAAAATATTAGATAAGAGAAAAAAAATTGAATGTAAAATCATATCATCTTTTAGTACTTTATTCAATGGATAGATCACTCAGAAGAATATGTTTATTAGGAGATATTTGAAAGTCCAAAGAGGAATTCCCCTTGTACGTTTGAGGAAGAAAGTGTTCATAAGTGGAGAAGTAGGTTATGATCTTAATCAACAAGCTCTAACCACAAGTCAAGGGACCTTAGGCAATAGTCATTATAGTCGAATATCATTGTATATGGTGTTTTAGGGCTTCGACTGATCAAAGCGAAATGTGACTTAGGATATTTGACTTCAAAAATGGCATCGAAGTGTGGGATTATTAAAAATACGAGATAGGGGATTCCATCCCTACTTCATGTAGCCTATTTAACTAGCACACATCTTGTGTTGTCTTTGTTTTAAGTACGAAGGACTGTTTTACACCTCCAGGCTACAGCCAATCCTTTTTGTTTGCTCAAATTTTTCATGGAAAAGCTCTTCAATCAATCTGACTTCCTAAGTTCTAGTGACATAGTTACCTGACATTAACTTTTTTACTTTGCATGACAGCCTCATACTTGTTACTTAATGTTTGAAGACTCTTGTGCAAGACTATTGTGTGTCGATGAATAGCTCGAAAATGTCTTGACTTGGTAGTTTTCTTGAATGTAGGCTTTCATTTTTTTTGAGTTTTATGTCTGACAATTCTATGATTATTGACTTTATTTTTTGACTCTATGGCAATGGTGTTGTCCATGACAAATTAGTTTAGTCATTGATATCAGTCACGAGTTGGAGAGAGTAATAGACCAGGTCTATTATTTAGATAGAGTAAAAATACTTATACTTGAACAATTCGAGAATCGGAGTTTTCGAGAGTTGAGAAAATTTGGAACGTTTTAAAAAATTCACATCAGAGGGGGAGAGAGAGAGAGAGAGAGAGAGAGAGAGAGAGAGAGAGAGAGAGAGAGAGAGAGAGAGAGAGAGAGAGAGAGAGAGAGAGAGAGAGAGAGGCGAGATGTGTGTCGCATATCTTTGTTATTTTAAACATCGACAGAAAGTGCGTTTTTGCTCGTTATGATACATTCAAGTGCGTTCCAAGATGATTACCATATGCCTCGTAGTAGAATCTGGCTTAAGTGCGACATTTGGATGAGGGCTGGAAAGGCATGAATATAACATGGAGATGTTCAGAGCCCCATCATTATCCTGTCAATCTTCATCATTGCAAACAGTTTTGACTGAGATTAGGTAAGATTGTGTTAACCAAGGAGCTCAAATTTTTGTATACCCCATATGTAGGTAGATAAGAAGGAGAAGTCATTGAAGAGTAACGATTGCTTGGATTGCTTGTCCAACCACTGGATGCATATTTCGTCCATAGACACGTCGTATTTTGATACTGGAAATAATTGTGCGATGAAGGAGTTCCGAAGGCAGCAAAGGCCCAATTGGCCGAATGTCTATCTTGTTGGGATTCAAAGTTGACGTCGTTCTTAGTGGTTCAATGATTTCGAGTTCTAGCTCTTGCATGAATGTCTCAAAGGGAGCTCTAAACTTCAAACTCGCTTGAGTAATCTCTATGAGAACATGAAACAAAGACTCGTACTTGCTCCACCCATGCAAAGAAGAACAGAAACAAAAGCTCAGAACTTCCTCAGAGCAGATCGCTCTTGCATAGCTTATTGCCTGACAGTAGCACTCAGACATGTGGCATGTATTTTTATTATACTTAAGAGGTAGCACTCAAGTGATTGTTGAACATTAGCTGATCAATGATCATGGCGATTTCCATGAGCAGCGATGGACTTTCCGTAGCCATTTCCCTCAGCCATGAGGTGCCGTATTGGTTTGTCAGTTGAGAATCCTATTAACAGATGCAAAAGAAAGGTGTGCTTAGAATGCAGATAAGGATATATGTGAGTCAGCGCTCATAGTCATTCCAATGATGAATCTGCTCTTAGATAGAGGCTCAAAACTTCTTCTCATCGCCAGCCATGGAACAGATCTCTTTGCTTCATGATTAAAACTGTGGCTCTCACCTCTGATTCAGCCAGTCGTATCATCATCCCCAGCCATGGACTTAATGGAGTGTTCAATCCTTCGTTCGACCTACAACGCGACCAGAATACTGACCCGTGATTCTTCTTGTGTATGGTAAATGATCCGTCCGGAACTCTGAGAGTAGGATAATTTGGGTTTCTGAACTAGGAACCTGTTCTTCTTGCTTGATAAAGGAGTTACTTTTTTTAGCAAATCTGGCAAAGCTACGGAAGATTGCCAAACACGATAGGGCATTGGAAAGGTGTCTGAGTAACTTGAAAACTTAGAAAAAGACAAACTCTAAGATTTAGGAGAAGCTGATTCATGTACATGTAGAAAATCAATAGACCAACAAAAGCTAGCAGTTTTTACAACAAAGCCCACCATTAAATGTGCACAGATTATAAGTAAAGGCAGGGCAGCTATGCCCCACAAGAGAGAGACGATTTACTCAAAGTTAAAGATGAAACATGAGAGATTAGTCTGATCTGTATCCCATACATAAGGAAAGATGAACTGAATCATAAATAACATTCACACAAATGTGCCTCTTGCTCTCAGCACACTTGTTTACATAAATAAAACAAGTGCTACACACTCTAATCACACATGTGGTGTGTTTACGCAATAACAATCAGAGTTGCACAGCAGAAGCTATGCTCCCAACTCACACACTACACTCCACAAACAAAGTGCCCAATGTAGCACCTGTATTTATTCTCAGTTTTTCTATTTCCCTAAATTAATGACATGGTGACAACAATAACTATCTACTGGTAGCTCCAAAAATCAGGTGGATTCTACCTAATATAATAGTTGCCCATTTCCAATATCTGCGAGCATCATTAACAGCTTTGATCCAGGCTCATTGATGTCATTGCGTCTTCTTTTGTCTTTGATTGTTGTTTGCATCTGTGATCCAAAAACAGAGCATTCGGAGTGTTGTAGCTGATCAGGCTTTGTTATGAGGGCATAGGTAGCAGTGATTGGATGATGGCGGAGACTCCTCATTCAGAAAGAAATAGAACAGTCGAATTAGTGAGGAGACCATCATCATAAAAGCAATTTTGGAGATAAAACAGTTAATTAGTGCATGATTCAAAGGTTCTCAAATTTCTCCATGAACAATATTAGTGTGCCACATAGTTAAACTTCTTGCAATGAATGCCTAAAATGTGAGAGAGAGAGAGAGAGAGAGAGAGAGAGAGAGAGAGAGAGAGAGAGAGAGAGAGAGAGAGAGAGAGAGAGAGAGAGAGAGAGAGAGAGAGAGAGAGAGAGAAGGGGGGGGGGGCGAATAACTTGTATGCTCATAACTCTTCAACTTCGAATAAAAAAATTGTGTAACACCAGATACTTACTGAAAACGAAGTTGTCAAGGAGAATTTGCCTTACTTGTGTCATTTTGTAAACGAGCAACGTACTCTTAGCTGCATCTTTTCTCTCAGCTCCGATCTTGAATTCCACCAGGTAGAGGTGGTAGTCGCCCTTCATCTTGAAGTAAGAAACCTTCGACTCAGTAGATGAGGAAGAGGGTATGAGGTGACCGTCAAGCAACTTGAAGATTCCGTCACATTTGTCACATGTTTCGCTCAACCTTGGCGCGATACTCTCTGATCAGCTTCACATGCTCTTTATTCCGCTTGCTCTCCTCCTGCTGCTCAACTGAGGAGACGATGCGCCAGGAGGCCCTGTGAGCGTCGATCATGTTCTTGTAAGCCACATAGAAGAGATTGCGCTCTTCTACTGAGTGTGTGTGTGTGTGTGTGTGTGTGTGTGTGTGTGTGTGTGTGTGTGTGTGTGTGTGTGTGTGTGTGTGTGTGTGTGTGTGTGTGTGTGTGTGTGTGTGTGTGTGTGTGTGTGTGTGTGTGTGTGTGTGAGAGAGAGAGAGAGAGAGAGAGAGAGAGAGAGAGAGAGAGAGAGAGAGAGAGAGAGATGGGAGGGCGAGAGAAATGGAGAGGGAGGGAGCGATGGAGGCAGGTTGGAGGGGAGGGAGAGAGGAGGAGAAGAGAGAGCAAAATTTGAATTCAGAGGGAGGAAAGGAGTGGGAGAGGATGCATACATGCATTGGTGGAGGATGTATGCATGGGGCATCCTCCGATGCATGCATGCATGTATTAGTTTTTTGAAAAAGTGCATAGGGTAGGAGGATGCACCCATGCAACCATACATGCATCTTCCTACCCCATGCATAGGCAAAAATGTGACACACAAAGATATATATATATATATATATATAAAGGGAGGCAGGGTCTATTGGAAAAAACTTGAATATTAAGAAACTGAAAAAAAAAAAATTGGACATTATGAATTTCTTTTGGAAATATAAGTTTATTATTTCTAATAGTGTCTTCTTTTGCAAGCTGCATGTGTGAAAAATTGATCAACTTTTCATATATGCTTTTTGAAGACTACGTGATTGATGGTTGGTGACAATTATTTAAAATCGTTAATATTGAGAAGCGATTATCCTGAATATCGATTGTGATTATAGTGAATATTGATCGTGAATATTGTGAATCCTCGTAGATATTGAGGGTGATCATTGTGAACATTGATCGTGATTATTGTGAATATTGATCATGAATATTGAAATATTCTGAATATTGATTGATATTATTGTAAAACTTGATGGTGAATGTTCGTGAATCCTTGTCAACTTCAAAATTCCAAAATGATGATCATATTTAACTTTTTGTGAAGATGAAAAAAAAGTGAAAAAACACTTAGTAAAATTTTGATGGTTGTTTTTAACTTTTCCAAGCAAATAATTTATGGATTGTGATGAAATCTTTCTTTTATTAATCCAACAATTTTAGCATTATGGCAAGGCCTTCATGACATAATACCCCAATAATAATTCAAATACATATATTTAAAAGCAATAGAAACTTCACTCTCTTACCATACAACTATCATCTTTCTTGTTTTTTTGAAGACGAGTTTTCAAAATTCCAAAATGATGGAGATATTTTGTGATCAAAATATTAAACTCATTGAGAGAAGTTATCATCAAATGAAAATCACCTATTTATTGGCAAATTTTTCCGTTCACAATTCTTAGTAATCCCAATATGAAAACTTAGTTTTAAAAGCTTATTCCTAGGCTTGCACGCTGCTTCTCAAAAATTGTCTTGTCAAGAGGCTTTGTGAAAATATCAGCCACCATCTGTTTCGTTGGATCAACTCGGTCTTCAACCTGTCTTTCTCAACCAGATCTCTTATCAGATGATATTTGATAGCAATGTGTTTCATCTTGGAATGAAACACTGGATCTTTCGTCAGATGAATGGCGGATTTGTTATCCATGAATAGTAGCAACGGCTCGTTGGAGTTCTCTCCCAGTCCGTCAAGGAACTGCTTAAGCCATGTAAGCTCGTTTGCCATATTGGCTGCTGCAACATACTTTGCTTCGCAGGATGATTGCGTAGTTACGTACTGATCTATATCACAACTGCACCGGCTGCAATTGTGCACCATCCTGAGACGCTCTTGTAGTCATCTTTCAGGCATGTCCAGTTTGCATCGCTGTAGGACTTAAACTAGAATCCTTCATGCTAAGAGAAACATAGCCCATAATCTTTCATCTGTTGAAGGTATTGCGGAATTCTCTTGGGTATCTTCTAGTGTGTAGGGCCTAGATTGATATTAAATTGGCTCATTCTGAAAATTGCATAAGTAATGTCAGGGTGTGTATTATCTGCCAAGTACATGAGTGATCCGATTAACCTCCTGTAGGGCACGTTCTGCATGGCTTCCTACTCTTTTGCATTCTACAGGCAGTCTTGCTTGGTCAGAATTGTTCCAGCTACCATCGGCATATTAGCTCCCTTGCAGTCTATCATTTGAAAATCATCAATGATTTTTTGGATGTATCTTAACTTGTGAAGATAAAGCTTCCTTTCGTCAAGATTTCTGTCAATCTGCAATCCTAGGTAGCATCTTGCTTCCCCTAAGTCTGATATTTCAAAACGCTATGAAATATCATGCTTCACCTGTGCAATCAACTCATCGCTTCTGAACGAGATCAAAGTGTCATCCACATAGACTGCTATGATTATGATTTTTCCATCTGTGACCTTTGTATAGACATTGTAGTCGGCCATCAATGGTTGAAATCCTAAAGATCTAACAGTTTGATCCTTCTTTTTATACCATTGCCTGGCAGACTTCTTCAGTCCGTATATGCTTCTTTGCATTCGGCAGACGTAGTTTGCAAAGCGTGAGCATATGAATCTTGGTGGTTGGTCCATATAGACCTCTTCATTCAACTCGTCGTGTGAAAAGACGGTCTTTTCATCCACTATGTGGATCTTGAGACTGTACGTTGCTGCATATGCAAATATTAGGCGTAAGGACAAATGCTTTATGACTAGAGAAAAGGTTTCAGTATAGTCAATACCATACTTCTGAGAGAAACCTTTGGCCAACAATCTGGCCTTGTATTTTGATATGTTGCCATCAAGTCCATACTTGTATTTGAAAATCCATTTGCACTTTACAGTCTTCATGTCTGCTAGTAATGGCTCCAGATTCCATACATTATTCTATTCCATGGAATTCATCTTGTCTTCCATCGCTTTAATCTACTTGTCCTTATCTGGACAGCTGATAGCTTCCTCATATGTTTGACGTTTTCCTCCAAATCCACAAAATTCCTCTAAAATAGAGACTGAACTATCAGGTACAAATCTGATAGGTGCTCTTCTTTCTCTCATGGATCTTCTTGCCTTGTCTTTGCTGACTACTGAATTGTGGTGAGTAGTAGGTGTCCTGGGTATAGGATGTGCGCCTTGCTATTCGTCGTCTGAACAGTCACTTTGTCCATCTGGAATTTGAGCATCTTATTCAGGGTGGGTGCTCAGGGTCCGCTCCCTCCGTAGATGTCGGCAGATCATGGTAGCCTATGGTCAAGATTTCATAGCCAACTGGATCTTCGTCAGCCATTGTCTTTTACTCATCAAATATGACGTCTCTGACACTCTTGATCTGTCTGTTGTCAGGCGTGTAGATCCTGTGTATGATGAACGAACATCATATCCTACAAGGAATCCTTGCTCCACCTTTTCATCCAGCTTCTTTTTTTTTTTATCTGGAATGTGGGCATATGTGACGCATCCAAAAATGCGCACATGTGTCAGACTTGGTTTGTTGCCCCACCAAACCTCGTGTGGTGTGGTATGTGCAACACTGGATCTATCTGTCCTGTTCTGCAGGTATTAACTCTAGCTACTGCTTCACCCATAAAAATTTTGATGCCTTTGAATAGGCCATCATGGATCTCGCAGCTTCCATGAGAGTCCGATTTCTCCTCTCTGCCACACCATTGTGCTGTGGTGTATAGGCTGCAGTCTTCAAGTGAAGTATACCTTTGCTGGTGCAAAACTCTGCAAAGCGTTTGGAGACATATTCTCCTCCTCTGTCTGTTCTCAACTGCTTCACCTGCTTCTCAGTCCATTTCTCATCCCAATTCACAAACTCTATGAGTTTCTCCAGGGCCTCTAACTTGTTGTGAATAAAGTACATGGCTGCAAAGTTGTTGAAATCGTCAATGAAAGTGATGTAGTACTTTGAACCTCCCAGGGAGACCACATCAAACGGTCCACAGATGTCAGAGTCTACCAGTTCCAAGAGTTTTTTGGTTTGAAAGAGTCCTTGGTGAATGGTATACGTGACATCTTGCCTTTGTTACATGCATCGTAGGATTTCAAGCATGCTGCATCTTTGATATTGACACCAGTGAATGCTCCGCTCTGTCTAGCGTTGTATAGAGTGATTGTATTCATGTGATACAGCCTCATGTGCCATGTAATATCCATCGATTTGTTGATCTGCTGAGCTTGCTCTGAAGGTACTCGGATCCTAAGGTGATATAGGTTTTCCTTTCGCTTTCCTATGGTGACAAGTTGAGTGGTTGCGGATTCAACCACTTCGCAGGTATCGCCTTCAAAGGTGACTCTTAGTCCTACATCTACCATCTTAGCAATAGATAGTAGGTACTTCTGAAGAGTGGGCATGTATAGAGTGTCGTCGAGCCTTCTGTCTCTTCCTTTGGTGCTTAACCACAGCACTCCAGTTCCATTGACTTTGTGTCTGGAACCATCTCTCAAGATTATATATCTGAAAGATTCTAATTTTTGATAATCAGTGATCATGTGTCTCGTTGCCACGAAGTATGACGTTGCACCTGAATCAATAATTATCTCTTGTGTATCTGAAGTTGATGTCGCATAGACATCAGCACACAAGTAAGTTTTTGGGTTCTTGCCATTGTTGGCTTTCTCTTCGGCCATCTTGGAGGACTCTGATTCCTCCATGTAGGATGAGTTATTGTCGCTCTCTCGTCTGTTTTGACTCATTGATTAGCAATTAAATGGATTGGTTTACCCTAGATGGGAGCAATGTTTTTTGCTGCTTCTAAAGGTAGTGTAATATATCTAATGTTGATATTTCAAAAATATCAACATTAGCTTTCATCACTATTCCGTTTGTTGTGTCGATGAATCCATCCATTTATACAAATTAGTTGCACAATTTTTTAGAGCAATGTGATCTTTTATGGGATGCAAATTGTTATCCAGTTTTAGCTTTGAGCAAGCTGAAGTGGTCGTATGCAATCTATCTTATGTTGCCATGAGCAATGTTTTTGGGGTCTGTTAACACAGTTGGCCATATCAAATATGCGATGATCTGTATGCATATATTCGATGGAAGTTTGTGTTCCATGCTCTTTAACTTTCTTTCGTTATACAAGGACCTGATTTTGCATAAACTTCATGTTGTCTGACAAAGCTATCTATTGATCCATAAGATTATCACAATTATTAAAGGAACAACAGATATGGCATTTCTCCTTTGATGGATTATGAATGCTTGATTGTAAGCTTCTGAGGATTGGAGTTCTACAACCATGTAAGTTTTTTTTGGGCCACGCACGGGCAGCCTCCAGCCCACATTTCATTTTGGTGCTTGCGATTTCAGGGTTCATTAGTGAAACGGTGGACTGCAACCATTGTGTGTTGTCGTCTTCAAGCATTCAACCATGCCAAAGATCATTTTACGATTTTGGAATGTCTGATTAGACTCTAGATAAATCGTTCAGACATTGGAATAGTGGGATACGCATTTAGAATGTTTGCATGTCTGATTTTGGAATGCGTATTGTGGGTTATGCAATCGTTCAAGAATCTGTGGCTAGTGGGATACGCATTTCAAGAATGTGATGCCACATAAGGAATTCCCCAAATCACTCCAGGTTCAAAAGATGATAGAGTTTTTGCAACAGTTTGTGAAATGTTTACATCTTGTGTGTGTGTGTGTGTGTGTGTGTGTGTGTGTGTGTGTGTGTGTGTGTGTGTGTGTGTGTGTGTGTGTGTGTGTGTGTGTGTGTGTGTGTGTGTGTGTGTGTGTGTGTGTGTGTGTGTGTGTGTGTGTGTGTGTGTGTGTGTGTGTGAGAGAGAGAGAGAGAGAGAGAGTACCCCATCCCCATTGACTCCATCCTCCCTCGTCGACCCCGCTCGCTCTGGCTCTCTCGGTCCCTTAAGTTCTTATGCTTTGAGGAAGCTTCCTGACATTGTAGCAAGTGTTTATTCGCCAACATCGATGGCTTATAATGAAGAAGCCCAAAGGAAATAATGAATTCACAGTGTCCCTCTGTCATTTGTTTGATTTTTCCTACATTTAAAATATGTGATCTAAAGAGTATGTTCAAAGCATGTGCTCCGTTTGAAGTTGGAATTAACATCCTAACTTAGTTGGATCATGACTGAGTTGCATGATAGGTTAAAGCATATTATCTTCTCATTATCCCTCTCTATGTTTCAAAGTTGCAATTGCTGGATTGGTTTGTGCCTTTGCAATGCATTGGCTGCAAGATAAGGTAATATGTGAAGGAATTCATGTTGAATTCACACGTGTGGGACGCCCTACACATGTACTTTTGATCTCCTAAGCCCAATAATACCATAAAGATCAGACTAGCATTGATTGACAATAGGAAAGCTGATCATACAAGAAATATTATTGTGTTACAAGCAAGATCTATCAACAAAACATGAAACTAAGTGCAATAAAAGCCTCAACTCGGCTAGAGAGAGAATATGAATGTACAAAACTCGAGTAGAGAGAGAGGGCACAAAGAGCTTAGTCTCCAAATTTGCATTACACACAAATTTCATCATTTTCTCAATGAGAGTACATCACATATATAGAGATCCATGGACTCTCCTCCTACTTTGAGTTGAATTGGAGTTGTGAATCCACCTCTCAAGCTATCTAGACTTATTCAAGCCACCTCAATATGTCTAATTGTGCCACCTAGTCTTTTCATGCATTAAATGTGGCATGCAAAGTACAAATGGCAATTCCTATGGTAGCTCGAGTTTCTACTTCTACCTACCTTGAATATTTTATTCTAAGATGGGTCTTTACTAAGCCAAAAGAGCTCAATTCATCTTTGGCATTTTTAGGACCCCTACTTACAACATTAGATAGATTTTTCCAATATTTCAACACTCCTCCTAAAAATGTATCTAATGTGGATCAAGCATTGATCTTGAGATAAGACCAAGATTAGATCTATGCTTTGAGAAGGCACTTTTGCAAAGTGGCTTTGTGAGAAGATCAGCAATACATGAAGGTGTGTCGACATGTTCCAAGTTTATTTCACCTCAGACATATCTAGATTGAGAAATAAAAGCATACTCTTCATGAAAATCAATCTCAAGGCCTAAAATGTAATGGATCTCTCCTAGATCTTGCATTTTAAATTCTCTTCCTAATGCATCCTTAGTTTCTTGAACTAGCATCAAACAACTTCCACTAAGAATAATGTCATCTACATAGATTAGAAGAATGACAATATTACTACCATCAAACTTTAAGTACATAGAAGGATCATAGTCACTAAGCACAAATCCTAATGAAAGTAGAAAAGTTGTTGAGTCTTGAATACCGTGATCTAGGTGCTTGCTTCAAGCCATAAAGACTTCTAGATAGCAAACACACCTTAGATTTATCCTTGATAAATCCTTGAGGGAGAGAGATTATGATTCTTATTGTCACCATCTTTGCTAGAGGAGCAAAGGTTTTTCCACCATATCTAGACCCAAATGCAAGGATCTCATCATGCTTCTTGATTGTACATGTATCAACATTGAAATTCACATCTAGTCCACTATTAAACAGTTTCCCAACGCTAATAAGATTTTTTGTTAACTTAGGAACAAAAAGTACTTTAGACAGAGAAAGAACTTTTGATGATGAAAGCTTTAAGGGAATGGTCCCTATGCCTTCAATAGCACACTCATGATCATTTGCTGTGTAGATGGACTTCTTGGCTCCTTCATAAGGTGTCGTGGATGAAAAAGAATGCTTGGAGCTACACATATGTGAGGAAGCTCCACTGTCGATGTACCACGAACCATCCTTCTTGAAAGGTGATGAAGAAAAACTCGAGACCATAAGAGATCCCTCTCCATCACTTGCATGAGCATCTTCCTTCTCTTCATTGGAAATGTTGGCTTGCTTGAATTGACTCTTCTTCTTGAAGCAATTGGTGGCATAATGCCCCTTCTTGCCACAAAAGAAACACTTGATGTTTTTCTTCTTCTTCTTGGATGTGAAAGCTTGAGAGGACTCATCCTCTTCTCCTTTCTCCTTGGAAATAAGATTGTTCTTGCTTGAAGAGGGTTGGTGTTGATTCTTACTTCTTGTCTTCTGCTTCTCTTTGGTAAAGAGGGCTTTACCATCAATGTTGAGAGACAGTCTTTCCATTTTCAAGAGTTTATACTCTTGTCTTCATTCTTCAGAAATGAGCACACTTTGGAGTGCTTCCAAACTTGGTAGCTCCTCCTTAATGGCATAACTCTGAACAAGGTTGTCATATTCCTCCTTTAACCCATTAAGTATGACTTGAACAAGTTCATTTGGGTTGATGGAGTCTCCTATGCATGACAATTCTCTATGGAGTTCTTTAACTCTCATTACATAGGCTGAAGCACATTCATCACTTCTCTGTACACTTTGAAAAATTTGGTTTCTTAGTGTTAGAAGTCTAGAAGTATTCTTTGCCTCATAGATGGACTTGAGAGTATCCCAAGCATCTTTGGCATTAGTACAAGCACCAATTTCTCTTAAGATGTCATTTGAGACATTAATTTTAATATAATGCAGAGCCATCCTAGCTCTCTTTTTGTACTTTGGAATTTCTTGAGGAATTTGTGGTTCTTCTTCAATTCCAAGTACAATATCCATCACATCTTGTAGAATTAAGACAGATTCCATTCTAACCTTCCAAATTGAGTAATTGGAGGTTGACAATCTTTCAATTGCTTCTAATAGAAAGACACCCATTGAATTCATAAAGAATGATGGAAGTCAAAAAAGATGGATGAAAAAATTGCTTATCTTCTCACTATAGGAATCAATCAAGGGCACAAAACCAAATCCTATGTAAGACAAAGCAAAAAAACTGTGAGATAGATCTCACAAGCTTGACAATCTCTCTAAAACAAGATTTGAATCATCAAAAAAGATGAAGTATGGCAAAAGTTATGGTTCTCTGAATTTCACACGTGTGAAATACACCAAAAATGTCAAATTGACTCAAATATAGTCTATTTGTATGAAACAATTTGCCTAGAACCTATAAATTTTGTCTAAATCACATATAGATGAGATTGGTCAACTTCTGGATGATTTTTGTGATCATTCAAGCAATAAATGACATGTACTCACGATTTGCCACAGGTCTAGGCACCCTACCTACGACTCTTCAAAAGCTTATAACTTTTGATTGGCTTATCCAACTATCATGATTCAAATTGCATTAGATTCTAGCATTTCTAGCTTTCTAGTGGGCCAATTTGCATGAAATTTGGATCTAAGGTGAGAGAGAATCACCAAACTGAAAGTGGGCAGATTTCACACGTGCCAGCACCTGAAATTCCGTACAGTACCTGATCTGGACCATTCAAAGTGGTTTGAAGCTCTAAATCACCAAAAAAACTACAAACTAGCTAGAAAGTAGAATCTAGACAATTCCTAGCTTGAAATCTGATCAAACTTGCAAACTTTTTTATTAGATTTGCTTGTAAATCTTAGGTAGGCTCTGATACCATGTTGAATTCACACGTGTGGGATGCCCTACACGTACTTTTGATCTCCTAAGCCCAATAATACCATAAAGATCAGACTAGCATTGATTGACAATAGGAAGCTGATCATACAAGAAATATTATTGTGTTACAAGCAAGATCTGTCAACAAAATATGAAATTAAGTGCAATAAATGCCTCAACTCGGCTAGAGAGAGAATATGAATGTACAAAACTCGAGTAGAGAGAGAGGGCACAAAGAGCTTAGTCTCCAAATTTGCATTACACACAAATTTCATCATTTTCTCAATGAGAGTACATCACATATATATAGATCCATGGACTCTCCTCCTACTTTGAGTTGAATTGGAGTTGTGAATCCACCTCTCAAGCTATCGAGACTTATTCAAGCCACCTCAATATGTCTAATCGTGCCACCTAGTCTTTTCATGCATTAAATGTGGCATGCAAAGTACAAATGGCAATTCCTATGGTAGCTCGAGTTTCTACTTCTACCTACCTTGAATATTTTATTCTAAGATGGGTCTTTACTAAGCCAAAAGAGCTCAATTCATCTTTGGCATTTTTAGGACCCCTATTACAACATTAGACAGATTTTTCCAATATTTCAACAATTCAGGGTGCATTTGAAAGCTTGGGTGTCCTAGTTTCAATTGTAAGTATGATTGAGTTTTATTCTTAACACGGAGTTGATCTGTGAGCAGAAGAAGTGAATCGGATTTTCAGTGTGGAATTTCTGGTATATTGTGTGAAAAATGCAAAAATAAGCTTGGTAGAGGCCAAAAATATTGTATATAGATAAACACACATGTGTGGAGCCTGTTCCCACGTGTGAAAATAGTGTACTTGTCATGTACCATAATCATATAGGTTGTACATATGATTTAATTCAAGTTCTAGTGGCTAAAAAGGCCAAAAACTAGTTTTCTAGACATATGACACATGGCATCAATCTATTGCTTGCATGAGCCACATCCTTTGGTTAGGTGTCACATCCCATGTGTAGAGGACAGCTCACATGTGTGGAATAAGCTGAAGTAGACGAATTTTGACTTCTAGAAGATTTTCAAGTAGATCTCCATATAGAAGGAAAATGGACCAAAAGTGCTCAAAATAGAAGGTTTTGTCCAAGTGTCAGTTTTGCATGATGAATCATCATATGACAAAGCATCTTCACACATGTGGGATCAAAGGGATGATCAGTACCACGAGCTCCCACTTTTTGTATATATAGAGCCACATTTGGCCATATCAGAGTGAGACACCAATCTTGGTTTTGGAAGCAATTTTGAGTGATTCTCTCCATTTGTCTACATTTGTTTTGATTGTTTTGAGGTTCTATCAATGTGTACTTGATTTTCAGGTTGGAGTCCGTACTCATACAGTGTTTCACACGTGTGAAACCAAAAAGTACACTTACCTTCAATTAATGATTGTTCTTGTTAGGATTTTGTGTCTAGAATTGATCTAGATTGATCTTAATCTGAAGTAGATTGATAGATCAAGTAATCTGACAACCAATCCCTCTTGAGGATCAGATTAGGATCCACTCTTGGTCCTTTTTGTACTTTTTGCACATATTGAAACTATTTGCTTACTACTCTGCAACCTCGTTCTTTTGATGATTTGTAGGGTGCATGCAATGCAGATTTGTAGTCACCAGTTGATGTTTATTAGCTCTTCAGAATTGGAAAGTAATGGATATTCATTTCACAATTCATCTTCTATCTCTAGAGCTAGTGTTTAGAGGAAAAGATGCATGTCATTGAAAGTTTTCTTCATTCGGGTTAAAATCAGTGAGATTAGATATTTCATATGGCAGCACCAAAGCATGTTTTAGACGTTGAATAATGGAGTATCAAAAGGTCTATAAGCGCAAGAACATGGGGTGATAATGTCTTTTCTCGTGCTTCGTCTGCTCATGGAGAGCTGGATGATGAGGAGGCTTTGAGATGGGCAACCTTAGAGAAGCTACCTACTTACGATTAAGAACTACAATAATAAAAAAAATGTGGCAAAAAATGGGAGGCTGATCCATGAGTAGAAAGATGTCACCAAGCTTGGCTTTGAAGAATGCCAACATATCGTCAAGTTGCAGTAGCAGCATGAGAGAGAGAGAGAGGTGCTATAGAAGCAGGTCATTTTGGAGGCCTTGCGCGCATAAACAGCGCTCACACCAAAACCATGTCATTGCTCATTCGGGTTTAAATGAGTGAGATTAGATATTTCATATGGCAGCACCAACGCATGTTTTAGACGCTGAATTATGGAGTATCAAACGGTCTCTAAGTGTAAGAACATGGGGGCGTAATGTCTTTTCTCGTGCTTCGTCTACTCGTGGAGAGCTGGATGAGGAGGAGGCTTTGAGATGGGCAGCCTTAGAGAAGCTACCTACTTACGATTAAGAACTGCAATAATAAAAAACGTGGCAGAAAATGGGAGGTTGATCCATGAGTAGAAAGATGTCACCAAACTTGGCTTTGAAGAATGCCAACATATCGTCAAGTTGCAGCAGTAGCATGAGAGAGAGAGAGAGAGAGAGAGAGAGAGAATTGGTAATGAAAAACACCAAAATAGGAATGGAGATGGGCGAGTTTTTACTAGGCTATATAGGTCCCAAGTGTTATGTCCACGTCATGAATATAGGATTCAATATAATCCTAGACTTGGATACACAGCACTCCAGAGCTCTAGATTAATGGTTATGCCACGTTATATTGGACGATGCCCGTTAGGCAATTAATAACCTTGTGAAGCCCAGACACACTAATTGGAATTAGTACATTTGTGTTGTTTGCCATTAGTTTCAATAAAGAATCTATGGTGTATGCATTGTAAAATGCTTGTTATGTTTTTTATTTTTGGTTTAGGCAAAACGAATGAATGAAAGACACTTTGGTGTGCTTGCTGTATTTCTGAGAAATGCCATGTGAAGCAATGTCACAACTATACTCCCTCATGTCTCGTACTCTGGGACATCCATAAGAGTATTTTAAATTTGGCATACCTGTACGTCGCAAAACATACAATTCTTTTTCTCTGCGAAATGTTGGGTTATCCTGCAGACTCATCACTATCATCGCCCGACAAACACCTTCCCTTGGTGTTTCCTGCCATGAATGACTCAAATAAATAGTCATAGGCAGTATATTTTACCACTCGATCCATAAACGGTCTTGCTACTCAAATTCAAAAATACAAAACCAACTTCTTCAAGTTGGTGTGAAATTTCTTGATTTATAAAAAACAATATTCTGAAAAAATTTCTTCGAAAAAATAAGGCTAAGAAGTAAATTAACTTGCAAAATACAGCATTTTTAAAAGCCACTCAAGACCAAGGTCATTGACGTTAGTCACGGGGATGAAAATGGAGCCATAGCCTCCAAAAGTATCTAAGAACCTGAATTGAAATAAGAGCCTGATATATCTGCATCGTTATCGATATGGCCAAAAACAATTTCACAACTTACCAGGCTAAAATGTATTTATTTTTGTTGAAGGAGTTCCTTCCTTTCTAAATATCTCTGAGTCCTAATATACTACATGAACAGCAGTCTTTGGTTGTTTTTCAAAATTTTAAAATGGTATCTAACAAGTTCAAGAGTGTTAATTGTGTATGTTGTTTATTGTTGCATCGACGGGTCAAAGTGTTCTGTCCAACAATATGTTCTCATGAAATCTAGAGAAATTTCTTGGAAATAAAAACATATTCTGAAAAAATTTCTTGGAAAAAATAAGGCTAAGAAGTAAATTAATGCTTTTGGTATAAGCTTTGTGTATGCGCACAAGGCCTCCAAAATGACTTGCCTCTATAGCACATCTCTCTCTCTCTCTCTCTCTCTCTCTCTCTCTCTCTCTCTCTCTCTCTCTCTCTCTCTCTCTCTCTCTCTCTCTCTCTCTCTCTCTCTCTCTCTCTCTCTCTCTCTCTCTCTCTCTCTCTCTCTCTCTCTCTCTCTCTCTCTCTCTCTCTCTCTCTCTCTCTCTCTCTCTCTCTCTCTCTCTCTCTCGATGCTCCATCATAGATAGTATATTTTACCACTCGATCCATAAACGGTCTTGCTACTCAAATTCAAAAACACAAAACCAGCTTCTTCAAGTTAGTGTGAAATTTCTTGATTTATAAAAAACGATATTCTGAAGAAAAAAAAAATTAGAAAAAATAAGGCTAAGAAGTAAATCAACTTGCGAAATACAGCATTTTTACAAGCCACTCAAGACCAAGGTCATTGACGTTATTCACGAGGATGAATATTGAGCCATAGCCTCCAAAAGTATCTAAGAACCTTAATTGAAATAAGAGCCAGATATCTGCGGATTGTTCTCGATATGGCCAAGAACAATTTGACAACTTACCAGGCTAAAATGTATTTTTTCTGTTGAAGGAGTTCTTTCCTTTGAGGCTTGTATAGTTGTAACTTGTAAGTTGTGCATAAGACATGGGGGTAAAACATTTATGTACATAGAACACCCCACTTGTGCTAATTAGGCAAGTAATAACAAGTAGGTTGAGGACCCATGTGGGGTCTAGAGCTAGAATTTGTATGACACCACCTCTATACATTACATGCTATATGTGGCCCTTTGTTTGGAGGGGTTTCCACGCCCTACTACTCCTTTGATAATCATTCAAGTTGTGTGAGCTTTGAAGTCCTCTCTCTTTTGCTTTTGTATTCTACTCCATAGCTAGTTTTTTCAAGCTTTCATAGTGAGCTTACTATGTTGTTATGATACTCCATAGCTAGGCCTTGGATTCTGTCATGGTATCAAAGCATGTTATGTTGCCTATGGTGTGGTGAAAGCTTGGACCTATTTTTTATCAGATTCCTGCCATTCCTGGAGAGCAGCTTATCTTTGAGGAGGGCGCACTTTCTGTAGGGGCATCCGATCTCTATGCTATCTGCATGGTTGGAGTATTGTTGGCAAGGGGAGTACTGTGATCCAAAAACTTTCTAATTTGGGAGAAAAAATTTTGAGTCTTTTTGGACAGCCAGGGCTGTAGGAGGGCGCTTTCTACAGTGGGAACTTCGGTGAAAGTTCTGAGTGGATCTTGGACAAGGGCTAGGACGGCCATACAGGGGGATAGTTTCAAATCCAGAAGCTAAGGGTTATTGAGCAAGTGATTGCATACCCTAGTTGGGTGAAAACCCCAGTTTACCTTTTCTGTTTTATTTCTATCCAGCTATGTCTAGTCTTAGAGAGATCATGCTGAGTGAAGCCAGCCGGCTTGATGGCACTAACTTTAGCATTTGGAAATTGAAGATCAAGAACATTTTGGAAGATAAAGAATGTTGGAAGCTTGTGACAGATGAGGAGCTTGTTCCAACATCAAAACTTGAGCTCAAGGACTATATCAAGAGAGGGGAAGAGGCACAAAAGATCATCAACATGTCAGTGAGGGATAATGTGATTCCTCTAAATGTGCCCTAAAAGACACAAAAACCAACAAGTATCAAATCTGACAAATCAGCACCAGCAAGTGTCGAAACCACACATTAGATGGATGTAGAAACTCGTCGTCCTACAAGCCTTGTGTGCTCAGAATTTCAGCCTGAAATTGCATTACAAACTCAAAAAACCAGCAAGCAAAGAATTAGGTTAGCCTCTAAGAAAGCTTTTTCCGAAACCCTTCTTTCTTGCCAAAAAGTGTGAACAGTACACACACGGATAGGGTTGTTGGAACACCCTACAAATGGTAATATGCTGTCCAATTTTCAGCCTCGGAATGTGATCAGATCCTAAATATCTAAATATCTCCGAGTCCTAATATAGTACATGAACATCAATCTTTGGTTGTTTTTCAAAATTTTAAAATGGTATCTAACAAGTTCAGGAGTGTTAATTGTGTATGTTGTTTATTGTTGCACCGACGAGTCAAAGTTCTATGTCCAACAATATGTTCTCATAAAATCTAGAGAAATTTCTTGGAAATAAAAAATGATATTATGAAAAAAGTTCTTGGAAAAAATAAGGCTAAGAAGTAAATTAATGCTTTTGGTGTAAGCGTTGTGTATGCGCGCAAGGCCTCCAAAACGTCTTGCCTTTGTAGCACCTCTCTCTCTCTCTCTCTCTCTCTCTCTCTCTCTCTCTCTCTCTCTCTCTCTCTCTCTCTCTCTCTCTCTCTCTCTCTCTCTCTCTCTCTCTCTCTCTCTCTCTCTCTCTCTCTCTCTCTCTCTCTCTCTCTCTCTCTCTCTCTCTCTCTCTCTCTCTCTCTCTCTCTCTCTCTCTCTCTCTCTCTCTCTCTCTCTCTCTCTCTCTCTCATGGATTTATTAACTTGATATCTGAATGGCCTGCATACCATTTCGCTTGGGGTAATAAGTGTATGAGATACAACTGGATTCATGTAGGCCAATCCTAATACTTGAGTTACAGACAAAATGACAAGTAGACTCTATCGCTGCAAAAAGCAAACAACGTAAGGGTGTTGTCTGTAGAGGCCCGAGGCTTGTCTAAATCAATGATAAAATATTTTCATCCATGTCTTTAACCATGGTGTCCATGAATAACACTCTTATTTTAAAAGATATGTTTTATTTTCACTATATTGAATGTCGGTCAAAATATAGTCAGCCTGTGATAGTTATGCTCCTGATGTCCCCTAATGTTGTCTTTCCCTCAAATGATTCAGAAAGTCTGTGAAGTCCATGATTGGAAGAGTTTCCAACAGGTTCTTAGCTTCTTTAAAAAGCTTAACATAAAGGCATAACTGCATAAACCATCTCATGGTGGACAATTGTTTTCTTCCATTATCAAGAGTTCATATTCACCTACTTTTAAATGAAATTCAACAGTGTATCATCATTTCTTCTGTCTAACAAAACGCAATGCATAAATCCTAAAGCCTAATGCCTAAAACCTAATGTCTAAAGCCTAAAACCATAGACACACGCACCCTATAACACAAACACCCTAGACACATGCAACGCACCCTATAACACACACATGCATCGTAAAGCCTAATGCTAAAGTTTTGTTTCTCATTATGTATTTTGAAATGGTATATTTGTTTGTTAGGTAGAATTTGATCATTTTGTTAAAATTGTACAATAAACCCGATAATTTCTGGTCGAATAATAGATGATCTAATAGCAGCTTCATTCTCATAACGAGAATGTTCTAAAAAATATTATAAAGTGTACTCACAATGTACTTGATTGATAAAACAAATAGGCCAGCGACTTAAGTAGTGTAACATAATAAAGATCATTCTTTTAAAAATGGGAAAGGTAATAAGTAGACTATTTGTGAGGGGATACTACGTATTTAATACCATGAATGTAGTGGAACGTACTGCTGCATACACGTTCCAGACCATTTTTTTTATAATATATCTAAAGATGAAATGAAACCATTGAAAAATATTTAAACATTAGAAATGATTTTTTTAACCCTAAAATTTAGTATTCATCATAAAAATAGCAAAACCATTCCAATGATTTAGGCTATTCTTTATCTAATCCTAATGCCTAAATTCTAATGCCTAGAATCTAATGCATAATGGCTAAAACCTAATGCCTACAACTTAATGCCTAAATCCTAAAGCCTACTGCCTGAAATGTAATGCATGAGCTTAATGCGTAAGGCCTAATGCCAAGATTGTGTATGAAAGGGCCTAAAATTGCACCCATAATTCTTAAACCCTAATCTGCTTATACATAACCCTCACCCCCGAACCATTGATCTTTCTCTCACTCTCTTAATACAAGTTTTCATGTATTTGATTGTTTTCCAATACTTGATATAAAACCTGATCGTTTTTGTTCCAATTTTTGCAGGTGTTTTACATTTGAGGGAGTGATTCCATGACATGGACACTCCCAAGTGTGTGCAAAGCAACCCTTCATACATCACTCCGGAGGGTGAGAGCCAATCTGCAAGAAGGAGGAGGTTGAATAGGAAGCGACAAGCAGTGCGTAGGGAGTTGTCGCTTGCACCTGTAGTTCGTGTCGTTGAGGAGGCGACATGTTCGACCGCAAGTTTGGTTTCAAGCTTGCAAAGCATCGAGCACATATTGACTGTTAGCATCGAGAGATTGGCCACCATCCAAATCATCGGCTGGCACCTAGATTGGCCTCCATTGCCATCAACGACGGGCACTCTTTACAAGTATATATATATATATATATATTAGTAAAGAGTGTCTGCCGATGGCGGGCAGTCGAGAGTGTGTGTGCATGTACATGTACATGTATGTGTGTGGATTTGTGTGTTTGTGTGCATATATGTCTATGTGTATGTCATTGACGGGCGACTGATGGTTTGGGTGGTTGTTGATGGTCAAGGCATGCAGCCGAGCAGTTGATGTTGTGTGTGTGGGAAGTGGGTCTGTTTACAGGTGCTACTACTGCTACTGCATGTATGTGTATGCGGGTTTGTCTCGACATGTAGCACTGGATGGAACAGACGGCATGCAAGATGGAGCCTGTTTGGCGATACTAGACCACGTCTCGACAATGCCAAAAAGTAGTCCGTTTATTGTGCTCTCCGGACACCTATTGTCCATGGTTCTGACTGTTTTTTATTGAATCCGACCAATTTCTGATTGGACGGGCCTAGAATCCCAAGGCTGTATTTAGGGTTTATGGTTCGGTTGCATGTTTTGTTGTGAGTACTAAATCGTTTAGAGCCCGGTTTAGTCCTGTGGGCATCTCGGTGTGTAGCACAGGACGAAACAGAGGGTCTGAAAAATGGACTCCGTTTGGCAACACTGGACCAATTCTCGAGAATGTTGGAAAGTAGTCCATTTAGTGGCATTGCCCCAAGCAAAAAGGACATTTTTGGACAAACAGTCTCGGATTGAGCTGCAAATGAACATGTGGGTTCATGTCGAGTCCATGAACCTGTGGACACCTCCCATCTGAAGTTTTGACCGTTTTTACTGAATCCGACCAATTTTTGGCTAGACGGGCCTAGAATCCCAGGACTACACTTAGGGTTTCTGGTTCGGATGCACATTTTTCTATGAATACTGAACATTTTGGAGTCCGGTTTAGTTCTGTAGGTTCTTCTTGGTGTGCAGCATATGATAGAACAAAGGGTCTAAAAAATGGACTCCGTTCAGCGACACTGGACCAGTTCTCGAGAATGTTGGAAAGTAGTCCATTTAGTGGCATTCCCCTTGGCAAGCCAACAAGGCTCTGCCACATAGGCCTGAGAGGACATAGAGAGAGAGAGAGAGAGAGTGGATGGATTTAGGTGGCCGTCGACAATTTGGGTGACAACCGATGATTTGGATGTTGGCCGATCTCGTACATCTCGCATCTCGAATATGTAACATATCTCACACATCTCAGCCATCGTAGGGGTCAAAATTTAATCATGTTCAACAATAGCACATGAAATATCTTAATAAAAAGTTGACCGGGCGGTAGGCAATCTGTGTTTGCAAATGTCTGTTAATAGGCAGCCCACAGTTCAAAGCGAATATGTTGTTCATGCATGTGTATTTTGTTGGAATTCGATGCTCAGTCTCAATAATGAGCATTCTAAAAGCTGTACAAAACCCAGAAAAAGAAGGCTCGAGTTTTTCATTAAGGTCAAAAAATCCAGTGTCGACTTTTTTTCGACCCAATGTCATCCTTGTCAAAAAAAAAAAAATTCAACCCTGGATCAGATCGGATCAAGACGAAAATTATCCGGGCGTGTTCGACCCAGGATTGGGTCGAATCGGGTCCGATAAATCCAGCCTGTGTACATATTTTCACCCTAGTATAAATTTTCAACTCTTTGTATATTTTTCAATACTACTTTACTTCTCAACCCAGTGTATAAAATCCGACCCATTATAAAATTCGATGTTGTCGGTCAGAAATCTGATTCTTTGGAAATATTCGAGTCTTTGGAAAAATTCGAGTCTTCAAAAAAATTTGAGTTTTTAGAAATATTCGAGCCTTTGGAAAAATTCTGAGTTGACAGTACAAAGGGTCAAAAATATACAAAGGGACGGATTGTAATCTGGGTCGAAAAAAATTCAAAGGGTCGGAATAAATCCGCCTCGATCCAATCTGATCTAGGATCTGAAAATTCTTTTTTGCGAAGCTCAACGTTGCGTCGGAAAAATTCAATCCTTTGAAAAAATTCGAGTCTTTGGAAAAATTCGATCCTTTGGAAAAATTTGAGTCCTCGGAAAGATTGTGAGTTGACACTACAAAGGTCAAAAATATACAAAGGGTCAGATTTTACTCTGGGTCGAAAAATATACAAAGATTCAGATTTTACTCTGGGTCGAAAAATATACAAAGGGTCAGATTTTACTCTGGGTCGAAAAATATACAAAGATTCAGATTTTACTCTGGGTCGAAAAATATACAAAGGGTCAGATTTTACTCTGGGTTGGAAAATATACAAAGGGTCAAAATAAATCCGTCTCGATTAGATTTGATTCAGGGTCAAAAAATTCTTCTTTTCCAAGCTCGACGTTGGGTCGGAAAAGTTCGATCCTTCAAAAAAATTTGATCCTTTGGAAAAATTCGAGGCTGATTGTGGATTGTTTTCCATTTATATCTATGTTGAATGTATGTAATACTATGTGTGTAGGGTGTGTGTATATGTGTGTGTATGGCTATACATAGTTGTGTATGTAATGTGTGTATGTCTCTGTTTAATCAACGTTGATTGAATGTGTGTGCGAAGAACACTATTTTCATTGTTCTTCTGACTTGAATATCTTCTATACATGAATACTTAACATGAAGCAGTTGGTCCTTGTCAGTTTTGACTAGCATATGTGTGTAGATGTTTTGATGAGAGAGAGAGAGAGAGAGAGAGAGAGAGAGAGAGAGAGAGAGAGAGAGAGAGAGAGAGAGAGAGAGAGAGAGAGAGAGAGAGATGAGGCTCGAAAGTTGCCACATAGGCTTTCCACATGTAAAACCATGTAGGTTTGGGACTTGCGAAGTAGGACTACCATAGGCTTGTGTAGCAGACCACATACATAGCCATGTCATAGGTCTGCTATTTACTAAGTCTGCCATGTAGGCCTACCCCATGGCAAGTCATGCAAGCTTGGGGTTTGCCACATGGCAAACAACGTAGTTCTAACATAGGCTTGCCTGGCAAGCCAACCATTCTCTGTCACATAGGCCTAAGTGGACATAGAGAGAGAGAGAGAGAGAGAGATAATTGGGGCTCAAAAGTTGCTACATGGCAAGCCAAGTAGGCCTACCACGTGGAAAACCATGTAGGCTTGGGATTGGCCATGTGGCAGGCCACATACGCCTACCATAGGCTTGTGTGGCTTGCCACATGGCCTACCATAGGCCTGTGTAGTAGGCCACATAGGCCCACTATCTACCAAGCCTATAATAGGTTGCCACATGGCAAGCGACGTAGGCCCGCCACATGGCAAATCATGCAAGCTTTTTGCCACATGGCAAGCCATGTAGGCCTACCATAGGCTTGTGCGACAAGCCAACTGAGCTCTACCATGTAGGCCTGAGTGGACCCAGAGACAGAGAGATAGAGAGGTGGGCTCGAAAGCTGACATGTGGCAAGCCATGTAGGTGTCCATAGGCTTGCATGGAAAACCACATAGGCATGGCATAGGCCTCATGTCTGCCATGCAATCATGTTGCAGATGCCACATAGGCCTACCATTGGCTTGTGTGGCAAGCCAACCAGGCTCTGCCACATAGGCTTGAATGGACCTAGAGAGAGAAATAGGTGGGGCTCGCAAGCTACCACGTGGCAAGCCATGTAGGCCTGCCAAGTGGAAAACCGTGTAGCGTTGGTACTTCTCATATCATAAGCCACATAGAACTACCATAGGCTTGTGTAGCAGGCCACATAGGCTTGTCATAGATCTACTATCTGTCAATCTTGTCACAAGTTGCCACGTGGAGAACCATGTAGGTCTACCGTCGTGCCAAGTCCTACAAGCTGAGGGTTTGCCACGTGGCAAACCATGTAGGTCCAACATAGGCTTGTGTGGCAAGCCAACCAGACTTTGCCACTTAGGCTTGAGTGGACCTAGAGAGAGAAAGAAGTGAGGCTCAAAAGTTGCCATGTGTACCTATGTTAAACATATAAAAAAATACACAAAATAAAACAAATTCACATAAAATGTTGTAGTCAACCTTTTTGGAAGACCTCTAAGTTAATTCAAAACATAGTGGCACAATGATTTCCAAACGGTTCCTAACTACAGTACCATGAACTGCTTGCCATGGAGCACTAAGAGTTAAGAGAGATGAGGTGGATAAAATGTGGCTACCCCATTCTCATTAGAACGTAGCACATAAATGCTCCACCCATCCAATTACCACAAGAAGATCTGAAAACACAACTACAAATTTTCAATGAAGAAATTTCACAATTAACATGAGTAACATTTGTATACTCCATGGTACCAATAATCAGCCAGACAATCTTTAATCAAAATGATGCATCAGTGTTGGAAGAATCAGATCAACTTAAAGAATAGAAAAATGTTATACTTCTGCAACAAAGCTATCTATGTTACAACCTACATGTAGAAGCAAAACTAGTCGACGACCCAGCTTATATTGCATGAGTTTTGGGTCAAGATTTGACAATGAAGATGGAAAACTAGATATTAGATTCAAAGTTGTAGCCTTACCAATAGACAGAACGAAAGGCCAATGAAATAGGAAGATGCAGGCCATAAATATGGCATAAATCTCAGACAGTCATTTCCAATATAGGAAAGAATATTGAAAAGGAGCTCACCAAATCTTACATTAGAAGCTTTGGCCTCCTTTTTATTGTTTGCAAATTGGTGGCTTATATTGTTAGCCATATCAATATATAGACTCTGACCTTTTGTTACGAGTCAATCTCTCGTTATAGAAAAATTACTTCCCCATTCTTCATTGTCTGCTTCATAGTTTGATCATTGATGTTTTTCAATGCACCACGTGCTCTATCAGCTGATTTTTTGTTGGGTTGCTTTCGAAGATGTCGCAAAATCAAGCCTTCGTCCATAAGATCATTATTGTTTGCTTGTTTCCATCCTTGATTGGCTTCTTCATGTAGTATAGCAAGACTAGGGATGTCGCAAAATCAAGTCTTCGTCCATAAGATCATTATTGTTTGTTCGTTTCCATCCTTGATTGACTTCTTCATGTAGTATAGCAAGACTAGGTCTTGAATCTTTTGTTTGGACAAAGTTTCATGTTTGCACTTGTAGCTTTCTGCCTACACGTGGCAAGTCTGGTACTTATTTCTTAATTCGATTTTAGCCTCATCCAATATGTGCGTCGACTTGTTGGATTGCATTTCCAGATCTTCAATTTGCAGAAGTGCTCCAAGCTTGTTGTTCAGTTCCATTGTTGATTGATGCCCGTCATGTCCTTTAGTAGCTTTAGTTTTCTCTTGCACAAAGTTTTGTTAAGTTCTAAATAGGAATAAACTAAGTGATAACAACATACAAAAGAATTTAAGTTCCTATGATGGCATAAATTTGTTAAATATCATTTTTATTAAAATTTTAGAATTTAGGACTAATAGATTAATTTCGTGGATAGGTCCACAATAACATATCGCATAGATTCCGACATGGACGTTCGACGTATTTTCGAAAATTTAAAATTCGTCCTAATTCACGTGAAGTGGGAGCAGTGGCAACAATTATAAATACAATTTAACAAATCAGATTTGAAACAAGATCAGTAGAATGTCAAAATAATCAGAATGCTAAACTAAATAAGTTCTGAATAAGAACATTTCATATGATGTTAGTAGGATGAATAAAACTGTGAATGCTCCATTAAGTGGGAGTGTACAAATAATAATGTGCGCATTCACACATAACCAAATAACATTCCATAATAACTAGTTAATGTGAAGAGGTTTGGGTCCTCAAACGTCGCATGACAATTCAAACACTCTCTCACGCACTATGTAATGAACAGTTCGCCCTTCTCTCTATTATCGGTTAATAAGAATGTAGTTAGTTCTCTCTCTCTCTGCTATGCTATCTCTCTCTATTTAGTCCGCCCGCTGCTAATGAATTCTCTGAAATACATTATGCCCTGACAACGATCTACCTCCAGCAATCTCCTCCTTGTCAACCTCCATGATGTGTTGTCTTTGCCTCTCTCTCTCTCTCTCTCTCTCTCTCTCTCTCTCTCTCTCTCTCTCTCTCTCTCTCTCTCTCTCTCTCTCTCTCTCTCTCTCTCTCTCTCTCTCTCTCTCTCTCTCTCTCTCTCTCTCTCTCTCTCTCTCTCTCTCTCTCTCTCTCTCTCTCTCTCTCTCTCTCTCTCTCTCTCTCTCTCTCAAATGTATCACAAAGAACTGATGGAGGGCTGTTTTTAATTTTTTGTCACTATAGGATACGAGAACACCTTGGCATGCTTGTTTGGATCATGATGATGTCGTTTGTGGGGATGGATGCTTCTCATGATTATGACAAATCACCTCACAGATTTCACAAAGTCTTGGAGCACACTGCACAGAGCTATTCTTTGTTGCATGCATCGATCAACAGGTGATAATCGATCATCTAATCACTCTCAAGTTATGGAAAATAGTTTAAGATGTAGAATTCATTGGCGAGAGAAACTAACTTCGGTCCTACTTTGCTCACAGAGCCAATGTTGAAGGGAGGTTGTGGATCGTACTTGATCAACAGATGAATACATTTGGTAGTAGTCTCATTTGAGAGTAAAGCCGCCATGTCGATCCTTGAAGATACTCTGCCACTGTGAAGATCTTGCCCTTGAATTGGGTCATAACACAAAACTCCAACTTAGAAGCATCGTATAACAACAAGATTGTAGAAAATTGGAGTATAATCGAAGGTGCTTTCTTGAACTTTGAGTGTGTTGAGGAGCAACAGACAGAAAGAAAGAATTCAAGAAGTTCAAACTTCTCCGTACTAAGAAGCATGTCGTATGTGCTCCAATGAGAGGTTGCTTCTAATCCATCCAAAAGACCTGCAGCAGCTAGCACATGCAATCTAGTGCAAACCAACATTGTGAACATTGTTGTCTCATGTGCATGAGGCATCAACATATCGTACGATCGCAAGGCAAAAGACATAAGTGTGAACATATCATGCAATCTCAAGTCAAGACACATCAATAACAAAAGCAAGTCAAAACACACAAATAATGTAAAGCAAAAGTATTACATATCATACAATCACAAGTCTATAATATGAAACGGAGACTCACAGAAACAATATTGCCTTCACAGTAGAGAAACTCATTATACCTTTCGAAGCTAGTCAAGAAGAGCTTGATCCTCATGGAGAGCATCAGTGCCAAGGCCTCTAGGAAGAACCACCAACTGAGGATTAGGCACTTGATCAAAAGAAACAGTTGCTTGGAGCAATAAGACACCCAGATAAGTTGCCTGCAGTCAAGGCTGGTTGCTTACGAATTTGACATGTGCATTGGGTAGTAAATGCAACACCAAATTCAAGGTGTCCTTTTGTTATGAGGCAGCCCCAAATGCATTTACTTTTTTCTAGGCTGCTTATGGCTCATGCAAACTTAGGCCCAAACATGAAAAAAAAAAATTAGGCCCAAACATTGCCTAATCATAATAATCTAGGCCTTGAATGATTGCACTGAACTCCACAAAGCAAATTGCTACAATTATCAAACCAACACTACACACGATTGAATATAGTTAAAAATTACTTGAAGAGCACTCATATCTTAACATTAACGTTAGCAAGTCGTACAACAACTAAATCATCATTATAACAACCACCAATAGCATTCAAAACTAGTTACTCCAACAATCTCCACAACAAATGCAAAGATAAGAGCAAAATCAAGATAGAAGTTCCATAGAATTATCTACAAATGGACAATGAACTACTTAACCTCCCTATCCATGAATTTCAGCTGATTTATAGCCATGAGTAATGAAAGTCTTCGTTTAACAATAGTAGGCTCAATATGTCAGGCTCGATATGTGATGTTTCATAGTTAGAGATTGTGTGGACCATCTTGGCATATTTAGGTTTGTTCCTTTATGCATAAGACGGTCACATGGTATTAGAGCATAGGCTATTGATCTTTCTTTCTTCTTCAGGTGATTCATTAGATTTTGAGCAAGATTGAAGTCAACATCAGAAGGGTGAAGCTAGAAAGACAATTTTGGTGCGTCTTCATAATTTTTGGCATCAAATTTTTAAAAAGTCATATCCAAGTTTAATTTTCATTTGGAAGTGATTTGAGCCTAAATTGTTAGATTCTCTAGTTGCCAATGTTCATAGAATTGCCAAGTGAGCAGAAGGATTGCAAATTCATCACTTCTTGATCTTTTATGATCTCTTATAAGTGTTTAAGCTCTTATTTCTAACACATATACAATGATTTTGGAAGCACAAGATTAGGGCTTATGCATATCATCTTGACTTCATCAAGTTATAGCTAGCTTTCTACATTCTAGTCAATGGCATCGAGTGGCATTATATAGAGTCTTTGAATCTAAGAATAGATTGACCTATTTCAACGACTCAAGTTGGAAGATTTGGATGGAAAATATAATATTGTGCATAGTATTGAGGAAAGACCTCAAGGAGCACAAGAGTTAAAAGTGGCAAATATTGACCGTTTCTTTTACAATTCTATTTTTCTCTCTTCAGCCTCTATTGCCTACTGAGCTCTATCAGGAACTGCTATTGTGAGTTTAGGGTGAATATACACTATTTGGTGAGCAATCGTTCTTTGTCTTGTCTTGAAGCGCGTTGTCATATGTTGTTGTGATTGAATCGATCGGAGTTTGGTTATTGTCAGCTTGGTATTAGAGCAAGATGATTGCAATCACTTGATAAGAACGAGAGATAGATTTGTGAAAAATCTGAATCGAATTCACGTTTGTTTGAGCAAGCGGTGAAGCTAGCCAAGAAACAACAAAAATTGTTGTTTGGAAGCTGTGGTACGTCAAGTCGAATAGTTGAGGATTCAATAGATTGCTCAAAGACAAGAAAAAGCCTGTTGTTGTATTAGTGAGTGAGAAATCTTATCAGAAGTTGAGTTTCGAGAGATTGGAAATCTGAGTTTTCTGTCAGAAGGATTCTCGAGAGATTTGTTGGTCGGTGTGCCGATTGTTGCAGTACTTCACTTGCTATAGGGTGACCTTAGAGGAAGAAGATTTGCATGAGAAAGTATAGTGAAAATCTTGTGTAACAATGTTGAGAAACCTCGGTCTGGGATTTGAAGGTGAAAAACTTTGGTTCTCTCACACCACATGAGGTTGTTATCAAAACTATAAAAGCATAAGCGTGGGGCGCTGAAGTACAATGAGTTCAGCTGCCAAGTAGTTATGGACTATCGCGGATCGTGGGAAAGGATCTAGCAGGTTGAACAGGGCAGCAAAAAACCCCAACGGGCAGCCATAGCCAACTGATGGAAAGAGAGATAGAAAAAAACACGCGATGCAGCTTGAAACTTAGCTCACCACTTTGCGTATATAAGGCGATGGATGTCCTTCAGCGCGGATTTGATTAAGAACTGTTGTGTTGACTTCGAAGTGGCCATTGGGTTTGCTTAAATCTATTTTGAACTTCATCCGTAAAGACCTAAAGGGTATTTTGGCCTTTATTTTCTTTAAAAGATTTCAGTCCGAAATGGGGCTTGGGTCCCAAATTTGTGAAACTTGAAGGCTTTTTAGGGTGAAAAAACAGTTCAAAACATAGAAGAGCCCATATATTTTTTTGGACTCCCTGATCTGTTTTGGCACAAACGAAGGGCTACAAAGTCCAAACTAAGGGTACCCGGATTGTATCTACAAGTACGGTACCTGAAAACAGAGTGATTGCCTCAAAGAAACCACTCGGTGGATGCCAAAAGTCATTTGCCCCTTTCAAGGAGCGCCTAGTTGGGAGTGTGCTACAGAAACCATTTCTCGAACGAAAATGGTCTTGGCTTCCAATTTGCCAACAAAATAGCGGGTGGCCTCGTAAGAGAAATTGTAAGTCGTTATATTTTATTTTTGATACCACCATTGGACTCAGATCACTCTTCTTAGTCTACAAGTGCGTTTTTAAGCAGTTTGGAGATGGCTAATGTCAGTGAGTCAATTTTGGGCGAGGCAAGTAAGTGGATGGGGCATCCAACAACAGTATTTGAAAATTCAAAATGAAAAGTATTCTCATGGAGAAGGAGCTATGGGACATCGTGATAGGTGTCGAATTGAGACCAAATACCACTCCAACTAATATGAGGGCTTATGATAAGAGGGCGCAAGGACACTATCCTTGATCAATTTGTCGGTGAAAGACCATGTGATCACCCACATTAGTGATACGGTTACGACCAAAGGCACTTGGGAAACATTGAGAGTCCAATATCAAACCGTGAATCCATCTCGCATGATATTCTTGAAGACCAAGCTTAACACCGTACATATGGAAGACAATGAGAGTGCGAGAGCCTATTTCACCAGGATCAAGGATTTGAGAGATCAGTTGGTCCTTTTGAACTAGTTCATACAGCTATGAGTGGCATATCGTAAGGCTTGCAAATGTTCGTGAGCCCACCTTTTAAGACCTACACGGGATCCTTCTACAGGAAGAACAAAGGCATGAGGTAGTTAAATGAAGGCATTTCACTCAGGATGATCAGGCATTGGTGGCTAAAGGCAAGCAAAAAGGTTGAAAGTGCATTCCTAAGAAGGGCAAGGATGATGAGAACGAGGGAGAGTAGTCATCGAAGTTCAAGAAGAAGAAGGGGGGCAAGTGTTATTATTGCCACAAACTAGGTCATTGGGTGCGAGACTGTTATAAAAAGGAGGCGGATATCAAGCAGGGGAAAGTGAAGCAACAGAGCAACATAGTTGCTAGATGAGTGCTGGAGACATGTATGAAGAAGCATTTTTGTTGTCGTATAGATGTCTTCAACAAATTTGTTAACAATTTGTAAATCAATCATATAGTGAAGACTATCAGGGAGTCCGTCGATTAATGGCAACCTCATTGGACCCACCATAGTAAATAACGTTGGCTTCCTATGTATTGAGCTACGGTAATGAAAAATGTTTGTGCAAAGGTTGGGCAAATGTACATGGAGAGTTTAGACAAGGGTAGGTAGACATACTCTAGGATGTGATGACCTTGACTATGTTGGTGACAAGAGGTCACGACAAATTCTTAGGAAATATGCTACTTGGTAAGGTACAAGAAGCGAGAGAAGGTAGGTTTGCCTGAAATTTCGATATAAATTAAGATTATTTGTACTTGTTTTAATCACCTACTAGCAGCAGTTGGGACTAGCACCTATGGATGGTATAATATAGTTCGAATAGCTCAGTCGGAAGTCCACAATAACACAAGCTCAGTCCACAACAACACATGCATTTATTATAGCTCCGAGATACTCACCAACAATACCAATTATTATACTCCTTGATAATGCTCCAATCATTGTGACTTATCAGAGGTTAGATATTCTATTGCACGCGCACAGTAGCATTTGCAACATATGCAACTATAGCATAAAGCAATAGTGGATAAGGATCGATGGTATGTGGAGTTTGAAGGCGGCCGGGATGTCCATCTCATGCTACACTTTTCTCAGCATTGGCTTGTCTGGGGCCCTTATCAAACCAAGAAGTTGGATCCATATGATTATGGGGCTTTTCACATTGTCCAACAGCAGAGTGAAGTACTTATCAATTACAACTCCCTGCTACCTATAAGAAATATGATATTTCATGTCAGCCTCTTACAATCTTTTATTAGTGCAAATGAGGATCATGCTTCTCTTCATTTCCAAATGACTTGGAACTCTTTCCATACCTTCCAACACCTATGATTGAAGCCAAAGTTCAACAAAGTCAATGTCTACAAGAAATACAATTTCTGGTACTGTGAGATGGATGGCCTATCAATGAGGCTACATGGGAACCCATGGATATTTTTGCTCATTTCACTTCTGTATACCCATGATAGTCACAAGCATCACAGGAACCACAATGGTATATAATCATGTTCTGCTCGCATTGGGGGCAATGTTTTTGTTAGGAGTTATGGAAATGTTGTACTGGGACCATGGTGACTCCTGAACATTGTTATAGATTGATGGGCTTATCAGTTCCTAAATAGACCATATGTAATTTGAGGGAAAAAAACATTATTATTAATTGATGGGCTTATTGGAACTAATGCGACTCTTTTGAAGACCAAGTATCTGCACAGCACTTACAAAGCATGTCACTATACACAAAATATTATTTCATCTTGCATGTAAATGCAGCTCTTAAATAACAGCCTTACATACACTGAACATTACTGACAGCTACGGCAACATATAATGATGCGACTTAGGTCAAGTGAGTACCAAAACATTAATCCTCACCAAAGATAAGACCTGCAAGTCATTAATGAAGATGCTTTTGTTTGCTTACACAAAACGGTACCATAAACATGTAATCTGTCTGCAGCTTGCTAAATTCTAACCAAAATGGAAGGAAATGTTGTATTTTATCTATGTTTATATATGTGGATTGTGAATTAGTAGTATGTTTTTGCTAAGTTTATAGATATCAAGGACAACCAATCTGCTTGAATCAAAGAGAAAATGAACAAGACTGTGTTGATGGTATCGCTACTCATTGAATGATTCCTTTGTTTGATGATACATACCATCTAGATGGAACATGAGAACACTGTCTATCAAAGCAATCGCATGAGTATCAACTGCTCACAGAATCAGAAAACCAGAACAACCATAAAGTCCACCGAAAGGCATGCTAGGAAGACTCCAACAAAGCTCATAAATGATTTCACGTACGTAATTTGAACTTATCCTAGAGAATATGTAGGTCTTTAAGATGTACATAACTGAACAAGGAACACAGGTGCTAATTTGTGGACAACTACCAACATACAAAAGAGACAGCAGTGGTATTATTGGTATTGCTATATCAACCAAGAAGCAATAGCTGTGAAAGTCTACTAGTGTTTGATGAATATTTAATGCTTGATCGTGAACGTCTTCAACTTATAAGCAGACGAATTTTCATTAAATGAAATTCGATCTAATTTCATGCAAAGTTTCAGGAAAGTCAGATTCCTGCAACTAGGCACAGAAAATTTCATAAACCGCTTTTTCAATTTGCAAGCTGGCATTTGGACCTCCCCTTTTTTCCAACAATCCTCCCCTTTCACGATAATAACAAATTCAGTCCAAATCTAACCTATTTTACTGATGCCGATGCATATATTCATAACCTGGTTATGTGGGTTATAAGCATGTTGTCATGAGTTAGGCTTATTTTCCATACGAATGTCGCGGCTTCTTTTGCTCTCTCTCCTGCCAATCCCTGTCCTTGTGATAATGGCGATCCCTATCATCCGATCTGTATTGCTGATGGTGGTGGGAGTGATGATGATAATGGTCACGATTATATCCATGTCGGTGCTTGTTTTCTTGTGCACCTTCTCTACGCGGATGTTGGCTATGAGCTGCATGGTCCCGTTGTCTTAAAGGGCTGCTAGATTTATCTGCAGCTTGCGGCTGTTGAAATCGCCTCTCTATTCTTGGAGAATGAACCTGCTCATGACCATTTCGCAATTCGCCCTGCTCTGTACGTTCATTGAGCTTAGTTCTCTCTAAATCTCCACTCCAATCAGTTCTTTCAGAAGATTTTGACCACTTCCTATCCGAAGGCGAGAGCATCTCATCTTGTGACCTTTTTCTCTTTAATGAGCCTTCTGGGTCTTGCCCCCTCTCCTTTTTCCCATCCAAAGGATCATTCATGGACCTATATTTATTTTTTGTTTTGCTGTCTTTCCTTGATTTCTCGGAAACAGCTTCAACACCACTTTCCTGCTGACTTTTGTCTTTTCTGTCTTTTTCTTCTTGCTTTAATCGGTCGGCTTCAATTGCAGCGTCACTACTTTCTATCTGAAATTTCATTTTGCTGTCCTTTTTCTCTTCGTTCAGCTTCTCAGCCTCGACAACTTCTGTGTCACCATCCTGCTGACTCTTGCTTTTACTATCACTTTGATCTTGCTTCATCCGCTCAGCCTCGGCTGCAGCTTCAACGCCATTTTCCAACTCTCTTTCAAGAAGTTCCTCCTCATCACTGACATCCATTTTTGGAGCAAGAAATTTTGTATCAGTACCTTCACCTCTCGTCTTGCGACGCTTTTCTAGAGCTGCCTTCACCCTGTCCTTGTTGACCTCATTAAGATCTACATGATTTCTCTTATTTTCGCTCGCCTCCACCTCAGGCTTTTCTAATGCTTCAACTGCTTTATTATCAATGGTTCCTTCACTATCACATTCAGCTGCTAAGGGCTTTACATTATCCAGCTCTACAGGCATACCTGAATTTCCATCTTGAGCACCTAGTCCTGAAGCTACTTCAAACTCACTGGCAACTCTATCATCAAGGATCATTGGAGCCTCTGTTTTCGTCTGCTCTTCAAGTTCATCTGCTTTTGAAAGGAGAACATGGGGTTCTAACTCTTCCCTCACTTCGGATATCAAGGTGGGTTGTCCCTCCATGGAGTCATCCACCGTATTTTGACCAGCCCATACATCCTCTTCTTTACCAAAATAATCTGAGTTTCTTGGAGGATTTTTTTCTTCAGAGCCAAAAGTTAGATCACTGGTATGTCCATCAGAAGCAGCAATTTTGGTAGGTTTAGATGCATCGTGCTCATAAGAGGTAGCTGCGCCTACTTCTTCTTTGGGCTCATGCAACAGCTTCTCAGATTCAATTCCACTTGCGTTTGCCCCCTGGGAAAATCGATCCTGCCCTAAAGGAGCCACAGCATCAGACTGCCTTGGAAATACCATACCAGGTTTTTCATGCACGCTAGTCCCAGCACTGCCGTTAGGGTCACTCATTCGAGAACCAGGGCCTGCCTTGTTTTGCTCATACAATTCAAGCATTTGATTGCTCACCTCTGCATCCAAAGAAACATTACAAAGACTTGTTATCGCGAAAGGTTTATTAGTAAAAAGACTATAGAAACATAAAGTTGGTTTAGGGTTTGATAACCAAAAGTGCCCCCTCTAAAAGCAACACTCCACAAACCTTCTAGCTGTCGTGGGGTTACTTCAAACTCCTGCCACCAAACCTTCTCCCCGTCCGAGGGCAGCTTCACCTTGAGGAATTTGGCAGCCAGAAAAATGGCCCCAGCAGCAATGTGGTGAGGTTTAAATTGCAGGCACAGTGAAGTGCGCAGCCTGCACACCCTTTCCATTGCTTCATTCCCAAGTCAACAACGATGTTTATGATAACTCCAAAGCTGCTATAACCAGCCGAATAAATAAGAAAAGCAGCCAGAATGACTTACCCATCATTCACAAAATTCCAGGCCACTTGAGCAAGTGCATGTTGAGCAACCTTGTACTTTTTTATAGCTGTAACAAGCGGCTTGTAAGGGTGGTGAATGTTCAGGTCAAAGCCCAAGGTTGTAAGAACTAGGCGCTCACCAACCAATACAAGGTCCTTCTGCTCTTCATAAACATCCTGCCAAAACAACAAACTTAGAGAAAAGAACCCTTGACGTCACGAAACACCTTCAGCAACTTCTACTAACAGCAAGAATTTGTTCCAATGCGAAATGATCCAAGAAAACCCTAATTTTTTCCAGTTTTTCCATGGAAATAATCAGCTTTTCCAGGTAAGAAGAAAGTTCAATAAAAAAAGGTTCGAATTGTACCAATTTAATGCAATTTGTAAGCGTTTGAGTCAAGACTCTGTGTTATTATGCGTGACCCAGATCATCATGAAGCATATTTACAGATGAAACTATAAACAGAAATGTGAATACTTCTTTGTACAATTTCAGCTCTAGTGACCTCAAAGATTCAAGGGAATAAAATGATCCACTACCTTTTGCTTTATTCGCTGGACAGCAGCTGGATCCTTCTTGTGGCGAATTTCATATGACACAAGGATCACATCTCGCAAAGGACGTGGAGTTTCCTCAACTTTCCCAGCCAGGAACATACAAACAGTTGCTACCATCTGTACAGCCCAAATGAGATTGACATAAAAATATGCCAACCACATGAAAATGTTTTACAAAGAGAATTGGATAATGTGTCCATTTCACTTACATGTCTATCATTTCTTGCATGGGACTGTCGAAGGAAAAATCGGTGGCAAAAGACTATTGCTGTTGCAATTGTCACCTGTGGCCTGCAACACCTCTCACAACATGCAACCAAAAAAAATAAGTATGTCCTTTAAATAAAAGTTGCATCGTGAACTGTGTTCTTCTACTTGGAGGCATGGTAGGCATAAATAAGGACCTAGCAAAGGCAAGACATATGAAAGGGGGTAAATCAATAGCCACATTGTGAAACAGGAAAAGGACTTAACAGTTTACTTGCTTCAAATTCCACCAACTTAAATTCATAGCGATACAAAACTGCATACCACAAAGTCAAATGATATGAAGAAAAATGCAGTGACATAAGGAAAAAAATATGGCTCTAAAGCTCGATATGTTGAATAACGGAAAACTATCATTATAGAAATGCTCTAAAGCCAGTTATGAAAAACAGAGTCCAAACACTTAAGAGCAGAAGGGTTGATGACGAGAACAGAGAAGGCTGGTTCCAAAAATCTGCAAAAATAAATAAGGGTCCCTCAGAATCTTCTAGAAACCCTCAGAAAACCTTCAGATAAGATTGCATGATCCAGGCTGCGTCCCCCTGTAACGTAGGAACAAGAACCCTTAATGGCAATTTTATTCAAGCTAACACCTAACAATGTTCTGAACTTCTCACACTTATCTTTAGTAAGTGGTTTAGTAAAGATATCAGCAATCTAATTGTTGGTGTCAATCTCTCCAATCTGCACTTTCTCTCATAGAAAGTGCTGGTCCACCTCTATATGTTTTCTCCGTTAGGCAATGTACCAATAGAGTTTTCAAATGGAAAGGCAAAGGACATTTGTAATCTATTTTATGTGCTAGGGCTAAAAAAATGCTTGCTTTTAGTTAGGGTCATAGCAAATCAACGTTTAAAGGTTGAATTAAGACGGATGCTTGATGAAAGACATGGGTCACGACTACAAAGGTAATTGCATCAGGGTATCGTGACAATAATTGCAGTCTCTATAAGCTGGATGCGGCCAAACCTGGAGAGTATGGTTTAGCATCGTCAATTGCATCTCAATCTGAATTGTGGCATCGTAAGATGGGCCATTTGAACTATGATGCCTTACATTTAATGATCAAGTTGAAGATGGTGAAGGGATTACCAAGCTTGCAGGATGCGCAACATTCAATTTGTGAAGGTTGCGTGTGTGATGGGAAAACACCATAGGAGAGAAGTTCAAGAAATGCAACACGGCTAAGGCTAATAAGGTACTTGAGCTAATTCATAGTGACCTATGCAGCCCAATGAAGACCATGTCATTGGGAGTGTTGAAATAAATGCCTATTTTACCCCTTGAGGCTTGTATAGTTGTAACTTGTAAGTTGTGCATAAGACATGGGGGTAAAACATTTATGTACATAGAACACCCCACTTGTGCTAATTAGGCAAGTAATAACAAGTAGGTTGAGGACCCATGTGGTGTCTAGAGCTAGAATTTGTATGACACCACCTCTATACATTACATGCTATATGTGGCCCTTTGTTTGGAGGGGTTTCCACGCCCTACTACTCCTTTGATAATCATTCAAGTTGTGTGAGCTTTGAAGTCCTCTCTCTTTTGCTTTTGTATTCTACTCCATAGCTAGTTTTTTCAAGCTTTCATAGTGAGCTTACTATGTTGTTATGATACTCCATAGCTAGGCCTTGGATTCTGTCATGGTATCAAAGCATGTTATGTTGCCTATGGTGTGGTGAAAGCTTGGACCTGTTTTTTATCAGATTCCTGCCATTCCTGGAGAGCAGCTTATCTTTGAGGAGGGCGCACTTTCTGTAGGGGCATCCGATCTCTATGCTATCTGCATGGTTGGAGTATTGTTGGCAAGGGGAGTACTGTGATCCAAAAACTTTCTAATTTGGGAGAAAAAAATTTGAGTCTTTTTGGACAGCCAGGGCTGTAGGAGGGCGCTTTCTACAGTGGGAACTTCGGTGAAAGTTCTGAGTGGATCTTGGACAAGGGCTAGGACGGCCATACAGGGGGATAGTTTCAAATCCAGAAGCTGAGGGAAGTAGTTCTCAATCGAACTCTAGAAGAAGCTTTCACAGGTATAAAACCTATAGTGGATCATTTACGAGTTTTTGGTTGTATTGCATATGCTCATATTCCTAAAGATAATCATCAAAAACTTGATTCAAAGGCGATCAAGCGTTTATTCCTTGGTTATGATGAGGAAGAGAACGCATATCGCCTTTATAATCTTACCAATAAGAAGGTGATTATGAGCAAGGATGTTGTGTTCGAAGAAAGTGAGTCTCCTAACCTAGAAGATCATGAGGAGGATGTATTTTCCCCTACATCAAAAACTCCGGTTATAGATGATGTTCAGGAAGATGAAGGTCCATATGATACAGCTTCTACACAAATTGTACCAAGGGTGAGTACACAGGTGGATCTTGGTAAACGTAAGGAAAGGTCAAGAGTATTTGATACATAATACAAATTCTAGATGGAGTTACTAGTCCTACTAGCACTCACACAAAATCAAGCATAGAGAGAATTCAGATCATAGGAGAATTGAGCAATTGCTCTAGCTCATTGAATTGAATGGAATAATTGTGGTGGGGCACCAGCCTTCTTAAATAGTTTCTCTAATGATTGATAAAAGCTAATGAGCCTAAAGTAAATAGCAAAAGACAAAAAGCTAATTGCTATAATTAGTACCTATATTGGGTAAACACCCAAGATGAGTTTCTAAGTGATAAAAGCAAATCTTATTCTAGTAGTAGTGCACCCACCTACATGCATGACTAAAAAACGAATTTCCTATAAATAGTAATGACCCTAAAATGTGATAATGGCCCCCTAAAAATAGCACGCAGGCATGGCCAAACTATCATTAAGGGGTGTCAAATAAACATTAATTTCTAACAAGCACTCCTTTTGTGACGAGACTCTTCATAGGCCTTGGATTTTGTTAGGGAAAAGTGTTCTATTTCATTACTTTTATAGATGATTGCTCCAAGAAAACATGGATCTACTTCTTGAAGAATAATTTAGACGCCTTGACTTGTTTTAAGGCATTCAAGGCCTTAGTGGAGAATCAAACGGAAGCACAAATCAAAGTATTAAGATTAGATAGAGGGGGCGAATACAAATCAGGTGAACTTGAAGCTTTTTGCAAGGAGCATGAAATAGAGAGGTAGTTCACTCAAGTACATACGCTGCATAACACGGGAGTAACGGAAAGAAAGAATCGCACCATTGTAGTAGTGCACTATCAGTGATGAAACAAATCGGTTTGGCAAATTTATATTGGTCGGAGGCTTGTAATATTGCAACCTTCTTGCAAAATAGAAGCCCTACTATCGTGGTTCCTAGTGTAACTCCCGAAGAAGCATTTACAAGTTTGAAGCCTAAGGTAAAGAAATTTCGCATTTTTGGATGCAAGGCTTATGTGCATGTGCCAAAGGAAGAAAGAAACAAGCTTGATGCAAAGTCTATTAAATGTGTGTTTGTTGGATACAATGAGAAGATGAAGTGGGAAACTTCCTACAATCTGGGAGGAGGATTAGGAATTCATGCCTCATGAAATTGAGCAAGGTCATCGTGATGAGCTTGAAGACCATGATCAAACCCCTCCCATTAGTGAGCCAAGAAGAAGATACTCATCGATTACAGCCAAGAAGGTCAATCCTATTGGTGACAAGAGAAAAAAATCAAGACACTCCTTGAGATACCTATTCGCCAAGAAGTGTTTCACCACAACAAACGGTACCAAGATGGTATGAAACTATCATGACGAACGCCAAGATGAACCAATCTAAATCCAGCAAAGAAGGGGAGACGAGAGATAGGAAAGCTCCAAATCGCTACCAAGTCAATCATGCCCTTATGAGCGACATTCTTCATTGTCAAGAACCAGCATCCTTTGAGGAGACGAAAGACTCAAAGGTATGACAAGGGGCAATAAGAGAGGAGTTAGATCCCATTGAAAGACATGGTACTTGAGAACTAGTTGACCTACCTCCAAACAAGAGAACCATTGACAACAAATGGGTGTACAAAACCAAATTTCATGTAGATGGATCAATTGTGAAGCACAAGGCGCGGTTGGCGGTCAAAGGTTACGAGTAAGCAAAGACATCAATTATGAAGAAAAATTTGCTCCTATGGTAACGAGGACTACTTTTCACTTAGTTATCGCATTAGCTTCCTATTTTGGATCGAAGTTCACCAAATGGGCATGAAATGTACATTTCTAAATGGCGACTTAGAACAGGCAATATATATGTTCCAGCCACATGGCAATGCAATCAAGCGCTACGAAAGGTGCTATATGGTCTTAAGCAAGCACAGCGTGCATGGTATCGACACATAGATAGCTACTTTCTCTCTAACGATTTTTTGAGAACGATTTCTGATCCCAATCTTTATGTACTCATTAGTGGAGATAGTATTGGACCTAGTAAAGTCTATCAAAGTTTATCTGCGCAAGCATTTTGAAATGACGGATTTAGATCTGATGAATTATTGTCTAGGCATAAAAGTGAGGCAAAATGTAGGCAATGTCAAGCTTTCACAAGCTAAGTACGCTCATGAAGTTTTAGAAAGATTTCATGTGTCTAATTGTAAGCCCTTGACTTCCACCTAGTGAGGTTAGTAAAAAGCTAACTCGTTTTGATGATAGTGGTTCAGTGGATAGTACTTTATTTTGTCAACTAGTTGAAAGTCTTATATATTTCACCACCACTAGACCAGATATTTGTTATGTTAAAAGCTTGGTTAGTCAATTCAAGGCAGTGGCGACTATAGAAAATTGGAAAGCAACCAAGCGCATGTTGAGGTACGTGACTCAATCTTGGTCTAGTCTATACAAGACAATATAATTTACCTAAGCTAAAACTTAAAAGGATATGTGGATGTTGGCTGGGCTGGTAGCCTAGATGATACGAGATCAACTACTGGTTATGCTTCTGATATTGGCAACAGTTGTTTTTCCTAGTCTAGCAAGAAGCAAGACACTGTATCACTTTCTACCAAAGAAGTTGCGTATAAGGCACTATGTTCAGCAACACAAGAAGCAATTTGGCTACATCAGCTGCGTAGGGAAATCGGCATAAGACAAACCAAAGGTACGATCACCTTTTGTGATAGTCAAAGTGGGATACAGTTGGTGGCCAAGAATCCTGTATTTCATGCTAGAACAAAGCACATAGAGGTAAAGTACCATTTCATACGCAAGAAGCTTTGTTCAAAAGATATAGAAGCAATAACTCAAAGTATGAAAAAATGAGAAATATATGTTTTTCTATCTTCCTTGCAATGTTATAATAATGTATATTCAAAAATTTAAATTAAAAGTAACTATGCTATCATAGAAGCACATCATCGTTATATGAATGTTGTTATTCCTAGGAACTTCAAGCTTACCCCTCAAATCTTGCCACCAAGTAAATGCTTTACCTTGCAGGTACATGACGGCGAGGTTGATCTTGTTGTCTTTGGATGAATCGTGCATGGAAAAGTGCGAATTCCATCGATCCAGTCATTGCAAGACCGCCTTCGGGGTTCTATCCTTCTTTTCCCCAGCAAAAACTTCAGGAGTAAACAAGGGTTGATGCACCAATTGCCTTAGCTGCGTCAATTCCTTGAGGTCCTGCTGAACCCGACTGTGCTTATATCCACAATCTGTTGTTGTAGACTGTTAATAGCCAGCATCAAAGCATCAGGGTCTAAAACAGAGGTAGATACCGTAGCCTCTCTAGCAGGGGACATAGGCTGTGTGGTAGGAGTAGGCTCCATTTTCACAAGAAGAAGAGAGGTGAATTAAGAAAGAGATGATAGAAGAGAATCAAAAGCTGCCCAAGGAAGGTAGATACAAGGCTACTCTTGCTGTCTCTGCACAAACCAAATGGTATTGTCCATGGCTGCCAAAAGGAATAAGAGAGAGCAAAGAGAAGGATGCACCACCACCTCCACCTCTTTTCACAAAAAACAGATGCATGGGAGAGGTATGCCTCCCTCTCCATGCCATCCTACTACCTACCAAGTGGCCTTGCCTTGCCACCTAGTTTCCACCTCAGCTTACTGGCCAACTCCTGGCAACCTGCCAGGTGGCCTACAGCACCCTCCCCCCCTTCTATATCTTATTTTTCTTCAATCTGTCCATCGCTGGCAGACAGGGACAGGAAGAAGAAAAACTTGCTTGAATTTTCAGGGAGGGCCCCAATTTCACCAGCTAAGGATCTGGAAGAACTCGCAACAGAAGGGCACTACCATCTGCCACCTGTCCCGGCCAAAAAGGTGCCACGTGGCAGATTTGCCAACTGATTTTTGGCAACCACCGTTGGTCGGGCAGCGATGGAAAATTTTCAGGTTATATTATATGCTGAGGAAGGCCCATCGCGACTAGAAATCCACAAATTCCTGAGCGGATTTCCAATAGGAAGGACCGCCACCTGTCCTACCCTGGACAGTGCCACGTGGCAGGTCCTCCTTAGAGCCCCAACTGTTTTTTTTTAGCTTTTACTTGAATTTTTTGTAAAAAAACAGCGGAAAGAAGAACACAAAAAGACGCATAAAAAATGCGTTTTAACCCCGTTTTGAAATCCGTCAAAGGCACCGAAACTTACAAGAGAAACTTTACAGATCAACGCACCTGCTTTCAGCATGCAGTGGCTCTGATACCATATGTTACAATCCCTACTTACTGCAAACCTCCCAGTGCCGGTTAGCCACGTTCCACCCCGCCTTAATCCGGGTCCACCCACCGTGCCCTGGCCTGTGACCGTATCGAGCTGGATCCGAACTCCATCCTAGACAACATCCCATACCACCGCCTAGGCTCTCAGCCATCTCCTGCCTCACGCTAGCAAACATCCTGGCCGTGCACACGCTCTCCATCCACCTCGTCCTAGGTGGATAGAATGGATGGCAAATGAGTCGTCCTCCCCTTGAATACCTCCAAGGAGAGAGACTCCAAGCCATGTGCACACCTAGATCATGACACGTGGCAACCATGCAGGTTCACGAGTCACCGGTCAAGTCTACAGGCCCAGTCATCGTTCAGTCTCAAGTCTGAGTTTGGGACCCAAGGGAGTTGGGTCCCTAACACAGGTCGTCACTGAAAATGCATCAATTTGTGCGGCCATGGGAAGGTTTGTTAATGAGACCTATCTCCATATCTTTTGGACATCTTGTGCTTCCCATTGCTTAGACCTCCTTATTGAGGATATTATTAAATTACCTTGGGTCAAGGAGATTGTGGGAGTAGCACAAGTCTTGGTGAGGTTTATCACCAAGCGTCCCAAGGTCTTTTCCAGTTCAAATCTTTTTTGACCTTGGATATTGTAAAACCTGCCTCCACCAGTTTGTTTTCAAATTCCAATTGCTTTCAAAAATTATTTGTACATAATACATACTACATTGTAATTTTTGAATTGCTTGAATGATGTTGAAACTTGAGTCTTGAGTCCTAACATATGATTTATCATACACTAAGCACTTCTATTTGTTATTGATTGTATAGGTTTGCATAAATGTTCCTTGTTTTGGACCGCCTCTTGAAGGTGCATAGTAGCCCGAGGCAGATGGTGCTTTCAAACCATTGACAAGAGTGAGGTCCATTGAAAGAGCCCAAGTCATGGAAGCTCGAAATACTGTGCTATGATTGTCATTTTGGGATGAGGCATGTGCTATTGTCATTGGGCTATAGCCCATTTACATAGTCCTGCGCCTCACAAATAGAGAGGGTGTCACTTTGGGCCTTCTTTATGAGTTCATGGACAAATTGGGGGAGCAGTTGAGCATTCGCACATCACTCGGTTCAAACATGTGCATTTAAAAATTCTAAATTCTGCTCAAAACTATTAGACTATTTTCATAGTACATACATGGTGTTCAATGTTGAAGCCTTGACTTTGGACTTTCAAAAATCAAAAGTTGGAGGAAATCAAGTATATATGGCGAGATAGATGGTGGTGGTTCCATCAGCCTTTGCATGCCATGGCTTGCATACTCCATCCTTTGTGGCGGAGTGAGACGCAGTTTTGTGACCAGGAGCTCAAAGAGGGTTGGAACACCTACGTTAGGATGGTCTATCTTGATCCTATCGCACAGGATGCACTCAAGGATGACCTGCTTGTGTTCAGAGGTGAGCTCCTTGAGTTTGGATCTGCTGCAACCCAGCCGACATGTTGCATCCAGTGAGATGGTGGTTGAAGTATGGGGATATTGTTCCTATATTACAAAGACTTGCAGTTTGGATCCTCTCGCAAGTAGCTTTACCATTTCACATATTTGATAAGCTAAGTTCAAACTTTGAAATTCATGCTTTTTAAGCAAGCTGAGATGTGTTATTTTCCTTACGTTTCTATGCTCGCTGGATTGCTCGGCTACTCCTTGTGAGAAAAACTGGAGTCTCTTTTTTGTGATTCATACAAAGAGGAGATATAGGCTCTCCACTGCATAGTTGGAGAGGTTGGTATATGTGCATGTCAACCTCAAACTATTGAGCAAGCTGAAGAGCACACGAGAGCCGATGTAGGTAAAGTTTATTGCGATTTGTAGTTTAAGCAAGTCGTAATTCATGAATTGTGATTCGTGCTAATCGAAAATCGCAACGTGAATTGTGAACCGTTATTCGTGATGTAAAGTTGCAGGTCAATCCTAATAAGATTGTATTACAAAAGTACTAAAACTACCACCCGTATCTCAAGATGAGGACGACATTTATAGATTCCTCTATAAGGATGCAGTTATGATCAAAATCTCAGGTGTTGAATCAATGAAGCATAAAAGACAGCAATAGACTAAAGCCCTAAAAGCAATAGACAAGACAATAGGTTCTCCCACGAAGAGCCCAAGCAATACCAATCAATAATCTGAAAAATGAGTGTACAAATGCCCCTATAAATACCCTACCAATGAACCCTAAAATAGGAATTCAAAAGTAAAGGGAGGCAAAATGTGGAGGGAAAATAGTGCGCCCTCCTACGGGCCCCCACTCCACATATAACCATATAATAAGGGACCAAGGCCAGTCAATGTCATCAAAAAGGACCCAGTGCGGGTCATAAGCATATAAAAAGGCTCTGGGGCTTGTACATGACTAATATAAAATGCGTAACCAGAAATATACATAACCAAGAGTAAATGTAAAGAGGCCTGTGGAATATATGCAGAGTAGCCCAGTAGGCCTGTATCCTGTAGTCCGTAACTCTCCCTAGCTATGAAGAACATTGCCCCCAATGTAGGCAAAATAAGATAAGAACCAGTGCTAGAGAAAAATACTGCATCAAGATATCCCATCTGAGAAAGGAACATCAAGAGAAGCCGGAGCATCCCGAGAAGCAATGGTAGCTGCAAGTGATCGAGCCTGATCAGCCAGGATAGGGGTATGATAAAAAACATCAATGGGCTCCCAAGTAGCCTCCTCAATAGGACAACCATCCCACTAGACCAAAAACTGAACCTGCCGATGGCAACGACTATGCAATAAGCGCACCTGTAAAATAGCAGCTGGCAGGAATGGAAAAAGCTCTGGATCTGTAGGAAATGAGGAATCTCGAGGAGCATCATCCTCAATAGCAGCACGTAATAAACTGACATGAAAGATATCACAAGCCCGAGTAGCAGCAGGTAACTCAAGACGATATGCACTGAGGCGCTCAAGAATCTGAAAAGGCCCATAATAGCGCGGCGCAAGCTTCTCAGTAGAAGCAAGACCCTGTACAAAACGATGGCGAGCAAAGCGTAACCGGAGAAAAACAGTATCTCCCTCTGCAAACTCAACATGGCGCCGATGACGATCAACAATGGTCCTGTAAATATGTAAAATAGTTGAATATGTTGTAAATGAGTAGCAGCTCTAGTAATAATCTCCCGAGCACTCAAAAGATAAGATGAAATAGTAACAGGTGCATCATCTGGAGGAGCAGGTATACCGGGTAGAACTGGTGAGTATCCATGAGCAAGCAAGAAAGGAGAAACACCTGTGCTGGAAAGCGTTGTTTACATGCTTCTAAATTACTGGAAAATATATTCACAGAAAAGAGAGATCGTAAATAATCCTCCAAGACCCGGTTAATAATCTCAGACTGACCATCCGCAGAAGAATGATAAGCAGTGCCCATAAGTATCCTAACATCCAAGATATGCATAAGCTTTGTCCAAAAACCTGATGTAAACTTGGTATCCTGATCAGTAAGTATAGATCGTGGGAGACCATGTAAGCGGAAAATCTCAGAAATAAATATACGACCACACTGCTCTGCTGTAATAGTACGTCTAACTGGTATGAAATGAGCTTGTTTAGAAAACCTATCAACTACCACCAAACAAGAGTCATGACCACGCTGAGTACGGGGAAGACCTAAAATGAAGTCCATAGATATATCAGTCCACTGGCGGGAAGGAATAGGCCAACTTTGAAGGAGACCGCCAGGTTTTTCACAGGAATACTTGTTACGAAGGCAAAAATCACAAGTATGAATAAGGTGAGAAAGCTCACGCTTCATGGAAGGCCAATAAAAATGTTCTTTCAAACGGAACAAGGACTTCTGAAAACCAAAATGGCCACCAACAGGAGAGGAATGGGCATCAAGAAGGAGCTATGGACGTATGTCGAGAGTGCTGGGAATACATAACGAACCATAGTGAAACAAACGATGATTAACAATGGAATAAACCTGGTGAGGGCGAGAGGAAGGACGAGAGGTAGACGACATAACATCAGGAAAGTCTGGACATGTGGCATAAGCCTGAGGAAGATCATCATACCAAGAGTGGGAAGACGTAACAAGACTGTAAGTAAGAGCAGGTAAACGAGACAAAGCATCAGCAGCAGCGTTACTTTTACCAGGCTTATAATGAATATCAAAATGAAAGGACTGTAAAAACTGAAGCCAACGGTACTAACGATCACTAAGATCCTTTTGTGTATACAAATAACGAAGTGACTGGTGATCAGTAAAAACATCAAACGGAACACGATACAGATAATGACGCCACTTCTTTAAAGCAAAAGTGATAGCAAGCAACTCTTTTTCATGAGTGGAATAGCGCTGCTCATACAAACGAAGACGACGGGATTCATATGCAATAACACACTGACGCTGACGTAACAAAGCACCTAATCCTGTGGAACTAGCATCAGTCTCAACAGCAAAACGCTGGGAAAAATCTGGAAGACATAAAACAGGGGCAGTGGTAAGCTTAACCTTCAAAGTATCAAAAGCTGACTGACATGCGGGAGTCCAAGCAAACGAAGTTTCCTTTTTCAACAGAGCATGCAAAGGAGATGCAAGAGTGGCAAAATGAGCAACTGGTTTACAAAGATGGATAGCAAGACCAAGAAACATAAGAACATCATGAACATCAGCAGGCACAGGCCATGAAAGAATAGAACGGACCTTACGAGGGTCGAGACGAACAGTACCATTAGTAACAAAGAAGCCCAAAAACTCGATTTGTACAACAGCCAAAGAACATTTAGAACGTTTAGCATACAGATGATGAGTAACTAACAAAACAAAAACAGAACGAACGTGCTGAACATGAAGAGAGAGAGTGGTGCTATAAATGAGGATATCGTCAAAATAAACAATTCCAAGCAGAGGACAAAAGATGTTATTCATGACATTCTGAAAAGTCGGCGGGCCATTGGTAACACCAAAAGGAAGAACACGAAACTCATACAGACCAAAGTGGGTACGGAAAGTTGTCTTGTGCTCATCAGGAGGATGCATACGAATCTGGTGATAACCGGAATGGACGTCAAGTTTAGAAAAGATCTTGGCTTGGCCTAACTGGTCAAACAGGTCATCCATATGAGGGATAGGGCACTGATTACAGATAGTAAGTTTATTTAAAGCACAATAATCTATACATAGACGTATAGTACCATCCTTCTTATCAACAAGTAAAACAGGAGCACCAAAAGAACTGTGGCTAGGAACAATAAGGCCTTGACGTAATAAATCAGACACCTGACGCTAGACTTCCTCGCGCTCAACAATAGACAAACGGAAAGGAGGACGAGAAGGAGGTGATGCAGAGGAAACAAGGTCTATATGGTGGTTGACATCTCGTAAAGTTGGTAACTGAGTCGGCTCTCTAAAAACATGCTCAAATTCACGCAGCAGTTCAGAAAATACCTGTGGCAAAGGTGGTGCATCCGCAATAGGCTGAACTGGCTAAACAGAAAGAATAGCCGCACAGTGGACCTTCGGGAGGCTTCGTATGAACTGCTTCCCGGAAATAAGCTGATAGTCCTGCCGAGAATCAATACCGGAAAATATATGCTGAGTACCATCATGAGAGAATGTCAATGTCTGCTGCTGGAGGTCTACTGTAACCGCACCAAGGGATGCAAACCAATCAGCATCGAGGATAAGATCGTACCGTGTAAGTGGAATAATATGAAAATCTGCCTGACCAAGGAAGTCTCCAATCCGATATGAAAGCTGTTGATACATCTGCGTGCTAGGAAAAGAGTGTGCACTGGCAACCTCAACATGCAGGGGATGAGTCGTAGTGACTGGCATAGCACGAATGCGTGTAGTAATATGACTGCTGAGAAACGAGTGAGTGCTACCCGTGTCAACAAGGGCAATAAACTCACGACCAGTGATACGTACGCGAAGACGGATATGGCGTGGACCCGGCTTACCGGCCCAAGTAGCATAAGCAAGCTGAGCATGGCATACAGCTAGATCAGGGGGATCAGGAACAGGCTCAGTGGGTGTGGCAAACTGATCAACAGGTGGGTCATCATCAAGAATATGAAGGCATATGGCAGAATCAAGACTATCATCAGGTGTGTCAGCATCATGGAAATAGACGGCAGTGGCAGTGGCAGGCTGTCGGCAATCACGGGCGATATGATCAGGACTCTTACAGTTGAAACATAACCGCTTCTCACGGATCTCAGACATCTCAGGCTGTGAGTAGCGACGAACAAAAACAGGACGAGGAGAAAAAGGAGGACGTGGTGCAGAAGGAAGAGTGGACGAAGGTGAATTGACAGATGTGGGACTAGCAGAGGATGGAGAGGAAAAAATAGGACGTGTGGAAGGACGCGAAGGACGAGAAACAGAGGAAGAGATGGGAGAGTACTTGTGCTGCAGTGCGATAGCAAGGGAGATGGCGTGAGAAAGAGAGAGTGGAAAAAAAGAAGAAACATCATACCTAAGTGCGCCTCGAAGACCAGCAACGTAGCAAGAGATGAGCTCCAATGTAGAAATATCTGGGAATAGATAGGAAAGCTCTGTAAACCGTGTCGTATAAGCAGCCAAGTCACCAGTGTGAGATAAACTGCGAAAGATGTCGCGTTGTCGAATAAGCCACTGAGGATCAATCATCGCTAGGCGGAGTGCTGTCATAAACTCTGTCCAACTAGCAAGGCCAGGGTCTGAAGCCGTCTGGGGAAACATGCGCCATCAAGTAGCAGCACGGCCCTCCAAATGTAAAGCAGCCAAATGTATCCGCTGAATGTCAGTCTTAGGAAACATAAGGAAGTAGGTCTCAAGCTTAGAATACCAATTCTCGAGTTCATTCCCATCGGATGACCCAGAATACACAATAAGCTGAACCTTATCCTTAAAGTCTCATGATGGCAAAGGACCAAAAGCTGAAGGAGTCTCGGGTGGTGGAAATGTACGCTGTGGGGGAACAGGTGGAGATAGTGGAGAAACACTGGACTGTAATGATAGTGTAGCAATCTGGGCAGAAAGAGCAGTGAATGTCTCTCGTAACTCTTGGCGTAAATCGATGCGTACATCACTCATGGTTTCCCTAAGATGATCTCGGAATTCATGCCGTACTTCGTCAAGGTAAGTGGAAGACGATATGCGAGGCTCAGAAGATGTAGGGGAAGTATCCACGGTCAAGGAATTCAGGAAGTGAAGAGAGTGTAAGAAAAGCTTAATATCGAAGGGAGCGGACTTTTGTCGTCACCCCAAATACGCTTTAGGTACACAAACGACACTAAGAGCAAGAAAGGAAATGACAAATGTCAAGAAAAGGTGTGGAAAGCAAGGAAAAACCAGCAAAGATACCTCTCGATAGAGCTCCCAGCGTGTGCGAAAAGCTAGCTGAAAAATGTGACCACAAGGAGAATGAAAGTGGGCGCTGGACAGCCTCCAATCAATGCTGAAAATATGGCTGGAAATCTGTGGAAAACGTGATGAAATAGGGCGATGGACAGCCTCCAATCAAAACTGAGATATGGCTGAAACTCTGCCGGAACAATGGCTGAAAAATGTGATGAAGTAGGGCGCTGGACAGCCTCCAATCAATACTGAAAAGATGGTTGGGAATCCTTTCCCTGAATCAAATGGAGGATTCAAAAAAAAAGAGGGAAAAGGATTTGGAACTTGGGCCTCGGAAATAATCTGCCCAAAAAAAAAAAAAAAAAAAAAATTCCGGCCGCCAAATTTAGCAAAAGTACTTCCGCTAACTATCTGCTAAAGCTCCGCCAAGGCAAATGCTCTGATGGGAGTTGGTCCTCCTCCAAACTGTGCTGAATATTGCTGAAGCAAAGACACGAAAGCCCTCAGCAAAGAGAGAAAAATCAGCAAGGAAAGTGAACACCCAATCAGAAAATCAGATCTGAAATTCAGCAATCGGGAAAGTGCTCTGATACCAAGTTATGATCAAAATCTCAGGTGTTAAATCAATGAAGCATAAAAGACAGCAATAGACTAAAGCCCTACAATACCTACTGAACCACAGGCCATTGTTGATGTACGTCAACGTGGGCTCAGAAACCGGCAGGTAACTGAGTACCTGGTTCGTTGGAAAGGAAGTTCCGAGGACGATGATACTTGGGAGAAGGAACATGACCTTAAACTGAGATTCCCTGGATTCCTTCCTTAGATAAGGAATTTTTTAAGGAAGAGGGAATGTTAGGGACCCAACTCCCTTGGGTCCCAAACCCAGACTTGAGACTGGACGATGACTGGGCCCGTAGACTTGATCGGTGACTCGTGCATGGTTGCCACGTGTCATGATCCAGGAGTGCACATGGCTTGGAGTCTCTCTCCTTGGAGGTATACAAGGGTAGGAGGACTCATTTGCCATCCATTTTGTCTACCTAGGAGGAGGTGGATGGAGAGCGTGTGCACGGCCAGGATGTATTGCTAGCGTGAGGCAGGAGATGGCTGAGAGCCTAGGCGGTGGTATGGGACGCCGTCTGGGATTGAGGTCGGATCCAGCTTGATACGGTCACAGGCCAGGGCATGGTGGGTGGACCCGGATTAGGTCCTATGGCGGGGTGGAACGTGAATCGTTCGGTCTCTTGTGGTTAACCGGCACCTGGAGGTTTGCAGTAAGTAAGTTTGTAACACTATGGATGGGCGGATATGGTGCGTCGTCATTGGTATGGGGTGTGCGGAACCTTCAAGGCAGTCGAAGATCTTGAGGAGTTGTAACATGGACCCAACCCCTTGGTCTCACACATTACTTGAAACCGGACGTTGGACTAGTGCCTATTGACTTGACCAATGACTTGTGGACTGCATGTATGCCACTTGTCATAATCAGGGCTTTGTGCTTGGCATGGAGACTCCTACCTTGCAGGTATACAAGGGGAGAAGATTTCAGTTACCATTCATTTCATCTAGCTAGCCTGGGGTAGGAGATGGCCAAAGGTGGCGGTATGGGACAGTCAAGAAAAACTTGGTGAATCATGCTATTGAGAAGGCTTACACCGTAACAAAGGAGGGAGGACTAGTGAACTGAAAAAGACATGAAGAACTCTTCAAGCTTCTGGTGAGCTTGCTCCCACCACGAAGTTAGCCGGGAGTTCAAGAAATTTTTATCCACTCCTGCTGGTCTGAAATGGAAATTGTCCTACTCAACAGTCACTGAATTGCTCCTACCTGGGATTGCTGAAGAGTCAGGGAAAGGGAGATGTAAAGCTTAAAGGAGCTGCCCCTATTTATCAATCCTCATTGATGCAAATAATCAGCCAGGAGAAATACATTCAGCCAGTTAACCATTCAAGAAAGAACCCAGTCAGTTAGGGCCCAGCAAAGAAGCAGCAGAATCACAGCCACTCATCCAATAGAATGATTATTTTTCAGCCAGGAAACAACCATCTATGTCAACATCTATGTCAACCTACCATCTATAGAACACTAACAACCGTCACAACTAAGTCAGTCTTGTAGGACGACCATCCGTCAATTGCAACTGTTTTATAAATAAATAAAACCCAAATTGCTCCTACTTGAAAAAAAAAAACTAGAAAGCAATGTTTCAATCAGCAGCAATCTTTACAAAGGCTGACAAAAGGTATGCATATATAAATGTCAGTCTGAGGAGATTAAAAGGAGCACCCATCTTCAACTCTATGAAGTCCACACACAAGCATAGGACCATCAACTTCATCACACAAAGAATGGATTGAACACTATGACATGCCTACTCGTGTCGTCAGTGCCCAAGCCTAGGTTAGACTAGGTCATATGTCCAAGTTATATATTTCACACAAATACCAATATGCTGAGTTTCTGGAGACCAGGCATGACAAAGGCAAGTACTAAAGAGGAACATTTGCACAAGATAAATTAAGTTGATGAGAAAATTCATAATGGGCATGCTAGAAAAACTCGAAAGTGTACTATAATGTTTATTTTGAAAGCCAATCATCAGGCACTGTCCTCCTTCCATGGTAACCAAGTGAGAACTTACACTTTTAGGCGCATCCCAAGATCTTGCAAGAAAGTACAGTAAGATTTCCGAAAGTATGTCTCTTTCTTGATGTCAATGCCATCTTTCCTAGAAGGAGAATGCTTCTCAATTTCATCCCGCGAAAAGTACCAATTAGAGCTTGAATGATCGGGCTCTTCAAGTTTCCCAGGTGTGACAGAAGGCTCTTCTCCAGCAACCAGAGCGAACTGGGAAGCAGCATTGTCTCCTAATCCTCCAGACATGTCAGCTTTCAAGCACTCTCCTGTGATCTGGACTTAAGAGTGTCGTTCAATTTTTCTTTGACTACTGCCACTAATAATTTGACTCGAATGTCCAATTTTTTAACCTGATGAGCAAAGCTGTTCACAGAATTTTCAGTGTCTTGGTCTAATCAAACACCAACTTGTGAATAAACCGGAAATTATACAGACAGCTTTCATAAATACACATGGCTGCATTAATCAAAGAAAAGCCATGAGCAATAAGACCCTTAGAAGTTGAGCCCACAAACTCAACAAAGCCAAAACGTAACGACAAAAACAACATAGTGCAGACCCATTTTTTGTGAATATAATAACAATATAATCTATTAAGCATTTGATGTGTGAGGTTTCCATTATCTAATCAAACTTAATGGGGTTGGCTCACTTGGTTAGTTTGGCATCCAAAGTTTCTTTGGTCCCGAGTTCAAGCCTCCCCTTGGAAACCAAGCAGCATTATCTAATCAAGTGGATTACATGTTACCAGCATTCTGGATGTTCAATATCACATAATAGCAAAAAACACAAACTGCTTTCTTGTGCATTTTGGGAGTAACAAAACTCAACCTCTTTTCAACTAGAAACAACCTGACTCTTTGCATTAGAATCTGCAAACATATTAAGCAGCATGAAAGCTAGTAAGGCCTTCTGAAAATAATACCAAAGCTCAAAATAGCATGAATTGACCACTCCCAAATTGATAAACTATGGAAGAAACAAATTTTGGATGCAAAAAGTCATTGAGGAATAAAAAAGAATTCAAGAGAAGGATTGAGACCCGAGCATCGGCGATCGCTGAGTCCGTCTTCATCTAATGAGCTTTTACTTGGTGGCAGGACTTGAGGGGTAAGCTGGAAGCACCAAGGTCTTGAGAAGATTTTTGTAAGGCCTTCACAGCGGCCTTCCTTCCTATCTTGGATGACTTCAACTTCCATCGTCAGTATGCGACGATACATATGGAGAACCGGTCCCTTGATCAGTATTTGCAAGAATTTCAAGAGGTATATTCTCGTTTTGCAACTAGAATAGATCCTCTTTTGGTGAAATTGCATTTTATTCCAAGTTTCCCTAGAGACTATCAGCTAGAGGCTAGGAGGAACCAGCCTCTTACCCTAGATGATGTGGTTCGCTTCGCCTGTATATACAATAATACTAGTATAGTGGCTAGGCCTGAACTTGGTGTTCAACCCGAAGCAAAGGGTAAGAAATCAATCTTTTCAAAGAAAGGAAAAGACAAGGCAAAGGAAGCACCTTTGGGTCCTAGTAAGTCAAAAAAAAGATCTACTATGGACCAAGAGACCTTTGTTAAAGCCGGAAGCGACAATCTATGCTTTAATTGCATGGAAGCAGGTCACGGACTGTCTTAAAGTTACTTAGAGAGGAAAAGCTCTTTGCCAAAGAATCCAAAATGTGTTTTCTTCCAGAAGAGATTGGTTTATCTCGGTCACGTTATTTCGGACCATGGGTTGGAAATTGCCCCAGATAAAGTCCGTCAAGTTCGTGAATTGCCAATTCTTTTCATAGATTTATTATGGGTTATGCAATAATTGCATTACCTTTGACAAATGTCCTCAAAGGGGCGAAAAGAACTAGCCAACACAGTAAATACAATCCTCCGGTTACCTGGATTGATCAAAGTTTTGAGAACCTCAAATATTGTAATTTGTGTGTCTATAGTGCCTATCTTACACATAGTGGATCCTAACAAGCCGTATGTACTTGAAATGGATGTCAGTGACTATGCTATAGGTGCGGTCCTATATCAGGATGGTAGACCGGTTGCTTTTGAAAGCAAAAAGTTGGACCCTACTCAAAGACAATATTCCACCTACGATAAGGAACTTTTTGCAGTTATTCATGCTTTGAAAGTTTGGAGACATTATCTATATGGATCCAAATTCAACATAGTAACAGACCATCAAGCGTTAAAGTACATTAATGATGCAGTTGACTTAGGGGTCGTAAAGCCAGATGGTCGGAAATGCTCCAAGAATTCCATTATGACATTGAGTACCGAAGGGGTACTTCTAATAGTGTCGCGGATGCCTTAAGCCGGATTGGAGAGGTTAATCAGTTAAGCTTTTCTAAGATCCAATCTGAGTTCCATCTGTCCTTAAGAGATTTATGTAAAATCGATAGGTACTTCGGTCATATTTGGCTAGACGTCCTGGTAGGTACTTCTAGATCTAGTGGTGACCTTGGAATGTAGGATTCCAAGATTTCTCCTCAAGACAAGATATTAAGGGACTATTCCATAAGGAATGGGTTAATTTTCCAAAATGGGAAAGTGTGCGCCAAAAAATGATAATATTAGGGCCCAAATCCTGCATGAATGTCATGACAGCCCAAGCACACAAGGAATGCTTGACCTAATAAAAAGGAAGTTTTTTTGGCCAAATCTAAAAGGTCAAGTGGAGGCATATGTTCGCAAATGTGGACAATGCCAAGTAGATAAAGCTGAAAGACTTAAGGCAACTGATTTGTTACTTCCTTTGAAAATTCCTTAAAGAAAATGGAAAAGTATTTCCATAGATTTTGTGGTTGGGCTACCTCGGACGGGGAAACAAAATGATGTTGTTTGGGTTATAGTTCACAGACTAACCAAAATGGTGCAATTCATTCCAACAAGGCAGTCTTTCAAGGCTTCTGAACTTGCTCAACTTTTTGTGAAAAAGTTGTTCAGGTTGTTTGGTTTGCCGAACGACATTGTTAGCGATCGGGATTCTAAGTTCGCTGGCAAATTCTGGCAAGCGGTCTTTGAGAAATTGGAGACCACCTTAAGTCTAGGGTCTACAAATTATCCTAAATCGGATGGTCAGACTGAAAGGACGAACTAGTCTATGGAAGATATGTTTTGTGCATATGTTTCCCGGAGACAGTCGGATTGGGAAAGGTACCTTCCAAAGATTCAGTTTGCGTATAACAGCGCAATGGGTTTTAGTCCATTCACTCTGATGAATAGTTTTCAACCTAGAGCTCCAATCTTCGTGGGCCTCAAAAGCCTGAAGGTTAAAAGCAGCGATTGATTTCCTGCATAATATGCAAGAAATGTTGCTAATTGCTTTGCAACAACGTAAAAACAGCTCTAGATAGAGCCCAATTTTATGTTAATCAAAAGTGACAACCTAGGGTCTATGCAGCAGGGGATTGGTGTTAGAAAACCGACTTGATCATACAAGTAACCCAAGACAAGATTCCTATTGTTGTTAGACAATAGTCATACACATGATGAAGAGATGTACTCGAACTATGTCCCATTACAGATGAGGTAGGGCGCCAGCCTACATATATACTTTCTCTAAACTATGTGTAAGGTTAAAAGCATAAAGCAAATAGCAAAAGACAAAAAGCTCATTGCTATAATCACTACCTATATTGGGTAAACACCCAAGATAAGTTTCTAAGTGATAAAAGCAAATCCTATTCTAGTAGTAGTGCGCCCACCTACATGTATGACTAAAAAACGAATTTACTATAAATAGTAATGACCCTAAAATATGACTTACTATATTTAGTAATGGCCCCTATAATAGCACGCAGGCATGGCCAAACTAGCACTAATTAAAATCCTAAATGATAACATTAGGGGTACTAATGTAAACATTAACTCTAACACTCCCCCTTAATGTTTACATTATTTTGAACTATGCATAACAAAAGTATGCATGTGTATCTTCCATGAAGCCCATGTAATGAAGATCCTCAATTCTGATGTAGAATTCATGATCAACTCTGATCTCAATGTCTTCATTACTCGATGTAGAACTTTCTTCGTATGATGATGTACAATTCCCTTTGAATGTCGATCCTTTTCGTATGAACCTGCTTCATATGACTTCTCAATGTCTTGCTTCAATCTTCATGTCTCTTTAGTGTATATGTGTGACCACCATGAGTTCAACATATCACCCGATTCCTTGACTTCCTTTGAATCAAAGAACTTTGATTCCCCCTGAATCAAATAATGTAGACATGACAACTTTTGCCTTAACCTTGAGAACTTTGCTTGAAGATTGACTCCCTTGGTCTCTTTGAACATCTTTCAGGATACCACAAATGTAAGAATCTCCCCAACATTCATAAAGAAAAAGTAATCCTCTTTGTTTACAGTAACACCATTGTGATAACCATAAGTAGGAAATAGATCTACAAATGTCAACATCAAATCTCATACATCAACGCCCACTTTAGAAAGTTGTTCATAAGTAGTCGGCTCCACTTGTGTCGATTCCTCGAATTGAACCCATTTCAATTCTCCTGGTACTCTCATAAGTTACCACTTGTGATGAACTTGATGGACTTTGGTTGAGCTACTCCCCCTTGGATGTACACTTCATGTTTGCATTCCAACCACTCTCTCTAAATAGAATAGAATATCATCCATGAACCAAACCAAATATGCAAGTAAAAGGGCATTCCCAATAGAAAGATAAGTGTATACAATACTTCCTCACACAAAGTAGCTGATACTCTCCTACAAATACTTTCTCGCACAAAGTACTTGACATGATCTTTTCCATGGAATCTCCTACCTCTATCTCACACATAGAGTCACTTGCACCAAACAACTTTCCAACCTAGAAAGCATTTCATCATGATATTTATTCTAACACTTTGTCATATGCAAACTTGGTGTACGTCCATCTTCAACCATGTTGTTTTTCTTGAAGCTAAACAGCAACCTGTACTGTTGATTTTCAACAGCTAATCAACAACCTTGGCTTCCCAATCTTATAACAGAATCTACATGACAAAACATGAACTTGGATAGATTCTAGAACTTTCCTCCAACTCAAAATAGAATCAATCTCACTTAGTACCACCACATGAACAATCAACTATGACTTGGATGGTATCCAGGAATTACATGACAACCACAACAAGCAATCACTTTGATTACTCATAAATCTGAAGTGATACTAGTTCAGATAGACAAGAAAGTTTCTACAACATAACCAAGTTACTATGACTTGAATAGAAACCAAACCAACACAACATAGAATGTCGACCACACAACTTGCCACACTTGTCACTTGTAACAATGAACTTATCATTTGCCACCATGATAAGAAACTGTGAAAACATCCCCTTGAATATCGATTTACCTATGTAGACTCATAGTCTATACTTCTCATGCAACTCCCTCTTAAGAGTTTGCACCTTTGTCGATTCCAACCTCGACAAAACCTTGTCAATCTTAGAAACTTTGAAAATGACCTTCCTTCAATATGCTTGTTGGTAGCCGCTTTTTGCAGCTTCAGCATCACCTTGATCGCTGATTGTCTTCCCCTACCATCTCTTTTGTTTCATGTAGAGTTTCCTTTCCCTGTGAGTTAACCCTTCCATTTTGTTTCAATTCTATTTTGTGACGAACCTTGTTCTGATTACTGTTGTGAATCCCTTCTTCACCTTGCACATGATTGCAAACAACTCCTAGTCGTATTGTCGATCCTTACTCCTGAGACCTCCTTAAGCACGCATCAAGGTTCTTTCTCTTCTTAAACCTTAGAGATCTCCTACTACATGACACAGCCATTGCATCCTAGCAATCTGTGTATTTCCATGCTTCCTTGCATGCAATCCTCCTCAACTTGCATGTAATAAACCCCCACCTGTATGTTGATTGTTTTGCTGTACTTTCACTTGAATGCAAAGAGCTCCAGTTTTGGCCTTTATTTGGCCCCAAAAGCCCTCCTTTAGCCAAATTTAGGCCCTTCCAAAGTGGCTTTTAAAAAACTAGTTCAAAAATGAACTATTTCTTCTTTTTGAAGAAATCCTGCCCTTCAAACCCAAATTCATGAGTCGGGTCCTTTCATGCATTTCAGAATGCAAATTTTATTTGAAAATGCCTGACCCCTGTACTGTGTTCCAACGTCGCCTCCTTGGCGATTAAGTGCAGTTGGATCATGGCGCTCCCAGAAGACATCCGACAGGTTCTCGTAGCCAACCTGTTTCGGATCAAATTGCACTCAAACTTCGGAATGGCCAGTATCACCGTTACAAACATCCCCATATGTAGGATTGTGAATTCTTTCTTGAGAATAGCCCACCTCCGTTTTGGTTCCCCCAGGCACTCTCTGGAAAGCAAGCTCCACACCCCAGAAGCATCCTGCTCCAAATTGAGCAAATTCCGGACCCTTTGCTACTGGGCTTGAGCTATCTGCATCTGTCTGTGTTGTTGCGCGGTTGACAAATCCCAGCCTGCTCAGCCATCCCCCTGGCCTCTTTGGCTTTATCCATCCGCAAAACCGGTCCGCTCTTGCTGCTCTGCCTTCACATGAAGAGAAAGATGATGATAATGAGGATCTATGCAGAGAAATATGGATTTGTTTGCTCAAGAAAGGAGGGTCAAAGTTGCGGCTGGTACAAAATCCCAATTGTCTAAGAGATGATGATGCATAGGCAGTGCACACAACTGCGCTCCACAGAGCCAACATGCATCACCTCTTCTGAGCACCTAGGCGCTGCCATGCTCCAAACCTAGCGCTTCTACAACTTTGTGAATCTGTGCTCGATGCTCCACCTTGAACACTAACACATCTTCAAGCTTTCCTCCATATCCCCAAGTTGCACCAGCTCCATAACCTGCTGGACTTTCCCAGTTCCATATCTAGAAGCACCCCCATTTTGCATGTGCCTCTTTTGCCTGCAGGAGTCCCATAGCCTCCACTTGCAGCACCTTTATGGTAAGCGGATCCATTGAGCGCAACTTTTGCCATCTCTATCTGAATCCCTGCCGCTGCTACCATATTCTCCTGCTGCTAACAACTTATGTCTACTGGATTGAACCCTGATTATTCCACCAGCTCCTCGCTCTCTCCCTTCACCAATCTACCCTGCAAATCTAAATGTCAGAGAAACGATTAGAGAAACGAGGCAGATTTCTAATCTCCTCTTTGCAGCTTAGCTCATCCTTTGTAGCACTAGATCTTCTCACAAAGCTGCCACCGTTGTGAATAAAGATCAAACTTGAGAGCTGGCTAGGGACACCACCTGCACATGTTTTTTTTTCTCCTTGAAGATGATGGTCAAATCAACTCCTTGTGAATTGATTCCGTTCATGGAAGTACCTCCTTGTTCTCTCAAATCTTGAACCATGCTTTGATACCATGTTAGAAAACCGACTTGATCATACAAGTAACCCAAGACAAGATTCCTATTGTTGTTAGACAATAGTCATACACATGAGAGAGAAGAACAACGATGAAGAGATGTACTCCAACTATGTCCCATTACAAATGAGGTAGGGCGCCAGCCTACATATATAAACTATGTGTAAGGTAAAAAGCATAAAGCAAATAGCAAAAGACAAAAAGCTAATTGCTATAATTACTACCTATATTGGGTAAACGCCCAAGATGAGTTTCTAAGTGATAAAAGCAAATCCTATTCTAGTAGCAGTGCGCCCACCTACATATATGACTAAAAAACGAATTTACTATAAATAGTAATGACCCTAAAATACGACTTACTGTAAATAGTAATGGCCCCTATAATAGCACGCAGGCATGGCCAAGATAAAAGTTGCCATTAGGCGATTCGTGTGTTAGAAAACAGACTTGTTCATAACAAGCAACCAAGATAAGATTCCTTTTGTTGTTAGACAATAGTCATACACATGAGAGAGAACACAAACAACAATGATCAATGATGAGATGTACTCCAACTATGTCCCATTGCAAATGGACTACGGTGCACTACATACTTATAGACAATAGTCTATGCCAAAAAGCAAAAGCAAAAGCAAAAGCAAAAGAAAAATAACCTCAAAGCAACCTAAAGCAATTGCCTTATTGATGTTTGTATATAACGCAAAAGCACCCAACACCTATCTATAGCAAAACTTGTGCTCCAAATCAAGCACTAGAATCTCGAACTCGAGTCTAACAAAATTGTAACTTGCATTTACTAAATATAGGTAAAGGCCCTTAGAATTAGCACGCACACACACATAAACAAGTTACTATGACTTGGATAGACACCAAACAATTTAAAAGTTTAAACCAAATGAAACCCCAGATCTTTGTACTCAATACAAAGTCTTCCCAAACCAATGGAAAGTAGAATGACAAAAACACAACTTGCCACACCTGTCACTTGTAACAATGAACTTATCATTAGCCACCATGATAAGAAACTGTGACACAACGAAGCATCCTCTTGACTTGAATATCGATTTACTTATACAGACCCATAGTCTATATTTCTCATAAGATGTCCATACTTCTCATGCCACAACCTATCCATATCACTTCCTTTTGCTGTATAAGCATGCTTAGAACTTGCATCTTTGTCGATTCCAACCTTGACTTAACCTTGATTAATCTTAAAACTTATGAAGTTGACCTTCCTATAACTTCCAACTTCCACCAGCTATTGATCTCTACCTGAGATCTGAGGCAAACTTCGTGGTCTCCTCATGTAGCACAACTCTTCTCCTTGTAGCACCAAATCTCCTTCCACAACACTGCCACCCTTGTAGATGAAAATTGAAATTGAGAGCTGGCTAGGGACACCTCCTCCTGGTAGATGCAGTAACCTCCTTAGCAGGGGACATAGGCTGTGTGGTAGGATTACGATCCATCTTTCAAGAGGAAGAGAGGTGAATTAAGAAAGAGATGATTGAAGAAGATCAAAAGCACTTAAGGAAGGTAGATACAAGACTACTCTTGCTGTCTCTTCACAAACCAAATGGTATTGTCCATGGATGCCAAGAGGAATAAGAGAGAGCAAGGAGAAGGATGCACCACCACCTCCACCTCTTTTTCACAAAAAAAAACTAGCATAGGAGAGGTAGGCCTCCCTCTTCATGCTTGACCCATCCCAACCATGTGGCTTTGCCTTGCCACATAGCCTTATATAGAAACATCAACATGGCAATTGCTTTTAGGTTGTTTTAAGGTTGCTTTTGCTTTTTGGCATGGACTATTGTCTATAAGTATGTAGTGCCCCTAGTCCATTTGCAATGGGACATAGTTTGAGTACATAATCTCTATGCTTCATCATTGTTGTTTATGTTCTCTCTCATGTGTGTGACTATTGTCTAACAACAATAGGAATTTTATCTTGGTTGCTTGTTATGAACAAGTCGGTTTTCTAAGATGGTATCAGAGCATGGTTCAAGATCCGAGAAACTCATAATGGCCGTACCTAGTTTTAAACCCGGTTTTTTCAACATCCTCAATCTTTATGCAAATCCAATGATACCCTGATCTCAAATCGACGTACTTTGCACCATGCAATCGATCAAGCAGCTCATCCATTCGCGGCAAAGGATAATGGTTTTTAATCGTTAGTTTATTCAACTTATTGAAGTCCACACAAAGACGAGTATCTGCGTCTTTTTTATCAACAAGGAGCACAGGTGCCCCCCAGGGAGATTTACTAGGGTCTAGGGCTAACATGGCCCATCTTCAGGTAATTTTGTAGTTGCTTATAAACCTCATCCTCTTCGGTAGTACCCATCCTATATGGATACAGTGATATAGGAGCACTACCAGGAAGCAGTTTAATACCATGGTCTACACCCCTAGAGGGGGGAAGACCCTCAGGAAGCTGCTCAGGAAATACATCGTTAAATTCTTGCCTAAGTTTCCTAAAGATTTCACCTTCTGGTGAATTTTCTTGTTTTAGGTTATTAGAGTCGTTATGCAAGAACGACAAACTGTGAGTTACATAGTTTTTCTTCATAGACTCGTTCCTCTCATAGAACCACTCCTTTCTAAGTATTACATCTACCCTATCTAGATTCATAATGTGAAAGTCTAATTTATCCTTATAGGCTTGAATCTCTATTGGTAGACGTGGGACTATCCGGTCCCAAACTTGGGTTTCTGCTCCAGTTGCCAGCTTCACTGTGTATCGGTGCTCACTTTGCCTTGTTTCCACTTTTAGCTTTTGCAACAAATTAGCGTTAATAACATTATGTGTGGAACCATCGTCAAATAAAACTGCTATGGCTTGGCCACCCACAACCCCCTTCATCCGAATGAGGTCCTGAGGGCCAAAAACAGCCGTGTTAAAACAACAATGCTCACACACAGAATTACTAGCAAAGGAAAGATCTACACTAGATATGCTAGAGTTACCTGGCGTCTTAAAAGATGCCCCTTTAGCCTTCCTTTTCTTTGGACATTCCTTCGCGACATGACCTGGTTCCATGCAATTAAAACACGGATTGTCGCTTCTAGCTTTCATAAAGGTTTCCTGGTCCAAGGTAGATCTTTTCTTCAACTTACCCGACCCATCTTTCGCCTTATCTTTCGATTTCTTTGGAAAGAAAGGCTTCTTACCCTTTACGTCGGGCAAGACACCAGTCTCAGGCTTGGCCATCATATGAGTATCATCGTAGATTCTGGTGAAGCGAACAACATCCTCGAGGGCAAGAGGCTGGTTCCTCCTTACCTCTAGCTCATAGTCTGTTGGCAACCCAAGTATGAAATGCAACTTTACCAGGAAAGGATCTATTCTAGTTGCAAAACGAGAATAGACTTCCTGAAACTCTTGTAAATACTGATCCAGGGGCCGGTTCCCCATATGGATCGTTGCATATTGACGGTAGAATTCAAAATCATCAAGAATAGGAAGGAAGGCCGCTTAAAGGCCTTACAAAACTCTTCCCAATTCTTAGGAACTTCAGGCTTACCCCTTATATCTTGCCACCAATTAATTTTACCTCGCAGGTACATGGTGGTGAGATTGATCTTGTTGTCCTCGGATAAATCGTGTATGAAAATATGTGAATTCCATCGATCCAACCATTGCAAGACCGCCTCCGGGGTTCTATCCTTCTTTTCCCCATCAAAAACTTTGGGAGTGAACAAGGGTTGGTGCACCAATTGCTGCACCAATTCCTTTAGTTCCTGCTGATCCCGACCATGTTTAGATTGCATATCAACAATTTGTTGTTGTAATTTGTTAATTGCAAGCAACAAGGCATCAGGATCTAAGGTAGAGTGTACTTGGATGATATTCTCATCTATAGTAATACCTTGGAGGAGCATGAGGAGCATCTCAGGACTGTCTTAAAGTTACTTAGACAGGAGAAGCTTTTTGCCAAGGAGTCCAAATGTGTATTCTTCCAAAAAAGGTTGTTATACCTTGGTCGATTTATTTCGGACCATGGGTAGGAAATTGACCCAAATAAAGTCCGACAAGTACGTGAATGGCCTATTCCTAAAACCATCCAAGAGGTTAAGTCCTTTTTACGAGGTTTTTTCATAGATTTATCTTGAACTATGCATTAATTGCATTGGCCTTGACGAAAATCCTCAGAGGGGCTAAAGGAGTTAGGCGACACAGTAAGTTCAGTCCTCCGATTACTTGGACTGAAGAGTTGAATCAAAGTTTTGAGAACCTCAAATACTGTGTAATTGCATCACCTATTTGACACATAGTGGATCCTAACAAGCCATATGTGCTTGAAACGGATGCCAGTGACTATGCTATAGGTGCAGTCCTATATCAAAATGGTAGACCGGTTGCTTTTCAAAGCAAGAAGTTAGATCCTGCTCAAAGGCGGTATTCCACTTACGACAAGGAGCTTTTCGCAGTGATTCATGCCTTGAAAGTTTAAAAACATTATTTGTATGGCTCCCAGTTTACCATAGTTATTGACCATCAAGCGTTAAAATATATTAACGATGCGGTCGACCTTAGGGGTCGTAAGGCCAGATGGTCAGAGATGCTCCAAGAATTTCATTATGACATTGAGTATCGGAAGGGTACCTCTAATAGTGTTGCGAATGCCTTAAGCCGGATTGGAGAGGTTAATCAGTTAAGCTTTACTGAGATCCAATCTGAGTTGTATCTGTCCTCAAGAAATTTCTGTAAGACCGATAGGTACTTCGGTCCTATTTGGCTAGACGTCTTGGCAGGTTCTTCTAGATCTAGTGATGAGCTTGGCTTTTCCGGAATGGAAAAGTTTGTGTGCCAGAAAATGATGATATAAAGCAAAATAATGCCATTTGGGTAATAGTTGACAGGTTAACTAGAATGGCGCAGTTCATACCAACCAAGCAAATTGTCAAGGCTTCTGAACTTGCTCAGCTTTTCGTTGAAACTTGAAAAGTTGTTCAGGTTATTTGGTTTGCCGAATGACATTGTTAGTGATCGAGATCCAAAGTTCACTAGCAAATTCTGGCAAGCGGTCTTTGAGAAATTAGAGACCACTAAGTATGGGGTCATCAGATCATCCTAAATCGGATGGTCAGACAGAGAGGACGAACCAGTCTATGGAAGATATGCTTCGGGCATATGTTTCCAGGCGACAGTCGGATTGGGAAAGGTACCTTCCAATGATTGAGTTTGCGTATAACAACGCAAAGCACTCAGCGACGGGTTTTAGTCCATTTTCTCTGATGTATGGTTTCCAGCCTAGGGCTCCCATTTCAGTGGGCCTCAAAGGCCTCAAGGTTAAGGCAGCAGTAGATTTCTTGCATGATATGCAAGAAATGTTGCTTGTTGCTCGCGAAAATGTAAAAACGGCTCAAGATAGAGCCCGGTTTTACGCTAATCAAAAGCGACAACCTAGGGTCTACGAGGAGGGGGCTTGGGTATATCTTAGAATCCCAAAAGACTCTAAGGTATTAAAGACTGGGAAATGTCCTAAGTTATCACCTCGTTACGCAAGGCCATTCCGTATAGTAAAGAAACTCCATCAGAATGCGTATCAGCTAGAACTTCCTCAAGGTGTTAAGGTACATCCAGTTTTTCACATTAGTCGTTTAAAGGAACGACTTGGTGGAAAGGATGACTGGATACTTCAGGAGGACTTAGTTCGGCTGGAGGACCTGACATCCTTTGTACCTTCAGAACCACAGGCCATTGTTGATGTACGTCAACGTGGGCTCAAAAACCGGCAAGTAACTGAGGAGAAGTTCTAAGGATGATGATATTTGGGAAAAGGAACATGACCTTAAACTGAGGTTCCCTGGTTTTCTTCCTTAGATAAGGAATTTTTTAAGGAAGAGGGAATGTTAGGGACCCAACTCCCTTGGGTCCCAACCCTAAACTTGAGACTGGACGATGATTGGGCATGTAGACTTGACCGGTGACTCATGAACCTGCATGGTTGCCACATGTCATGATCTAGGTGTGCACATGGCTTGGAGTCTCTCTCCTTGGAGGTATACAAGGGGAGGAGGACTCATTTGCCATCCATTCTATCTACCTAGGAGGTGGTGGATGGAGAGCGTGTGCACGGCCAGGATGTATGCTAGCGTGAGGCAGGAGATGGCTGAGAGCCTAGGCGGTGGTATGGGACACCGTCTAGGATGGAAGTCGGATCCAGCTTGATACGGTCACAGGCCAGGGCCGGAGAGTGGACCCGGATTAGGTCCTACGGCGGGGTGGAACGTGAAGCGTTCGGTCTCTTGTAGTTAACCGGCACCCGGAGGTTTGCAGTAAGTAGGGATTGTAACAGGATTTTTCTATAAGTTGTTTGAACCGGATGGTTGAGGGAATACGCTAATGTACCTCTTTTGATACCACTTGAATACGTGTGATAGAGAGCCTTTGCCTTGAGAGATGAGACGTGATGCATTCTCCCTTACATGCTCCAACATTTACTTTGCATCCACACCACAGTGGTTGGATATGGGGCATGGTGTTTGACAAGGGATGGAAAAAGGTTGTGGAGAGATACTCCAATGAAAATTTTGCAAACGAAGAAACATTGTTAAATCAAATGGACATGTACAAGAATGGACAAGGGTCGTTTGGTCAGTCAGTGGCACACTTGGCATCTCAAAGGCAGAGAGGGGTGCATTGGTGAGAGTCCTTACACCCGAGTTGTAGAGATTGGCAATCAAGATACTTAGCCAAGGGAGTACAGCCTCTCCTTGCGAGAGAAACTAGAATACCTTCTCCTTGATTCATACCAAGGGGAGAAATAGGTTGAAGCCATCCACCCTTGACACGTAGGTCTTTGTGCATTTCAACCTTCGTGTCCTTGATAAGATCAAGGCATGAGGGTGGAACTAACTTTGCAACAAGTCGAGGGCAAGCAAGACGAGGACCAATTGTTGGTGCTGGATAGAGCCGACATATAGCAGGGCTTGGAGATACAAGGTATTACCTAGGCTGCTAGGGATATCGAGATGGGCATTACTTCATCTCATGCATCTTCATCTATTCCTACTGAGCCTGATTTATTACTTGCTTTGTTATGTTATCAAGCTTAGTTTGCTAGATACTAGCCAGTGGCCACTTTGCAATAGAATGTAACTAGTTAGCTTGATTTTCATTTTAAAACAAAATATTATGTACTTGCATTTCACAAGGCACTACATCAACTTGTTACTTCTCTAGATAGTAGTCTAAGAAAATGAAAATGGTTTGATATATAAATGGTTTTTATGCGCAACTACTTGTGTCCCAAAATGGTTGATCGCTTCGTAGCTTATGATTTATGGATTCTAAATACATGTTTGGAAGGTGTTTATCGAAAGAAATAATGACATTGACTAATCATTGTACATTGAATGCTTTTATTTGTTTAACATGCTTAGTCAACCACTTTTATGTTATATTTAAGGTTCCAACACTTAAATAGCACCTAACGTTTAAAACTTGGCAAAAAATCAACTGAAAAAAAAGAGGTTCTGTTTCAAACGTTTCAAACATCCTTTCAAACATTTCAAACATGGACATTTGGTATGTTTGAATCGTTTGAATGCAACCTTGCTTGACCCATAGACTAGAAACTAGTGGCCCTAGCTTTCTCTTATGTCAAGGGGGTCCCAGATCGACTAACGTGGCTCTTCAACATACATAAACCATGATTTCTCATCTTAGGAGCATTTCTATTGAAACGCAAAAACCCTACTTCCGAAGAGCTTCAAACTTGGGGAAACCAATATCTGCCATACTATAACCCAAGCCCTTGTTGATGTCATAACCTCCCAATTATGTTATGCAGCCCGTAATCAAAGGTCCTCGATTTGGAAATCGAGATAAAAATCTGTGCTTCAAGCAACCAATGAACATACACAGTTTTTTGTCATGCAACATATCAAAATTGACGAAGTAAGTAGGGGAAATTGCTATATGTAAACCCTAATTGTATCTTTTTGGAAGAAATGAAAAGGCCAAATGCTCCCTGCCATGCTATACCTCTTCTGCAGCTTTAAACGTCAATCTGAATGGCCTTCCCCACATATTATTCCTCAGGCGGATTATTCCTGAGAAAAGTTGAGTCACTGGCTGGCCCAAAATCAACTTAAATTTTCCTGAAGACCTCGCATTCTCTGTCTTCACGATTTTCTGCAGTAAAACCTTCTCTTTAAAATCTTCGTGAGATGAACCTTAGGCTAAAGCATCTTATGTAAACAAACGCTAGCTCCAGCAGTTTTTGTAAAAAACCTAGCTTAAAACATTTCTTGTGAAAACCCCCTACCTCAAAACCTTCATGAAAATATGTCCGCAAAAACAAACCCTACTTAAAATATTTTCTGTAAACAAGCAAACCTTATCTTAAGGAACTTAGAGGAAATGAATCCGGAACACTTGGCTGATCAGCTCAAAGTAGTGCTGAAACATGATGCAAAGCATTGAATCATCCCTGCATCATCTCAGCGCTGATTACAACACCTGCCTCATCTGCCAACTTCCAAGCCTGCCCGCAGCAGATGTTAAGCGTCCCTTCTACTCTCTCTCTCTCTCTCTCTCTCTCTCTCTCTCTCGACTATCTGAAGCTTTGTGCCTGGCCCTAACCCTAAAAGTAAGAAAACCAAAATAGACGTCCTTGGTGTTAAAGAAGATGCATAGTAGTAGCACACGAGCAGATGATGAAGCAACGACTAGCGTGACACAGATTTTTGATGCTGCCACACAGGCAAAGCAAAACAAAGGAATGCTGCTGCTGCTACCCAGGCAAACCAAAGGCGAAGCGCAATGATTGTAGCGCCATTGAATTCTGCTCTGATGATGCTAACTTCTTGACCTGAGTCGATTATTACTCCTGTTCGCACTCTGTTGCTAAACTAATGGCCAGCATCCTGATCGATACCCTGCTGCATAGTCTCTCTCTCTCTCTCTCTCTCTCTCTCTCTCTCTCTCTCTCACTCTCTCTCTCTCGCGGGGAAGGAAAGCCGACGTAATGTAGGGAGGAGGAGGAGCCGGCGTCAAGAGGTGACCCGGATAGAGTGGGACACAGGCCTAGAGGTGCCAAATGAGAATGGTCGTTGAGAGTCCCATGAAGAAAATTGGGTCCCATCTCGCTTCCTATTATCCCCTCTTGGGAGGTGTCTGGGATAGTATGAGTATCGGCGGTGCTCTGATGATGTGAGACTCTCTTGTAAGGTAGTGCCAAGGACGTTGACACCTCTACTTCAAATAGATCCACGACTCGACAAGAGGACAAGCCATTATACCTTTACATTGGGCCGACAAACAATTATTATCGGGTATAATGTGTGTCACGAAAATTTTTAAAAAAAAGTTATGGATAGCTCATAGAGGTCATTAGCTATGGTCTTATTTGTTTGTGATTTTTGTTAAATAACATCATTAAGTGCCTCTATAATCCATGGTGGAGCTCTTTCTTTGATTAGGCGTCTTTCTTTGTGACATTGATTTGGTAGTTGAACTGTGCACCAAATTGTGTAATGAAATAGAGAGGAAACTCGTTGATGATATCAACCTCATGAGTCATGAAGCACGTATTTAAGCTTTTTGACGAGTAGCGTGTGCCCGCAAAAGAGAAGAGAGAGAGAGAGAGAGAGAGAGAGAGAGAGAGAGAGAGAGAGAGAGAGAGTATGTTTCACATTCAGCAAACTATATCTTGTCAACATTTATTTCACATTGAGAGCAATTGTAGTGTAGATATTATGCTCTCTGCTCGTGGCTCCATGCAATGCAAATCTATATTCTCTCTACTCGTACCTTCACAAGATCTATAACATATGTGCATAATTGTCTAGTTGTGGCCCTAGCACAGCAACAGCCAAACATTCTTAGAGATCTACAGGGGGGTTTTTGCAGCGGGATCTATTGTGGAGGTTTCGGCAACGAGATACTTGGAGAAGCAGTTGTGGAGTTCTTGCTTTTTATTCTTTATAATCATTTCCTTTTAAGGTTCGGTGGAAGCCATGAGGATTCATGCGGCAAGAATGAGTCTTTTTGTCAATGACTAAACTAGACTAAACTCTCACGATCACACTATACGATATGCGGGATGTAGCTTCTAAGCTACATCTCATAAGAAGATTCTTCTCCCTCTAGGTGGCCAATGGTGATTCATTACATAATCACATCAACCAACTCAAGAGCCTCCTACGATAAATGGCTGTTATCAGATCAATCATAGATGATCAAGACACAGTAATGACATTACTTTCAAACTTGCCAAGCACATACGAGAGCTGGGTGATGATCATTACGACACACCCATATCTGACTCTATCAAGAGTCTGAAGAAACAAAATGTTTCTATTTACAAAGCTTTGCTAGCTTTCAGCCCTCTGCCTGACGAAAATGTTCGCGAACATGAAAGTCAAGAGACACGACCTTTTACTCGTGATATGGACAAAATTAGAGTCATCTAACTTGGCAATGACTACGTGTTGCGACATAGATAACAACTGAGAATATGTGTAGACACCTGTAGTTCCCACAATAATGTCCTTATTCTAACACGGTTGTTGTTGTAAATGCATGCAGGTGAGCATATTCTCCTCAACTCGGAGCTTTTGTTGATTGTTAGGTTTGGTCAATATGATATTTTTTATTGTGATGACTTTATATGAATTTGATTTACTTTAAGATTTTTAGTAGGTTCAAACACACACATGCACACATATTACATATTATTAGCCATTTTTGCGAGTTGCACCGTTCTTCACCTTGGTCAACTTTTTCTTTTTCATTGTTAACTCGCGCCCAGTCCGCCAACTTTGCTTTTCTCGCATACGTTAACTGTGAGAGATTTCAACTAGTTTAGTCTAGTTTAGTCACATTTTGGTAAATTGTCAATGAGAGGCCAAAAGTGATTTTAGACTTAGAGATAAACTTTTTGAAGTTATATTAGTTTAAGATACATTCAATAAACACTTTTTGAAAGTGTGGAAAAGTTGGTAGTCGAGTTTGAGAGAGATTCAAATTTGAACTTTGGGTACATTGAATCTAGACCCAAAAATAGTAGGGTTTACATTTTGGAGAGAAAGCCAAGTGGCCAAATAGGGTTTGGAAACTCTATAAAAGGATGTAACTCGTGGAGAGACACATCTTCTCTCTTCTCTCTCTCATTTCATCATTATACATGGTTCTCTTTGGGTTCTACTACTCATTGGTGCACTATCTTGATATTATCTTGCAATTCTAAGTGTAGAATGATCATTTATTGCTATTTTCAGTTTCACACATGTGAAATACAGTAGGGTACTGTAATTGTATGGACAGAAAACATATTTTATGTTTTGGTCCATGTTTGATCAATATCTCTTAGAGTTTGCATCTCATTTTGTATGTAGATGCTGATTTTTTTACATTGGCAGGATTGTTGGTTTGCTCCTTATTGTAACCAAAGATCAGGAACATGGATTGGATCTTGAATGATTTGAAATCCTTCACATGGTATCAGAGCTCTTGTGTTTCAGGTTATGAAAGGATCAGCCATATTTAGCAAAGATTTGGAGGAGCTACCAGTGCTAGAGCATCCTAGATTGATTTCTACTCAAAAATCAGCATTTTTGCATGTGTAGAATTGATCTTTTGTAGGTCAAAACTCAATCTAGGGTTATATACTTGATCAATTCCGATTTCACACTTTGTTTATTGGATTTAGCTGATATTTGGTGCATTAGTTCACACATGACTAGTCACAATAAGTTCTTTACTTCTTTGGTCACTTATGATGGAGCCAAGAAAGCAATTCAAATGGCCTATGGTGGTGAGTGTATGATTGAAGGTACTGGTGTTCAATTCATATTTGTCTCTCTACTAATAGGAAAGCAAGACTTGATGGTGTTCTTTACATTCCTTCTCAAATGATAGAGAAAGGATACATGGTAAAGTTTGGTGGTGATGCTTGTTTCATTACAAAGGAAGAAATCTTGGTTGCTAGGGGCAATAAACAAGGTAGACTTTTCAAGCCTGATGCTTTTGTTATGGCTAACAAAAAGGATGGAATGGAAAAGGAGATTGGTCTCAACTTTCCAAAGTTACCTTTTAGCATCAATAAGATTGGTGGATCTTATGCAAAGTCTAACAAGCTTCCTTATGCTAGATCTAGGTCAGAGATGTTCATCTTTGTGCTAACTTGGCTAGTCTTGAGGATAATGATGGTGTTTCAATGGTTCTTCATGGCAAGTGCAAGCATGCAAAAGGTAAGGAAAGAGCTAACTTCATCAATGGAGATTAAGGTTCTTCCTTGGAAAAGATTGTTGTTAATGATTTCTTTGATCATATGGAAAAGGATGTTGCTAGGTGCATGCATGAAGGATGTGATTCTTCTACATTATTTTGTTATGATTCCAAGAAAGTCATTTTACCAGCAAGTGGAGTCACATGTCTTCATAAAGAGAGTAGATCAAATGGTTCTATCAAGAGACTTGGTGAGGAAGATAGTCACAAGTCAAGAAGAAGAGAAGTATGTGAAGAGTTCAAAGTAGGATGTACTTTGAATGATGTCATTGTGAATGATAGTGAGAAAGAATCATTATCATATGATTCATTACCTAAAACATTGAGTAGAAGTTCTTGTTTGAAAAAAGAGAGTACTTCGATCATCCTTATGTTGAAGGTACTAATCATTTTTTTCATGACTTCTAATGTTTTTGAGGTTTCTACTTCTTATGATGCAATCATTAAGAGGGAGTCTTATGAAGGAAAGAGCAATGGAAAATTGGTTCTTGGGAAGATCCAAGGCATGGATCTCACATCTCTTCATCAACTCATAGGATTCTATGATTATGAATTGATCACTCATGATCAAGATGGCAAAAGGTTGGTTGGAGAAGACTACATGGAACAAATCGAGAGGCAATTTCTTCAAGGCAAGGGAGATCTCATTGGTGAGCTTATTGATGTTTTTTATGGACTCAAGAAGGCTGGATTTATTAGGTTTGATACTCATATTCACCTACTCTACTTCATGTTGGATGGAAAGTTTGGAATCTATCTTTTGATTTATGATGGTGACATTGTTTTCACTAACCTTTATGGAAGATCGAGATCAAACATTGATGAGATCTTGTTGAATCTAGATCATATGTTTGAGAGGGAGTATTTCCAGAGGTTCACGTTTGAAGATATTCATATCTTTGATATCTTTGATGATCAAGAGAAAGGTAAGCAAGTGGAAGCGACTCACTTTGCTTTACTCACATGTTTTGGAGAATTTTCTTGTGTAGATGATGCTATGCAAGTGGATATTGGTTCTCATGGTTTTCATACTGGAAAAGCAAGTAATGGATCTGGAAAACAAAGTTTGTTCAATGACTTTGATGGTCAAGTTGATGATCAAGAGGTTGATCTCTTCAACAACACAAAAGGAAAGGTGGAAATTTGGAGCTAGTCAAGAGCATCAAAGGAGAGGTAATTGGCAAAGATGTTATGGATCTATTTTTGCAGCTTATTAAAGACTCAATTAAGGTCAAAGGATCAGCAAGGAAGTGTTGCTCAAGTTTACTTTACTTGTTCTATCTCATGTTTGAGCTATTTCATGTGGATATGTGCAAATTGTCAAGATATGGACAAACTAGCTACATTGTCTTGCAATATCTTATTGTTGGAGTTGTACTAACATTTTTGGCTGGTTTTGCTGATGGAAATGAGGCTATTTGAGGTTCATTATGTCACTCATTCATGGCCAAGTCATCAATTGTTGATGATATCTTGTGGCAAGATGGAGATGGAGGCTCATTCATGGAGTTTTATGGTGGAGACATATCAAGAAATGACAAAAATGGAGGAGACAAGCAAGCAAATGGTCATCACTCACATTTATTGTTTGGTTGCTGTAATTTTCCAGAGAGTTCAAAGTTTGAAACATGGAGGAATCATTTCATTCACATTCTATTTGGTTCTTCGTGTTCTAGTTATATCTTGATGTGTAAAATTGATGTAAGAAATAGTGAAGCATCCATTTTGGACACTATTCTCTATATCAATTATGAAAGATACTTTAGAACCTTAGAAAGGAGATCTATAATTAGGATGGAGATCATTCTAAAGTTGGATCAAAGTTCTATTGTCACAACTATGCCAAAACTAGATGAAGAGGGAGTGTGAGAGATTTCAACTAGTTTAGTCTAGTTTAGTCACATTTTGGTAAATTGTCAATAAGAGGCCAAAACTCATTTTAGACTTAGAGATAAACTTTTTGAAGTTATATTAGTTTAAGATACATTCAATAAACACTTTTTGAAAGTGTGGAAAAGTTGGTAGTCGAGTTTGAGAGAGATTCAAATTTGAACTTTGGGTACATTGAATCTAGACCCAAAAATAGTTTTGGAGGGAAAGCCAAGTGGCCAAATAGGGTTTGGAAACTCTATAAAAGGATGTAACTCGTGGAGAGAGACATCTTCTCTCTTCTCTCTCTCATTTCATCATTATACATGGTTCTCTTTGGGTTCTACTACTCATTGGTGCACTATCTTGATGTTATCTTGCAATTCTATGTGTAGAATGATCATTTATTGCTATTTTCAGTTACACACATGTGAAATATAGTAGGGTACTGTAATTGTACAGACAACAAACATATTTTATGTTTTGGTTCATGTTTGATCAGTATCTCTTAGAGTTTGCATCTCATTTTGTACGTCGATGCTGATTTTTCTACATTGGCAGGATTGTTGGTTTGCTCCTTATTGTAACCAAAGATTAGGGACATGGATTGGATCTTGAATGATCTGAAATCCTTCACATTAACCAACAATCTAGAGGCTTTGGACCCATTGAATATATTTAATTTACGACAATTTAATTTTTCTTTTACAGTTTAGAATTTGTTTTGATGATTCAAAAAAAAAAATGACCGTTTAAAAAAAATCACAATTTTTTTGAATTTTTCATGACTTCTTCAAAATTTTCTCGAGCACATAAATGTTTTATGGAATCGAAACTGTTATGCGACTCAGTTTTGTCTGAAAATTTTAGAACTCCATCTCTAAGTTCGTTGTTTTTTCTACTCCGTGGATCATGCTTACTAGAATTTGTCTCGCACGCAGGCGGACTTCTATTCCGTATTTTCCTCTTGATTGCTTACTAGCATCAGACTACATCATACATTTATCTGTATGTGCGTGTAAATAAAGTATCATCCACAACTACATACATTGGTAATTTGCCATGCACATAAGACGGGGGGTCAATTTGGAGCTCGTCCGATTCGCGTGGCAATGTGCATGGCAACTGACGCGTGGTAGAGCCACGCATGGAAGAGCCACGCCGGCAAATTCTCTGGCAGCCAACAACCATCCGGCAAAGAATTGGCAGAAATTTCGAAAAATTTGAATTTTGTGGTTCTACCACGCGTGGCTGTACCACGCGTAGCAAAGCCACGTAGTTTGCCACGCGTGGTTGTGCCACGCATGGCACAACCACGCGTGGCAAAATAAATTTCATTTTCTTTGAAAATTTGCATTGGCGTGGTTCTACCACGCGTGGATCTACCACGCAAAATTTTTTGCACAAAAAAAAAACGCGCGAAATGAGATTTGTGTTTCTCAATGCGTTGATTGTATTGTATTGTATTGAGAGAGAGAGAGAGAGAGAGAGAGAGAGAGAGAGAGAGAGAGAGAGAGAGAGAGAGAGAGAGAGAGAGAGAGAGAGAGAGAGAGAGAGAGAGAGAGAGAGAGAGAGAGAGAGAGAGAGAGAGAGAGATGTGGTTACACAATGTAGATTAGCATTCAATTGATAGTATTTTGGTTGATAGTTATGTTAGGAGTCTTTGAATGTTAATTTTGTGAGATTAAGTGATGCATTCACATGTCATTTTATTAAATGGTTTGTTAAATTGTGTGGTGATTGAATCAATGTGATTTTTGTACAATATGTTTTGATCTTAAGACTAGATTAGATAAACTTACACATCAAGAGAGAAAAGATAGTTATTGGTAATCTTTAATGGTTTGTCTTTGATTGATTGATTTGTAGAATAAAAAGGATGATGGCTTTTGAAAAGAAAGGGCTTTTGATGAAAACAAGCAAATGAGGTATGTCACATGTCTTCTTCATATGAATATTTTGTGATTTCATTCAAATAAATGGTTTGATAAATTTTAATGTTAATTTTGTAGTATATGTTTTGTTTTTGATAATAGATTACACAAACTATATGTGAGTTACCTAAATTTTGTCTATAAAACAATGAACATTCTTATAACAAAACAATATCTTAATACAATCATAGATGGTGCACAATAAATGAGTAAAAGTTAAAACAAACAATGCAATTATAGACAAGAATTGAAATGTACATTAACAATTGATAAACATAGATGGTGAAACAAAAATCACACACATATATATATATATATATATATATATATATATATATATATATATATTCCGATCCTTGAAAAAAAGTACATTAAGTTTTGTTTTTAAGAAAGGGCTTGAAACAAAATCCCTTTCTTCCTACTTGCTACATCAAAACTAAAAGGTAAATTAAAATATATTAAACATTAAACTTTAATCAGACAAAGACTTCTTAATTGTCAATGTCCGAATCCAAGTCTTGTGCGGAAGCTTGTCCTTCACTATCACTTCCGGACATCTCCCCTTCCCCTTTTGCTTCCGCTTCATCGGCTTATTCACCCGACCCCTCCTCCACATAAGATGTCGAGCTTCTCTACACATCACAAAAAAAAACAAAAGTCAATAACCAATAAGTAAGGTAAATGAAACTCATTAACAAGCAAGAAAGATTAATAAAGATGATTATTAAATAATATAAACAAATGAGACGAATGTAACAAAAATTTACCATAGGATGAATGCCTTGTTGAGCAAGATGGTCCACCAAGGCATTGTAGCCTTGTTGGTACCCAATCTTATATTCGGCATTTGTGTATTTTCTCCCAAAATGTCTTTGCTATACAAACATGAATACAATCATTTAGATACAAAACATGATTAGTAATTAAAAACATTACAAAAATAATTATAATAAAATCAAACTAGAAAAGCAAAACTTACAAATTGGGCTTGTAAATTGGATTTCCCACCCGAGCCAAGGTGAGATTGGCCCAAGAGATTGATTCTTGATTTGGTCGCTTCTCGTTGTTGTTTGCAGCGATCCGGATTCGGATGTTTGGACTCATGTATCACCTTTGCCCAATCTTTCTTTGAAGCCCATCCCGGCCTCTTTTTTTTCCAATTTTTTACATATCTTCGTAAGGATTGACGCTTATGACAAATATGCGTACACATATTCGTCAATGCCCACACCTCCCCAAATCTATTTGATTGAGGAAAAAGCGCAAGTATCTTATTCTTGTCATCTTGGTTTTGTTGCTCCCAATGAGTGAATAAGTTATGGCCAAAATATTTTAGAGCAAGGTCGTGCATCCTATTGATGACAACGTTACCTTTGGTATCCTTGATGATGGAGCCATCATCTTCTAAATTATAAAACAAATTGGATGATTCCTCCGATGGGACATCCATCGAAGGATTACCTCTATTGGAATCGGGCTCCTCTTCGAAAAGATAAAGATGTTTCAATCTTTGTCTCTCATCGGGAGATAGCAAACCATAAAAGTCCGCAGTCCGATCTGAACCGGATCCTCCTCTTGCACTGGAAGAAGATTTTGGTCTTCTCCTAGAACCACTACCACTAGAAGACATTGTGTGTGTAAAGAGGGAGAAAAGAGAGAGATAAAAGCTAGAAAAAAAAAAGAGCTTGAGAAAAAGAGAAAGCTTGAGAAAGAGAGAGCTTAGGAAAAGTAAAACTTCAAATTGTGTGTGTGTGTGTGTGTGTGTGTGTGTGTGTGTGTGTGTGTGTGTGTGTGTGTGTGTGTGTGTGTGTGTGTGTGTGTGTGTGTGTGTGTGTGAGAGAGAGAGAGAGAGAGAGAGAGAGAGAGAGAGAGAGAGAGAGAGCTTAATCACTAACACAACAATACACTAACACAATGAAAGCAATAACACTATGCAAAAAACTAGTGAAGAAATGCGCTCAAAAACATCCTATTTAAAGAATTTTTTGGATTCAAGTTTGTGTGCCACTGCCAGGGCAATTTTTGCCACGCGTGGCAAAAAACAATCATTTTTTAATGTCGTCGTACTCTGATGGCCTGCAAGGTTACAAAATGCAAATTTTTTTGTGCCCTCGGATTGCAAGGTGTCAAAATATAATTGTGTGCAAAAAAAAATCATTACTTTAGTTATCTAAAAAAAGAGTGAGAATTTATTTACAAAATATGAAAAATTTAAATGTCTTGTCCCATTCTTTTAAGGACAAGTGAAAGTGAGACAAGACATTTAATGTTTTTATTTTAGAAGACAATTTTTTAAAAGATAAGACATTAAATTAAAGTAAATAAACAAGATTATCTTAGAACTTATAAAAGAATAAATAATTGTTTGACATGTTTTAAGTGTTTTTAATTTTTTTAATGCTAGTGACATGTAAGAAAATTGTCGAAGACCCGCGCACCCACCCGAGCCCACCCGAGCCCGCGTGCCCACCTAAGTCCGTGGATCGAAGTGGTCGTGACTATCTTTAAAAAAAATAGCATGACGTCGAAAACATGACCTCACCACAGTAGGACAAACACTAACTGATCCACCAAACCTTGCCTACTCCCTGATATGGAGCAAGCCCCTCCTAGCCCAGTGTGAGGCATGATTGCATGCATACTGCCAAGTGTCAGCCACGTGGTACTGACGTGGCCGACTACACGTCGGGACCCAACGTAGGGACCTAGATCTCTAATGAATGTGGAGACAAAGTCTATTAAATCTAGAAAGTTGTAGATTTCCCACATGATATGTAAGAATTGTTGCAATTGGCATGTGATATTTCGCGTAGTGCTCAAGACAGAGCTAACCACTATGCCGATTTTAAGAGATCTCTCAAAGTTTTTAAAGTTGATGATTGGGTATATCTTAGAATTCCAAAAGATTCTAAGACTCTGCATACTGGAAAGCATTATAATTTGTCTACTAGATACTGTAGATCACTTCAGACTATTAAGAGAATTATTTCTTTAGCTTACAAATTTGATTAGAGGACAAGTCGATTGCTCATTCAGTGTTTCATGTAAGCTGACATAAACTAAGTTTACATGAAGGTGATATAGTTGGATTTGATGAGGATCTTATCCATTTGGTAGATTTATCACTTAGTGTATCTTTGGAACTTGAAAGAGTACTCAAGATCATAGGTAAACAATTGAAAAATCATTCTATCTCTGAGTGCTTGATTAGGTGGATGGGTCGGATTGAGCATAAAGTAGATCTGGCCCTAGTTTTCACTTTTGACGACAAACGTAGTTCAAGGGGGGAAGAAGGTTATGTCCATGTACCAAAAAACTCATCAAGATGACACAAAATAAAGTTGTTGTCTACAAGTGTGGGCAGTACAACTACTGACCCTCACCATGTTTGAATCCCAAATCTTCAACCTAAAACTTGATTTGAACTCACCCTCTCAAGACTAGCTTTCTAGCAGCAATGGATAGTCCTTTGATCATGATTATCCTCTTGTACATGGCTCTAATACCATGCTTGAAATATAGTACAAAGGACCGTAAATGAGCCTACTTAAAGCTCCAAGAGTGATATCAAGTATCATCCAGTAAGTATATAGTCGCTCTGTGTAACCTTTCAGATTAGAGTAATTAAGCATCTACAACTAATCAGGAAATTATAACAGTGGCAGATTAGCCACTACCTAGAGTGTATCTGCTGACGTCATGCCATCAGATCAGACATCTGTACTTCTGGGTACTTGTATGACCTTGCTGGTCCTTCATGGAACGTGAGGGCAGAAAAGGTTTCGCGACATTTTTCTTGTAACGTCGTTGGTTTCGTTTCCGTCGTCTGACTTTCTCATGTTGGATCGCAAAAGATTCTCGTTCGCGAATCTTTCATGTTCGTTCTTCTCGTCAGGTGTTCACAAAACTTTCGTGCGCATTCGTTAACCCCAATGGCAACATTAAGAACTCACAATGACCAAATCTAGTACGATATCCAGTCTTTTGGACATCTTCCGATTTAATTCTTATCTGATGGTACCTTGTTATGAGATCTATCTTAGTGAAATATTTTGCTCCACCCAAGCGATTTACAGGGTCATCCATCATGGGTAATGGATTTTTATTTTTAATAGTCACCTTATTCAACCTCTTGTAATCCATGCACATCCAGATATCTCCATCTTTCTTCGTTTTCATAAGAACAGGAGTGCCCCATGGTGACTTACTGGGTTGGATATGTCCCATCCTCGGACAGTTTTCTATTTGATTTGAAATCTCTATCTCCTCTTTACGAGAGAATCTATAAGGTTGTCTAGAAATAGGTCAACTTCTTGGAATTAACTCTATTTTGTGGTCTACTGACCTAGATGGTGGTAAACCATGAGGTAATTCTGATGGAAAAAGATCTTTAAATCTACTTATGATTTGATTTTTCATTGCTTGTTCATGATCTAAACTTATTGAGTTAAGAATTGTAGAGAATTCACAACTATTTAGATACACATCAGAACTACTTAAAATTGGAATAGCGAATACTGGAAAAACTTCATATTGTGAATAATCAAATGCTTCCATTATATTAACTGTAGAAATCCCATCTGATGGATGTACAACAAAATTACTGACAAATAAAGTAACTAACTTATCACTCCTTGAAAGTGAGAACATGATTCTCAAAATCAATAGTCAGAGAGATTTACTAAATAATCATTAATATCCAAAAATTAAATCAGTGCAAGCTACATCTAAAATATGAAAACTAACTAATTCTCTATGTCCTTGTATCAAATAAAATTATGAGTAGAACCACTATCTAATAAAATACTCACTTCTTGATCTTTAATTGTGCCTGTTAAGCAAAAAAATTCATTATGCAGAAAAAACAGTTTAAAAGAGCATTCACACTCACAATCAAACTGGTTGATTTCCAAGGTTTTACCTTTATCTCCAGGGATTTCTATCATCTGTGCTGTAGGTTTCTTCCTCTTTGGACAAAATTTCATTATATGTGCAAGCTTATTACAAATGAAACATAGGTATCCTTTCTAGGTCTTCATCTGGGACATAGATTTCTTTAGCTTTTTTCTCTCATTTTGTGGAGTTCTGACACCATTTGATCCAATTCGTCAAAATATTTATTTGCTTGGTCTGGACCACACTTCTCTGTCTTCTTGGATTTCAAAGTGGTTGGAATATGTTGAAGTTGATTCTTGGACGTCACCACCATGGAGTCGTATGCTTTTGCTATCCGAAAAACATTCTCAAGATTTTGAAGCACATCATAACACATTTGTTTTGATAGTCGACAGACAAAACTAGGACAAATTGCCATAAAACTAACTTAGGATGGGAATGATGGCAGTCTATTCTAGAGGTCCATAAATTCTGGGATATAAGAGTCCATGCTCTTACTAGCCATTTTGCGGTTCACAAATTTCTGGTAGTAATCGACGTCATCAACTATTACGAAAGTTTTTTTAAAGACTTTCGCAAAAGCATCCCAGGTCGTGGGCTTCACCGGCAAATCCCGCCACCAAGACGATGCCTTGCTGCGTAAGAATAACACGACACTTTCAATTTTTTTCTCATTAAGAATTCCATGCAAACTGAAGTAATTGTTACACTTAACAAGCTAGTCCTCCACAACTTCCGCTTTATACCCTTTTTCTTCTTCGAATAGGTTTCAGGCTGAAACCTGAGGTTTGGAGAAAACAATAATTGAATCTGGTTCAAAAGATCTTCCATCTATTGGTCTCTCATATTATTCCGATGGTTCATATCATTAAGTGTCGTACTCAATTGTTGGCAAATATGCATATAGAATGATATAGCTGGATTTGGCACAACCTAATTTGCAGCTTCTTCGACCATCTTGAATTATTTGTTTCAAAAAATAACTAATTTTAGCTAATAAGATTATTAACTATAAGGGAAGTACAATTGACCAATTCTAAGTGAAAGTCACTCCATTATGGTCAATTCACTGACTTAAGGAAAAAAAAAGTCCATTTCATAGACAATTCAAAAAATTGAAAATTTTGAATTTTCAGAATTTAATTTTTTTAAATTTTTAACTAATTTAAAATCTATCAAAAAACAGTGTCATTATATAGGCATCGAAATCGAAAAATCAACATACTATTCAATTCTTAATCTTCCATCAGACCACTTGCTCTTTCCTTTGCCCTTGAATTTGCCTTCGATGAACATAGCCTCTTCTCCATCATGAAATGTCGATGTAGATCCACCTCTTGCTTGAAGCCTACACTCTTCATTCACCAACATTTCTTGCAAATCTACCATGCTTGGCAAATTATTTTGTATTGCAAAGCTTTGAACAAGGTTAGCAATCTCATCCAACAATCCATTAAGTCCAACCTGCACAAGTTCTACTTCCTTAATGTTATTCTCAATGCATGCAAGCTCATCATTAAGTGCTTTAACTCTCAATACAAAGACATGGGCACTCTCTTCCTTCTTTTGTAAACTTTGAAAGATTTTTCTTCTTAGTGTTAGTACCCTAGATGTAGACTTGGATTCATAAAGCTTCATCAAAGCTTCCCAAGCCTCCAAAGATGATATGCGCTTATCAATCTCCTTGAGTAGCTCATTGGTAACATTCATCTTGATCATGTGTGAAATCGCCCTACTGCAAGTTCATAAACCTAAATTGAGTTTTGACCTACAAAAGATCAATTCTACATATGCTTTTGCTTGAATTTTTGAGTAGAAATCAATCTAGCACACTCTAGAATTGGTAACTCCTCCAAATATTTGCTAAATATGATTGATCATTCAATAACTTGCAACATGAGCTTTGATTCCATGTGAAGATTTTGCTAATCAGTAAGATCTAAAATCATCTCTTGATCTTTGGCTATGGAAGACAATATAATTAGCACCATTGGCAATGTAGAAAATCAACATCTACTTGATGAAAGAGATGCAAAATCAAGAAGATCTTGATCAAACATCAAATATATGATAAAATGAAGTTGCTTTCCATACAATAGTAGTAAGGTACTGTATTTCACACGCATGGATCCAAATCACAACAAAACAATGCATTCTACACACAAGATTGCATAATATCAACACTATAGTGCACCAATGGATAGATGAACCCAAGAGAACTCATGTATAAGCATGAAATGAGAGAGAGAGAGAGAGAGAGAGAGAGAGAGAGAGAGAGAGAGAGAGAGAGAGAGAGAGAGAGAGAGAGAGAGAGAGAGAGAGAGAGAGAGTCATGTTCTCCCACTCTTGTACACTATTTATAACAGGTCTATGCCCTATTTTGAATGTGGTTTCCCTCCATAGAACTTATAGATCCAAAATCCTACTCACAATATGGACTAGATTCAATGTACCAATCATTCAAATTTGAATGGGTCCAAACTCGCCTACTTAATTTCCCTCACTTTCCAAAAGTGGTGATTAGACTAATATAACTTTGAAATGTCTATCTCTAAGTCTAAAATACAAATTGGCCTAAATTGCCAATTAACCAAAATATGACTAAACTAGTTGATATTTCTCACAATTCTCTCAATTCATTCACCTGAAAAGCGTTATTTCATTTTTTCACATGCAAAAACCATCTTTGGTTTTGTCCACAACTACCTGTAAGAAATCTAGATCTTATCTTGTTCACATGGTTATTTTGATGTCCTTCAGTTGTCTTTCTACCCCTATGACATGCTTGCCCTCCTTTGAATATTGTCGTATAAGAAGCTTGGTTGGTATCAAAAGGAGCTTCAAAAATTCACGATCGTATAGTCAAATTCAACGTTAGTTAGGCTTCATCAAAGGGTGTTTCTATAAGGTTATGGTCTTGTCAGACGTACATCCATACTGACAGTTGCATCAAACCTTATACCCCCTTATTGTGAAAGATTCAACTAGTTTCATCACATTTTGCAATATTTTCATATTTGGCATATTGAGGCCAAAACTTGTTTTAGAATTAGAGGTTGACTTTTCAAAGTTCATTAGTCTAAATTTCATTTGAATAAACACTTTTTGAAAGTGTGGGAAAGATAGAATGCGAGTTTGAGTAGATTCAATTTGAATAAGTTGGGTACATTGAATCTAGACCCAAAATTGGTAGGGTTAGCATTTTGGTGGGAAAGCCAAGTGGCCAAATAGGGTTTGGAGTTGCTATAAAAGGATGTAACTCGTGGAGAGAGTCATCTTCTCTCTTCTCTATCTCATTTCATGCTTATACATCATTCTCTTGGGTTCTACTATCGATTGGTGCACTATCTTGGTGATTGCTTGCAATTCTATGTGTAGAATGATCTATATTTGTTATTTTTGGATCCACACATGTGAAATACAGTAGCTTGCTGGTTTCGTATGGACAAAAATAGCACATAATCATTTCAATCAAGTTTGATCAAGTTCTATTAGTGTTTGCATCTCAAATTGTGTGTAGATGCTGATTTTTCTACATTGGTGAAATTGGTAGTGTATTTCTCTTTCTAACCAAAGATCATTCAAGTAGATTGGATCTTAAGGATCTGAAATCTTTCACATGGTATCAGAGCTTGTGTTTCAGGTTATGAAGGAGGAAATCAGATCTATCAATGATTTGGTGAAGATATCAAGTCTAGAGCATGCTAGAGAGGATTCTACACCAAAATCGGATTTTTTGCTTTTGTAGATTGGATCTTTTGTAGATCAAAACACTAAATAGGTCAATATACTTGTTCAATTTCGTTTTTTGAATTCACATGCTGGATTTGGCCGATTTTTGGATCATTGGTTCAGCCTAAGTGGTGGCTTATAGATTGCATATCAAATTTTCAGCATTTGCATGTAGATTTGGAATAGTCAATTTTTTGTGATTTTGTCAAAACCCTAATTTTGATTGGATCTCTAGATAGTGAGGTTGCTGGACTTCATTTGAGTGTGTTTCAATCTTAAGAAGTGGCAAAAGTCATTAGATTGAGGATAGATCGTAGGTTGATCAAGATTCCATGATTCTATGTGTTGATTTGCTTGGATAAGTGCTAGAAGAAAATTTGTGAGATAGTTTCAAATCTTGGTGATTTCTTTTGAAAGCATTTGATGTTGTTCAAAGGAGTGCTTTGTGCATTGAATCAGGTTGAAAGAGAAGATCAGGTCATTGCTACATGGCAACCTCAATTGGAGTCATGTTGGAAGCCAATGATAGGCTTACCTCAAGTAACTATTCATTATGGAAAGTGAGGATGGAGTCACTTCTTGAGATGAATGGTGTTTTGGATATTGTTGTAGGTTTGGAGGAGAGACCAGCAATACAACAAGATCAATTGAGGTATGACAAGAGGGCCAAGAAGGCTCTACACATGATAAAGATGAATGTTACCAATGAACTTCTCAAGGAAGTTGGTAAGTGCACATCATCTTTGGAAGCTTGGAATTCATTGAAGAAGCTTTATGAATCCAAGTCTACTTCTAGAGTGTTGACTCTAAGAAGGCAAATCTTTTCTTGTTTGCAAAAGAATGAAGAAAGTCCAAGTACTTTTGTTTTGAGAATGAAAGCATTGAATGATGAGTTAGCTTGCATAGATGAAAGCATTGAGGAAGGAGAGCTTATTCAAGTGATTCTTAATGGCTTGTTGGATGCTCATGCTAACATTGTTCAAAGTATTGCTATTCAAAAAACTTTGCCAAGTTTGATGGATCTTCAAGAGATCTTGATCAATGAGGAATATAGGCTTCAAGCAAGAGGTGGATCTACATCGACACTTCAAGAGGATGCTATGTTCACAAAGGGCAAATTCAAGGGCAAAACCAAAAGCAAGTGGTCTAAAGGGCAAGATCAAGTGGATGCTTCTTCGAGTGGCAGAAAGAAGGATTCTCAAGTGCTTATATTGTGGCATCAAAGGACACTTTGCAAGTGAGTGCTACAAGAAGAAGAGAGATCAAGGAGACAGACAAGGTAATCTTACTCTTGATGAGGATGGTTTGGATGTGCAAGATGCAAATGATGATGCTTTTGTGATGTCTTCATGTATAATTGCTAGTGATGGAGATCTAGATCCTTGGTGGATTGATAGTGGAGCAGGTTCACACATGACCTTTCACAAAGAGTATTTCACTTCTTTGTTGGCATATGAAGATGACAAGAGGGTGATCTACACGGCCAATGATGGTGAGTGTGCAATCAAAGGGATTGGCACAATTCCTATTTTTCTCTCTACAAATAGGAATGTTCATTTGGATAATGTCTTGTTTATTCCATCTATTACCAAGAATTTGCTTAGTGTGAGTCAAATGCTAAGTAAGGGCCTCAAGGTGGAGTTTGATGGAGATGCTTGTTTGATCAAAAGGAAGGATGTCTTGATTGGAAAAGGTAAAAGGCAAGGAAAGTTGTTCAAACTTGATGCTTGTGTTATTGCTAACCAAGTTGGATGTGTTGCAAGGGAGTAAATTTCTATTCAAGAGGTTTGGCACAAAAGGATGGGACACCTCAACTTACAAGTCATTGGAGGTAATGGCAAGGAAGAAGGTTGTGATTGGTCTTCCAAGTTCCTTAAGTAATGACAAGCATGTTTGTGAGTCTTGTGCTTTGTCTAAGTCACATAGACTACCTTATACTAGATCTATTTCTAGATCTACAAAGCCTTTTCAACTTGTACATTTGGATATTCATGGATTTATTACAATTAGCAATAGTGGAGCTAAGATGTATGTGACATTCATTGATGATTTTAGTAGATTTTGTTGGATCTATCTACTAAAGAGCAAGGATGAAGTGTATGATGTCTTTGTCAAGTTCAAAAATGCAAGGGAGAACCAATTTTCCACAAAGATCAAGTGCTTGAGAGGTGACAATGGTGGTGAGTACATATCTAACAAGTTCAAGGCCTTTTGTGATGAGCATGGGATCAAGAGGGAGTATACAACATCAAGGACCCCACAACAAAATGGAGTGGCTGAAAGGAAGAATAGGACTTTATGTGAAAGTGCTAAAGCTATGAGGTTAAGTGCTAATCTTGACAAACCATTTTGGGATCAAACTTTGTTGTGTGCCAATTTCTTGTGCAATAGGTGGCCGAGTGCTATTTTGGATGGAAGGACACCTTTTGAGATGCTATTCAAGAGGAGGCCGAGTGTCAACTTTCTAAGAACCTTTGGATGCACATGCTATGTCAACATTACTCTTGATGATAGGACCAAGGAGGATCCATCTTCAAGAAGAGGTATTTTTGTTGGATATAGTGAGGTGAGTAAAGCCTACAAGGTTTACATTCCTTCTACTAACAAAGTGATTGTTGGTAGAGATGTCATTTTTTATGAGGGAAACATTCCAAAGGTGTCTTCAAGCATGATTGATGGTAAAGTAGATGGTTCTAACATTCTTGATGTTGATGAGAAGGATCCTACTTTGGATGGTGGTGATGATGGACCTTCATCAAGTCAAAAGCCAAGGAGAACATCAAGAGAAAGACAAGTACCTTCAAGGCTCACATATGATCAAAAGGGTAAGCAAGTAGTTTCTGGAAATTATGTTGCTTTCTTAACCTCTTTGGATGATCCCACAAGTGTAGATCAAGCAAGGAAAGAAGAGGAGTGGATCCAAGCAATGGATCTTGAGTATTGATCTCCTATGAAGGTTGGAACATCTTTTGGAGGATCTTCTTGTGTACATAGAGCTATGCAAGTTGATGGATGTTATCTTGCTGTAAAATCAAGTAATGGATCTGGAAAACAAAGTTTGTTTAATGACTTTGATGGTCAACTTGAAGATCAAGAGGTTGATCTCAAAGCGCTTCAAGCATTGTTTTGATGTTGGATTTGTACTAGCATTCTTGGCTGATTTTGCTGATGGAAATGAAGCTATTGGAGGTTCATTATGTCACTCATCCATGGCTAAGTTCTCAAGTGTTGAGCTACTTGGTGCCAATACTTGGAGATTGTCAATTTTTGGTGAATTCATGGTCATTTTCTTGTGTCAAGTAGATCTTGAAGATGGACTAGTGCAAACTAATTGGTTTATGGAGTCATGTGGTGCTGGATTTGCATCATTAATGTACTCACCTACTCATGGATTTCCAAGGTTTGATGGTTTCTTGTGGCAAGATGAAGATGGAGGCTCATTCATGGAGTATCATGGTGGATACATGGCAACAAAGGACAAAGAAGGAGGAGACATGCAAGCAAAAGTTGATCACTCACATTTATTGTTTGTGAGCTATATTTTTTCAGAGAGTTCAGAGCTGGAAGCATGGTGGAATCATTTCATTTACATTCTGTTTTATTCTTCATGTTCTAGTCACATTTTTACATGTAAAATTGATGTAAGAAATAGTGAAGCATCCCAAGTGGACACTATTCTCTATATCAATTATGGTTGTTTCTATTTTGAGCATTACATGATCATTGAAAGGAGATCTATTCTTAGGAAGAAGATCATTCTTATGATGGATCAAAGTTCTATTGGCAAAAACTATGCTAGGAGCATTGGAAGCTAGGAAAGCGAGTTTTGAGGTACATCATTGGAACTCAAGATTTTGGCATATTGTATGAGGGATCATCACCTAATCCTTTTAGATTTTCAGATTCGGACTATTTTGGAGATGTAATGGATAGGAAATCCATTAGTTCTTATTGTATTTTCATAGGTGATGGAGCTATATCATGGATGTCAAAGAAACAAGCCACTATCTCATTGTCATATAGTGAGGCCGAGTACAAAGCTCTTACACATTGCACAAAGGAGATGGTATGGATCAAGAAGATGATCAAGGATCTTCACTTGATGGATTTTTCAGAGATCCCAATCATCTTTTGATACAATCAATCAGCCCAAAGAATGGCATCCAATCCTATCTTTCATGCGAGGAGCAAGCATATTGAGATACAATATCATTTTGTGAGGGAGCGAGTCATTGCAAAGGAGGTGGAGCTTCAACATGTGTCTTCAAGGGAATGTGTAGCTGATATCTTCACCAAATCATTGGGAAAAGACTTGTTCATGAAGTATAGGACTTCACTTGGAGTATTATCAAAGTCTATGCTAAAACTAGTTGAAGAGGGAGTGTGAAAGATTCAACTAGTTTCATCACATTTTGCAATATTTCCATATTTGGCATATTGAGGCCAAAACTTGTTTTAGACATAGAGGTTGACTTTTCAAAGTTCATGAGTCTAAATTTCATTTGAATAAACACTTTTTGAAAGTGTGGGAAAGATAGAATGCGAGTTTGAGTAGATTCAATTTGAATAAGTTGGGTACATTGAATCTAGACCCAAAATTGGTAGGGTTAGCATTTTGGTGGGAAAGCCAAGTGGCCAAATAGGGCTTGGACCTGCTATAAAAAGATGTAACTCGTGGAGAGAGTCATCTTCTCTCTTCTCTATCTCATTTCATGCTTATATATCATTCTCTTCGGTTCTACTATCCATTGGTGCACTATCTTGGTGATTGCTTGCAATTCTATGTGTAGAATGATCTATATTTGTTATTTTTGGATCCACACGTGTGAAATACAGTAGCTTGCTGGTTTTGTACGGACAACAACAGTACATAATCATTTCAATCAAGTTTGATCAAGTTCTATTAGTGTTTGCATCTCAAATTGTGTGTAGATGCTGATTTTTCTACATTGGTGAAATTGGTAGCGTATTTCTCTTTCTAACCAAAGATCGTTCAAGCAGATTGGATCTTAAGGATCTGAAATCTTTCACACTTATGTCAAAAGAGCATGGATTACGGCTCTTGGGGGTCAATGTAATGTCTCTTTCCCTTAGACATGGGGTTGTGTCCATAAGGTTTGCCTAGGTTTATGTCAATGAGTCATAAACATAGAGTCCATAATAAGTATAAAGTCAAGGTTATGGTTTCGAGGCGTTGTTCAAGAAATGTTGTACAATATGCCTAATAAAGCTTATATCATGCTCATTTCACACTGAACATTGACCTCATTTTATTATTGTGTATTGTAGAGTTCTACATCGATTCGTTTGGGAACTTCAACATCTTCAAGATGACGATCAAAAATCAGTTACATGTAAAATGAGAGAAGGATTATGCAACAACCAAAGCTACATGGGGTGTTAACTTAAACCCATATGAGATGCATTGTTGGAGATTAGAAGGTAGAAACATATTGACCTATGGGTAAGAGGTGATTTGTACCCTCGCAATCCATTGGTAGATGCTCCCCCTGAATTTTTTGACATACATAATTTGTTAACACTAGAGTTATTCCATCGAGTGATTGAAATTTCAATGTTTCAATTGTATGTGGAACTAGACTTGACTCTTCATTGTATTATTGGAAGACTTAAATTGTTTTTCTCTCAAATGAGAGAGGTCACTTACACCTTCCTCTCTCTCATGATATAAATTAATGAATTATCAGTCTTGGAATATCAGAAGAAGTTTTCTGATGAAGATTCTAGGATTAGATATAGTGAAAATATCTACAACTAACTCGCATTGAATGCTATCACTTAGAACTAAAGTAGAGCTATTGTGTTACTATATTGTGGGTCCTATTAGTGGTTAAGGACTATTTGGCCTCGCCACAAGGTGAGTCGACGGACACGCGTCCCGTCAACGGCAACCTAGGCCATGCATGAGTTGCCATAGTGAAGAACTATATGTACAGCGTATTTTCATTTTGAGAAATACAGTTGCTACGTGAGCTTGGTGTGGAGAGTGCTTTCTGTCTGTGTTATTGTGTAGCATGATCTGTGTTCCTGTTCGAAGCAAATTCTAAGTTGGTATCAGAGCCGTACAAGGAGTGTACACAGTATAGCGTCATCGTTGAAGAGAGCTTCGGGAGAAGATAAGTCTTCTGAGTATTCAGGGTCTACGACGAGTTGAAGTTGGAAAGAAAAGCACTGGCGCACATCAACTAGCATATAGAAGCTTGCCAAGCTTGAGACTGTGAGAGGATTCAGAGACATGACTTGTTAGTTGAATCTAAAGAGCGGAGAGGCGGAATTCTGAAAATTCTGTAAAGTAGCTGTTTGGCGTTTCCAGTTGGTGTGCATTTGAACGGACGTCGTTTTGAGAACGGTTTGAAATATCAAACTCCTAGCAGTAGGGCGACCTCAAAGGAAGAGAATTGGCCTCTCAGAGAGCTGTGAGCAGGAAGCCAAGATCAAATTTGTGAGAAAAACCCTGGTTTGGAGTTTGGAAGCGCAAAATCAGAGTTTTCTTGTTATTCTGAACGGTTTTTGGAGCTGTAAAAGCTTGAAGGAGGGTGTCTTGAGGAGTTGAATTAGCAGCCAGGTGGTCGTTGACAACCGTGTGATATGGAGGAAGCTGGAGTATGATTCACAGGGTAGGAGAAACCCTCCATAACTGGCAGAGCTCGTGAAGGAGAAGGAGGAGTTCATGGATAGGTCACGCGCAATGAAGGGGAGTGGGTGCTCTGTGCATTTGAGTGTGTAGTGGCCGCAAGGAGAAGGGTTCAAGGCACTTAAAATCTCTTAGCCGTTAAATTGAGAATCCAGGAGATCAATGCATAGAATCGTTTTGGGTCATTGGATTGAGGATAGCCATTGCATTGAGTTGAAGGGGGCCTTGAAGGAGGCTAAAGGGAATTGAAGTGAAAACTGGCCTTCAACTTCATTAAAAAATTTCACTTTGAAATTGGAGTTGAGTCCCTTCACCAGTGAGGTTTGAAGTTATTTCAAGAAGAAGAAATAGCTCAAAAACAAGAAAGGTCCTTATTTTCTAGTCCTTTAGCCTATTTGACCCAAACGAAAGGCTATAGCCTCCAAACGAAGGGCACTCGGACGGTACCCCAAAACAGAGTGATTGCAGCAGAGAAAGTGCCCATTGGATGTCAAATCTCTTTGGCCCCTTTCAGGGAGTGGGTAGTCAAGAGTGTGAGTTGAGAATCATTTCAAGTTTGAAAAGCGACTTGGCTTGCGAAACGCCACCTAAGCGGTGGGACACCCTGGTGTGAAATTTTAGCAAGTCATTAAAATAACCTACTGACGTTGCCATTGTACTCATAACATTTCTTAACAGTTTTGAGATGGCAAACATGGGAGAGTCCATTTTGAGCAAAAATAGCGAATTGGATGGGATTTCCAACTATGTAGTGTGGAAATTCAAAATGAAAAACATACTGATAGAGAAGGAGCTATGGGATGTTGTCATAGGTGATGAGAGAAGGTCGTCAAATGAAACAAACATTAAATTGTTCGACAGGAAGGCGAGGAGGGCTTTGACCTTCATCAACTTGCCAGTGAAAGACCACATCATTACCCACATAAGTGATGCCATTGCACCTAGACAGACATGGGATGTGCTAAAGGAGCAGTTTGAGACATCAAATCCGTCAAGGATTATGTTTCTAAAGTCAAAGCTGAATAGTGCCCGAATGGAACAAGGAGAGCACATTCAGACGTACATGACCAAAAACAAGACAACGAGGGATGAATTGCATTCAATTGGTGAGCGCATATGTGATATTGAGCTTGTGCACAATGCATTGTGTGACATTATAGAACCTTATCAAGTGTTTGGAGTGGGATAGCATCAAGAGAAAAATTGCCAACCTTTGATGAGCTCATAGGAATCTTGATGCAGGAGGAGCAACGACGATAAATGGTGAAAGCTAGACGTCAAAATACTGACGATCAAGCACTTGCGACATGCCAAAAACAAGGCAAAGGCAAGAGAGTCTAAGCAGCAATTCACCGAGACTCGGGAGGATGAGGGATCATGCAGCAAGACCAAGAAGAAAGGCAAATGCTTTCATTGCGGCAAAAAGGGCCATTGGAAGAGCAAATGTCGTAAATTCTTGGCAGAATGATGCAAGGGAAAACCAAAGCAAGCAGGTAACCTTGTCGATGAAGGTGAGATTGAAGGCTCTAATATCTTCATATCAGCATTGTCATCTAATCAAGATGATCAAGCATGGTACATTGACTCAGGAGCCACAAGACACATGACATGTAACAAAGATTGGTTCAGCAACTTGAGGGAGTTGGATAGTGGAACGTCTGTTTCACAAGCAAATGGTGATGTGTACAAGATCAAGGGAATAGGCACCGTTTTCATCCAACTACTTGATGGCAAAAGTGGGACGATCAAGGAGGTACTTTATGTACGAGGTTTGAAGAAAAATCTATTTTCTGTTGGTGTCATTACTGATCAAAAGTCGAAAGTAGAATCTGCCCATGATCGTTGCTTTGTGAAGGATGTGAACCAAAAGTTCAAAGTCATTGCTGATGGTATAAGGAAGCCCAACACTAAATTGTACAAGTTGAATGCCACAATCAAGAGACAACATGGACTGATCTCGTCCATTCCATCGCAAACTGAACTGTGGCATAAAAGGCTTGGTCATTTGAACCTAGGAAGCCTTAGCTTGATGAGGAAATTGGAAATGGTGAGAGGATTGCCTATGATAGAAGACCACTTGCAGACGATGTGCGAGTCATGTGTGTATGGGAAGTAGCATCAAGAGAAGTTCAATAAAGGTGGTGTTGCAAGGGCAAAGAACATCCTGGATTTGATCCACACAAATCTATGTGGGCCTATGAGGACTATGTCCTTAGGTAAATCCTTCTATTTCATGACCTTCATTGATGATATGTCACGCAAGATGTGGATTTACTTCTTGAAGAAGAAATGGAATGTGCCACTTTCAAGAGCTTCAAAGCATTGGTAAAAAATCAAACAGTTAGGAAGATCAAAGTTTTAAAATCAGATAGTGCAGGTGAGTACAAGTCTATTGACTTCAATGATCTTTGTGATCAATGTGGGATCAAAAGACAATTTAAGCAAGCTCATACTACTGAACTCAATGGTGTAGTTGAGGGCAAGAATCGTACGATTGTGAAAAAGTGTCAGATCTATGCTAGCTGAGATGAAACTACCAAAAAGATTTTTGGTTAGAAGCATGCAGTACGATAGTCTATCTTCAAAAAAGAAGTCCTACCATTGCCATACTTTGCAAAGCTAACACCTGAGGAGGCATTCACGAAGAAGAAGCCAAATGTAAATCATTTGCGAATCTTTGGATGTAAGGCCTTGGACACATTCTTAAGGAAGAGAGACATAAGCTTGATGTAAAAGCTATAAAGTGTATATTCCTAGGATATGATGATCGTGTGAAGAGCTATAGGCATTTTGATCCAGTGGAGAACAAAATACATGTCAGCCACGATGTTATCTTTGATGAATCCAAGATATATGAAGATGAGGATGCTGAAAAGATGGATACATCTAGTGAGAAAGATGGTATAGTGAGGATATCTCATAATGATGATCCATTTATTGACTTTCCTAGTGATGGACACGAGGATACACCTCATGGTACTACTACTCAACCTCAAGAGACAAGTTGGAGAGGTAAAGGTAAACCTTTTGGTGCAAGAAGGATTGAAGTTGCAGGTGATAAATGCAAGGAAAAAGATGTACCGTTGGCTACATTTTCACCAGGAAGCCGTTCACCTGACATGAAGCTTCCCAAGTGGTTTGAGAGATTGTTGGAGAGCCGCGACATGGATGAATTTTTAGGATCATCTAGCTAGGGATAGCTACGAAGATCAACAAGAGAGAAGACACAACCTGAAAGATATGAAGAAAATTATGCTCTCTTATCAAGCATTATTCAAAGCAAAGAATCTTTGACTTATGTTGAAGCAAAGGATGATGACATTTGGGTCAAGGCCATGAAGAGGAGATGGAGTCAATTGCTAAAAGCATAGCACATGGGACTTAGTAGAACCACCGGTTGGTAAGAAACCCATTTGTTGTAAATGGATATACAAGACTAAATACCATGCAGATGGAAGTATAGCAAAGCATAAAGCTAGATTGGTGATCAAAGGGTATGCACAAAGTAAAGGGATCGACTATGAGGAGACCTTTGCGCCAGTATGTAAGTGGAATACTCTACGTCTAATGGTTGCTTTAGCTTCACATTTTGGTTGGCCTTTGCATCAGATGGATGTAAAATTTGCTTTTCTAAATGGTGAGTTAGGAGAAGAGGTGTTCATGGATCAACCTGAAGTCTTTGTAGCGAAAGGACAAGAGAATAAAGTATGTCGCTTGAAGAAAGCACTTTATGGTCTTAAACATGCACCAGGTGCGTGGTACAACAGGATTGATGCCTACTTTCATTCTAAGGGGATGTTGAGAACACATTCTGATCCGAATCTTTATGTCTTATGCTTTGATGGTATGGTTGCTTTGGTTTCTCTTTATGTTGATGACTTGATTATTACATGAAATAATCAAGAGATAGTAGATATGATCAAGAAGGATCTCATGGAACAATTCGAGATGATAGATCTCAGCATAATGCATTATTGCCTTGGAGTGGAGGTGTGACCAAAAGGACACGAAGTGGGTTTAACACATGTGAAGTATGTGAGAGAGTTGCTGCATAGGTTCAGGTTGCAGGATTGCAAGCCAACTAACACTCCTATTGAGCTAGGTAAAAAGCTTTCTAAGCTTGACGAGTCACAACCATTTGATGCTATGTTGTATAGGCAGTTAGTAGGGAGCTTGATTTATCTTACCACGACTAGACTAGATGTATGCTATGTTGTTGGTATTGTACGTCAATTTATGGCAGCGCCTACTAAAACGTATTGGAAGGCAAGTAAGCGCATTTTGCGTTATGTCAAAGACACTTCCGATTATGGCTTGGTGTACAAGAAGCATGAGGGTATACTTGAGTTATGTGGCTATGTGGGTGCAGATTGGGGAGGTGACTATGATGATCGTAGATCCACCACAAGGTATGTATTCCAGCTTTGTGGCAGTTGCTTTTTTTGGTCTAGTAAAAAACAAAGTACAGTTGCTTTATCTACAGCAGAAGCAGAGTATAAGGCAATGTGTAGTGCAGCACAAGAAGCTATATGATTGAGGCTAATCTTGAATGAAGTTGACATGAAACAAGAAAATCCCATGACTATACATAGCGACAGTCAGAGTGGTATTCATCTAGCAAAGAATCCAGTGTTCCATGTGAGAACCAAATACATTGAGATTCAGTATCACTTTATACGTGAGAGGCTGCTGAGTCATGAAATTCATGTTGTTCATTGTAGTACGGACGAACAATTAGCTGACAATTTTACTAAGCCACTTATTAGAGAAAAGTTTGATAAGTTTAGATCAAAGCTTTATGTACTTAAAGTTTGTTAACTTTGATGTTATGTAAATGACTGTATAAAAAGTAGACTCTACTTTAAGGGAGAGACTTATAATTAAAGTAGAACTACTATGTTAATGTACTGTGGGTCCTATTAGTGGATAAGGACTAGTTGGCCTTGCCACGAGGTGAGTCGATGGTGCTACTGAGGTCTACTTTCGATTGTTCCAGGAGATTGGGTAACGATTGTATAAAAATACAAATCCAGAAGTCAATCTTCTTGAATCAACATCCCTCGCCCAGTCTACATATGTGTATCCTTCTAGAATATTGGCAGATTGGCTGCCTTCGTAACATATGTTGAGATGTTTGGTTGCTAGAGTGTACTTCATGACTTTCAAGAGTGCTTTTCAATGTATCAGACCGGATTTAATTGAAACCGGTTGAGTGAACTGATTGAATATGCAATGTCAGGTCGAGTGTAGATCATTGCAGACATCAGTGAGCCGATGATGGAGTGAAACAAATATTTTTTCATTTCCTCCTTCTGTTTCTTAGTTTGAGGAGATTATTCCCTTGACAACTTTAGTCCAAGGTTGAGTGGAAAGTAACTTGGTTTGCAGTGGGCCATTCCATAATTTTTAAGCACGTTTGTGAGATATCTCTGTTGGCTACTAAAAATCAGTATGTTGGGTCAAATTTGAAATTTTTTTTATTTCGAGACAATAGTGGGATGGACCCCTATCAGTCATTTTGTACTCCTTGGGCAACATGCATTTGGTGTCCTTCATCATATTTGGATTGTTACTGAATAATAGAACATCATTAACATTGAGAGTATTGATGATGGAGAAATTCGATACAGATTTGAAATAGACATTCTACTAAGTTTGGGATAAAGCCATTTACAATAAGAAATACATTTATTTTCTGGAACCAGGCTCTGGGTGACTGTTTCAGCCCATAGAGTGCCATATAGATTTTGCATACAAGGTGTTGCTTACACCTCAGTTTGTATCCTTTTGGCTGTGATATAAAAATTTCTTCTTCAATGGTCCCATTGAGGAAAGCGGTCTGGCCATCCATTTGATGGACTTCGAGATCTGCTACAACTGCAAAGGAGAGTAGTAGTTTGATCGAAGCATGCTCGACAACTTGGCTAAAGGGTTAGAGTTATCAACGGCCAGGGATATAATAAAAGCTCATGAATAGTCAATAGCTACCATAGTTCAATCAACTCCACGTATTTCAATACCTATCATGCAAACCTTCTCACCACTACAAATTAATCCAAATCAAGAGAAAGGGATTGACTTTGAACTCGGTGGAGATAAATACTCTTCCTCCATCAGAGTGTAGAGCGTTGATTCTTCTCTGGATCGAATTTTTCGCTAATTCTTTGAATCGCTTGAAGCGTTTGAAGGTATCAGATTTTTTCTTTAAGAAATAAGTTGCAATCATGCTTGTTGGTAATACAACTTTTGCATGGAGTATCAAATTTGCTAGATGAAGACAGATCTTGTACTAAATTATGTTTGGACATTTGTTGAATGCTATTACAATTGAGATGGCCTAATCTGAAATGCGAAAGCACAACAGCTGATTCAGAAGTGGAAGTGTAAAGAGCTTGAAAATTAGAAGAATTGTAGTGGCTAGTTTTGTAAAGATCGTCACTTCTTCTCCCGAAAGCTAAAACTTTTCGGGACTTGTCAAAAATTGTGCAGCCTTGTGTGTCAAATTCGACCCTCCAACCCAAATCCGTGATACTACCAGCTAAGAGCATTTTTGGTCAGATTTGAATTGTGGAGAACGTTAGACAGCAATTTGATTTTTCCTCTCTGAAATTCAACCTTGACTGTTCCTCAGGGTGAAGAATTTCTTCCTCAAATGTAATTTAGATGAGGTATCCCTGATTTCGTAGAGAGTTGTCAGGATGTCCCATGCATCCTTACCAGTCTAAGCATCACTTATGTGAATGATTTGAATGGCAAACAATTCGCGAAAGTCAACGTACCTCAAAAACCCTAAGACACGAAGCGAAGCAAATCTCGAAGGTCAAATGATTTGCGAAAGTCAAACCTGTCTCCAGGACCCAAAAGGCACGACACGACACGAAACGAAAATAAATGAAAAAAAATCTTTCGCACTGCCAGTTGGCAGCTCAACAGGCGTGGAGTCTTAAACTTCACACCCAGCTGAAACGGTTAGCAATAACAGAGAGTAACTGATTGGTTGATTAGCATTAACTACTCTTGTAATTCTCTGTTTAGCTATCTTGTAAATTCCACACAGTGGAGATATAAGCTATTTTTTTAGATCAAAAGTATATATAGAGAATGTGTGTGAGTAGGAAAGAAAAAGAATAGAAACGAAACAACTATGCATGAAAGTCTGCCAATGAGCAGAACACAATGAAAGGAGTCCACATTCCCTGGACTACAAGATGAAAGAGGCCATGAGATCTTCACACTGCTGCCAATTCAAGAGGGAGATCGAGGACAGACGTCAAATCAGAATGTTGAGCCATAGACTCCAGAGCAGCAGGAAGCAGAAGATCAACCCCATGAACAAGAAACATTCGAGCAACGACAAAACGAACCCAGAAGGTCAATAAGACAAAGAAGACCTCCGGACAGTTATGCTGACAATTTTCAGTGGAGCGAAGACACACAATTCAAAAACTGCAGCTTCACTGAAGAGCCAACAACATATCAAGAAGCTGTCCAGAATCCAGAGGGAGAATTCTGGAAGCAGGCAATGTTAGAAGAGATCGAGTCGATGAGGCAAAACGAGGCATGGATGCTTGAGCCACTGCCAGAATACAAAAAGATCATCGACTGCAAGTGGGTGTACAAGAAGAAAATAAAATTAGATGACACAATTGGCCGTTACAAGGCAAGGCTTGTCGCGAAGGGCTACACACAAAGGTACGGTATTGATTATTTCGACACATATTCGCTGATGGTCAAGATGACAAGCATACGACTACTCCTTGCATAGGCCACACAACACAACCTGAAAATTCACCAGATTAATGTGAAGATAGCCTCTCTCCACGGAGATCTAGAAAAAAAAATCTTCATAAAGCAGCATGAAGGATTTGAAGATCCCGACAATCGACAATATGTCTGTCGGTCGCAGAGATGCATTTATGGTCTAAAACATGCATCACGAGCTTGGTACAAGAAGCTCGATAGTCTTTTGAAGTCTCTTGACTTGAATCCTACACAACCAGATTGTAATGTCTACATAAAAAGAGTAGGAAAAGATTTTGTGATACTGACTATTTTCGTGGATGATTCCCTTATGATAGGAAATTCCTTGATGCTGATCAAAGACACGAAGAGTCAGATTTCTGAAAATCATGAAATCACAAATCTAGGATAAGCAACAAAATGCCTCGGGTTGGAGATCATAAGAGATCGAATAAAAGACCAAATGCACTTGAGTCAGTCTGAATATGCCAGAAAGGTGCTCAAGCAGTATCACATGATGGATTGCAAAGAAAAGGCCACACCAATGATAGCTAGAGCCAAGCTGACGAAGCAAGATTGACCAAAAATAGAAGAAGAACAACTAAACATGGCAGATATACCCTACCAAAACCTAATCGGTAGTCTGATGTACCTTACAATTTGTACCAGACCCAATCTAGCTTTCTCTGTTTACGCCTTAAGCCAATTCTCTTCCCATCATGGCATGACACATTGGCAAGTGGCAAAACGAATCCTACAATATCTGAACGGTACCCAGGATTAACCTACAGAGCAGAAAATGAAAAAAAAGGATTCAAGCTGTACCACTATAGTGATGCAAACTGGGCAAGCTACAAAGATGACAGCAAGTCCGTAACTAGAGGATGTACAATAGCATGTGGAGCAACAATCAGCTGGATATGCAAAAGGCAAACCTTGGTAGCTCAATCTTCTTGCGAAGCTGAATACATCACAACTTCAAAGGTGGCGAACGAGGTAGTGTGGCTGCAGATGATGCTGGAGGCAATTGGGATATCACAAGGAGGACCATGCACTATGATGATGGACTCTCAGAGTGCCACTTATCTGTCCCAAGATCATGTCTTCCATTCAAAGACAAAACACATACCTCTGAAGTACCATCACATTCGAGATTTGATCTTGAAAGGAGAGCTCCAGGTCTAGTACATAAAGTCTGAAGACATGATTGCTGTTCACGAAGCTGCTCGACAAGCCATTCTTCGCAAAGCAAAGAAAGGTGATCGGATTAAACGTGCAAAGTTGCAAGGTTTAAGAGGGAGTGTCAGAAATGGTGAACTTCTGCAACTTTTTCACGACGAGAAGCGAAGGTGTGCGAACAATTTGCGAAAGTCAACGTACCTCGAAAACCCTGAGACACGAAGCAAAGCGAACCTCGAAGGTTGAATGATTCGTGAAAGTCAAACCTGCCTTCAGGACCAAAAAAACACGACACGACACGACACGAAACGAAAAGAAATGAAAGAAAATCTTTCGCACTGCCAACTGGTAGCTCAACAAGCATGGAGTCTTAAACTTCACGCCCAACTAAAATGATTAGCAATAACGGAGAGTAACTGATTAGTTGACTAGCATTAACTGCTCTTGTAATTATCTGTTTAGCTATCTTGTAAACTCCACACAATGGAGATATAAACTATTTTTCTAGATCAAAAGTATATACAGAGAATGTGCGTGAGTAGAGCAGAAAGGAAAAGAATAGAAACGAAATAGTTGTGCATGAAAGTCTGCCAACGAGTAGAACATAGCGAAAGAGTAGAGCGTCAAACCGCCAACGAGCGAGACACTGACCATCTCACTCTAAAAAATTAAACTGATAATATAGTTGCTCTATCTCGTGCATCTCTTTGTATTCCGTTGTCTTGATTGCTAAAATGATATCTGTTATGTGATATGTAGTCGCGTGTCTAGGATCTTGTAATCTTCCGCATAAGAAAATTCAAAAGAAACAAATACGTTCACGGTACGAACCAAATCCGTTCGCGACATATGAGTGACACATGTCCGCCTACTCACTTGCCTATGTGTCAGAGTACTGCCAAGTGGCAAGTGTCGACTGTGCATGGAATTGGCCATGTGTCGACGTTAGGAAAGGTCAGGGCTAAGGGGTGCTTGAGGTTTGTGCATAAGTGAGCCTAGAGAGAGGCATTCCTCATCATAATCTATGCAACAAAGGTTGGGAGGAGACAAGGCAGCCAGCTGCACCATGTTTCATGTGCTCTGATGTTTGTACATGCATGGAAATCGATAGGGGTCGACATTGCTGATTGTTGCGCATGGGATAAGCTAGGTTTTAAGTGAAGTTTCATATTTGGAGTCTAACATTTGGTATCAGAACAAAGGTTTTTGAGAAGAGGGCTGCGAAAGAATTTTCAGATTGAAGCCCACAGGACCATCCCTGATTGAAGGACACTAAGACTCGAAATTTATCACAAATTGGAGCCATAACTAGGCTCTAGGCCAGTGCTGCACTATAGAAGGTGCACTGTAGAAGGGATTTGAGCATTAATCAAGTTGAAAAATATGATGATTTGAGCCTCAAAAATTTGGTTTGAGGACTGCAGGACCAGCGCTGACAGCTGGGAGCAAAGAGGCTTCGATCTTGACCTCAAATTGTCGCTGAAATCACCCTAATAACCCGTGATTGGCTGTGTACTACTGTGGCATGGTGTAGGGATACTTGATTTATGTGAATTTGATGGATTTGCGAAGAAAATAAGGGCTATTGAAGGCTGCCAGGACAAACTTGATGCACACTTCATAAGAGGGTTTTGTGAGCAAAAAACATTTGATTACTCTCATTTTAGACCTCAACTTGGGTTGGCAGGTTTGGAAAGCCATAATTATGGATCCACAAGAGGGTACTAGCACCAGATTAACCAGGGTTGAAGAAGTGACAACTAAGGTGGATTCTATGGAGGCCATATTTCAACAAATCCTTGAATAGTTGAAGACATCAAGATCCTCACAGGAACTGGAAGTGGTACGATTGTTCAAGTGTTTCATTGTGTGGAGGGCTTGCATGGAAGTCTCAAAAACTTTTGTAAAGAAGCATACTCATAGCCTCGGAGGAGCAATTCACATAGCTCTATGTTTTGAAACATGGTAAAAAGGCCTCAAGAGGTCTTTGGCCTTGGGATAAGAAGAGGCTCAAAAGGTTTAAGAGTCAATTTGTGCAACAAGTCACCTGAAATGAGAAGGAGCAGAGGCTTCCGTGGACAAATGATTGTATGGGAAGTCTAATGTCCAAAGAGGTCAGCGTCCTTCAATGTGAGAAGTAGCTATAGCTTCTAGGGACAATGATTGTATGGGCAATCTGATGTTTAGAAGGGGCCAACGATCTTTGTTGCTATTGCTGCATGATCGGGAGTGTTCCAAATGAGAAAGTTTTGCTTTGGTTACTTGGTAGGATGCATGTCGAATGAATGTCCACGGAATCCAAATGTGGACTTCATGCATTTTGCTAGTGAAGCAGGCACGAGCACCTATGGCTATTGAAGAGCTGGAGCAGAATGAACTCCAGGGAAGTACTCTTCACCTTGTGAAAGTGTCGATGATAAAGTAAGGTTGATGTTATTTCTTTTGTGACAATTGTTTAAAACGATGCAACAGATGTATCAATTTCCAAGTACTTCAGCAGTGAAGTTTCGACACTTTGAAACAATTTGTGGCTGACTTTGTCACATTAAAGATAGTAGACCCTCAGAAACCATTTGTCATAGTAACGGAGGCGGGTGATATCGTCGTTGGGACTTTTGATGCAAGAGGGTAGACCAGTGGTCTTTGTGAGCGAGAAGCTCAACCCTGTTTAGAAGAGTTGTGTGCCATTGTCCATGCTTTGAAATAACGGAGACATTATTGGTGTGGTGCGGGTTTGTATACACCGACCATGACATTTTTATGTATTTCTGCAATTAGCCAGGGGGGCTAGATCGATGCAAGAATTTCACATGGAAATTCGGTACAGGAAGGGTATCGAAAATTGTGTGCTTGATGTGTTATCTTGTAAATTGTATCAGATGTCTTTTGTGGTGAGAGAAATCTTGGCCAAATAGAGTCTCAAGAGGAGAGCTCTGATATCTTTGCTCACACTTGCTTGAAATATACCATGGCAGATGGTATAGTTAAAGGAAATGGCAAACTCCCCATTCCAATTAGTAAAGGGCTGTGTAGGGCAACTTTACATTCATGTCATAATAGTATTGGTGCTAGTCATCTTGGTGTGGATTGGACCTATGAGATGATCCTATGTAACTTTTGGTGGCCCAATATGCTTTTAGGCCTACTAGTCTTCTTATGGTGGGAATTTCTTAAAGTGCCTAGTACAGTTGATTTCTAACTCAAAGGATGAAATGAGTGAGTTAGTTGAAAAAACTTAAGACAAGCAATTGAGGTGCTAGTGAGAGCCGAGTGCGATCGCCAATAGTATGGGATGCTGGTTATCGTAGGAGGCTTAATTAGGCTAGTTGTTGGCGACAACTCCGGTGTATGGAGGTGAGTTGGTTGTGACTCTATTTAGGAGCATGTAGAGATCCATGAGCCAAAAAAAATATTGGATAGGCAGGAGAAATGTTTGTGTATATGCTTGATCTTTGATATATTTAGTTGCTTGGCATGGAAGACCTCTTGCAAATGTTGCCTGGGAGACCACACACAGTTTGCATGCACAATACTCTAGTTTGGTCATCGCGGACGATGTCTTTTTTGAGTGGGAAGGGATGTCAGAGCCTTTACTTCCTATCCCGGCTATTTACAATTTTTAGAGAAACATATACATGGAAATGACTAAGTCACTGGCCTGAGGTGACCTTTGTAAGTAAATTGTAAATAAATTGTAAATAGTTGGCATTGGACCTCAGAGACTCGTGCTTAGCTTTGGCATGGAGTACTGGGTCATTTATTAGGAGTGGCTGGACTAACCTCCTAGAAAGTAGGAGATCCGACTAGTGAACATGACATGTGTCATATGCGCACTGGGACACTTGGTCCAGTGAATGATTGACACATGTCAGGGTTGACCGATCAAACATGACACGTGTCACATGCTCACTGGGACACTTGGTCTAGTGTATGAGTGACACATGTCCGTCTAGTCACTTGCCTATGTGTCAGAGTACTACCAAGTGGCATGTGTAATGTAGGGGATTGTGCATAAGTGAGCCTAGAGAGAGGCATTCCTCATCATAATCTATGCAACAAAGGTTGGGAGGAGACATGTTTCGTGTGCTCTGATGTTTGTACATGCATGGAAATCGATAGGGATCGACATTGCTGATTGCTGCGTATGGGATAAAAGCTAGGTTTTAAGTAAAGTTTCATATATGGAGTTTGACAGTGAGTGAGGAGCTAAATAGAAGACAACCAAGGTATGATGGAAAATAGATAAAGTTCTCGGTGAGTTGGTCAACAGATGGTGATTCTTGAGCTTTTGTACACTATCGAGGAGAAGGAAACTCGTCCTACACTTGCACATTAGATTATAATTGTGTGAAACTTTTTGAATTGTCTTGGAAAGCCTCCATAGGGAGGTTCTATCATTTCCAAGGAGAATCCTAAAAATATGCACGATTAATATCTTTATACTTTTGTTCTTAGACATTTTCAAAGTGGGCTGAAGCATGTGCTCTTTTTTTTCTCTTGGAAAGCTTGCGTGAATGGAGGAGAATTCTTAGGATTGCTTTCTTAGGTCACCATTGTGTTTGTGGGAATGCTCGCATGCCTTTCCATATTCCACTCCTATCTTACCGACCTTGTTGCTCTTCTCATCACCATAGTTATAGTCTCGCCACTTGCTCCACATCTAACCTAAAAAAGTGGTATTATGACTTTTGAACTTTGAATAATGTTTTTTGGTAAAATATCATCATTTGCAAAAATCTACTTGAGAGTGGTAGATTTTATCTTATTGTGTAACATAATATAATGTTAAGCCATGAAACTCTCTATGGTGTGACTTCTAGGTGCTCGAAGGTTTCTATTCTAAAAAACGACTCACCTCTACTATTAAAGAGTTGACTTATCTAGTTGAAGCAAGCCAAAAGAAGAAAACAAGGAAAAGAATGTAGTTATAAGCTTACACATCATGCCACAATAATTTGAAATAAAATTGAATTAAGTAAAGCTTAAGAGTCATTAAGATCAGGAGATTGTCACCAAAATATGGATATAATTTGACACAAGGAAATCCACATGTAAACAATACTAAGCAAAAGAAGAAGAAGGTAAAGATGAGACAAAGAGAATGATCGCTAGATACAACTTTAGCTTGATAGAACAAAATTGACTTTGATAGTAGGTTTAGCTAATTGGACCATATTAGTAGTTCTTAGAAGTTTCCTTTTTGTTGCCCAATCACAAACAACAAGCTTGTATTACATGGACAAGTTTTTATTGCTAATCCCACATTTGTTGGCCTTATTGAACTCATCGAGAACTACCATAGTTTTTATTGTTTGTCAAACATGATTCTACGCTATATTATCAACTTAGTACTCTCTAACTTCTCCAACCAATCATTGTTTTAGACATGAATTCATACTTAACCTTGTGTGTTCATTTGAGTTTGAGTGGAATTGAACTCCATATCTATCGTGAGGAAAAAAAAAGGACACCAAGGTGCAATGTTTTTGCTTGGAGATTTGGCAGCTATAGTCTCCAAAGAAGAGCACCATTGGATAAGAGTGGGCTTTCACGCTTGGGAAGTTGGTAGCTATAGCTCTCTTAACAAGCATGATCACTATTGGAGAGAATGGTGGGCATGCATCTAGTGTGGAGTGAGTGTTGTATCTACGATAGTCCTCAAAAGAAAGGGGTCCATCACTCAAGATGCTAAACTTCCATGGATGAATGTACTTGGTGGGTGGGTACATTGCATTTGGTGATTATGTATTGGTATCTATACATATCTTACATTGCCATGTACTCGACGATTCTCCGTATCATAAATGTATGAAAATTTTCCTATCCATGAGTATCGATATATTGATTTTTGGGCCTATCGATTCTCCAACCCATACCTGGCCAACACTAAATTTCAACATGACATACATTAACAAATCCAAAAAATCTTCCACTTGACTCCCAAGGTCGTTTGTGTCAACAATACCTTTCAATTTTGGTTTAATAAGGTGGGAGGTAAGCCCACACATGGTGTAACTGAAGATACAGGGGAATACTTGAGACATCTTGGAGTATGGGGGTAAGTGGTGGGCCATTTCTCTCTCCCTCTAATACAAAACAAAATGAGGTATCTAATTTGAATTTAGACATTAACTGCCCTTGTCTCTAAATGAAAGGGGCTTTCAGGTGGAATGACAGGGAAGGAGTTGGACTTTTAAATTGGGGGGTAAGTGCATTTTTTGAAATGGGCCTACTCTTCCATATGAAATCACCCTTACAAGTTCATTTTGAATTGAGAAAATTAAGGATAGTTTAAAATTGTTGGGCAAATACTCAAACTCATTTTCTACTGGTTGAGAGAGTAAGAGATTGTGCATGGGCAGTCACAGTTGCCCTAGGTGATAGTTGAGGTGGCAGCCATGTCGGAGCAACTTGGAGCTTTCGAGATGTCGGGGATTGGGGCATAGTCAAGTCCACCTGACCTCTCCCCCAATGGCCTAACAAGAGGAATCTAAAGAGAGAACAAAAAGGGTGGGGAGGCAAGAGAAATTGGCCTTTCTTTCCATGTGAGAGGGGTGATGTCCTTGCACATCCCCCCTGCCCCTGCCTTTCTCTGTCGTATACTTGCTTGCTTGCTATTTTTTTATTTGACTAGTCCTATGATTTTGCTCTTTTTAGAAGAGAGAAGCGAGACAAGAGAGATGAGAGAGGGCTTGCGCCTCTCTGATCATCGATGCTGCCATGCCATCACATCGTGCCGTTTGCTCTCCTCCTCCTCCTACGGAGTCTTTTACTTACATCCTCCTTCATCCTCGATCCTTCCGTGGCACTGCAGTGGACGACTCTGCATTTGTTTGAACGAACCCGTTGGTGTTCAGAATGCGGTGTGGACATTGTAGTCACAAAGATCAGCGGATGTGCAGGTTTTCTTGCAGACAGAGCATTAAGAGTTTGTAAGATTAAATTGAAAGTTGAGCTGTCTTTGGTGGCTGAATAATCAGGAACAAGGAACAAGCTCTTGGGCCTTTGCAAAAATTGCAAAATAGCTTTCTTAGTGTAGGATAGGGTTTGCTTTTTAGGGATCCACAATCTGTGACTTTCGATGCACAGGCTCATTATTTGGTATAGATTACGATGGAAGATGTGGATGAATTTTTGCCCGGACTGCAGACGCAAGCCGCTACCAGGTTCGCAAACGGGCTTTCTTTTTCAGGTGCAACTGGATTAGGGCTAAATCCGCGAGGGTTTGGAATTTGCACTGCAGAACAGGATGACAGGGAAACCACACGCGGCAACGGTGGTGGCTTATTTGACCTGAAACAAATAATGGAGTTGGTGAAATCTAGTGGTAAATTTGAGGAACTGAGCCCATTCCATCATTGTTTTTTCAATAAAGAATCGTATGATAGTTTGAATGCTGTCGGTGAAAAACAGGTGGCAGGGCCGGGGGCTAGGGTTAAAGAGACAGGGGTTAACTCCGTGCAAGCCCCAGATGTGCTTGAAGAGGATTTTCCTTCCACATCACAAGGAGGCTTGTCAGGGTTCCCTGATCAATTAGAAGTATCAAACGAGGATTGCAGCAGCGCAGGAGTGGGGACTCCAGTCCAGTTCCAAGGATCAAAACAGGATGGTAGCAAAGAAACGAGGGAAGTTATGCAGGATGAAATATTTGCTGGAGTGCCAGAAGAATGTTCTCAGTTTCCACATGAAAATCTATCAGCGACCCACGACGAACTAATAGGGGCAGACAGAGACATAAGTGCGAAGCCAAGTTTCCAAGATATGGAGGAAACATTGCTGGCGGACGAGGATGAGGACGAGGAGGGGCAGGAGGACGGTCATTGGGCTTCAAGTTACTCAGACCAGAATGAGCCAAAAAACATTGGTGAATCAGTGCAAAACAATTGTCAAAATTCTCAGCCTGAAGAAGTTTGTGTCTTGGATGCATCACGATTATCAGGCGATGACACAAGACAACCAAATCGAGCCCTCAAGCGCAATTTGGATGAAAGTGTTATCATAATCAACGACGACGACTCTGAAGATGAGGACGAAGATCGTAGCACAAATTCTGTTTTCTACAGCACTGAGGAGTTTGATAGTGCCGTGGGCATGTCTAATGACTCCGATGGGGACGTTTCGAGCCCACTAATTACCCGTAGCGATTCTTGGAATTCTCTTGATAGTAGTTCTAGTGACGACGATTGCTTGGTTTTAGAAAGACCCAATTCTCAAAAAGGCAAGCAACCCAAACCGAAGAATCAAGATCATATTTCTACTGCACACGCTAATGTTTCCAGGAGACATGCTGTCGACGATTCTTCGGATTGTGATGTCATGGTGGGTTCCCAAGATGAAATACGAATGCATTGGGAAGAAGCGGCCATGAGAAGGCGCTTATGTAAGCCTATGCAAAGCAGAGGATCTCGTGTTGGACGAGCAGATAGTGAAAGACCATGCAGTTCGAGTTTGAGAAAAGGGGACAAACTGTCTGGCAAGGAGAGATTTGTGCATTCACATCACCAAGAGAGTGAGTTACCGAGGCCTACAACCTCTCAGGAGCTAGCAGAAAGTGTGGCAACATCGTATTCTTCTGAATTTTCAAGTAAGAAAGAGATTTCGAGCTCTCGTGGAGACAAGAGATCAAAACCCAACACTGTTGCTGACGCTTCAGAAGATTGGCTTGAGCCTGATAAGATTAAAGTCCAGAGGATGAATCCTATGTCTTGTAGGCGAGGTTCTGGGAGTGGGTTTGTTAAGACCCAGGCTGCAAAAGTGGTTGACCAAGTAATGCCCGAGAATATTGTTGTTGATGCTTCAGAAGACTGGCTTGAGCTTGATAAGATTAAAATCCAGAGGATGAATCCTATGGCTTGTAGCCGAGGTTCTGGGAGTGAGTTTATTATGAGCCAGGCTGCAAAAGTGGTTGACCACGTGATGCCTGAGCATACGACTGCAGAGGAAGACAGAGTGAATGACTCTGCTGAGTTGAGTGACCCCCATGCAAAGCCAGAGAAAGACAGGTTGAATCACTTTACTGAGTCAGGTGACCGCCAACATTTTAATCTATTAGACTCAAAGGAAATAAAGGTGTCTGATGATAGACACAGAAAACCCAATGTTGTTGCTGAAAGCAGCTTCTTAGCTGGAGACAGGGAGAGAATAAAGCAAACTGTAGAGTTCAAAAAAGCTGATGAAGAAGAATGGGCTCGTCGACAAATTGAGCTTGAAAGACAGGTTTGTGTTATTGCCTTATCTCCTCCTGAGAGCTCCTTTTCCTTGTTTTGGCTTTGAACTTTCTTTCACGAAATGGACTCAATGTACAGCTTGGGATTATAGGATCAAGATGAAGCTTAAGGCTCACTGACTCATACCTGAATTTAAATCAATGGAAAAAATAAAACCACATATTACACATTACCTAGTTGGATCATAAGGAACAAGAGGGAAGTTAGTCTTTTCATGAAGGTAACAGTTTGTTAATTCAGCAGGAATGCAATATGCACATAGTAGTTTGAAAAGCTAGCTGACTGAAAAAATGTTTCATGCTTTTTTTCATCTATTGTTTAAATTATTGAATAAGCTGTTAGGATGCTTTGTAGCAATTTTTGATTTGGTGTATTCCATCTCTTTGTATGCTTGTGTTCTTTTTTGCATTGCTTTGATGTTGACAATTTTTTTCCCTAACAATTACTGATGGCATTTCCAACCTCTCAATTTGAAACTTTGAATTTTGGTATTTTATGATGACAAAGATGTACATGTTTCATTCTCAGTGATATAATTGCCAAAGAAAATAGATGACTTAAGAATTAGGAATGAAGGCAGCAAATCAAGGGTTCAATTATTGAGGCCTCAAATATGCTAGAATGATTCTCAAGTCGAATTGGCACCTCCAATGAACCGATGATTGTGACATCTTGTCAGAAGACCATCTTAGTAAAGGCTTTGCTAATTTGACAAGTATGTTGTTCCAAACTACGACTTCAATTTTGAAAGGTTGAGCTTTATAGTAAATTCACATAGTTTTGTGCTATACTTAGCTATCAAACCCCTTTGGCTATACTGCATATTGAATGATGCACGTACTCATGTTTTGAGGGATCAATAAAGTACAAATACATGTGTTAGGGACCCAAACATGGGTCCCAAACCCCAACTTGGGACCGAGTGTAGACTGGGCTTGTTGACTTGATCGGTGACTTGTGGACTTGCATGATTGCCAATTGTTGTGATCCAGGATGTGTGCTTGGCTTGGAGACTCCTACCTTGGAGGTATACAACGGGAGGACTCATTTACCATTCATTCTATCCATCTAAGAGTAGGTGGATGGTGGGCGCTTGTGCACTACCAGGATGTGAGCTAGCTTGGTGTGGGAGATGGCTGATGGCTCTAGCAGTGGTATGGGACGTTGTTAGGGTTGGAAGTCGGATCTCGCTTGTTTCAGGTCATAGACCAGGCATGGAGGGTGGATCTGGATTCGGTCCTACGGCGGGGTGGATGTGATGCTCAGTTTCATAAGGTGACCGGGGCGGTTTGCGGTTTAAGTGTCTAACATTTGGTATCAGAGCCATCGAATTCCGTGTATAGGTTTGATCGTCCGTAGTAGGCAAACAATAAGTTTCATAACTCGTTGAGCATTGTTTCATTACCTAAAGCCCGGATTCGGCTATTTTCTGCCTTTCCTCAATAATAAGTTTTTTTCTTGCATTGTTTTTCCTTCCAAAAAAGAAGGGCAGCTGCTGCGTTGGTTTCCGAGCTGGCAGCGGTAGCAGCCAGCTGCCAGCAGGCTAGTGTGCTACCAACTGGGTGCGTTGCTAGCCTGTGGGTCCCGGGTGGCTGCCGGGGAGCCTGCGGTGTGGCTGGGAGGAGGCTAGGGGGGGGAGGTACACCACCCCCTGCTGCCTTGTTCCTTGTGACAGTGGGTGGTTTTCCACCCATTGACTCCTTTCTCTCTCTTTGTTGGTTACAAATCTTGGTGGCAGCCATGGACAATACCACTTTGATTGCGTTGTGATCAAGAAGTCTAAGATTGTGAGTCTAGGCTTGAGTTGTAAGAGTCTTCTTCTTCTCTTGTTCTTTCTAGATTTTGATACTTTGATGTTGGCAATCAACAGTCTACAACAACAAATTGTTGATATGCAGGCAAAATATGCAAAGGACCAACAAGATTTTGGGGAACTGATGCAGTTAAGGCAATGACGACATCAACCCCTATTTACACCAGAAATCTTTCATGGGGAAAAGAAGGACAGGTCCCCCGATGTGGTCACGTCGTGGGAATTTGCACTTTTCCATGCACGATTCTTCCGACAACATAGGATGTGGGAGGACTTTTGCAAGACCTTCAAGGCGGCCTTTCTACACTCTAGTTCCACTCACAGGCATAAGCTGGACAGTCCTGTGAGAGGACTCTCTTGGCCAATCACTGCAGGTCACAGTGTTGCGCCCATGTATGCTCCACCATGTCACAGGTTGCAACTGATCCTCCCTCAAGCGACATTGCTCTCGATCAAAGGGCCCTACGGCTTGCTCAACGTCACCAGATCTTGCTAGCACCATGTTTTTGAGCATCGGTCCCGACTAGAGGTCCAAGAGTGTAAACAAATACCTAGGCCGGGCCACACGCGATCGATATACTCCAGCCTGCATGGAGCTCTGGGTCGTCCTCACCTCTAGAATAGTTCCACAAGGGGTGTGTAACACTCACGCATACCTCCAGGTGCCGGTTAACCCACAAGAGACCGAACGACACACATTCCACTTTGCAATAGGACCTAGGTCCACCCTCCGTGCCCTGGCCTGTGACCGGTATCAAGTGAGATCCGTCCTCCAACCTTGACAACATCCCATACCATTGCCAAAGCCTTCAGCCATCTCCCACCTCAAGCTACCACTCATCCTGGCTGTGCAAACACGCTCTCCATCCACCTTCTCCTAGGTATATAGAATGGATGGCAATTGAGACCTCCTTCCCTTGTATACCTTAAAGGAGGAAGACTCTAAGCCATGCGCACATCTTAGATAATGACACGTGGCAACCATGCAGGTCCACGAGTCATTGGTCCAGTCGTCGTTCAGTCTCAAGTTGGGTTTGGGACCCAAGGGAGTTGGGTCGCTAACATTCCCTCCCCCTTAAAAGACTTATCTTCTAAGGAAGGAAATATGGGAATCTCATTCTAAGGTCACGTTTCTTTTCCCAAGCGTCCTCGTCTTTGGAGCTTCCTTTCCAACGAACCAAGTACTCAGTTACCTGCTGGTTTCTGAGCCCATGTTGACGTACATCAACAATGGCTTGTGGTTCAGAAGGTACAAAGGAGGTCAAGTCCTCAAGTTGAACTAGGTCCTTTTGAAAAATCAAGTCATCCTTTCCACCAAGTCTTTCCTTTAAACTACTAATGTGAAAAATTGGATGGACCTTGACACCTTGAGGAAGGTCTAGTTGATAGGCATTCCAATTGAGTTTCTTTACAATATGGAAGGGCCCAGCATAACGAGGTGATAACTTTCCAGGCTTTAATACCTTAGAGTCTTTTGGGATTTTAGGATATACCCAGGCCCCTTCCTCATAAACCCTAGGTTGTCGCTTTTGATTAACGTAAAATTCGGCTCTATCTTGAGCCGTTTTCACGTTATCGTGAGCAACAAGCAGCAGGACCTCCCTCATACCGGATGAGATGCTCTACCACTGAGCTATCTGCCCTGTTGGATAGTTCTCTCTAGAGTGTGGATTGATATTCCAACACATGCCACATCCTGTTCTCCATACTATCAGAAGCTGCACAAACCTAATGATCCGATGTAGTCGCATCAAGTTTGTAAAGTCGACCTTCTAAAGATCCTTTGACCACAACTTTGTAACCTTTATTTTTGTCTTTGATAAGACACTTCTGATCATCAAACTCAACTTTCATATGCTGTTTGGCAATAGCAGAAACTGAAAGTAAATTCTTCTTTAAACCTGGAACATAGAGAACATTCTTAATTTCTCCTATATTTATTGAAGGTAAATGTCCTCTCGCTGTACCTCGACCTTTGATGTCGTAAGAAGAAATGTCTCCAAGCTTGACATGTGCATTTACACTTGTGTCATCAAATTGTGTAAACCACTCAAGATGTGGTGTCATATGTTGCGTTGCTCCAGAATCAATGTACCAACAATCATTTGAGTTCTTTGATGTTGAAGCTGAGAATAACTCAAGCATTTCACAGCTTCACTTTTGTCTTCGTCTTCAATGAAGTTGCCTGATTGTTGCTTCTTGTCCTGGATTGCCTTCTTTTTCCTGCACTCAAATGCAAAATGACCATATTTACCACAAAAGTTACAATTCCCATTTCTCTTTGGATTGGACTTCAAACTATCTCCTTTTTCCGAATTGTCCTTGCTTTCCTGCTTCTGATCCTTTTTATCAAATTTTGTCTTCGTAACTCTTTTTGAAGTAGCAAACCATTCAGCTCGTTGAATGTCGACGATCTCTCCCTCAAACTCAGTGTCATAACAAAGTTCTGATATTGAAATGGTAAGCTATTCAAAACAATTTGTACAAGAGTATTGTCATGTACAATTTTCCCTATAGAAGACAACTGATCTCTTAGATCCTTCACCTTGGTAATAAAATCCGTAATGGATTCTTCTGATTCCATTTTCGAGGTATGAAGTAAATTTATCATTCAAGAACAAAGCTCGAGACTTATTCACCGTTTCATATGTATTCCTAAGAATCTCCCATGGATCCTTAGGCTCGACACGACTGCATCAGAGGAATAACCTTTGCTGTCGCCTTCAGATGAACCTGCACCACATAAAACCTGCACAAGATAAAACCTGCCCTCAGATTAAATCTGCACTAGTTCTGACCTGCTGTTCAGGTGTGCCTGCACCAGATCTGTCTGCACTAGAAATCGCCTGTTCTGATGTTCTGGATGCTGCCTCCCTCAGATATGCCTGACTGATACTGCTGATTTCTTTCCAGGTACTACCTGCGCCAGATGTGACCTCCACCAGAAAATCTACACAGGATGGCACCTCCACCAGATGCGACCTTCACCAAATAGCACCTCCACTAGATGCGATCTCCACCAGTAAAACCTGCAGCGCTGATCTTCTCCCGTAGATCCCGATCTTAACAAGATGGCTCTGATACCATGATAGAATTCAGAAATCGGAGTAAACTAATCTTATTAGTACTCACACAAAACATCAATCACAAGAGGAAGAAGATGGACCACAAGAAGCTATGCTTCACTGGAAGCTGAGATTAACAATGGAGGTTGGCGCCCATTTGCTCTTATAGAGACTGCCCAAAATCAAAAGCAAAAGCTATCCTTCTAGCAATTGGAATGCTAATTCTGAAGTCTTAACAATAGAAATCTATGCTATCTTAGTTAAAATAGATTTCTATACTATTCTAGCAAAACTGGTACTTATACTATAAATAGAAGTACCTATACTGAAAATAGAAATAGGCCTTCTAGCACGCAGGCTGGCCTCTACAATGAATTAATTAACCAATAATTCCTAACAGAGACCGATCGACACACGTTCCACCCCGCCACAGGACCCAATCTAGGTCCACCCTCCGTGCCTGGCCTGTGACCGGTATCAAGCGAGATCCTACTTCCAACCTTGACAACGTCCCATACCACTGCCAAAGCCTTCAGCCATCTCCCACCTCAAGCTAGCAGTCATCCTGGCTGTGCACACACGCTCTCCATCCACCTTCCCCTCGGTAGATAGAATGGATGGCAATTGAGACCTCCTTCCCTTGTATACCTTCAAGGAGGAAGACTCCAAGCCATGCGCACATCCTAGATTACGACACGTGGCAACCATGTAGGTCCATGAGTCACTGGTCAAGTCAATAGGTCCAGTCGTTGTTTAGTCTCAAGTTGGGTTTGGGACACAAGGGAGTTGGGTCCCTAACAGGGTGGAACATGGATGGGCCGGTGGAAGTAGTCCCATCTAGTCTCCTAGATTGGTAAGATCTCCTTCCTGAGAGAGAGACATTGCAATGATTAGACATCGATTTTAGAAAGCACATTGGTAAATTGAAAATGCAACAATCTTGAATCAGATCAAGAAAGTGGAGGGAATAGTACTTGTGGTTGTCCAATGCATAGGCCTGATGCGCCTCACTAATGCGTTCCATAAACTCATATATGAGACCGAGAGTGCACCGGGCACCCCTCACTTTACTAGGCGCAACACATAAAAAATGGGTTGCAATATCTCCACAAGCTCCGCTGCCCGTGTTCAGAAATCCTCTCCAAACACGGTGGTCTAGAAGTGACCAACATTTGTTGTGCGACCTTTGAAGTCCTGGAAGCCATCACTGGCCGTCATCCTCTGCAAAGGGTCACGTACTACCAATAATTGCTCTAGAACCACGAAGCCGTAGACAAAGCGGGTGGGTGCTGGCTTCTTTAAATCCAAATGCAAGAAGGTGTGGAATAGGGCCAACACGCGCTTCTTCCTAGTGATGAAGCTGACCACTCGCATAGCCTAAGAAGTGATTTGCAAGGCAAGCATCCAACAAGAGGTTCAGAGAATGGCCGATGGGGGTTAGGAGCTAAGAGCAACACGTTAAGCACAAAAGATGGTAAGCTTGGCAAAGAAAATTATACCTGTCCGATCCATGGAAGTTTGCAGAGGTCGTGCATGAGGAGATTGATGAAATGTGCAGCACATGGCGTCCACACAATGCTGGGGTAGTTTTGTTAGAATTAATGTTCACATTACTACCCCTAATGTTATCATGTAGGATTAATTAGGATTATTGGGCCATGTGTGCGTGCTAATTCTAAGGGCCTTTACCTATATTTAGTGAAAGTCAACTTAGACTATATTTAGACAAGTTTGAGATTCTAGTGCTTGATTTGGAGCACAAGTTTTTACTATAGATAGGTGTTGGTGCTTTTACCATATATAGAGACATTAATTAGGCAATTGCTTTTAGGCTGCTTTTGCTTTTGCTTTTCGGCATAGACCAAAGTTTATAAGTATGTATGTAGTGCACCCTACCTCATTTGCAATGGGACATAAACCCTATTTGTACAAAAACCCTGAGTGCATATTTTTTAGCAGAGAGATACAATTGGAAGCAACTAAATCAAAGGCCAGTAACAACCATACTATCTATACCAATCTTGCGGTGATGCCTTTGGTTTAGAATCCTAGATTGAAAGTGCACCTTGGTTATTGAGGGGTATAGTCAATTGATGAACCTAAGACAAACATTCATATCGCTTTTGGTTTGTATGAGCTCCAAGTGTTACCTTTTGATGGTAGTAGCGGGTGTCATTTCAGAATGTTATGAATAATATCATCAAACCTCTTATCGGTGGGATCTTGGTTTATTTTGATGGATCTTCCCAAATTATATTGCTTATACACATCCCCATGATTTGCAAGACATTTATCGCCTTGCAAAGGGCCCCCCATCCAGTTTACTCTCTTTCTGACAAACGTCCTTATCGTTATTGGGATTATATTTTATAGGTGATATCTAATGTTCAGATGGGTTCAAAATTGAGTCAAATGACTTCCTTTCTCTAAACAATTTTGGTGAGCTGATCTTCCTTGAATGAGCATTAGTTGTTAAAAAGCTTTTGTAGGTAAGGATTTTTCATTGCTCTGAAGAAGATGGGGCCATGGGATCGAGCTAATGGGTGATTGGTACCACCTTTTCACTGATAAGTTTTCAATGACATTTTGCTACAGTTTTCTCAGTTTGTGACAGGTTGCTTGTTCAATCATAGTTCCTTTCAACGTTCAACCACACTAGAGTTTGCAAAAAATTGACGGATGTGGACCAATTTTCAGATTGTAAGTGCATACGCCATTGCTTTAGGGGAGGCTGGGTTATTAGGACGGTCAGTTATGAAGAGAGTTCAATGCAAATACTACGACCATGGTTTCAGGGAGGGGTGCTGAGAATTCTCTCTTATGTGCTTGGTAGCAGTGGAAAGGGGGGCGAAAGGATGCACAAGGGCAAGTTGAGTTCTAAGCAATCATTGTTGCTTGAGTTAAGAGTGATGGATCCTATAGAAGAAGGGAAAGAACTATTAGAGGCTCAGGCAGTCAGTGTAAATGCTCAAGAGGGGGAGTGTGGCTGTTGGAGGTTCTCAACAAGGCTTGCAAGTAAGTTGGGGGATAGAAGGGAGAGGCTAGAGCCAAATATAGAGTTGCATGCATGAGGTTCTTCTCCAAAGCCATTTGGAGATGATTAGGACTAAACACTTCTCGAAGTGATTGATGTTGCAGGGGAGGTTGGGCCTACTTATAAGCTTGTATCATACAAGACCTTGAGAGTAGTTGATTTGAAAAATGCGGCAAGAGCTATTGGGAAGGAGTTCAAGTGATAAGAAAGAGATAAGTGGTTCAATTTTGGTTGCACTACAGTGTGTGAGAACTGGTTCGCAGGAGGCCTCTTATCAAGTATCTAGCTACTAGCATCTATAGTTATGCATGTTTTTGTCATGTGCCAATCTTAGCATTAAAACATTTAATCCACATTCTTGAATATCAAATAAGCATGGAAAAACAAGAAATCAATGTAAACTAGTCAAAAATCAAGAAGATGGATAAAAGTAGCAAAATTTCACCAAAATAGGCAAAGTAAGGTATTATTATTTATCACTAATGATCATTCAAAGCGTAGGGCCTGAATCTAGAGCATGATCAAAGCTCTCATGTGATTTTAAGCACATGAACCACAAACACCATCAAGAAAGCTCTCAAAGAACACTAAAAGTTCAAATTAGACAAATGAAGAATAGCTTTCAAATTTAGCACGACCTCAGCTATTTATAGTGGTCCCTTGTGCTTCTACTACAAGTTTTGGGCCTTATTTAGCTAAATCGGGCCTTACAACCATTGTTACAATTCCGCTATTCACAAATATAGCACGGTTGTTCAAGCCACTTTATTAACTATCTTATTGACTAATTCTAGTGCTATTTAGCTCCATGGCTATGTTTAGCATTGCATTTAGTAAGCTCATGGGCGAATTTCATGTAGGACATCACAGTTTTTGTGTGTTGAGGCAAGTGGTCTCACTAAACTAGGTGATCTATCATCATTTGAAGATGTCAGTTGATGAGGTTGGGGCTGAAAATGTAGTGCAGTGTGATAATAGATAATGCCAGTAAATGGATTGATCTGATCAAACCATAGAGCAGTATCGTAAAATCTTTTTTCACACGTTGCACATGTCATTGTTTGGATTTGTTGTTTGAAGACATTGGACGCTTGGAGTGGATAGATCCTATTTTATAAACAACAAAGGATTGTTCTTTTTGTCACTATCTGTTCCAGAGTACTTGCACTATTTCATCAGTTCAGCATCTGTGAGCTTTTGAGACCAAGTGAGGCCTTGTTTGGGAAACTTGTTGGATGTGAAAGTGGCCCTTCAGCATTTGGTGTTGAATGAGGAATGGCACCAGCTGAAGTCATTTAGGTCGGAATTGGGAAATGAAATTGAGAGGAATAACGCTTGGTTTGTCATTTTAGGAGGATCAATAGAGGGTAGTTACATTTCTAAAACCTGCTTTGAAGCTGCTGAAGGCTGTTGACAGAGAGGGTGGGGTGTTGAAAGAGAGGGAGCCACCATGGGATTTTACGAGTTGATGGACTGGATATTGGAGGGTATAAGAGCGTGTACCGCAGTGGATCCCTCACTGCATCGTGTTGTGGAAGATTTTTTTATGGAGGACTGGGAGATGATGCACTCCCCTTTGCATTTAACCAATTATGTGTTGCATCCACAGTGGTTGAGGTTGGGGCAAGAATGCAATGCAGACGTTACTTTCGGATGGATGTCAGTTTTGGAGAGGCACACAAGGGAAAATTGAAGAGCAAGCAGAGCTAGGAAACCAGTTGGGTATGTGGATATGTGCAAGAACAGGGAAGGCTTGTTTAGAGGGCCACTTGTAGGATTGGCTTAACAGAGGACTTTCGGAAGGAAGTGCTGGTGGCATCCACACATGAGCTGGAGTGTCTAGCCATCGGAATCCTTTCCCAGGGTTCTACAGCCTTGTTAATATGCATGAAAAGACAAATGAGGTTGATGCCTCGTAAAGCTGAGAAGTTGGCCTACATTCACTTCAACCTTAAAAGAGGGAAACCGTGAATTTAATAAACTTGTACTTAAATGACAAGATCTGAAGGTTGAGAGAGATGAGGACCAATTGATTGGTTTGGATGTTGAGAGGGAGGACATTGAGGAGGGATTGGATGGACGAGGTGTTCCTCCTCATCCTGCTGACATTGACATTACGATGACTTTAGGCCCTTCAGGGGCTTCGGGGGATGGATGATAAGGATAATGATGAATCCGACTTTGAGCCTGAGCTTGTGTTTTTTGAGGACATTGAGTGGTTAGCATGCATATCTGAGGAGCAGCATCATCTTTTTACTTCATTGTTATCTTGTTATGTCATATCATGACTCATAATGTATATATACTTTTAGTACTTCGCATTTCTCAGTAGCTAGTTTGTAGCTATAGTTCATGGGCCACTGAGTGCTGATTCAGGAATCAGAACCTACGTGTAATACCTTTTTGAAATTTTTTCTAATATATTGACTCAGACCTATGGATGCATCGTCTTGTAACTTTTATAATTACAGTCTGTATTGGTTATATTTTCCATTTGAGATGTGTCCTATATCTATAATGCTACTGTGAGTTTGAATGATTGGATGCATTACAACGAACCCCATTTTTATAGCATAACTGCCGATGGTCAGTTTTTTGGACATTCACTGAATATTCTTTAAAATTTTGGAACTCTAAAAATGAGGAAAAAAGTTTTAATTGTTTGAAACACATTTCAAATGTTTGGTTGCAACTATGCCTGGTTCTATGTCTTTTTTCCCCAGCTGTGTACTCTCCAAATGTTGTACGGGGGCTGTACTGCAATCTACATTTGCATTTGTTATCCAGGGAAGTCAAAGTGCTAATGCTGATTTATACCAGGTGTTCACTAATGAATTCGTGTGATTAAGATTATTTGCTTATCTTTATTGTGCAAATATTTGACATAAGTTTATTCTATTTTGTTTGAAGCCTTATTCAATGGAAAGCTTTAGCAGTCTAGTAGAAAAGTTGGTCAAAGAAGTCACAGTCCTCTCAATACAATTTGCTATTGAGGAAAAAAATTTCTGTTTAAAAATATAGAGTGAATCTATCATGCCATACAAATAAATCAAAGTAATCAGTCATTGTGATAATGCCTACAGCGAAGATCCCTATTATGAACTTTACCGAATCCAATAATCAATATATAAATTATAATTTGCTGAACATGAACTCACTCAAGAATATACCGACTATAACGTCCATAAGCTAACAGATCTTTTGGCATTGATTTCAATAGGCTTTAGAGGCTCAGCGCCTGCGAAAGAGAAAGAGAGCAGAAGCTGACCGCAAGCTAGAGATGGAAAATAGGCAGAAACAGCGCCTTGAAGAGATTAGGGAAAGCCAGCAAATGGTATGGTGACTTTTTTTAATTCTTGCATTTCTCTTTAATGAGTTTTTTTAAAAAATATTTTCTTCTTTTTCCCTATAGTTAAATTGTCATGAGTCTTGCTTGTGCCTTTCTGCAGGAGAAGAGGAACTTGGGTCTAAAGGAGCAGCTTCGTGGACAAGTGCGTGCAGAATTAGAGCGTAAGTCTCTGGGTTGCATTGACATGGCATCTTTGTTGCGGCGACTAGGGATCTCTGTGGATGGAGGGGCATTTCCCACACCAGAGCAGGTAGTAAATCAACAGTCATCCATTTCAACTTATGCATTTATTGGGTTTTCATCTTTTTTTTCTACAAATTAGATTTTCTTTAAGCAAAGCACCAGTTCAAAGACCTGATGCCTTTTTTTTTGTGAGAATAGGTGAATTCTGCTTATAAGCGAGCTTTATTGCGCTTCCATCCAGACCGAGCAGTCACTCTGGCTCTTGGTGACCCACGCCAGCAGGTGGAAGCCGAAGAGACATTTAAGCTTATGTCACGTATGAAAAGTTCATTACCCCCTGTAGCCGGCCAATTTTTCAACTCACGTCGATAGTGCTTTTATATACTTGTGGTATATATATGTGATCATAATGCCTTTTGCAAGCCACAATGTATATTTGTTTATTCTTCTCAACTTCTGTTTTGCCTCAACCAATTGAGAGAAAGAGGTTTCAAATTATCATCACACTTAACTCTTGTCATTCTTGACACTAGTAGTAGGTAGTTTGATCAAAACACACAACATAGCACACAATGTCAATGTCTTCTTCCATCGATTTTTGATTTGCGCCTTCGCACAGCATCCTCTCATATGGAGTGGAAGAGGAGTATGGGCCAGGTCCTATTTACTAAATCCTAGGTTCTTGAGTTTTATCTAATGGCTTTAGAGATTTTTAATGATTTGTTGTGATTATGGAACTAAAATGGGCCACTGTGGTCTGGTGGTGTAGGATGCTCCAGCCTATCAAGTGCAATCTTGCTCATGCACATGTCAACAGCTGGGCCCATGGCCTATTTAATATATAAAAGAACTAACAACGTTTTCAGCTCTTCTTGTATGCAACTCAATCTATGATACTTGAATCTTATGTCTAAAATGCTAAATTAGACGATCTGGAATCTGGCAGATAAAATCTAGTTTTTGATATTCTAAGCAACAATTTAAAGATACAAGATGCAAAGGTTTGAAACTTGAAACAACTGCTGTGTGAAAAAAATTGTGGATTCTCAGAAGGAAAAATTCTAGATATAAAAATATTGAAGTCGACGATGTTTGTTTGTGAGTGGGTTTCTTTTTTAGTGATTTGCATATTTCTCTATGTGATTCTTTTTTCAACAAAATATATGTTAACCCATGGGTATTTTTTTTTGGCAAACTACCTTTCCTCATGAATTTGATTGTACTTAACGGTTGGTTTACTATGGTGATGGATCTAGATGTTCTCCATTTTAGTAGCTCTTTGTCTGAAGTCCCTTATCCTAGATAAAAGTGTAAATAGAATCATGTCTAGAGGTGACAATCGCAAAATTTTGTATCTTTTTATGGTAGATTGACTCAAGTTTTTTTTTTTTTAGAAAAGGTTGAAACCAGAACATGGTATCCCTAATATGATTCATATGCCTCATATTTCTTCAAAAGAATAATTTTTATAGTTTTTTGTTGATAGACCCTCACCCTAGATAGACATGTAAATAGAATTGTATGTCGAGGTGATAATCTCAAAATTCATATGGTAGATTGAGTCAAGTTTTATATAATCCATATGCCCTGTATTTCTTCAAACATTTTTATTCTCTTGAACATGGAGTGATTGCTTCTCAATTTTATAATTGAGTCAATGCTTCTTAATTTTAAAGGTTCTATCCTCTTTGTACTACCTATAGATTCTTTTGTATAGAGGGTACGAAAGTTTGAATTGGTCCAAGTATTTGATGGTTGCTTTAAGCATGATTGATGGTCTTTGCGATTTGAAGATGCTATGTGGATTTCAAGAGAATATAATTATCTTAAATAGACATGATATTGAATGAGAAGTTAATGATGAACAAGAAGCACAAATCATGATGAGAAAAAACAATTAGCTCAAATGAACATGGAGGGGTTTAATTTGTAGACCAAAGTTATGAATAAATACACATAGTTCTAAAATTAAAACGTTTACACCACAAAGGCTTTGGCATAATGATAGTCTCTATATCACAAATGTATGAAAATACATCATTTTTCAAGTGTTAAATGTCATTACTTAAGATTGGATGCAAGGTAATTAGTTATTTTAAAACCCGAATAGTCTTGGAATTTTGTAGTAGTGGTTGATAGTTTCTTTTCATATCTTGATATTTTAACTTTGATCCAACATTGTCTGCATGGACCTACACAATATATGACAAGAATATAAAAAATATGTGCAAAATGATTAGGTGGATGCACATGGATATTTTGTATTTGATAGTTGTTGTTTGTGATGGTTTCTTTTATTGTATGTAGCTAGTGACCTTAACTAGAATTTGATTGACTATATATGAACTGAAATCATATAAGATGGTGTTTGTATTTGGCATTTAAGGATGTCAAATTAAAATGCTCTATCGAGTAAGTATGTATAATGTTCTGCATTTTGTCCCAATATTTGTTCAAGCTGTTAATAATATAAAAGTGTAGCATCTTCATAACATTATCCAATCCCACAATTTAATCATTTTACATCTAAAATGATTGATGCATAAACATATCTTGATTGGTGTTATGTTTTGTATTCTAGAATGCTAAATTACAATGCTAACTTTGCAATACTCACCTTGGTATACTTATTTGCCAAGAAGTGTTTCACCTATGAAAAAGGTACCAAAATGGTATGAAACAATCATGAAGGATGCTAAGTTGAATCATCTAAAATTTAGCAAACAAGAAAAAGTAATGAAATCATCAAGAGAGAAGAAAGCTCATGAAGGTTACCATGTGAATTCTCCCTAATGACTGACATTTTGGACTATCAAGAACCATCATTTTTTTAAGAAGTGAAATATGTAAGGTTTGGCAAGTAGTGATGAAGCATCGAAAGACATGGTACATGGGAACTAGTATATCTCCCTCCAAGCAATAAATCTATCGACAATAAGTGGATGTAGAAGACAAAGTGGCATGCATATGGGTCTATTTAAAGTTCAAGACATGTTTGCTTGTCAAAGGCTATGAACAAAGCTGACTATGAGAAAACTTTTGCTCCCACAACGAAGTGGACAATATTGCGCTTGTATTATTGTATTGGCATCCTATTTTGGATGGAAGATTCATCAAATGGATGTGGTTTGCTTTCCTAAATGAAAACATATAAAGGGTGCTGATGACTTCTCTATCCGTAATGGACTTTTGTTCAGGAAAGGGAAGGTTTGTGTGCTTGATGTGGATGTTTTTAAAAATCGAATTCTTTTTTAATGTCATGATTCACCATGCGCATGACATCCCGACATACATCGTACATAAGATTCTACAAAGGGCTTGAGTTTTGGCCAATAAAAGCCGAGACGAGAAACATATGCACGAAGCATTTGTTCCATCGTCTGATTTGTTCTTTCCGTCTGTCCATCCGTCTCAGGATGATCAGAAGAAGTAGCTCAGAGTCGTCTCTAGTTTAGCAAACATGGCTGACCAAAAGTGACCGGTGAACTTCGGATCGTGATCAATTGGTAATCTGTAAAGTCTAAACAGACGCGCTACAAATATCTGAGCTAAATCAGAAGCCTTTGCGACGGTCTTTACCGAAATAAACTTAGCCAATTTGGTAAGATGGTCGATCAAGTTTCAAAAAGTAGCGGATTTCCTACATGATATGTAGGAAAAGCTACGAATTGCCAGTGAAAATGTCCAGTGTGCCCAGGATGGGGACTAACATTATGCAAATCTGAAAAGATCACCAAGAGACTTCCAAGTGGGGAATTGGGTATATTTGAGAATCTCGAAGGGTTCGAGTGTAATGTGTACCGACAACATTATAAATTGTCCCCTAGATATAGAGGACCAAACTTGGCATAGAGCCAAACTTGGCATAGAAGCTATCATTTGAGGCTTAAGGAAGAAGTAAACTTCCAAGAAAAAACTTTTACTTTCTACTTTATTTTTTATGTTTTGACTTTATATAGTTTTAAATTAAGTTTGAAGTCGATATGCTAGCATGGAGGCATATGCCATGAAGGGTTTGTTAGTGGTTTGTAAACGTTAATCGGTGAGGGAAAGAGTTAAAAATGCAATGCTTAACCATATATTTTACGGTCTTTCCCTCTCTTTAGGTAGATTGAGGAGAGACACAATTAGTGATGGTTGTGGACATCACTTGGGAGAATGAGAAAAGCAACATAACACTACCGTTACAACATAAATTCTTCGCATAGGAAGTTGCTATCATCAATGGTGGTTCAGAAATAAATATGATATTTGTGCATGTACATCAAGAATGGAATTAGGGTCACTAAAACCAATAGGCTTTACTGACCAACAATGCTTGAAATCCCAAGAGATAGTCAAGAACAATCATGTGAAGGTCGCAGATGTTCGGTTTGTGATTACCTTCATAGTCATGGAATTACTTGAAAATCCTATATCCAATCGCTATCCCATGGCTAAAGATAGCAAATGTACATCATGTTTGGGGTACCTAAGTTGTTAAGATTGATCCTACCACCTGTATAATTAAACCCACAAGTCCATTGGCAAAAACCAATTCTTTCACTATTGATTATACTGTTGACTGTAGATGAGATGGAAACTAGAGCCAAATTCTAACATTGATTGCATATGAGGGGCCAAGAAAAACAAAACCTCTTACTCTAGTCTATCCAAGAGAAGAGAAAAAATTAATTTATGTGAGAGAGCAAATACAAGGGGGTTTAGCTAAACGATTTAAGGACACTTATGAGTAAGTCATATTGGTTTGCTTTGCTTGGAAAATATAATGGTCACAGTGTCAGTACCACTACTAAATACCATTAGAGGGATGTATACATTTATGAGTCATGCAAATTACTATTGATAATTCATTTTAAATGCTCTATTTATCAAGTATAGAGGGTCTACATATCAACAATGTACATTTCTATACATTTTACTTGCATAGAATGATCATTTTGTAATATAAAGCTTTATAAGTTGTGAAATTTTAGAGTAGTGGAATTAGCTCGATTTTAATTTCGATTCCTATTCTAATCCAAGATTGATTTACATAAAGTAGTTGTAACCATTTTTGGATAGTTGCGAGACTATAAAGAGCCCATGTATTTCACCATTTTGGTAATGAAGGAAGAGACTGATGTTTGTGAAAAATATGCAAAATTTAGCTTGATTATTTTACATTTTCATGTACATATGAAAATCACACATGAGTGGAGCATGTTCCCACGTGTGAGAAGTAGGCCTATTTGCATTAGCTAATGATGCCTTAGAATAGCTTGTTTTACAAAGCAATGTGAAAGTAGGCAAAAGCTAGTCAAGTAGAATCATGCCAAATGTCGTCATGAGGTTGAGACCTCAATCCCCTCATGAGTTGTACCAATCAAATGCATGGTTAGACATAGGAAAATAGACATCCATCTCGAGTCCTTTGAGGTGTTGACACATGTCCTAGATCGTAGGAGTGCAAAATTTCAAGTGATGCACCATAAGTTAAAATCCTTATCCTATTGGCTATTGAGGTCCAATCAAATTGAGAGGTGCAAATCATGGATCCAATCATGTCTAGAGGTTATCACATTGAGTAGGAACTCGAGCTACCAGTATATGAATGTGAGCTCTCATTTTACTTGTAACACTTTTGAGAGATAGAATTGCTTTGAGTCAAATTCTCTTGTTGCATTCTCTCTCTACCCCGAGGGCTCTTGGTTTTTCTCTCTCTATGCAAGAGTAAGGTTTTTGTGTGTGTCTAAAATAGAGGATGATTACTTTTGGTGTACAAGAGCTCTTGCCTAGATCCAAATCTTGGTTTATAGCCTATCAAAATCCAAGTTGATCAAGATAGATTTGATAGTGTGCAAACCCTCATCCATGTAGGTCATGGTAGATCTATTCAAGGTCCTAAACAAACATTTTTTAAAAATGTTGTCTATTGTAATTTTCAATTATGAATAATCAATGTGAGCATTGTTCTAACCTGTCATTTCAAAGTTTATGTTTTGTGGTTATGATGCATTATTTTTTGTATGTTAATGATCAATGTTTGTCATCAATAATATAGTACACAAATTGCTTAGTTAAATCATGCTGAGGCAATATCGATCTTTGTTTCTTTAGTATAATCTCATGCTATCAAGTATAATCATGGAACAAAATACAGATGTTGAGGCTTGTGATATGTTATATCTTGAATGATTTAACCATGAGCTAAACAATGATGTGAAACATGGGAATCAGAAAGTGGAAGTTTGAATCATGTCATGGACTCTTGAATCAATCCAAGATAGTATTTGTCATATGAGCTAATTATATGTGAATAGCAAAATAGTTAAAAAAATCATTTAAAAAAAACTTTAAATCTAAGTTATTATACTTTTCAATGGTATTATTGGATGTCTTATCCAAACATCTATTGATGACCAGACTCACCCCCTTTTTATTGCACCAATACACTTAACTTTGCATAACTAATGTTTCATCATCTCTTTGGGGAACGATATCTTATATACTATAGTTAAATCTCTACACTCATGATTCAATGAGCAATGACATAATCTAAAATTTTGGCTCCATTTCTGAGGATGACATATTGATTGATGATGTATAGCAAGTGTGGTGCGGCAATTCATTACCTCATTCATGTATTATTTGTGAATCATTATCATCTTATGGCAAGAGTGGAGGATTCAACGTGGTGTTGTTTTCAATTTCCAAGTTTCTAAAAAGTGAGTCATCATGAACATGAATTAACAAAAGACCTCAAGATAGACTTGCACTTCAAAAGTTTCTAGGATAGATCAATTATTATAGAAGTTTTTCTTAGAATTTCACAATTTTAACTATGCCTTTAAATAACTTAATTTACTTAAAGGGCTTGTTCAAATGGACTGTGGAGCATCAATGCAGTTATGAAATTTTTATTGCAATTGTTCCAATCAATTAGTTGTCAATCCTATCTATTGTTAATTCAACTTTAAAGTAGTAGTAATATAGTAAACCATGAACACATGTTTAGAAGATAAAAAACTCTAGTAATGAGTATCGAGATATCAATGTGTATTCTTTCTTTGAAGTCCAACCTTGGGTCATTTTGATTAGTGTTAAGATATTTTTGTTATTAGGAGGTCAGTGTTGTTGGTGTTTTATGAGTTTTAATGATTTTTTGTTGTTGTCTAGTTATGGATTTTGATTACGATGATTTTCAGCGTCGACGGGTTCGTCGATGTCAGAGGAGTGATTTGTCTAAAGAAGTTGTCACATGTCCATGATAAGGCTAAGACAAAAATACAATCGTGGAATAGCATGTTCCATGGGGTGGTTGACTATCAAGTAGATTTTGTAAGCACACGACAACTAATGATATTTGCAGCTTGCTACATAAGGAGGGGAGATTCCACCATGGAGTAATGAGAGCACAACACAAGTTTGATGGGTTAATATGAACTTAGTTTATCTATGCATCCTTTATTTCAAGATTCTATCCTTAATTGAAATGGCATACCTTTGCATTAGAAAACATCCCTCCCTTTTTTGCTAGCAGCCCAAGGGCTAATGTCGGCCTTGCCTTGGGCTTTCGTCGTCGGGCGTAGTTGTTGCACGAGTAAAGGCCTACCTTGGGACTTCACTGCATACTTTTTAGCTTTCCTAGTTACCCCGGGGCTTTAGTGAAAATTTTTGGGCTTTCTTAGCTTATGATATAAAATTAGGTATTATAAGCACTTCTATTATGACTTAGAAATGTTTTGGTGAGGAACTAGCTATATTCATCTTGTACAATTTTACTTTTTAGCTTTGTTGTGGTGAGCAATTAGCTATTGTGATATTTGCTATATTCTTCTAAAATGTAGTTGTTGTTTTCATTTTATTACTAATATGAAGGCCATTGCGTATGCCAATGCTTGTTGTGAGATATTCATCACTTGGGACATAGCACACGTGGTATGCCCACACCATAGGTCACCCAAGTTTTAGGAGTTTTGCCCAACCCTTAGGCGTTCTTGAAGTCACTTGAGTTTTGGAGTTTTGTCCAAGCCTTAAACATACATGAGTCTTAATGTTTCATCTTAAACATTGGGGTGGCTTCCTAAGCTTGGTTATCAATGTTGCTTTATTGGCATAAGGGAGAGAGGTAACCCCTTCACCAATTAGGGGTTGCCACTTTTTAGGGCTATTGCAAGGGGCATTCACATGTAAACCCATTACGCATTCATGATGCCATCCCTTCCTTGGAGCACACCACCCGTTTTCACAAATCCACTTCACATGTCACCACCGAGTCTCCACTTCACATGTCATCACCGAGTCTCCAGGCCTTTCATCCATTCCAACTTGGCATTTCACCCATTCCTACCTATTGAAGTTCCAGTGTTCAGGAAACCTTTTTGAAGTTCCCCTCCAAAAACCTATATTTCAGGAACTTTTCCGGTTGTTCACAAGGATGACCCTCAATACATGCCGGTTATACATTATTTTATGACCTAAGAAGAACCTGCAAGTTTTCGAGCATGCCGGTTTTTCGAAAAAGTTGTCAGTTCCATTCTTGGACTTTGCCGGCTTTCCCTAATTGTGCTATTGAACCAATCTACCAACTGCCATAAAAAATCTTTTTCCCAGATTTTGCATTACCTTTTGAATACGTAAAAACAGGTTCGATTTCGACCCGTTTGTCCCAACTGAGGAGAGAGGTGGTTGGAGAGGCTGACCCCTGTGCAAAGAGTCATCGCAAACTAGCACGTCAAGAACGGGCCGGGTTTCAGCTCGTGAAGATGCCCCTAGGCTCTAGGGTGTCGCGTACTAGGTTGCATTCCATTAGGGGGCTGCCAGGATAATTTAAGGCCACATACCTTTCAAGCATCGTTCAACCGATACACAAGTCCTTCCCAAATTGTGACATGGCCCAAAGCACATGGGATATTCTGTTATAGATGGTTAGAGAAGATATTGATAACTACTTATGGGACAATGCCTTGAATGTACGGTAATGTATATAGTGTCTGTGTCGGCCATTACCCGTCTCCGTGCCAGTGAGAGGCGATGGTGGATAAATATTGATTCTCGCTTCGCATTTCTCGTTTTCTTTGTTGCTGTAAGATTTTGCTTCCACGTTCTGTGACAAACGATAATCTTAAGGTGGTTTCAGACATCTCATTTCTTCCATACCTTCATTGATGTGCTAGGGTTAGGGTGGATCTGAAAACGGACAGCAGCAACGATTTCTGGATGGCATTGTAGCCTCAATTGCATCTCATATTTGTTTGCAGATCCTGAGAATGGAGTAAACCTAATGCGATCGCGGATTCTCTGCACTGACGGACCTAAAACCGCTTTCACAAAGTTGCTTGGTACGTTTGCCTTAGATAGGGTTTTAGCTCTTGCAATTAATGAATATCATGCTTATTTATCCAAAGAATCGGCTATTGCTCTTCACTATTTCTCAAAAGATTGTATGGAATTTTACTGCCCTAATTACAGGGCAGAATGTGGTTTGCTGGAGTGGTGGATTCTTGACACTTACTTCCTCCGTAACTCGATCAAGAGTTAGGAATAACCTTGGTGCTATGTTAGCCAAAAAGAAATGGCTAAAGAAAGAGCTGCAATTCCTGGAAAAGCAGGCAGATCATGGGGATGTGGCCAAATATGCTTCCTTATTGAGGACATGTTGTGATTTACAGACTCTTCCGTATGGCAAGCAAGTCCATGGATTTATATGCAGGGATGGATTTGAGACCAATTTGTTGATAGGCAATCTACTCATTACCATGTATGGCAAATGTGGGAGTCTAGAAGGCGCTCACAGTGTCTTTGATAGGATGATTGTTCGCGATGTGGTTTCGTGGACTGCGATGATTGCTACGTGTATCGACAATGGCCACTCTGATGCCGCACTTCAATTCTTCGAAAAAATGCAGCTTCAAGACGTAAAACCAAACAAAATCACTTTTCTGAGTGCCCTTAATGCCTGTGCCTGCTCGACAGATATCTCTATGGGAAAGCATATTCATGCCCTAATCATTGGTAGTGGATTCTTGTCAGATGTTGTTTTAGGGACTGCCCTTGTAAGCATGTATGGAAGATGTGGCGATGTGCAGGAAGCTATGGAAGTGTTTACCCACATCGTCAATCGAGATGTGGTGTCATGGAATGCCATCATTGTAGCTTATGCCCAGAATGGGAACCCTAAAGCAGCACTTGAGATTCTAGATCAGATGCGGCAAGAAGGCATAAATCCAAATCGAAGCACTTATGTGGGTATTCTTAGTGCATGTGCCAGTTCATCAGCTCTTGCTGATGGAAAGCTCATCCATGATTACATTGTCAAGGATGGGTTTGAATCAGATGTGATGCTGGGGACTGCTCTTGTCACGATGTATGGTAAGTGTGGAAATTTGAAAAATGCGCGTGAGGTTTTTGATAACATGCCAGAGAGAAATACAGTCTCTTGGAATGCCATAATTACGGCCTATAACCGGCTTAGGCAAGGCCAAGCAGCCCTTGAGGTGTTTAAATTGATGCAGCAGGCTGGTGAGATACCGGACAAAGTCACTCTGTTGGGTGTCTTAGAAGCATGTGCCAGTCAGGCATCTCTTATAGAAGGCAGAAAAATTCATGACTGCATTAAAGACGTTAAGTTAGAATCAGATATTGCCCTCTGTAACTCTCTTGTAGATATGTATGCCAAGTGTGGGAGTATGGAAGAAGCAGGTGAAGTTTTTAATACAATGACCAAGAGAAATGTGGTATCTTGGAATGTGATAATTGCATCTTTTGCACACAGTGGCAAAGGAAAGGCTGCACTTCAACTCTTTGGCCAGATGCAGCTGTCGGGCATGCAGTCAAACAAAATCACATTAGTGAGCCTGCTTGATGCATGCGCTGCACTGGAAGCCTTAGAAGAGGGTGAACTTTTCCATGCTCACCTTGTGGATACTGCGTATGATTCTGATATGATTGTGAAAACAGCTCTGATTAATTTCTATGGCAAATGTGGAGCACTGAACACAGCACGTGAAATTTTTGATACAATGGTCGTGCGAGATTTGGTTTCTTGGACTGCAATGGTATCAGCTTATGCACAGCATGGGAATGGAGTGGCAGCCCTTAGACTGTTTGAAGAGATGCAAGGGGAAGGGATGATGCCAGATAAAGTTACTTTGGTGAGCATCCTTGATGCTTGTGCTAGCTTGGCAGCCTTAACAGAAGGGAAGTCTATCCATGCCCGGATAGTTGACAGTGGTTATGGCAATGATGTGGTTCTGGGGAACGCTCTTGTGAATATGTATTGCAGATGTGGCAGTTTGAAAGAAGCGCGCACTATTTTTGAAAGAATGCCTGAGCACGATTTGGTTACTTGGAATGCAATGATCTCTGGATATGCCCAGCAAGGGCTTGGGTGTGAGGCACTCGAAGTCTTTAGATGGATGCAGCGGGAAGGTATTGAGCCTGACAATATCACATTTACCAGTGTTATTTTTGCATGCAGCCATGCAGGGCTGGTAGATGAAGGCTGTAAATTCTTCAGTGCAATGACTTTGCATCATGGGCTTGTACCTGAAGTGGAGCATTATGGTTGTATGATTGATCTGCTCGGGCGATCAGGACGGCTTGATGAAGCAGAAGATCTCCTTAACAATGCTCATTGTAAGCTAGATGCTGTTGTGTGGATGGCCCTTCTTAGTGCATGCAGAATCCATGGGGATGTTGAGCGGGGGAAGCGAATTGCAGAGCGTCTTTTAGACTTAGACCCGCACAATGCCGCACCATATGTTGTCCTTTCCAACATATATGCTGCATCTGGCAACTGGGATAAAGTTGTGAGGCTGAGAAAGCGTATGGCTGACAGGGATGCCAGAAAGCAGCCTGGAAGCACCTTGATAGACAGAAAGGACTGCAGATGGGGTGTCTGCGACTCTCTGCAAACAAGCACAAACATATGCTAATGACCAGCTGAAATGATGAAGAATTATGTTCTACGGAGCTACATGCCTGGCTCAAGGCTTCTTGTTCTGCATAGTAAGAGGGGCTCGAATGGTTACCCTCGGTGCCTACAGGAAGAAGCCTGTAGCTTTTTAGAATACCTTAGAAAGGTTACAGCATATTTTCATCATCTTTAAAAAAAAAAAAAATCAAGCTGCTTAGTTGAGGTGTGAAAGAGTATTGTCAACCCATGTTCTGTATGTTGCTCTCAAGACAAAGCAGTGGTAGCTACATTGATACTTTTAGCCCTAGTTTTCTTCAAAATCTTTCTGGTTTTGTGATTGCTGATAATCACTTTGAAGAGCAAGAAATTTTAAGAATATGATGTCTTTTGCAGAATTGCTTTGGTGTAACACACAAAGGTTCATTTCCGGGCATGCTTCTCATATTCATCAGAGAATGGTGACATTGCAGGAGGTACATAATACTGATCTCTTGCTGCTGGGGTGGACTGTATGTAATGGTTTGTTTATACGAAATTCATGGTGGTTGGTTTTTTGCATGGAAAGTTGGTGTTTCACATCAATTGCACCACATTGGCTTCACAAACAAAACAGGTTGACATCATTGCGGGAGCCTGGACCAATAAGCTCTAATTAATTGGCTACATTTTTGTCGCCACTACATGCATGAAACACTCTACCAATAATCGCTACAATTTATCCCTCTCTACACCTCCGTGCTGCCTATGTTCTTTTTGTGCTCTAGGAAAATGATTAGTATTGTATAATTTAAAGGAACACACTCCACTCTTCTCCGTTCTGCATTTCAACCTACATCCTGCACAATTTTAGCAATTTTCAGTGTTGCATCACGTTGAATCTTCTTGCCCTGACATGCCATGGAACTAAGTCTCTCTCAATTTGCTTCAAGTCTCGATCTACAACAAATCAATGCGTCGATATAGTTTTAGTTTGTCTCTCTTAAGTGTGTACATCTTTTTAGTATGTGATGATTGATTGCAATGATGATAATAAGAAAGGGTTATGCACCCTATAATTTTATTACGGTGTCTGAGACTGAAAATTTGGCATGATCATTTCTTGAAAATTTTGTAGAATGTACATTCCTCCTAATTTTTTAATTTACCATTTGTGGCTGAAATGCAGTGGGAGTCATTCTTGAAGAGCAAGCACTATTGTTCCTTGCAATTGAATAATTCTTGGTTGAAAAATCGTGAGGTGGTTAGCGTTGTATCTTGGATGCAATGAGTTCATGCTTTATCTAAATAATAATTTATTCATCCAGATTCAAAGTGATCCCATGCTTTATTTAAATAATAATTTATTCATCCAGATTCAAAGTGATACCATGAGCAATGAAGATATATCGTTGTTCCATAGAGATCTTATATGAATATTTTCTTGCAAGTGTGGCGGTGACAGGATTGGCGTGAAAGAACTGCAAAAAGATTTCTTGAAGCGCTAAATATGTCCCCTTTGTAGGCTTTTATCAAGTTACCATGCTTGCTTGTATCGATGAGAATGTCACAGGGAGATGGCAGATCATTTGGGTTTCCTAAGGAGTTCTTTTCAAGAGGCAAATTCACGAACTTGGACATTGGGCCAATTAGTTGCAAGAAGGGTTGATCTAGAGTCTAATAGAGATAGGGCAGACACAAAGAGAAAGATGAAACTTTTTTGTTGAAGAAGAGGCTCTCTTTTGTGCTTTTGTCTGCAAATATGTGGATATCCTTCTTAAGGGTGATGGAATTTCTCAATCATTTCATTGAAGGAGAAGATGAATGGTGCAAGAAAGTTATGTCTTTTATTGTGCAGTTCAACCAATTAGTTTAAAAGGTGCAAGAGAATTGTCATTAGCATGGACCTTGGAAGTTTGTTAACTATTTGTTGATCATGGATGTTCGACTAGAATATCCTTGGAGATATGATCTTCACATCCACGTTGACATGCATGATGACTAGGCAAAAGTTGTTAATTGTATGCCACATCAACAAGTATTAAGCTATTATTGTGTTGTAATAGTTATTTTTTACATGTCCAATGTATACCACTTGGTGGTTGCTTGAATGTACTAGTCAATGTACTCTGTGTGTCAAATACTAAATACGTCAAAGTGCCTTAAACAGCGTAATTCAATCAATACAACTAATCACTAATGTAAAAGGGCTTCTTGTATGTGGACCAAATATGAGGAGACTCCATTGAAATAAATCTTTTTTACTTTGGTTCATTCTCATTCTATAACACATTATAATAGAGTCTCTCTCTCTCTCTCTCTCTCTCTCTCTTCCATAAAGAATTTCACATGAGCATGGACCATCTGCAAAAGATTGATTGCAAATATGACTTTGCGACGAGTGTTTATCCAATGTTTGCGTAGTCCCTAACGCACAACTCAGAACCTTGCCTACCTAGGTTTGAAATCATAAAAACATTGTCTTTTGGTTATATGTCAACAATGTAATTTCGTCTGTGGGTGAGACACACACAAAACTCAGAACATTCTTTAGTTTGTTACAAAATCTGATTTGAAAACTCTATGTACATCTGATAAGATGATACCAACTTATATAACCATGATTGGATCGTTGTTCCCCACGACCAAACACATGTTTCTTGTGAACATTACTTTGGCATTCAACAAAAAAAGAACACTTTGGCTTCAAATTGAAGTGACCAGTATGCCTGCTGAAGGTGCGCCCACCCTATTCGAAAGAAGACCCACGTTTTTCATTGATTCAACAAGAAACTGGATGCACTATTGATCTGAGCAGCGCTCTGCTACTGAGGAGTGTAGCGACCTACTGTCACAAGCATTGCACTTGTTCTTTGTGGATTTTGTTGGAAAAACGACCTACAGAGCAACGATTTGCTGATCCACAGCCTTTCTATGACCTACTCTTGTAGGAAAGAGCGCTCAACCTACTGAGAAACGGTGAGGATACCATTTTTTTTAAACCTTGGTTAGTTTGTTTGTCAACGCAAAATATCCAAAGAATAGGTAAGCATTCATTTCTTTTCTAATAGCACCGTACATTACACTTTTCCGATCTTCAAGCACCTACAAACCGGGAAACATTTTTGTGAACGACATCTGACTAGTTTTAGAATTGTGAACACACTCCACTTCGCTCGTCTCGTAAAACATCTGGTAAGTTGAACTCCTACACTCTCTGGAATTAGTTGTATTGTTTTTCGTTGCATAAGCAAATGCATATACAGTTGATACTGTACCTACTGTTATTTACGATATCCACATTTAAGTCACTTACGTTCACTAGACACTGTCATTAAATGGATGATATGACTAGATAATGACTAGATAATGATAGGATGATATGACTAGATAATGATAGGATGATATGACTAGATAATGATAGTATACTTTCCAAACACATTGTTCTGGGGTTCAATCGCCAAGTAACATCCCTTATTGCTACGTATGTTGTGATATAACAACTTTCAAGCTTTTACTGGTTTATTCACACTCTGGCAATCTGCTGTGTACGCTTTTCATACTTACACTGCACTACTTTTCGGTGAGATCTACCTTGTTTCAGATCATACATAATTGAAAAGCACAGCTTTATTAGGAATGTACACATTGCCATTGATAAAACAACATAGTAGCTCCTCTTAACACTCTACTCGAGTTGCTATTCCCTCTAACAACCCACGCTCTCTTGTATACAAATGACTTTGATGATAAAATTGCTTCCCAATTATAGGCCTTTTCCAAAGAAGTTTGTGATTTCAAAAATATCTCAGCCTTTGATTATTGTCAATCCAAAAAATGGCATGTCCCCCCATGGTACCCATATATACTATAGAAGCAAAAACCAGCAAACTCTCTCATAAGTTTTGGAGCCTCCCTACTGTCAACTATAATGCACCCATCTCTATTGAAACATGGACTATTCTTGCAAACCTCCAATGAGAAAGAACTAAAAGATTGAAAACCCATGCACTTAATGGACATCCTTTATTTGACACACTCATAGCCTTTGACACCCTTATATAAATTTGATCTTGGGAGATAGAATTCATATGAGACATGGGCACATATCAGGCAAGACTTGGACATTGGTTATAACAAAGTACCTCAACACATTGCATGGTTATGGAACTAGAGAAGACCGTTTTTCAAATGCAGTTGTGGTTCAGTCAAATGTAAAAACTACTTCCCAGTCATTCGGTTTGACCATGCAGTATGGTATATGATGAACAATTTGCATAAATTTTTTCATGGTATTACTCATCAAGCACAACTTAATGTCCTATTTATGTGGCTAAGTAAACCTGCAAAGGAAGTGGTATGAGCATATATTACTTTTCTTCACATATGTAATTACATGATTGATGCTACTGTTGAATTTACTTTTGCTCTAGGTTAAGCTGCTGTGATACACATGATTAAGCATTTTATATAAAAATCTAGTTTTAACTTTTTCGTAGGCAAACGCAGTGGCTCTTTTAATCTTAAAACTCCTGGAATGATCATGTCAAGCAGGGAAACAAGTATGAATAAAAAAAGAAAATACCTTCTTTACAAACAACACAGTTGAATGAGCGACAAGAAAGCTGGTGAAATTGTCATGAAAGAATTACCTATTAAGAAGCTGAATTTCTATATCATCGATTGCAGGTGGAGGTAGGAGGAGTGATTAGAATTACTCTTAAGTTTCTTTTACATTTATATTATGTTGATTTAATCGTGTATTTGAAAGTTTGTAAGTTCATAGGTTTTATGAAGAATGTTTGAATGAGTTACTAGGATTAGTTGATAAGACTTTTGACGATATTATGTTTGGTTAACATTATATGGAACATGTTAAAGAGTTTTGGTACACAAACCTTATGATGAAATATGTAATTTTAATGTTGATGTGTTTGAATCTTGTCAATGTAGATTTTGCAAGAGATTTACATTGTTTATATCACAAATTGTTAGATGATACGACACAAAGAGCTTAGAAAAGATTTATCTAAAGGTTTGAACCATATTTCATTTGTCCTTCTAATATGAATGAAGTAGATTGTGAGTGCATGAATAGTCTATATTAGCTTGCTAAAATACTTCCCTTTTTAGGAATATTAGGCAACAAAGAAATAAGTATGTGTGCTTTCAAAGCTAAGGAATATGCCTTACAATACCATAAGATGAAGAAACATCTACATTGTAAACGACTTAGATGGATCCTAATGTGTGATAAATGGTTCTTCGATTTTACAATACATCTACGTGAATGGCCTTGACAAGGCACAAAATAATTTGTGTTTCATTTGCAGATTTTATGTTCTACGTAAAGCTTTAGAACGCTTGAAAGGGGTGGACTTCATCCAGTTTTTAAAACAATACCAAGATATGGGGAACAAAAGAAAGAACATCAAACAAGACCTATAATGTGTAATATCAAGATCCACACTCTACAAAATGTGGAGACAAGAGTTTGGACATGTCAAGACTCCAACAAGACAAAGAATGTCCAAATGCAAAACATGTGACGACCTTAAAAATGCAATAGAGACAACTTCTGACGCTCAGATGCGTGATCCCTATATTGCATTGAGAGGTCATCATCTACATCATGTTTTCGATTCCAGAAAATTGTGTGCATATTGGAAAGAAGAGTCAAGATCCCATCCTGAGCAGTCTTTGTGTCTTATCATTGATGAAATGGATCAAAATACAACAACATTATCCCGTTTCAGTAAGACTCCTCCCATATTAGAGGGAATCGATTTTTGAAAACACATGTTTGTGGGGTATTGGTTCATGGATTCAAGTTGCTCTGTGATGTTTGGATTGATACCTTGCATGCTCATGATAGCAATCAAGTTGCCACATCAATAATGCGAGCAATAAGAAAGGTACAAGCATCACGTGGTAACTTACCTCCGATATTACATATTCAAGCTGACAATTGTTGGAGGGAGAACAAGAACAAATTTATTTTTGGGGAAGGTAGAAATGAGATTTCTTTTGGTTGGCCACACTCATAAAGACGTAGATCAGGTTTTCAGTGTCATATCCAGGGCTTTGAAGTCCAGATCAGTTCACACAATGCCAGATATGCTAGCACGAATTGGTGAAAAGATAGGTGGCAGTCGTATCGAAAGCACTGAAGTAGAAATACTGGAACAACTGGTAGATTGGAAATAATTTATAGATCCTTGTATTGCTCAAGGAAATGACGGCTTAGAAGGACACACCAATCCTCACTATTTTTGTTTTCAAATGATCAATGGTGAGCCAATCATGCAATGGAAATACTATTCTAATGATGGAGACAATGCATGGAGTGAACCTTTCAAATTGTTGTAGCGTGTACCTTCAAAAGATGAAGCCATTTTTCTAGCATCCACGAAGGATCTGGATTTAGATGAAATGAAAGGAATAATGTCCTTTATTGATTATTTGCAGTTCATGAGCCAGAGGTTTCAAGAATACAAAGATCGCAATGATGCATGTATGGTTGAAACCACAAAACTTGTCGAATATCTTTCCAAAGAAAAGATGTTGTCAGGATCAATGTATAGCCAAGAGGCTTTTTGGCCACAATCCTTGCCATTCACTTTCGATTCATCTGTATCAACTTTGATCAATGAGGTCGAAATGGATGTAGAGTTATTACCCCGGAGGTTTTGTGGGCGAAAAGCTGATGCACCTCTGGCTGAATTCATCCCACGTAGAGAAGTTGTGTTGGACAAGTTCGTGGCAATGCGACCTCCAGATGAAGATGTTGTGGAGGGTTCCATATCTATTTGGGTGGCAAAAGTTGTCGAAGTGAAGAAAAACAAAGAAAGCTTGGCCACAGAGTTTAAAACATTATGGTGTGAACCAAAATCTAATCAACGGCGTAGAAACCAGAGACAAACTGATAAAAATTGCTTGTAAATCCAGCTTGGCAATTTTGTAGAAAGACGACTTTTTGTATGCTAGGGTGTGGTCTTGATAATTGGAAGATCCTCATCTGCATAACACTTTAGCTCCAAAAGTAGTCTTTTGATCCATAAAACCTCCTTTGTTGTGGTTGTAAGAGATTTATATTCAGCTTCACAAGATGATAAGGAAATAGTTGCCTACTTTTTTGATAGCCAAGAAACCAAGTTCCCTCCAAGAAATATAGTGTAAGCACTTGTGGATTTTCTATCCAACCTGTCTCCTGCAAAATCTGAATATGAAAAAGAAATCAAAGCCAGATTTTCTCCTTTGTAGAATAATCCATAATCCAAGGTAGTTGAATTCTCGGAACGACTCAAATTTTTTGAGACTCGAATTTTATATTGTAACAACTCGCATTTTTCGAGATTCGTTTTTTGGAACGATTTGAATTTTTGGGGAGACTCAAATTTTGTCAATGATTTACATTTTTCCAGAGGATCGTATTCCAAGATTCGAATTTTTCAAATGATCAAATTTTTACGTTGACTCGAATTTTTCCACATGATCAAATTTTGACAATGACTCGATTTTTTCTAATGACTTGAATTTCTCAAAGACTCAAATTTGTCCAAAGGATCAAATTTTTCAAATAACTCGAATTGTTTGAGACTCAAAATTTTGAAACGACTTGAATTTTTCGAGACTCGAATTTTTGGAACGACTTGAATTTGTTGAATGACTCAAATTTTTTCAAAAAATCGTAGTTATCCAATGACTCAAATCTATATGCTGACTCAAATTTTTAATGACTTGAATTTTTACAAAATTTCGAATTTTGCCAATGATTTGATTTTTTCAAACGACTCGAATTTTTCCAATGATTCGAATCTTTCGAACGACTTGAATTGTTAAATGACTTGAAATTTTTCAGCAAAACGAAATTATGTAGTGATTCAAATTTTTCGAGATTCAAAGTTTTGGAAAGACTTAAATTTTTCAAAAAAATCGAATTTATCTAGTGACTCAAATTTTTCTAATGACTCAAATTTTTCCAATGAATCGATTTTCTCCAAAGGATCGTAATTTTCTAATGGCTCGAATTTTTTTATTGACTCAAAATTTTCCAATGACTGGAATTTTCTATTAACTGGAATTTTTCAATGACTCAATATTTCCAACGGATTAAAATTTCCAATGACTCGAATTTATCGAACGACTCGATTTTTTTGGAATGACTCAAATTTTTCGGATGATTTGAATGTTTGGAACAACTCGAATTTTCGAAAGACACGAATTTTTTGATAGAGTCGAATTTCTGAAAAGAGTCGAATTGTTTCAAAGACTCCAATTCTTCGAACATTTTTTCTAAGGACTTGAATTTTCAAAACGACTCAAATTTTTCGAGACCTGAAATTTATATTGTAACAACTCGTAATTTTTGATACTTGAATTTTAGAACGACTCGAATTTTTCCAATGATTCACATTTTTCAAGAGGATCGTATTCCAAGATTCGAATTTTTCAAATTACATGAATTTTTACGTTGACGAGAATTTTTCCAAATGATCGAGTTTTGCCAATGACTCGATTTTTTTTCATTGGCTCGAATTTTCTAAGCTACTCAATTTTTGAAACGATAAAAAATTTTCGAGTCTCGAAATTTTGTATCGATTCGAATTTTGAAAAAACGTGAATTTTTCAATATGATTGAATTTTTTCATTGACTCAACTCAAATTTGTCCAAAAAAGATCGAATTTTTCAAATGACTCGAATTGTTTGAGACGACTCGAATTTGTTCATTGACTCGAATTTTTTCGAAGGATCGGATTTATCTAATGACTCAAATATTCACGTCGACTCGAATTTTAATGATTTTAATTTTTCGAAAGGATCAAATTTTGTAATAATTCAATTTTTTCAAACGACTGAAATTTTTTCAATGACTCAAATTTTTCAATCGACTTGAATTTTTTAATGACTCGAAATTTTCTAGGGAAACAAAATTATGTAATGATTCGAATTTTTTGATTCTCAAAGTTTTGGAAAGACTAGATTTTTTCCAAATGATCGAATTTGTCCAGTGACTCGAATTTATCCAATGACTCTAATTTTTCAAAGACTCGAATTTTTCCAATGAATCGATTTTTTCCAACGTATCGTAATTTTTCAATGACTTAAATTTTTCGAATTTTTCAATGACTCAAATATTTTCAAAGGATTAAATTTTGCAAATGACTCAATTTGTTTGAACGAATCGAATTTATCGAACGACTCGATGTTTGGAACGACTCAAATTTTTCTGATGACTCGAATGTTTGGAACGACTCTAATTTTTGAAAGACACGAATTTCTAGAAAGAGTCGAGTTTTGGAAAGAATTGAATTTTTCTAATGGCTGAAATTTTTTCGAATCACTTGAATTTTTCTAAAGACTCGAATTCTTTGGACATTTTTTTTCTAAAGACTCGAATTTTCGGAACGACTTGAATATTTTGAGACTCAAAAGTTATCTTGTTACGACTCGTATTTTTTGAGACTCGAATTTTAAATCGATTCGAATTTTTTCAATGATTCATATTTTTCCAAAGGATCATATTCCAAGATTCCAATTTTTCAAATGACTCAAATTTTTACGTTGACTCGAATTTTTTTTTCCAAAGATCGAATTTTGCCAATGACTCGTTTTTGTTTCAATGGCTCGAATTTTTCGAGTGACTGGAATTTTTGAAATGATTCAAATTTGTTGTGTCTCAAAATTTAGGCACGATTCGAATTTTCAAAAAAATACGAATTTTTCAAAATGATGGAATTTTTTCATTGACTTGAATTTTTGAAAGATTCAAATTTGTCCCAAGGATCGAATTTTTCAAATGACTCGAATTGTTTGAGACGACTTGAATCTGTTCAATGACTCAAAATTTTCGGAAGAGTCGTATTTATCTAATGACTCAAATTTTTACGCTGACTCGAATTTTTAATGACTTAAATTTTTTTATCGAATGTTATTAATGATTCAATTTTTTTAAACGACCTGATTTTTTTTAATGACTCGAATTTTTCGATCGACACGAATTTTTAAATGGTTCGAAATTTTTCAGCAAAACGAAATTATGTAATGATTCAAAATTTTTGAGACTCTTATTTTTGGAAAAACTCGAATTTTTTCAAATGATCGAATTAGTCCAGTGACTCGAATTTTTCAAAGACTCGAATTTTTCCAATGAGTCGAATTTTTTAATGACTCGAATTTTTTTAAAGGATCGAATCTTTTAAATGACTCGAATTTTTTCAAAGGATCGAATTTTTGGAAAGACTCGAACTTTTTCAATGACTCGGATTTTTTATCGATTCAAATATTTCCAAAGAATTAAATTTTGCAAATGACTCAATTTTTTTGAACGAATCGAATTTATCGAATGACTCGATTTTTTGGAACGACTCAAATTTTTCGGATGACTCGAATGTTTTGAACGACTCGAATTTTGGAAAGACACAAATTTATGGGAAGAGTCGAATTTTTGGAAATAGTCAAATTTTTCTAATGGTTCCAATTTTTTCGAATGACTCGAATTTTTCTAGAGACTCGAATTTTCGGATGACTCGAATTCTTGGGACTTTTTTTTTTTTCTAAAGACTCGAATTTTCGGAACGGCTCGAATTTTTCGAGATTCGAATTTTATATTATAACGACTCGTATTTTTCGAGACTCGAATTTTGGAACGACTCGAATTTTTTGAATGATTCGCATTTTTCCAGAGGATCGTATTCCAAGTTTCGAATGACTCGAATTTTTACGTTGATTCGAATTTTTCCAAATGATTGAATTTTGCCAATGACTCGATTTTTCTTACGGCTCGAATTTTTGAATGATTCAAAATTTTCAAGAGTCGAAATGTAGGAACAGTTTGAATTTGTGGTAAAACGCGAATTTTTCAAAATGATCAAATTTTTTCATTGACTTGAATGTTTCAAAGACTCAAATTTGTCCAAAGGATCGAATTCTTTAAATGACTCAAATTGTTTGAGACGAGTCGAATTTGTTCAATGACTTGAATTTTTTCGAAGGATTGTATTTATCTAATGACTCGAATTTATACGCTGATTTGAATTTTCAATGACTTTAATTTTTTCAGAGGATCGAATTTTGTCAATGATTCAATTTTTTCAAACTACTTGAATTTTTTCAATGACTCGAATTTTTCGATCAACTCGAATTTGTAAATGACTCCAAATTTTTCAACGAAACGAAATTATGTAATGATTCGAATTTTTTGAGTCTCGAATTTTTGGAATGACTCAAATTTTTCCAAATGATCGAATTAGTCTAGTGATTCGAATTTCTCCAATGAGTCGAATTTTTCAAAGACTCTTAATTTTCCAAAGGATCGTATTTTTTAAATGACTCGAATTATTTCAAAGGATCGAATTTTTCCGAAGGATTGAACTGTCAACTCAAATTTTTGCGAAGGATCGAAGGACTCTTTGTATTGTCAAGTTGAATTTTTCAAAAGACTCGAATTTTTTCGATGACTCGAATTTGTCCAGAGACTCGATTTTTTCGAAAGACTCGATTTTTTTTCAAAGACTCGAATTTTATCGAAGACACGAATTTTTCTGAAGGCTCAAATTTTTTCGAAGACATGAAAGGCTCGAATTTTTTTAAAGACTCGAATTTTTTCAATGACTCGAGATCGACCATCGTCCAAATCATCGGACGCCACCTAGATCGGCCTCCATTGCCCATGGACACTCTTTACTAATATGCCTATAAATATATTATAAACAACAAAATTCAAAAGTTTGCCCCACGAATGATTGAAATTTGAGTAATAGCCGCTAAATCCAGTGGCTGTCTAATCTAAACCTTCGCATCGCTCTTTTCTGAGTTCTCTCTCTCCCGCCTTGCGCTCCTCTGTCCCGCGCAGAGGTTTTACTTTTGGTGCATATCGATCGATCGAGAGGAGAGGAGGGATCGATGATGGAAGGCGGGACCGAGAATGGAGCGGGGGCGCGGCAGCAGGAGTCGCGGGCGGGAACCATCATCCGACTATGCGCTGAGAATTTCATGTGCCATTCCAATCTTTCCATTGAATTCATCGACCGAGTCAATTTTATCACTGGCCAAAACGGAAGTAAGCATGACTATGCACTCCGATCTCCATCGGCTTGCTGCATCTCTCAGCATTTTCTGTCTGTTAGCTCTACTAACAATCAATGTGTTAGAGAGAATCAATGTGTTAGCAGAGATACAGCAACCGTGAAAGTGAGCTTGAAGCCAAGCTGAACTGCCAATATATTGAGCTGAGCTGATTCGCAACACGTTCTCCCCATACCCCAGCCTCCGTACATCGATGCGCATTGTACTTCCGTACGGTAATCAGTAAATCTCACACCATTCCGTACGCCAGCAACCTAACACCAAACCTTAAACCTAAACCCAAACCTGAATGCCAAACCTAAACCTGAAACTTAAACCCCAAACCTAATCCTCAAAGCGTACTTCCATTCGTCTTATATTGTATGTTTTCATGAGTATTTGAAGTGTGCCAAAGTTTTTCGTATACCTATGCCACAAAATATAGAAATGAGGTCTGGTATAAAATATATACGATCATCAGCTCATTATATTTCCCATTGCTTAGTTTTTGCTTTTTGAACGTTGGCTTCTTTTACTTCACGTTTTAAACTTACAGGCGTTCTTGTAATGTTGCATTGTGCATTTCTTGTGCTGTAGACTTTTGTATAGTATAGTTGTTAAGTCTATCATGAGCACTAGCTCAACTTGAGTAGCTTCCTCCCATCCACGTAGAAACACCCCATGTAGATATATGTACAACTGTAAGAGCACATTGACATCTATACAAGCAAGCATTTTTGCAACTCTTACCTAATGTTAGAAAACTCGGTCAAATGTAGGGTGCTTAATGCCAACCTAATATTCAAAGTGGCACCACTGCCATCTGTCTTATTAGAAATGAGCAACTGTGTGTATGGGCTGACACGCCAGGGGTGTGTCCATTTTTTAAAATATTTTTTTTTTGATTTTTTGTGTTAAAAAAATAAAAAAGAAATAAAAAAAATATGGACGCGTCCGACCCTGCGTCCGGGTCCGGACGCCGGACGCGGGCGCGGATTGCCCGCGTCCGGCCCGGACCCTCATGTCTGAAATTTTGACCCTACAGAATACAGAAACCAAAAAAGTAATCGTTGTAGGCAAAAACAATTCAACAATTCTAAAAGCTTTTACAAAACAAATGCATCGAACAAATTACAAAAAAGGTATACCTGCTGCACTCATCAAAAAGTGGTTGCGAAAGGGTCTCCCCAATTCTGTCCATAAACTCGTAAATGAGGCCGAGTGTAGAACCCTTTCGATCCACCGACCTCAGCACATGGTACACTGGTTGCAGGACCTCAACCAACTGCTCAGCCTGTCGCTAGAAATCATCTCCAAAAACGATCCTCTGGAAGCTAAGTCCAGTCCGGTCGCTGCTACGATGCCACTGTGTTAACCTCGAGGTTGGCTGTCATCTGGCGCAATGCAGGTTGAACCCGAAGCAACCGCTCCAACACGACGAAGTGGTAGGCAAATCGTGTGGGCTGACTTCTTCATATCCAGCAGGCTATATGTCTTGAACATGGCGAGGGCCCTCTTCTTCCTGGTTACAAATGTGACCAGGAACAAAGTTTGATGGTACCTTTCGAATCGCCTTTTTGAATCGTGTTTGAATCAAGTTTGAATCTGGAAAGAATCGGCTTTTCCAGGTTTGAACTGGCGAATCGGTTTTAGGGTTTTTTTTGTAAAACATTAATGTCACAGCATACATATTACATATTACATATTACATTTGGGATATTCCAATGTACCATGTGCATGGTTAGTTAGTGGTAAATTAGCAAATGTGCAATGATTCGAATTTCACGAAAATGACACTGTATACAATGTGCATTGTGTAAATTTTAACTATTAACAAGTAATAGATTATAGTACCAAGTTCTAACTTCTAATAGCTTACAAGTAACAATACTAAGTAGTAAGTACTAACTTCTAACTATTAACTCTTGAGTTACAAGTTACCGTAGTCTGTGAGTAGAAATCCCATTCGACATTCAACATTGATAATCGAAACATTCCACATTTGAACCATAGATGCACCGAATTGCGATTCGTTGGGTCTGCGATTCGCGAATCACGATTCTGAACACAGAATCGCAATTTCTTTTTTTTTTTTTTTTTCTTTTTTTTTTTTTTTGGAAAAATCGCTTATGGCTGAAATTTTTTTTAGGGGATCAATGGTCAAACCAGCGTTTTGCCTCTCATAAGTGCAGTAGATGAGGCACAAACAGATCTTATTTTCAGTAGCTATCCGGTTGTCATTTGCTCTGGTTTTCAGTAAATGTTAATGCTACAGTTTGGACTATCAACTGTATGGATGATGATCACTTTTGCAATTGGTTCACTGGAGATGTGAGTGCAATGTACATACAGTTGGGGGCATAAATATTGGGCCCTTCTCGGCGCGCATTTGGACCCCATTTTTATCTACAGGGGGGCGGTGGCATTTTTATCTACAGTGTCTATATAGCAAGAAGCTCTAGGGAGTTCGGGGGACAGTAGCCCCTCGGGAAACGGGGGGTTCGGGGGGCGGTAGCCCCCTGGTGGGGGGTTTGGGGGCAACGCCCCCCAACGGCGGGGTCCGGGGGCTGCCGGTAGACCCCGGCCCCGACGGTAAGGCCTCTTCATGATTTGGCCTTCCAACTCCCCGAGTGAAAACACACTTTTTGGTGTTTCGCACCCGAAACAGTCGGCAAACTACACAATCATAATCCCCTCGATCAGAGCTTTCATCTGATACCCATATTGCCTAAAAATTTTTCAAAAAAAAAAAAAAAAAAAAAATCGATTCTACACGATTCTGGGAAAATCCCGAATCGCGAATCGGAATCACGATTTTGATCGCGATTCTGAATCGCGATTCGGGAATCGCGCTGCAACTATGCTTCAAACTTGGAATTTCAAGTTAGAACATAAATGACAATACATATTAATAATTACATTAAAGTAGGGTTTAGGAATCAGGATTTACATGGCCCATGATCTCCTGATAGGCTCTAGCTCCCTATCCATGGAGTCTCGCTCAGCAACCAACTGAGTCGTCCTCAATTGCTACATGGATGGTCCCTCCCACTCTGAACCAATCCTAGATACATGTCTCATCATCTCCCTCCATGCAGGGGTCGTAGCCAAGTGAAAGGGGAGGTTGCACATGTAGAAACACCTCCTAACAGATACATTGGCTATCTCCTTGTTCCTTTGCTGGAAGGATGCAACATACACATCTCTGCCCCTAAGATGTGTACCAGTACGGCTCTGGGCATGAGAAGAGCCTCGTGACAATGGTGCCACCACATCACTCTGACTCTGAGTCTGACCTTGTGATGTGGAAGGGTCTGCTGGAACTGTTGCAAATTGCCAATGGCCACAAATTAATAGTTATTATCTAGATTCTACCACAATGGAGATAGATGAATCGTGATAGACTGTAGTAGTCTGTAGGTTGTAGTAATGTCAAAGTACACACGACATGCAATGAATCATAATTTAAAACACAACCATCAATATTTTTTATTTAGCATCTAGCAACAACTTACAATTGTCAATAACTCAGGTGACAGGATAATGGATTTATAACTATTAACAGCTTCGGAATTTCGAATCATTGATTACGATCACCAACTTGTGGGCGAATGATGACCCTCCGAGGTAGCCTTTGATGGAGCTGTATGTATCATCAACGAGTCAACCTGTCATCTCAAAACCACGAAGACGCAATAGGTGTGCCTTTATTCTAGTGGGGCCACCTATGTAGTCCTTGCGCAATACTTGCAAGTCCACCTCTTAGCTCTGCCGATGAAGTGTGTGATGGCCCTGCTACTGCTGCTGCTACTGATGGAGGCTGTGATGGGCTTGCTGTTGCTGCTGATGAACTAGGCTGTGATAGCCATATGCCGCAACTGCCAGCCCTTGATCCTGTGCCAATAGAACCTAAATGCCCACCAATCTGTACCTTGGGCCCAATCGCTGCTGCTTCTCCATATGTACTCAGTAGGCGCTCTCACTCAGGTGTAGGAACTGCCATGCATGGGTCAACCTACCATGGTCCACCCATCTGATCCTCGTTGCCATGCTACAAAAGGTGTCACTGCAAATCAAGCAATGCCATCTGCGTGTACCTGAACCTGTAAAAACTATGGTATCTCCCTCAAGAGATCCACCTCCAACCACATGCCTCATCCCGCCATAGGCATGGCTATAGAAACCCTCAAAATGCTATAAAAAAGGTCAAAAACTCAATGAAAAGTGGATAGGTAGAAAAAGGGAGCTAAAACAAGCCTAGAGCCGTCTAAGACCTAAATTGTAATGCCAATGGATGCCTAAGACCTATCCTAAATCCCTAAACTCTAACTCCAAAACCTAGAAAAAAAACAATGCAAAATGCCCACATGCACACCAACCACATGAATGCTCATAGTGACCACCTATGCACAAAGAAGCTTGGGAACGTGCAATCACTCTCTCCCTAGCAACCCTACGGCCAATCTTAGCAACATGAATCACTCAAAATGATGCACTATAGCCTCCAAATGATGCACAAAGCAAGAAAAAAAGCTCCAAGAAGTTGCTTTGCTTGCAAATCCCCACGTAATCACGGTTGCCCTCTTTTGAGTGCTACATTCACCTTGCAATCATCATGGCTTGCACATAGAGAGCTCACACTACCCATTTGGCCACCTATTTCTCTCTTCACAATGTTTTTGCCTCCAACACTAGTGTGTTGGAAATTGGGCATCGCGACAGTTTTAAAAAAATTTCCAAGGTTTTTTTGGAACGACGTTCTGGAATGTAGGGTCCCAGAATGCGGTTTCGAGGCAACTTAGGCTATAGTCACTCTCTAGACACTTACTTTTCCTTTAACAAAAGGCTAGGAATAAATTAAGCAAAAAAAAAAAAACCGTAAAAACGTTTCGTCGTTTCTTTTTGGGAAGAGGCGATTCTTTCCTGTTTCAAACGTGTTTCAAACACGTTGCAAAAAGGCTTTTCAAAAAGGTCCACAAAACATTGGTCTATTAGATTGGCTTGGCAAGAGATGTATGATAGTGCTTGCTTGTTCATTCACCTAGCATTGCCTACTTTTCTGGTATATGGCATTAAGTCCTTTTCTTGGTATTTGGCAATTGCATTGTTCATCCATATTTGTGGTATTAGGTACTCATTGATACATTCATTTGGTGTTCATGGATCATTGGTACAATGATATTGTCAATCAAGTGCAGCCGTATTCCTATTTAGGTACAACGGGGTTGGTACCTAAATAGGTGATCCTATTGATACCTTGATGTGGTGTTCTTGGTCCATACAATTGCTTGGTATATCCAGTTTTTTACCAGCCTTGTAGAGACATTATTCATGGTGCCTTCAAATGGCATCCATCCGTGTTCCTCGACATCTTGTGAGGATGAGGCTTCGTGCAATGCTACCTTTCTCGATGATTTAGAGCTTTTGTCTTTGTTTTCTTTTTGATTTTCATTCACTTTTATTTTATGATGGTTAAAGGGTAGCTATAAAAAGTTAATTAGTTGGAGTGGTGCCCACAAGAGGGTGCACTATTATCCCTCCATTTGACTAGTTTTTACTATTTGATCTATAGCCTTTTGGAGGTTTCATTTTGGGGCATTTGATTGGTATAAATAGACACTAGACACATTCATCATTAAGCTTTTGGATATGGGTATTGCTTGAGCTCTTTGTGGGAGAACTCATTGTTTTTACTTGTAATTCTTTAGTTGTTGATTGTATTTGATGCTATTGGTCATTGTTCATGGGAGATTGCTATTTGATTGTCATTTGATTTTTTTATGGTTCATTGCATTGATGTCAAAGTTGTTGATTGTGTTCATAATCGGTAAATTTGTGTGACTTACAACAAGAGAGAGAAGAAAAGGTATGTGCATACGACAAGAATTTCATCTTTGTGCCATATTTTACCTCCTTTTTTTTTTTTGCTAATGACATATCTAACAATGTTTCATCTTGTCAATTATTTCAAAATTTTTAGCTTTATTCTTCAGTTGTGTCCAAAGGTTTTCTTGTAAATTGTTGAAAAAATGATAGGACTTCATAATTGATGCTTGTTTGGTTTGTCAAAAGTTGCAATTTGATTTATAGTTTTTAAAGAAGCTATTTTGTCATAAGCTTCATACTAGTAAAAATTTTGTGAGAAAATTGGTTGACTTGCTTCTAACAAGCTTTGGTTTTATTTCTAGCTAATAAAAATATGAAAATCATTTTTTGTTGTTTGGAATCTTTGGATTATTTTAGGTGGAAAGAGTGCTATATTAACAGCCTTGTGTGTGGCATTTGGAATCAAAGCTCGAGGCACACAAAGGGCCAGTTCTCTCAAAGATTTTATAAAAAATGGCTCCAAGTAATGCTTGCATCCTTTGTGGTTTTCATCTTATGAGCTACATCAGCCAAAATAATTGTGTTATAGTGCATATTAGATTTTGGTTGGACTTTGGTATTCCATTCTATGCACTTTGTTTTATTAGCTATTTAGTTAGTTAAATTGTTCTTTAAAGATGTTTTTATACGCTTCCATAACATGCCACACACTTGAAATGTACTTTTTAGTCTTATGTACCTTCTTGTTACCTTAAAGACTCTAATAAAGCTCTTTCTGTCTCTCTCTCTCTCTCTCTCTCTCTCTCTCTCTCTCTCTCTCTCTCTCTCTCTCTCTCTCTCTCTCTCTCTCTCTTCTTTTCTCCTCCGAACACCATGCTGTTAAACCTAAAAGAATGGGTCTCTGTAAAATTTGCCCCCCATTTAAGAGCAAGTATGATCTTGACTAGAAACTTGATTTGGATTGAATTAGATCGTTGGATTGGACCGAACCGATTCAATTGCAAATTGCAACTCGAACACATTTGAATCACGGTTCGATGAAACTATGGTTGAGAGAAGATCCCCAATTCTCCCTTTAGTGAGAAAGTTTTTACATACATTTTATGTCGAATAAATCTTTTGATTGTTGATATTGCCATTAGAACCCTGTGATAAATAAGCCTAGCAACTGCTACAAAAGTATCATTAAAATTGATAAAATCAAATCTGTACACGGAATAGCCTGAGAGGTTCATCGTTCTCTAGGAATTACACAAGGCATTATATGGATCAAATTAATCCTCCATGCATGGTAGATAAGGACAGACATATTGCTCATTTAAATTGGATCTCAAAGCACAACATCAAATGCAAGGATAATGTGTAGGAGGAGATGGATAGGTCCATGATCATAGCATTCTATATGGATTATTTGATATTAGCTTGCAACAACCCTAGTTTTATGGAACAAACTAAACAATTGCTTAAACTTTTGAGATACAAGCTTAAAATTAAATTCAATACTATTTTGGGATGAAGATCCGCATAGAACAATATTTGATTGTTCATAATAAAAAAAAGTACCTAGAGGAGGTCATAAAGAGGGACACTATGGATAATTCTATATTTTTTCAACACCTTAGGAAGGCAATTAACTTGAGCAAAAGTGCATGTCCAGAATACGAGGAGAAATTTGATACCATAAAAATGTCCCTTATGGACAAGCCGTTGGAAGATTTATGTATGCAATGGTGGCCACCATGCTTGACATTGCATCTAATAAAGAGAAGAGTTTCTTTATTTTGACGAAACTGTTCAAAAAATTCAAAGTGCCCCTATTTGCATGTCCTTAAGCCTATTTTGGCCAAACGAAGGGCTATAGCCTCCAAATGAAGGGCACCCTAACTGTACCTGCAAGTATGGTGCTACAAAATAGAGTGATTGCCGTGGAGAAACGAATTTTCTAACAACCTAGGTGACTACATTAGAATGAAGTCAAGAGAGTACTTAGGTATCTAAAAGCAAAATTGGATTATGAATTTTGTTGTAAAGCCAAAAGATAAATGCTTAAAGCTTGTTGTAATTCAGATTGGATGCGGGCGTACAAGAAAATCAACTAGTGGATACATCTTTTTGCTTGCAAGGTGAGCATTAAGTTGGAATGATAAAAAATAAGGTTTTGTTGCACTTTCTACATCAAAGGCAAAGTACACGACACTAGCAGATGGAGCTATGGAGTGCTGACAAGTAAGCAAGATAGAAGAGATGAAATATACCATTAAGAAACCCATAACAATTTTCTGTGACAATTAAGGAACTATATCCTTGACAGGTAAAGGCTTGGTTAGCAAAAACACAAACATATTGACATAAAAAAATAAGGAGATCTGTTGAGAGTATTGTAGATTAGAGAATATGATAGTTGCTCCGTTTACACAAAGCTTGACCAAAGAGAAACGTTATGTGTTTTTGAAAATGACTATGATAGAGACCCAAGTTTGAGTGGGAACGTTGGAAGAATGCAAGCTTAGGTCTCAAAATCCTAATAAAGAACCATATCCTAAGTGGATAAAAAATCTACAAGTGCATTGGCTACTTTCCTATGTGATGAATATCATGGCTTTCCAAAACGCAACATGCTATTTCATTGTCTTCAATCGAATCTGAGTATGAGGCCTTGAAATAAAAAGGAGGTCTCATGGCTCAAAAGGCTATTGGTGGAGCTTCAAGTTATGGAGGTTGAGGAGGTACCTTTGATCTATTGTGATAGCCAATCAGCCCAATCACTTGCTACTAGTCCCACATTCAATGCAAGGAGCAAGCATATCAAGATTGCTCACCATTTTGTCAGGGAGAAGGTGGAAGCCAGTAGTGGGAGTTAGTTAGGTTTAGTTAAAGTTGGATAGTTAACAAAAAGTTCCTTGGATAGGGCTTCTTGTTATTAAAAATTCAAAATAAGATCGACAACTAATAAGGAGGAAAATATCTTGTTTTCTCCTACCTCTAGTATTCTCAAGCTTCTTATATTAAATAGTTTGATGAATGCGTGGAAATTTTCTTGGAAGAACATTGTCATTTGTTGTAGTTACTAAATGTAGAGCGCACTTCAATCACTTGGATAGGAGATGAGACACAAGAGAATGGGCTGTGGCAAGAACCACCCAACCAACGACCTAACAAATTGTTAGACACCCTCATGTAGAAAGAGCATAGAGAGGTTGATCAATCATCGATACTCACAATATGTTGACATGGGAGGGGTGAGGCTATGAATATACCCAGATACATAAAGATCAACTGTAGTTCAATTTTTTTCCAGAAACGCTACTAATATAGTTTGGTTGAAAGTCGATATCTGAGATACTGTGTAAGGAGGCTCAGTATTTGCATGTTGAAGATTGCATGCTTGTCCAACACTGTTTTTAAATTCAGGAATTGTTAGTATACTTGAGACCCGTATAATTGACTGAGTTCGATATGTTTCGAGTTATTAGATTACAAACTGTACTGTCTGAAAAAGTGTTGTGAGGAAGCTGTAAATTGTAAAATTCCATCGTTCTTGGTCAAGAATAAGTAGAGTAGTTATTGGTACTTCGAAAGTTTGTTGAATATAGTGATTATGACTTTACTGAATTTTTTTTTCGATGTTGGACGATTTTAAAGTCACAGACGCTAATCACTGGATTGATTTGTTAAGAATATCGATCCATTGGAATTTTAACAACTTTCTTGAAATAAGTAGTATGACTAGAAACAATCCGATATTCCTTTGTGGAATTACTCTAGTGTGGCATGGTCACTGGTATCTGATTTTTCAAGAGATTGTGCCACACTTAATTGGTTGAGTAAGGGAAATAATTTACGAAGCTAAAGTCTTACTGGAATCTATGGAATTTAGTTAATTAGCTATAACCCCTATAGTCTTTCTGAAGGGAGCAAGTATGAGAATGAGACCTTGAATGGATAGCTACTAAATGTCAGAAAAGATTCACATTTTCCTTGCTTAAACTTAGAATTTTCGGGAACTGATAATTTCTAAGGGAGGAAGAGAAATTGGACATTAGAGTCAGTAATTCGCCTATGGAACTGTATTATGCAATAGGATTATTGGTTATTCCTGAAAAATTTGCATCTTACCAACTATTGAGTCATTTCATACAAGGATCTTTTGCTAAGATGCATTCGGGGCAGTTTGTAAGACATTTCTTTTTGCAAATCCTTCACCAAGAGTAACTATAGATTTTGAAGAAAAATGGCACAAGAGGAGGACTCTTGATAAATGCATCATATTTAGAACCTGTCAATATGGAAAAGATTTATTCCCAGATTTAGCCATTCTCAGTTCACCTGGATGAAGTTTACTAACCAGCGGAGGTTAACCACATGATGAAAAGCCATGAATCTGGGTAAGTCATTTCTTTTAACCAATTCAAGATTGCTATAAGCTAGCAGAATTAGTTTTCTCCTGGATTTGGTTGTAATGGAATTGCCTATATTAGATATAGGACAACCAAAGAATCATTTTGGAATCTCTACAAAATCAGATCAAGAAGCAAGGATTTTCTTGGAGGAAGGATGGGTGGTATGGGACGTCAATAATTCCAAAATCCTTGATGATGATGATGGTTAGCTTTTACTCTTACTGTAAAGCCATAGAAGGGAAAAAAACACATTGGTCGTATTTTATAGGATATTTTGTGAAATTTTGAGATATTGATCCGCATCCCAAAGTTGTTGCTTATTATTTACAAAATCAGAAAATCCTTAAAGCTATTTCTCACTTATTTAGAGATTTGCTTTTTAGAAATTTCTTGAATAAGAGACATCAGGCTGCTTTTTTACGATTCTTTCCAATAAGGAGCTATTTTCCTGAAGGATTGATTATCATTCTGTGAATTATTTATCTACGTATGTGAATGCTTGGAATTTTTAACAAATTTACGAGGTAATTTTCTAAACCTTGGTCATGAGATCATCCTTTATGGGTTGAAGATTGACGAAGATAAAATCAAGACTGTAGTTGAATGGTCGATACCAAAAACAGTCAAAGAAGTTAAATCCTTTTTTGGGATTTATGGTTTTCTTTCGGAGATTCAAAGAGGATTATGCAAAGATTGCAGGACCTTTTAATAATCTGATTAAAGGCAGAGTTAATAAGAAGAAAAAGAGAGGTCAACTTAATTTGGCCTATTGAATGGAATGAAGAACTGAACCAACATTTTGAGAAACTAAAAAAATCAGTTATTTCTGCCCCCGTTTTACAGGTCGCGGATCCAGATTTATCTTGCATCGTTAAAACTATTGCAAGTGATTCAGCGATTGGAGTAGTTCTTTTGCAAAATGATAGGCTGAAAGTGTTTGAAAGCAAGAAATTCACTGGACCTCAGTTGCGTTTATACGACTCTAGAAAAGGAATTATTTGCTGTGATTCAAGCATTTAAAACCTGGAGATATTACCTATATGGACCATGGTAATAAGTTTTTAGTATATATAGATCACCAGCCTCTAAAACACGTTTGCAATCAACATGATTTGAGGGGTTGTAAAGCTCTATGGGTTGAGCTTATGCAAGAATTTGATCATGAGATCTGATGCATCAAAGGAAGCTCTAACCAAGTTGTAGATGCTCTCACTCATATTGGTGAATTGAATGAACTTCCATTCACCCAGATTTCTATAGATTTGTATCTCGGATATGGAAGTTGGTATAGACTACTACAGAGTGTTGCTAGTCAAGCCTTAAGATCATGTTTGTATAGCACTTATGTTGTTGCAATCACCATGTTGACTCAGAAATTTTCTACGGGCACCTTTGATATTTGCCACTTTTGTTCTGTTGCAAATTACTGCAAGCTTCTTCATTCAAGCATGCAACTTGACATTGATCTGATAATCGATGCTACATGTGGGTGCGTTGAAGAAACTCACAATCTTCTTCAGATTGAAGACTAGCTAATGGCTTCCTAACACGTAATGCTTGATCCTAGCTCATATAACTTCTCTTCTGACCAAGATGTATTTTGATTAGTAGCTGGAGTGCCACATGCAATATTGCTGCATGTTTGAACTTTTTCTACTCGGAAAAGGCTGTCAGAAGATGACGTTGTCTCCTACCTTTGGCGTGCTGATATTAACATGCAAAATGTCCTTAATGCTGTCTAGTATATTATGCAAATGCTCCTCCTAATTAACATGTTGCTATTAGCTAAAATGATCTCCTGATAGGCTGCAGATCCTTGAGATGCCCTGAGTATCTTTGCCGAAAGATAATGCCCAAGACATGCACCAAGCCCACTTTTTGCTTGAGTTTTGGTTGACGTAGGACATGATGATCCGCCAAAAACTTTTTTCTTATAACAAAATTGATAGTAAACCGAGGCTAGCTCTGTTGCACACAAGCTCACAAACCCTAAGTAAATACACAGAATTACCCAGCAAATCCGTCACTTTATTAATCTCAAGCAAATGTACATAGATCAACAAGCAAACATGAGAGCTCTGCTGCAAGTCTCCTCTCAACCATAGCTGCATAGGAATACCCTAATCATAATGAGGAATGCCTGACAATGCTCACCCTATATCCCCTCAAGCACCCCTTAACCCTGACACATCCTAACGTCGACACATGGCAAACTCCATGCACAACCGACACTTGCCACTTGGCAGTACCCTGACACATAGGCAAGCTAGTAGGTGGACAGTCTGACACGTGTCACTCATGCATTGGACCAAGTGTCCCAATGAGCATATGATACATGTCCTGTTGACCCGTCCATTGACCGTCTGACAAGTGTCACTCATGCACTGGACCAAGTGTCCCAGTGAGCATGTGACACGTGTCACGTTGACCAGTCAACCCTTCCTACTTTTTTGGAGGTCAGTCCAGCAGACTCTCATGAGACCCAGTACCCCCTTGGCCATCTCGTATTTAGTCACTATAACAAATATTTACATTGCAATTTACAATTGTCTCCACAGGCCGGTGACTTAGCCATTTACAATTTAATAATTACAATTTACCATACATTGGGCAAAGGGATTCAAAGTACATGTAACATCCCTTCCCTCCTCAGATGACATCGTCCTCGATGGCAAAGTCTGGATACTATGCATGCAACCCATGCGCGGTCTCCCATGTAGCATCACTGAGAGGTCGTCCATGCCATGCAACCAAGTACTCATGGAGCAAACGATTCCGCAACCGTCTATGCCTCCGGTCCAAAACTCTCGCTGGTCTATGCATCACCTCCCCATGCTCCTGAAACAATACAAGGCCATCAGCCAACAAGTTATCACCATCATGTAAAACCTTCTTTAAGCGTGAAACATGAAAAACAGGATGAACCTTACAACCAACAGGCAAATCCAATTCATAAGCAACGCTATTAATCTTTTTAACAATTTTCCAAGGTCCACAGTATCTAGGTGACAACTTATAACACTTCCCTGTCTTTAGGGTTTTCGAGTCCTTTGGAATCCTGAGAAATATCATATCTCCTTTCTCAAACTCTCTTGGCGTACGATCCAGATCAGCATATGTCTTTGCCTGTCCATCGCCGCTTTTACATTTTCCTTAGCTAACTCCAACATCTGTTGCATGTGAGTTAGGAATTCCATAGCACTAGGTGTCTTATGAGGCATACCTATAGTAACTGGACTGGCTGGTCTAAAACCATAATTTAGCTCGAAAGGACTCATCTTCGTAGATGCATTCTTTTTATCATTATAGGCAAACTCCAGCAATGGTAGGTAACGTTCCCATTGCGTTTGCCTTTCACTCACATACGCCCTAAGCATGTCTTCCAAGGTTTGGTTAACTCTCTCAGTCTGCCCATCTGTTTCAGGATGATCAGAACTACTCATTCCCAACTGCACCTCTAACTTCTCAAATACTGCAGTCCAAAAATTGCCAGTAAAACGAGAATCCCTGTCAGACACAATGGATCTAGGTAATCCATGAAGTCTGAATACATGTTGTATAAACAAATCAGCCGTACCAGGTGCATCAATCTTATTACTAGTTGGGATAAAATGAGCCATTTTCGTGAGTCTGTCAACCACAACTAGGATAGCATTATGTTGCTGTTGTGTATGCGGTAAACATGTAATAAAGTCCATGGAAATACTCTCCCATCTCCCTTCTGGTATAGGTAACGGGCGTAATAATCTAGGCACTTTAATCCTTTCAGCCTTATTAACTTGACACTTAAAACAATGTGTCACATAATGGTTTACTTCTTTCTTAAGTCTCGACCAACTCATAGGTCCTATCCACACCAGGATGACCAGCGCTAGGGCTATCATGATAGAGATGCAAGATCCTCTTTCGCAGCACCTCACAAGCTGGAATAAGAGCCTTGCCATTTCTCATCACTATTCCATCTTCTATGGAATACTTAAGATAAGTGCGAACCAAGGTAGAAGAGCTCTCCTTTTGAGACTCTGCATGGCCATGACTCACCTCCTGTTCCACTTTCTTACAGTGAGGATCTTCCTGCTGAGCCTTTAGACAGTAAGTCATTTTCAATGACTACAAATGACATCTGATACACCACACGAGATAGTGCATCTGCCACACGATTCTCGGCACCTTTCTTGTACCGAATCTCCATTAGGAATTCCTGCATGAGCTCAGACCATCTGGCTTGCCGGCCTCTAAGGTTTGGTTGCTTACAAAAGTATCTCAAGGTATCATGATCAGTGAATACCTCAAATTCCGATCCATACAAATAATGCCTCCATGCCTTTAATGCATGAACTATGGCATACAACTCCTTCTCATGAGTTGGATAATTTTTCTGAGCAGGGTTGAGCTTCTTGCTCTCAAAGGCCACATGCCTACCCTCTTGCATCAGAACAGCTCCCACAACAATGTCACTCGCATCCGTATCTATAACATAGGGCTTTTGAGGGTCTACAATCTTTAGAGTGACGCACTCAGCAATAGCTTGCTTCAACTGATCAAAGCTTGCTTGCTTCAGTTCAGTCCACTCACCAAATCTATTCTTTTGAGTGAAATCAGTCAAAGGTGCTGCAATATAGGAGTATTTCTTAACATATTTTCTATAGAATATTGCCAATCCAAGAAAAGAACGGAGTGCTGTCAAATCAGCTGGCACAGGCCACGCAACGATCACATCAACCTTCTTAGGATCTGGCCTTACTCCATCAGCAGACACTACATGAGCAAGATACTCAATCTCTTTCTTAAACAATTCACTTTTTTTACTATTGACAAACAAAGTGTTCTCCCTCAAAGTAGACAACACAGTCCTAAGGTGAGCCATATGCTTGACCTCACCTGCACTGTAAGTCGGAATGTCATCAACAAAGTTTACGACAAATTTACCCATATACGGTCTGAGCACATCATTCATCATCATCATGAATGTAGCTGGGGCATTAGTCAATCCAAGTGGCATCACAAGATACTCATAGTGACCGAAGCGAGTTCTGAAAGCAGTCTTGTGTACATCCTCTTCACGAACTCTAACCTGATGGTATCCACTCTTCAGGTCTATTTTATTGAACACAATGGCACCTGACAAGGCATCAAGCAAATCATCTATACATGGCGTAGGATATCGATGTTTAACAGTTATCTTGTTCAAACCTTGATAATCCACACACATACGCCATGATCCATCCTTCTTTTTTACAAGAATGATCGGAGAGGCAAAAGGGGAATAACTAGGTCGTATCTGCCCCTTGGCCAGATAATCATCGACCATCCGTCTCACTTCCTCTTCCTCCTTAAGACTTATTCTGTAAGGACGTCTATTGACAGGACATGATCCAGGTATTAATTCAATCTTATGTTCAACATTCCTCTTAGGAGGTAAAACAGATGGAAGATCATCTATGAACACATATGAAAACTCTCTCCTAATCTCTTGATCCAAATTGGCAATAGTACTGGTTTGCACACATTGCATGCTACTCTGACTAGTATTAGTAGACATATCAAGTAGAAAGCAAACACACATGTACTCACAATGGATCCTACGCAACTGCGTAGCTGAAACAAGCGGTCCAGGAGGCACATCCCGCTCACCACGAAGGGAATGCATCACACCATCAAACTGGAACTCATACACATGAGTATCCCAGGGTATGTGTGGCTTCCGCATCGTGTGCCAACAAATGCCCAACACCACATCAAACCGCGCAAGCCGTGTTATTTCAAAATCCAACTCTTCTGTGTAACTTTGTACAATTAGTGGAATGCCCACAACCCTCTTATCCCAAATCTCTGTTACCCTTTCCATCAGCCATTTCCACTGTGTATTGGTACTGGGATGGTTGAGTATTCACACCTAACTTCCGTACCAAAGTTGAATTCAACACATTATGAGAGGACCCAGTGTCAAATAGAACCTGAACATCTCTACCACACAGCTGTCCTCGCATAACAATAAGAGAAGTGTTAGGAAATTGATACCCTTGGCGAGCCGATTTTGACAAAAGCGCTGGTGGGAGGCGTGGAACATCTGGATTGGCCTCCTGCTCGATCTCTTCCACTGTCATAGGGTCATCACCTTGGTTCATCTGATCCACCTGAAGATTATATGTGGTTCGCATCAAGTTTCGTGGACATTCCTTCCACCTATGCTGTCCCAAACATCCAAAACAGAGGTTCTCCCTCTTTGCACGTTCTTGGTCCTGAGGCGACAACATTGAAGGACGCTGACCCTTTTGGGCATTGGGCTGCCCATACAACCCTTTGCCTTTTGGAGCCCCTGCACCCTTCTTCCTTTGGTCACCCCGAGCTTGCCACTGATTGGTTTGACCTTCAAACTTTCTCTTTTTGTTCCATTTGCCCTTGCGTCCCCAAGGTTGCTGACCACTTGTACCAGCTACCGCAACAGGATCTGGGCCTTTTTTCCCATCTTCATAATACAAAGCCATCTGGATGGCTCCCCGCAAATCATGAGATTGCTCCTTCCGCACGAAAGGGCGAATACTCTCTCGAAGTTCCTCCACAAAGTGAAACATAGGAACTTCCTGAGGAATGCGTAACAAAGCCTCTCGGTACTTGTCTGCATAATCCTGCACGCTCAAGTTACCCTGCTTCAAATAAGACCATTGTTGCATGGCTTTGTTGTCTTCATCCATAGGCACCCAGTTTTGCATAAACATTTGCCGGAATGCCTCCCATGTGGTTGGAACTAGGTCATCCTTTTCCACCTTCCTCCACCACCTTTGTGCTGAACTTGAAAACGATATGTGGCTTCAACAATCATCTCAGTTTCATCGTCTATGCCACACATCTGGAATGCTTTCTCCCACTTTTGCAACCAATTCTCAACGGCATCAGTAGTTCTCATAGATACTGCTCCAGTGAACTTCGGAGGTTTTAAATCTTCGATAGTAGGTAGCTATCTCTTTCGAAACCCCAACTCAGCTTCATGGCCCGTTGACAATGTCCTTTCTACTTCCATAGCTGTACCACTGACTCTCTCAGGAACGCTAACCCCTTTACCTTTGAGTTGCTCCAAAATCAGCTTAAGAGTAGCTTCGGTAGTATCCACCTTGGAACATACAACATCTAATCTCTGTGAATCTTGACTGGTGTTGCTTGCGGATGCCATAGCAGAAGAATAAGTAGCAGAAACAAAGCAAAACCAAGCTCTCAGCACCTCAAATCACTACACAGATAAATTGAGGAATGCCTGACAAGGCTCACCCTATATCCCCTCAAGCACCCCTTAACCCTGACACATCCTAACGTCGACACATGGCAAACTCCATGCACAACCGACACTTGCCACTTGGCAGTACCCTGACACATAGGCAAGCTAGTAGGTGGACAGTCTGACACGTGTCACTCATGCATTGGACCAAGTGTCCCAATGAGCATATGACACGTCCTGTTGACCCATCCATTGACCGTCTGACAAGTGTCACTCATGCACTGGACCAAGTGTCCTAGTGAGCATGTGACATGTGTCACGTTGACCAGTCAACCCTTCCTACTTTTTTGGAGGTCAGTCCAGCAGACTCTCATGAGACCCAGTACCCCCTTGGCCATCTCGTATTTAGTTACTATAACAAATATTTACATTGCAATTTACAATTGTCTCCACAGGCCGGTGACTTAGCCATTTACAATTTAATAATTACAATTTACCATACATTGGGCAAAGGGATTCAAAGTACATGTGACAAGCTCCTTGAGCACTATATGGCTTGGATAATTCATAAACATAAAATGTCAACACCTGTTAGTCAAGTTGTGACATTTCCACCAACTTTTTTCAGTATCTGTACCAACATGTTCTGCAATCCTCCTTAGCATCCAAATACAAAATACATCCATACATAAGACAATTGATGATCTTAAAATTCTATAAAACTACTGGCAATCTAGGTTCATACAAGCTGTAATAGAGTATTGGAAATTAATCAACTAGTGTAAAGATTTCCCAACAAACCAGCTTACAAGGCCACTCAAAGGACATCGTGGAGCCAAATTACCCAACCATCAAGATCAATCAATCTAAGCTTCACACTCGAGCCACAATATGTGAATGCTTGATGAGAGAGGAGACAAATATCCAAATCCTGAAAGGCAATGATGAGGAAGATTTATGGACTTCAGTAGCCCGTGCATGTGGCTATGCAATCCTCACACTAATTGGACTAAATTCTAGTTCCAACTAATAGTCTCTCAACATGCACATAGCCCAATCAGAAAATCAGATCTGAAATTCAGCAATCAGGAAAGTGCTCTGATACCAAGTTACGAATAGAGCCACAACTGATCTAGAGCTAAGCTATGAAAGCATCACATAAGCAAGACTTAAGCTATGAAAGCGGCACATAAGCAAGACTTAACCCTAGAAAGTAGGAAAGAGAGAGATTAAGGAGGCTGAAGAGAGAGATCAATATCATCAGCTGAATAACAAATGACACAGTTTCCCTACTTATAGCCAAGAGGAAGCCCTAAAAGGAAGCTTCCGGTGACTAGGGCCCAACTGGGAGGGAAAATAGTGCGCCCTCCAAGAAGGCCTCCACTCTCCAGTAATATGTCCAAATGGCCTAATAATAAATAATAAGGCCAAAGGCCAACCATATAGTCTAAGTGTCACTAATGAATAAAAAGGGCCCAAGGCCTGCTTATGCATAAAGTAAAGTAAATGTAAATGGACGCGGCGAATGTAATGAGCCGTGTCCATAACTGAGTCACCTTCATATAAACTCAAATTCAACCGACTTACATGAAACATAGGGTGAGTTGTGGATTTACCCTAAAGATCAAGTTCATAAGCTAAAGAACAAATTTTTTTTATAACTTGAAACAGTCCACAATATCTAGTAGACAATTATAATACTTTCCAATACGCATAACCTTGGAATTTTTTGGAATTCTAAGGTATACGTAGTCGTCAACCTTAAAATCTCTAGGAGATCTTTTAAGATTAGCATAATGTTTAGCCCTATCTTGAGCACTACAAATATTGTCATGAGCTAATTGCAACATCTCTTGCATTTCATGCAAGAAATCTGCAACCTTCTGAATTTTAACAAATGTATTGTCCACAAAAACATGAGTCTAGGCTGAAAACTTTACATAATCTTAAATGGACTACAAACTATATCAAAGTATTTTCTACTATTGTAAGCAAACTCTATGAGAGGAAGGTAATCTTCCCATTGAGATTGCTTGTGAGGAACATTTTCTTAACATATGTTCCATAATCTGATCATCAAGCTTTACTACCTAAGATCATGTTGATTGCAACAATATCTTAGAGGCTGGTGATTTGTATACACTTTAAGCTTACTACTGTACAAGGAGTGTCTCCAGGTTTTAAGTGCATGAATCCCCACAAATAATTCCTTTTCTTGAGTTGTATAATGCAACTGAGGTTCAATAAATAAATGTCTTGCTTTCAAATGCTATCGGCCTATTATCTGTAATAGAACGGCTCCTATTGCAGTATCACTTGTGTCGGTTCTTACGACATGAGGTTCATTTGGATTTGCAATTTGTAACACATGAGCGGAAATAATCATGCTTTTGAGCTTCTCAAAGCCTTGATTCAATTCCTCATTCCATACAATAGGTGGACTAGGTTCCCCTCTTTTCCTTTATTTTATTCACTCTACCCTTCGTTAGATGTTAAGGGGTGCCGCAATCTTAGCATATTCCTCAATAAATCTACGAAAAAGGCTAGTAAGTTCTAGAAAGGGTTTACTTGTCTGACAATTTTCGGGATGGCCATTCATTAATAACTGCCTTGCTTTTATCTTCATCAATCTTCATCCCAAAAGAGGTGGCAAATTGGCCTTGAATGGAATTTCGAGGCATACACTGGAGTCCAAAAACCCTTGTCTAGGATCATTCCAAATCTTGGGTAACCGGACATGGCCATAACACAAAAATACTTGTGCCAAGGCACATATAAGCTTTTGCTAAGAACAGATTGAATCTTTACGAAATAAACATGGACTTCACTAGTTATGGCTACAATAAACTCTTCATTCAGTTGTGGCGTTCAACCATGCCATCACACATTACTTATTGGTAGCACATTATAAACGTTGGTGACAATTTTATAGGGCATTATGACATGTAATGTTGATGTAATTAAATTTGTTTTAGCTTGTTTCAACCCTAGCAAGCCCAAAGGCTATTTTCCACCAACTTTAACATTAAATTGAAACATATTATAAATAGCTATATGCTAAAAAATAGGACAAATTTTCCTTCTTTTCATATTGGCATATGAGCAATTACTTTTAGTGTTGTGATTGTGCTTTGGATGTGAATGGAATTTTACATTTAAATATTGAACTTTGAAGTAACTAACTCATTTCTCCACAGTCATGCATTGGTAGTGGTTGAGATGAAAAACGAGGGAGGTGACTCTTTTAAGCCAGAAGTATATGGCTCCAAAATAATTATTGAACGTCGCATTACAAACAATGGCAACACATTTACAATGAAAGATTCTGAAGGTATGTTAGAATCACATAATTTTTACAAGCTTATTGACATTATTGCCGTGAATTTGGTATTAGTATGTTCTTTCCTTATTTTTTGGCTTGTATTGGTGGCTCTCTCTTTTTGACTTGAAATACGACTAGAAATGTAGAATGTTACTCATCATACTTGTGTATTTGTCCCTCGCTACATCAATGCTAAGAAAAGAACTTCTTCTTGAGTCATTACCAATGAGTTGGAAAACTTTCTAGTAACACACTTGTTTCAACCATGTTTCTCTATAGTGAGTTTCTCTAGCAACTTGGTTTCCATAAAATTTCATGCTTTGAAATTCTCAAACTTGAAATGTTTTTTACGTTTTGTCTTGGATGGAACTCTTGAACATGTAAAAATAGGTAATTGTTTTATATGCTTGAAACTTGAGGCAATGCAAAACAATTAGACATAGAGTGGTTTATATAATATAAATTGCGGATTGGGTGGTAAATTGAATGAGGCCCCAAAATTAGTAGTGTGATTTATCCATTTTATGTACGTTTGGCAACATGATTTTAGACTATATTAAATTTCAAGTATGTTACATCCTCCATGGCAAGGCCTAGAGGGCAACTTAACATGACTACTAGAGAATCTATGAAACCCTATCTTCAATATATGAAGGGACTTAGCCTTCTTATATAAAAGTGTTTTTGAGTGGCCATTTGCCAAATAGGAGCAAGTGAGTTTTAGGCAGTGCATTTGGCCTCCACTAATATGAAACTAGCTTAAGTACATACTCTATTTTTCTTAATATCAAAAGATATGCACTTTTCCTACTAGTTATATTCTTTAGGTTTAGTTTAACTCTGAGCAAACTAATGGGATGCAATTTTGTTGTGCTTCTATAGGGAAATAAGGGCCTCAATTGATTCACTCTACTGTTCATTGCTAATAGCTAAGAAGTCTTCATTAAAATGGCATCTCAGGGATGATATCTTCTAGAAGCCAGTGAAAGACTAAACACTTCTAATTACTCAATTTGGAAGTTCAAAATGGAGTCTATTTTAATACTCCAAGATGTTATGGATATTGTGCTTGGTGTTGAGGAGGAGCCTCAAGCACAGGCTGAAATTCGTAAGTATAAGAAAAAAACTAGAATGGCTCTACATTTCATTTAGATGAATGTATCTAATGAAATTCTGAGAGAGATAGGATCTTACACTATAGCCAAAGAAGCTTGGGATGCACTAAAGTCCATCTATGAAGCAAAGAATACTTCTAGAATACTCACTCTTAGGAATCAGATTTTCCAAAGTTTCCAAAGAAGTGAAGAGAGTGCATCTAACTATGTTCTGAGAGTTAAAGATTTACATAGAGAGCTTTCCTGTGTTGGTGTTACTATCAACCAAGACGAGCTAGTTCAAGTCATACTGAATGGCTTGAGAGATGACTATGATAATCTTGTTCAATTTTTTGCTATTAAGGAGGAGTTGCCTAATCTAGAAACTCTCCAAGGAATTCTTATTTCTGAAGAATCTAGACAAGGCTACAGAGACAAACCAAAGATCGAGACAAAAATAGTGAAGAGGATGATACATCTCATCCTTCTAACTCAAAGACCAAGAAGAAGAAAGTGAAGTGTTTCTTCTGTGGCAAGAAGGGGCACTATGCCTCTAATTACTTTAAGAAGAAAAACCAACTCAAGCAAGCTAATCTCTCCAAAGAGATTGAAGAAGATTCTGTTGCAAGTGATGGAGAAGGATCACTCATGGTGTCTAGTTTTTCTTCATCACCTTTCAAGAAAGATGGAGCTTGGTACATAGATAGTGGAGCTTCTTCACATATGAGCTATTCAAAGGAGTCATTTGACTCAATCTTACCTTACAAAGGACTCAAGAGATCTATTTATACTGCTAATGATCATGAGTGCCCAATAGAAGGAATTGTCAACATTCCATTGAAACTTGCTTTTTCAAAAGTTCTTGTACTTTCTAATGTTCTTTTCATTCCAAAACTCACAAAGAACTTAATTAGTGTGGAAAAGTTGCATGATAATGGTTGTGATGTAAAGTTCAACTCCAATACTTGTTTTATCAAGAAAAATGAAGAGATCCTTGCTGATAGATCTAGTTGTGGTGGAATTTTTAAGTTGAATTCGTTCCTACACCTTTGGGGAAGTGCCAAAAACTCAACATGATCTTTGTCTCTGTGTGTGAAATTTGATGTGGATGTATCGTTTTGCACATGCCATGCAACTGCTCGTGTGCTCTGGGTGACATAATTAAGGATGTTGTAGCATGTAGTCCGTTCCCCATCTGTGCCATGCCTGATGGAGTTGATGGTTTAATTTGTGGACAGACTCCATAAAGTTTAAGGTTGCATGGCCTTGTAATGTGTTCTGGATACTTGCGGGCATTCAGTTCTTGTTTGACTTCTTTGTCCAAGTTTTCTTTTCTCGTATGGCCACATTCATTTGAGTGGAGAAGTAATCACGAGAAAAGCAGATTTCAACCAACATGCAAGTTGTAGACAACTAATTGCCTAAGTCTTTCTTTTTGATAGTGTACTTTGTACACTAGCTAGAGAATGAATTGCTAGGGAGTGAGAGTGAGAGGAGAGGAGGTCGATCTCCTAGTCCTCTGAGGCAAGCACGTCATGGACATGCGTGAAATGTATAGGTGGCAATGATATGATTGAGATACTTGGCCAAGTGGGCCACTTGCACTAACTTTGTTAAGTTACAAATAGGGGGCCCCATGTATTCACAAATAACATGCCCCATGAGTAATGTACAACTTAACAATAACATCAATGCTTAGCCAAAGGCATAAATTAGGCATTACTCTTCAACACCCCTTCTTACTGGCAATTTTATCTAAGCTAACACTTAACAATGTTTTGAATTGCTCAAACTTGCCTTTACTAAGTGGTTTAGTAAATATATGAACAATCTGATGATTGGTGTCGCAGTATGCTAGCTCAATTGCACCACTGTGCACTATCTCTCGTATAAAGTGCTAGTCCACCTTTATAGTCTTTGTCCTTGCATGGTAGACTGGATTTCTTGCAACTGAATGCAACTTTGGTTATCACAATGTAATAATGTAGGTCTTACTTGAGCAATCTGTATATCATCAAGTACGCGTCATAACCAATTAGCTTCATAGGCAGTCCTCGTAGTTGCCCTATAATCAAATTTGATAAAGCAATAGTGGGTTGCTTCTTATTGCACCAAGAAATGGCCCCTAAACCTAGGCTACAACATTAGCTTATCATCGATCTCTGCCCAATTTGAATCTGAATAAACTTCCAATTGAAGATCACCATCATTATCATACCCGCTTGACTGGCTTCCAATGTGATTCAATAGGTTTATTCATGAATTGGCTTGTAGTCCCAACTGCATAAGTAGTGTCTAGTTGTAAGGTAAATCAGGCTTCCCACTAATTGAATGTAGAGAGTTCCATCTACAAATGAAGGACTATTTTCCTTTGATGGCTTGATAGATGTCATCTTAGAGACAAGTGCAAGGGTCTCATCATAGTCTCGACCCTCTTGTTGTGCATAGCCTTTAGGCACCACCCTTGCCTTGTACTTGTCCGTGGTTCCGTTAGCATGAAACTTGGTCTTATAGACCCACTTGCAACCTATTGGCTGCTTCCCTTCTGGCAATGTAGTGATCTAAAGTGTGTCATTCTACACAAGGGAGTCATACTGCTCCTACATGGCCTGTTGGCATTACCTTTTCATTCACGGCTTCGTGAAAGAACTTTGACTCGTTTGCTTCCAAAGTGGTGGACATATGGGCAAAGTTAGTTTGTTCTCATGAGACCTAAGAGATCTTTTGGCACCCAGCCTGTCCACTGCTCTCTCCTTCCTCCAAAATGTCTCCCTCTTTGATTGTTTTCCATTACCACCTAGGTAGCTTCTTCCTACTGGTAGGCAATGTGGATGGTGACCATGTATCCCATGCTGTTGTCCCAGTCTTCTGCTTTTCTCCGATTTTGCTCGCCCTCTTGCAGTTGGCCAAATTGAGGTCTCTAACTAGCATGTTCAGGTTCTTGTTGCTCTTGGTCTTGAGATTCACGTGACTCTTGACTAAGCTCCTGATTCGATGAATCAATCAAGGGTAGGAACTCACTATTTCCATCTTTCTCTCGCTCCTGTACTTTGGGTGAATGGTCTTCGTCAAAGGTGATATCTTGACTTAGGATCTTTTTCTTGTTCTCGAGATCATACAACACATGGGCCTTCTCGCCTTCGCTATACCCAAGGACGATACACTTCACAAATTTCACTTCAAGTTTCTTCCGCAAGTCCTTAGGTATGTGTGTGTATGCTGTGCACCCAAATATTAGAAAGCTGCCCACTTTGGGCTTGTTGCCACTATACGCTTACTGTATCCAACTCCAAAAAGTGAGTTCGATAGTAGTCGGGTTTGACCGTGAGGTGCTTTGTATAGGAACTGTCTAATGTAGTCGTGGGTGGAAGGTCCATGATAGAAATGCCAAGTGTGTCAAGTAAACAAGAACCTTGAGAAAACCATGATAGTTGGAAACCCTGAATATGAATATGCTGAGATGAGGGAGTTTGTAATACCTCTAACCCGAACATTAAGAGCTTTATAGTCTCGCAAACGACTCTCAGTGAACGTGGCTGAGATAAACGAAGGTGAATGAGAAGGTGGAAGAATAGCTTGAGTCAAACTTTTAAGTACATTTGCCCATGATTGGACGGCTGTGTGATGCTATTCCACCTGATTTTTGAGTTGCTGGATTTTAGCTGAGGTAGCTATTTGGGAAGATGTTTCGCTCTTGATAGCTAAAACCTCTTCTTGAGTTCCTCAAAGGACGTATCCAGCTTTTGGAGGTGCATTTGTATAGCTAGGATTGTAGATTCGTGAGAAGCAAGTCTTTCTTGGTGGTTGTTAAGGTACTAGAATAAAGGTTCTTGATCCGAACAAAGAATAGAGATCATGAAAGATGGAGGTAAAGATGCTTCTGGATTATTCAGAGTCAAAGGAAGAGCTACAATAGGTTCCCTAGAATAGGATTTGATGGGGAGATAGGAACTGCCATAGGCATAGAGGGGAAGGAGAAGGAGAAGGTGGAGCAGGTTGTGAGGAAGATGAAGCAATGCTGGAAGCTAACGATGGCTGAGGAGGTTATGGCATAGCTGGAGATGTAGGAGATGTCAAGGTTGACTCAATGGAGTCCGAAGAGATTGGTTGGGGAGCAGGTACACCACCCTTCTTATTTTTAGCCATGATTCTTTTCAAGCAAATGGCCCCAATGATACAAGATGCGTGAAGACCTAAATCAGGCTTGGATCGTTGATAGATATCTTAGCGATAGAGGCAAGCGCTGATGTTTAGTACCTCAGTGATGGAGGATAGCGATGGAAGCAAGTGCTGGTTATAGCAAGGAGCTGGGGGCAATAGGTAGACACTGATCACAACAAAGAGCCCTGCTGGTGGACAGGTGCGAAGAGCCATGGAGCATCGCTGGTCAGCAAATCACTAGCTTTCCAACAAGCTATCAAGCACTAGATATGGATCTAGCTTGGAGAAACACCAACCATCCAAAGATAGGTGATCGCACACGTGCCTGAGCACTGCAGTCCGTATAGTACCCAACATGGATCTAATCAATGTGTTTTAGATCCCTCTTGATCCAAAAATCCCTTTGATAGCTATCACGATTCAACTAAACTCTCAAATCTTAGTTTTCCATGCAAAATATCATCAAGCTTGATGTAGCAGTCCATCCTTAGGCTAGCTCTAATACCATGTGTACTTTTCACACGTGTGAGGACTCACAAATCATTGTGATTGATCTTCTAAGGTGTGTGTGTAGTTTGTGATGCAATTGATTTCAAGTCAAATGGATGTGTGTTGAAAAAGTTATAGGCATTCAAAGGAAGGTGGGTAGGGCACCCAACCTGGTTGGACATGCCAAGAAAGCTTCACATCTAGCTTAGATCATAAAAAACTCATGATTTTGCATTGCCAATCTTGTCTAGGATTGATCTAGATGAAATTTTGATGCCATCGCCACATAGTCTCACAAAAATCATTGTGTTTGAGTAGTTTGTGGAGTGCTTGAGTGTTTTCCAAGTGTCTTGAAGCGTTGTTTCAAAATCTTGGTGTGCTTCATCCTTGGAGAGAAGCAAGATCTAGATTGAAGGAGATTGACATTGCTTGTGAGATTGATCTCACATAGAGGTTGCTTAGATCCTTTTTTTTTGAGAGAGTAGCAACACTTGAACTTGTTTTGGATCCTTTACAAGTCAAATTTTCAAGTGATTATGGCTTCCATGGGTTCCTTTCTTTTGGAGCAAGGTGAGAGATTGACCACCTCCAATTATTCTATTTGGAAGGTGAGGATGGAGTCGATTTTGATCCTCCAAGATATGATGGATATTGTACTTGGACTTGAGGAGGAGCCACAAGTGCTTAAAGAAGTCCAAAGGTACAAGAAAAGGGCAAGAATGGCCCTACACTACATCAAGATGAATGTATCCATTGAAGTGTTGAGGGAGATTAGCTCTTGCACCTTGGTCAAGGAGGCTTGGGACACCCTCAAAGCATCTTGGTATGCAAGGCTAAACTCATATCTTATCTCACTTGGATTCAATCTAAGTGACTATGATCCCCTTTTGTACATAAAGTTTGTTTATAACAATTTAGTTATTCTCATCATTTATGTAGATGATATCATCTTGAGTGGAATTTGCATGAAGCTTGTTGATGAAACAAAAGTTGCATGAGGTAGTGAATTTAAGATGCAAGATCTAGGTGAACTTCACTACATCTTAGGCCTAGAGATAGATCTATGGCAAGATCAAGCATTTATTAGTCAATCTAGATATGCTCTTTCTATGCTTAAAAAGTTTCATATGGAAAATTGCAAGAGTATAGATCTTATTTGGCTGACCATTACTAGGCCGGATTTGAGCTTGAGTGTGCACAAATTGAGTCAATTCATGCAAGATCCAAAATTTTGTCATTGGAAATCGGCCAAAAGGATTTTGAGATACGTTTCCTCCACACTAGATTATGGATTGATCTATAAAGGAGAGGATCTAACAATGGTTGCCTTTTCAGATTCGGACTTTGCAAGTGACAAAGTGGGTAAGAAGTCCACAAGTGCTTATACCATCTTTATTGGAGGCAATCTTGTATCTTGGTTATCATCTTGTGAAGCCATGTACAAGGCCCTTACAATAACCACCAAGGAAGTATTGTGGATCAAGAGGCTACTCATGGAGGTAAAGTGCATCAAGGATTAAGGTCTACCTATTGTCAAATGTGATAACATCTCGGCACAAGCTCTTGCAAACAATCCAATTTTCCATGCAAGAAGCAAGCACATCGAGGTACCACACCATTTTGTAAGGGAGAAAGTCATTGGAAGGGAGATCACCTTGGAGCATATCGACTAATCTTCATGTGTTGCTGATCTTCTCACAAAACTATTGCTCAAGGATGCTTGTGTCAAGTTTAGATCTAATCTTGGCTTGATTTCAAGATCTATGCTGAAATAGATAGATATCTTTTAAGGAGGAGTGTGAAAATTGTAAAAATTATCTATCTTGAGTTTTGGGGGTTCTATGCCAAATTCTTGTACACTTGTAAATAAGTGATTAGGCCAAAATATGGTTTAGATTAGCTCAAGCTAATGTAGGTTGTTGACACTTGGCTTGATGGTAGAGGGCAAGGACAAAGCACCTCATAATGTCACTTGACCATGTGGACCTAGCAAGAGGTGCACCAAAATGGTCCAATCAATGTAAGATGTGGTCTAAGAGTGGTCCAATCTTTGTGATTTTGGAGAGGTCCAATGATTGAGCTTCATTGCCATCCATCTTGGATCTCGAGCCACTCTATGAGAGTGTGTGAGCCTGATTCTGCACTTAGTTTTTTGATGAGAGTGAGAGTTCCAACACTTAGAAAATTTTCTACATTCTTTCTCTACCCGAGAGCTCACTATGCATTCTCTCTTCGCGGAGTGCGAAACGACCAATTTCAATATTTGGTAAGTGTAGGCTTGATTTTTTGCAATTGTTGACATTGAGCTGTAGGCAACCAAATCGAGCATGGTTTGGCTCTAGACCACCTTTCTTCACGCCCACAGTGATTCCTACAACGTCAGTTTCAGCCGTTACGGCACGCCTAGCGAGATTTGAACACCACATTCCAAATGCTTGTGTATTTTTGCCATTTTCACAAAATGACTTGTTGGAAACCGAGTGAGGTGATGTCTGAGCCTAGAATGCATTTCCACATGCCTGCACAGACTCCTATGACCTACGTCCGTATCACAAATTTCAATTTTCATGACCTGATTCCATACTTTTTAGGGTTTAGGCATGGACCATCGTGCAAACATCTGCTAGGGGCGCGGTTTAGGCCCACACTGCACTCCTTTATGCCTCCACGGACTCCGACGCTAACTTCAGTCGCCTGTTATCCCTCATACTGAAATTATTCTATCCCACGCCCTAATCTCATGTTCTTCTTTGGCACTTGATATGATGTGTGAACTGGAATCGTTTTGATGTATGCTCTGGTATTTTGAGCTCTATTTGAGCTCGGTAATGTTGTTCAATGCAATGTATTTTTTTTCTACTGAACGTTTGCTTGATTATTTGTTGTTTGCAGGTTTAGGGTCGTGTTGATACGATGCCAGTGCGGGACCGAGGCCTTTGGGCCGAGGTTGAGCTTACGGACGGGGATGTGGGCACACACCATGGCTCAGGCACCCGCAGATGGAGATGCTTGCATTGCGGTGGTCACTTCACGGGATCACTCACCAGGGTTAGGGCTCACTTGCTGCGGGTCAGAGGGCCAGATGGGCGGACATTGGGCATAGCTGATTGCCCCAGGATTTTTGATGAGGATCTGCAGAGGTTGTCTACCATGTACGGGCCCGGTACTGCATCAAAGGGTTCTAGACAGGGACAGGTAGCAGGAGCAGCTATAGGCAGGCATGCAGGAGGGCTCACAGGCAGGCATGCAGGGCCTACCATGGGTATTGGGCCCAGTACATCACGGGCAGGGCATGGTACAGCTGTAGGGCGTAGTACATCACGGGCTGGGCATGGTACAAGTGCAGTGCCTAGTACATCACGGGCAGAGCATGGTACAGGTGCAGGGCCTAGTACATCACGGGCAGAGCATGGTACAGCTGCAGGGCCCAGTACATCACGGGCAGCAGGTGCAGGGCCTAGTACAGCTGCAGGCCCAGTACATCACGGGCAGAGCATGGTTCAGGTGTAGGGCCTAGTACAGCACCTTCAGTTCAATCCGCAGCAGCAGCACGACCATCAGATGAGCATGTTGGTTCAGCAGCAGCGGGTGCTTCTCGTCCCTCCTCGGCAGCAGATGCACCACATGCTTCGGCAGATGTTGCCAGAGAGAGTGACACACCCACGGATCAGCCATCCGTTGGGCATGCTAGACCACGAGCACCATATATACAGCAGAGAGGGGTTAGGCCCAGGTAGCAGACCCTTGATCGATGCGGCTGGCAGAGAGAGCAGCAGGACCGTTGCACTCGACTGTGTGGCCAGTTCTTTTACGAGTGCGGCATTGCCTTTGCTGTTGCTGACACTTGGGTGTTCAGGGAGTTCTGTGCACAGATGGCGGCCGTGGATGCTACATGGACACCTCCCAGGAAAGAGGCACTACGAGGCAGGTTGCTTCGTCAGGAGGAGGAGACCATCACGCGGGAGTTGAGTTCCATTCGCTCAGCTTGGCAGCAGTAAGTAACTTGTCTTTAAATCTCTTTGCATGTGTTTAGGATTTACTGGTGCCACAATTTTTGCATGTAGCTAATGGGTGTTTTGCCGCAGGTAGGGATGCACGATATTGAGTGATGGATGGACCGATATTCGTTAGCGATCCGTCATCAATGTCTTGGTTTCTTGCCCGCTTGGCACAGTATTCCTACGTGGCGTGGATGCCACTCGAGGTGGTGACGCCATCACAGCCGATTTCATATGGGAGGTCAGTAGAGAGTCACATCATCAACCCTTTTTTCTTGCTATGCTTTGATGAATTGATTTGCTTTCAAAATATGCAGTGAGTTGCAGAATACTTGCTTGACAACAATGTATTGTTTTTGGTTGCAGGTGGACCCTGACACTTGCTTGGTGGATTCGATAGCTGCTGCTCCTTGGGCACCACCCACACAGGAGGAGATGGATGATGAGATCCATAGAGAGTTCTACAGACAGGCACAGGCTGATGCACGGGCTTTACGGCGGCAGAGGAGGACAGAGAGGCAAAGGGAGAGGGCTGAGGAGGGAGATGACGAGGGTTCGGAGGGTGGAGAGATGCTCGGGGCAGACTATGTGGAGGAGGAGGAGTGGGTTGAGGGGGATACGGAGGAGGACGAGGAGATGTGGGCGGAGGCACAGGGGGATGACCTGGCTGACCTGCTGGTGGACCCTGATGCAGAGACAGAGGAGGAACCAGCCATTCCTGCACGTAGGCCTAGGGGGAGACCTAGAGGTTCTGGGAGGGGGGGGCTGAGTACTCTTTCTGTAGACAGGAGTGGAGCATCACAGGCAGCCATCGGCCAGGCATCATCACAATGGGTAGGGCCATCCCAGGGCGTAGGGTCACAGCCATCTGACACACAGGCACGATGGAGTAGACACAGGGCTGGGGGCAGCCATATGGGGGCCAGAGGAGGGGAGGGAGGCAGAGGCAGGGGGAGGGGGGTGGTCTAGAGCCAGGGCACGCAACAGAGATCCAGAGCACGCAGTAGAGCCAGGGCCACACCACGGCATATGGCTCCCTCCAGTTCCGATTCATCTGCGGACCCATGGGACCTGCAGTCCACATATTCGGATGATTTATCCTACCATGACTCTGACGAGCCTTAGTTGTATAGTTTTCATTACGTTCATGGAACATCATTGTACCCCTTTTTGGTGCCATGTGGCCCGATATTATATATTATGATGATCCTATTCACAGCATTGTCGTGATTCAGTATTGTTCTTTGTGGTTTTAGTTCAGTAACTTCGGTTTTATGGTTTATGATTTATGGTTGGAGAGAGAGAGAGAGAGAGAGAGAGAGAGAGAGCGAGAGAGCGAGTATGGTTGTTTTGTCAAAAATTGTTTCATTTAAGGCTAAAGTTCAGAATGATTCAGCTAGGTTTTTGTTCAACATGGTTTTAGTTCCGTTTGTCGTGATCAGAGAGAGAGATAGAGAGAGGGAGAATCAGAGAAAGGGAGATTCCCACTATGTTCATTGGGAATGCCCCAATGTGTTCTCTTTTTTTTTATATGGGATGCAGCTATAGCGTGAAGTTGTAAACCTAGGAGTTAATACACCTAAAAGGGACCATCTTGCACCTGAAACAGTTGGCAAACTACACAATCATATTCCCCTCGATCAGAGCTTTCATCTGATACCCATATTGCATAAAAAAATTTAAAAAAAAAAAATCGATTCTACACGATCTTGGGAAAATCCCGAATCGCGAATCGGGATCGCGATTCTGATCGCGATTCAGAATCGCTCTGCAACTATGCCAAGAACCATCCTGCCTTGAAGGCTCTTTTAAGAAAAATACATCAATGCTGTTTTGTTCGATGTGGATAGTTCCTTCAGGTTGATCGTCCTCAAATTTTTGTATTAAACACTGCTCATGGTTGGTTCATGTGATTTCTTTTTGTATTTGCTTTTGGAGAAAATGTATCTAATATATGGTTTTGCTGCTCCAGGTAGGAAGGCTGCTGCAAAAAGGGATGAACTTCAAGAGCTGGTCGAACACTTCAATGTATTCATCATTTTTTGATCAGCTTATCATGTCTATAGTGTATCATAGATGCACTGCATTTCTGAAACGCGTTTCAGAATCGTGTTCAGAAACGCGGTTCTGAAACGCGTTTCAGAATCGTGTTCAGAAACGCGGTTCTGAAACGCGTTTCTGAAAAAAAAAAACGTTTTTTATATATATATATATATATATTTTTTTGGTTTTTTTATGGGCAATATGGGTATTAGATGAAAGCTCTAATTAAGAGCATAATTACTGTGTAGTTTGTCGACTGTTTTGGGTGCAGGATGGTTCAGTTCAGGTGCATTAATCCATGTTGGGTGCATTAATCCCGAACCCCCTGAGCATTTATTGAAAACCAGAGCAAATAACAACCAAATAGCTATTGAAAATAAGATCTATTTGTGCCCCATCTACTGCACTTCTGAGAGTCAAAACGCTGGTTTGACCATTGATCCCTTAAAAAAATTTCAGCCATAAGCTATTTTTCCAAATATATATATTTTTTTTTTGCTATTCTGGGAGGAGAAACGCGTTTATGAGAAACGTGGTTTCAGAAACGCGTGCCCTCAGAAATGCGTTTCTGTGCAACTATGTAGTGTATATCACATTACTTTATGAAAGTGATCTTTTTGAAGAACACTGATAAATGATCAATGTAGAATCAATTTTCATTCTATTTCTGATAGTGCTTAGAAAGATAATTTTGTGTATCCTTTGCTACCGAGCAACTGACCATCTAAAAGTGTCTCATCCAAATTAAACTATAATTGTTGGCTTAAGTTTGTCTTTGGCTTTAATTTAAAGTGGATATGTAATATTGGCAGCATTGAACTTACTTTTTCAGGTAAAAAGATTCCAGTATCTTGGTCAGCTAATTCTAATGCAAGTCGAAATATTTTTTGTTTGCTTTAATCTATCTGTTCATGGAAATTCCATGGTGGTTGATGATTTTTGTCTTGACTAGAGGTGTGCCCAATCTCAGTCGCCCAATTTGTAGCCTATATCAGCCTCTAAAATTTGCCATTCTCCTACAATTGCACGAGTAATGAATCTAGGAATGTGTGGCCCATGAGTGTTGTACCAGCTTACCCTGCCATAGAAACCAAGCTGAGAGCTAATCTGGATTTGGTTTCTTGGTAAAAGCTTAGTGGTAGACGCAAGTAGGTGGTGGTCAAGTTGACGTAGGTGGTCCGACCTCCTAGGTTGCTGGAGACCTATGAGGAGTTGCAAATATACGATGAGTCCTATAAGCAAATGGAAAATCCAGAGGGTTCCAAGCTAGGATATACCTACACCCTCATCCCCAAGAGATCAAGTGGGTATAAATAGTGCGTGTAGTTATGATACAACATCTCATGAGGCAAGAACCTCAACAAAACGTTGTACTTCTGTATTCTGTTGTTTAGTAACGTTATTCATTGTAGTGTTTTCTGTTGTTTTTGAGTTTGGCATGCTGTGCAAGTTAAAATAGCAATGATCGACTTATACAGTGCTTTCTTATTTCGACGGCACCACGTGTGCTTAGTTCTAGAATTATCGGGCCGTCTTTCTTTTATGAGCCCTTTGAGTGCTTTTAAGCAACTTTATCTTTGTACTTACTTATCAGTTGAATATACAGTTTGAGGTGAGCTATTCTGTTGTCTTGTCTTGTTGCACTTGATGTTGTGCTGTGGTGATTGATCCGGTCGGGTGTTTAAACTGTTTTCTTAACTTGGTATCAGAGCCCTTGGTGGCTAGAATCACCGGACAAGAACAGAGAGCTGCGGATTCACGATGGTTTGTTGGCTAGGAAGCACAAAACTGAGTCTGTGGAGATTCGTGGAATAACTCGAAACTGTAAGAAGATTCAGAGGCAGGGGATTGTCGGCTGAAACGAGAAGCTAAACGGAAGCATAGAACTTCGTAGAAAGGCTGCCTACTGTGGATTCAATTTGAAGCCAATTGAAGATCTGTGTAAAGCAGGTGATGGCTGGCTGTAGGGCGACCCGAGTGCAGTAGAAGGCTGCAAAAAGTGGCTCAGAGAAAAACCTGAGCATAGCTCAAGAAGTCTTTTTTCTTTCATGGCTGGGGTTTCAGAAGGAAAAATTGAAGATCTTTCTCCATTTACTAGGTTTTTTAGTGCTGTAAAAGCTTGAAAAGGGGCGTTTTAGCAAGAGTAATCAAGTTGTAGACAGCCGCTGACTGCCGTGGAGAGTTGGAGGAGAGCTTGAAAAGTTAGCCGTGGTTTTTTCCAAAACCCTTTATAATTGCCATAGCCGTGGAGAGAGGAGAGGCCGCGTGAAGAGAGGAGAGGTTGCGTGGAGGCTCGCGCGCGTTGATCCTAAGTGAAGACCCAGTGTGTGGAAGGCGCCAGTGTATGGAAGTGCAAGCTTGTGTGCACAAAAATCTCCTGTTGATGTAGGATCTGATCCTCAAAGGATCGACGGTGAGGATTGTAAACCCAGGGAGAAACGTGGCCACAAGATTGAGGATCACCCTTAGATGGGCTTTGAAAGGGTCCTGAAGAATTGAAGGGCAAAGGCACCCTTCTTTTCATTAAAAATTTTCAAAGTGAAAAAATTGCTGGGTCCCAAGTTTTTGAAAGGTGAAGTTTCTTCACATTGAAGAAACAGTTCAAAAACCCAAATTGCCCTTATTCTCACCTCCTTTAGCCTATTTTAGCCAAACGAAAGGCTATAGCCTCCAAACGAAGGGCACCCTGACTGTACCTGCAAGTACGGTACACCAGAACAGAGTGATTGCCGCGGAGAAAGTGTTCGGAGCGTGCCAGAAGTGATTTCACCATTCCACTGGGCAAGGAGCTGGGAGTTGGTGACGAGAAGCATTTCGGAAAGCAACGCCAGTTTGGCTTTCAATTTGGCGAAAGAGCGGCAGGTGGCCTGGTAAGCCAAAAATTGCAGGTCATTATTTTTTATTTCTGACATCACGGTTGGCTTCGGCATACACTTTATAGCCTACAGGTGGAGTTTCAAGTAGTTTGGAAATGACAAACATCAATGAGGCAATTTTGGGCGATGCAAGCAAACTTGATGGGGCTTCCAACTACAACATCTGGAAATTCAAAATGAAGAGCATTTTGATGGAGAAAGAGTTATGGGAGATCGTGGCAGGTATTGAAGTCCGGCCAAATACCACTACAGGTGACATGAGGGCCTTTGATAAAAAGGCGCAAAGAGCATTGTCCTTGATCAATCTTTCAGTGAAAGACCATGTGATCACTCATATAAGTGATGCCACGACGGCTAGGGGAGCTTGGGAAGCTCTTAGAATGCAATTTCAAACTTGTAATCCAGCTCGGGCCATGTTCAACGCAATAAGGATGGAAGAAAGTGAATCAGTGGGATCTTTCTTCACCAGGATAAAGGAGCTGAGAGATCAACTTGTGGCAATTGGAGAACCAATTAGGGACATTGAATTGGTACATACCACAATGAGCGGTGTCTCGGAAGGGCTACAGATGTTTGTGAGCGGCATTGCTTCAAGGGAGAGATTTCCTACTTTTGAAGACTTCCACGGAATCATGTTGCAGGAAGAGCAGCGTTGCGAAGTGGTGAAGTCAAGGCAAACCCCACAGGAGGATCAAGCCTTGCTTGCTAAAGGCAAGCAGAAAGGATGGAAGAGGATTCCCAAGAAATCCAAGGATGATGATGACGAGGGAGAGTCGTCATCAAAAGGGAAAAAGAAGAAGAAAGGCAAATGTTACTATTGCCACAAACCGGGTCATTGGGCACGCGAGTGTTACAAGAAGAAAGCGGACATAAAGGCGGGGAAAGTGACTTAACAAGGCAACATTGCCGAAGATGATGGAGAAGATGACGAGACAAGTGTCTTCTCATCGGCATTGGCATCCCAGGTTGATGATGGTGCCAGATGGTTCATAGATTCAGGCACCACAAGGCATATGAACGAGAAACGTGATTGGTTTGAGAAATTCTCACCAATCCATGATGGGGATAAGGTCATTCAAGCCAATGGGGAGGAATGCCAAATACAGGGTGTGGGCAATGTACCTGTGCAGTTTCCTGATGGTAAAATCAAGAACATCCCTAATGTGCTTTATGTTCCTGGACTCAAAAAGAGTTTGCTTTCTGTTGGAGTAATGGGTAATCAACATCTTAAGGTTGAATTTTTCAAGGATGGATGCCTTATGAGGGATATGAACCACAATCATAAAGTGATGGCGAAAGGTTATAGAGATAGTAACTGTGGCCTTTATAAATTGGATGCTGCAAAATCAGGAGAGTATGGTTTGGCTATCTCAACAACATCTCAATCTGCGTTGTGGCACAAAAGACTTGGTCATTTGAACTATGGGAGCTTGAGATTGATGGCGAAGCTGAAGATGGTAATAGGGTTACCGGCATTGCAGGATGATCATCATGCAATATGTGAAGGATGCGTCATGGGAAAGCATCACAGGGAGACATTCAAGAAAGGTGGAGCTGCAAGAGCTAAGAAAGAGCTGTAACTCATTTACAGCGACTTGTGCGGCCCAATGAAGACCATGTCGTTGGGGAAAGCATATTATTTTATGACTTTCATAGATGATTACTCTAGGAAGACATGGATTTATTTCTTGAAGAAGAAATCCGACGCTTTTGCTCGCTTCAAGGAGTTCAAGACTTTGGACCAACTGGATGCACGCATCAAAGTGCTAAGATCTGATAGAGGGGGCGAATACAAATCTGATGATTTTGAGGACTTTTGCAAGGAACACGGCATCAAAAGACAATTCACACAGTCACACACGCCGCATAGTAATGGTGTAGCTGAAAGGAAAAATAGGATTATTATGGAGAGTGCACGCTCCATGATGAAGCAAATGGGCTTGACCGAATTACTTTGGTCGGAAGCGTGCAGTGCGGCAACGTTCTTGCAAAACATGAGCCTTACAGTTGCGGTTCCAAATGTGACTCCCGAAGAAGCATTTACAGGAATAAAGCCAAAAAGCGACAAGTTTTGTGTCATTGGATGTAAGGCCTATGTACATGTGCCAAAGGAGGAGCGAAAGAAACTTGATGCCAAAGCAATCAAGTGTATCTTCGTCGGTTATGACGAGAGGACGAAGGCATACAGGTGTTTTGATCCTGTAATGAACAAGATTCACATTAGCAAAGATGTGATCTTTGATGAGATGCATAGGTATGAAGATGATGACCATGCAAGTGGTGGAAGCATCAAAAGACTTCTCACAATTTTGGAAGAAGAAGACGCTCCACAAGATGATGCACGTGAAGATGAGAGTTGAGAGGGCGAGTATGAAAGGACACCACCTATTCAAGAGCCTAGGGGGAGGTACTTGCCAATAGGAGCAATAAAGGAGAAACTGGTTGGAAGTAAGAGACATTACTTGGACACTCCTTGGGATACATACTCTCCATGTAGTGTATCACCTGAATCTAGGATACCAAAATGGTATGAAAAGATCATGAAGGATGCAAAGCTAAATCAACCAGGATCTAGCGCACAAGGAGAAGTGAGAAGATCAACGCGGGAAAGGAAGTCTCCCAATTGTTATCATGTGAACTATGCCCTAATGAGTGACATTTTGAAGTGTCGAGAGCCATCAACCTTTGATGAGGCAAAAGATCACAAAGAGTGGCAAAGGGCAATGGAAGAGGAGATAGAATCCATCCATAGGCATGATACATGGGAGTTGGTTGATCTACCACTCGGAAAGAAACCCATTGACAACAAATGGGTGTTTAGAACAACGTTTCATGCGGATGGCACGATAGCAAAGCATAAGGCACGCCTAGTAGTGAAGGGTTTTGAGCAAAATAAAGGAATTGACTATGAAGAGACATTTGCTCCAGTGGCTAAGTGGACTACGCTACGCCTTATCATTGCCCTAGCATCTCATTTTGGGTGGAAGATCCATCAAATGGAGCCAACTTATGCAAGCAGTTTGAGATGACAAATTTAGATCTTATGCACTACGTCACATGACAGAGTGCAAACCTTCCATCACCCCTTGCGAAGCTGCTAAGAAATTATCTCGTATTGATAGTGCACATGTTGACGCTACTCTATTTCGTCAGCTAGTTGGGAGTTTGATATATCTTACGACTACACGTCCTGATATCTGCTATGCTGTAAGTTTGATTAGCCAATTCATGTCATCACCCACTATGGACCATTGGAAAGCTGCAAAAAGGATTTTGAGGTATGTGAAAGGTACACCTAACCTTGGCCTAGTCTACAAAAGACAGTGTTTTACCTAAGTTGCAAGGTTATGTTGACGCTGATTGGGCAGGAAGTATAGATGATAGAAAGTCAACAACAGGTTATGCCTTCAATTTTGGTAGCGGTTGTTTTTCATGGTCTAGCAAGAAGCAAGATACTATTTCTCTTTCTTCTATAGAAGCCGAATATAAAGCGTTAAGTTCTGCTACCCAGGAAGCTGTTTGGCTACGTAAGTTGTTATGTGAGATTGGCATGAAGCAGGTAAATCCTACTGTTATTTTCTGTGACAGTCAAAGTGGAATACAATTGGCTAAAAATCCTTTCTTTTACGCAAGGACAAAACATATTGAGGTAAAATATCACTTTGTGCGTGAGAAGCTACAATCTGAAGATATAAGTATTGTACACTGTTCTTACGTTGTTACAAGTTGTTGATATATTTATGAAAGCTTTAAGTAAAGAAAAGTTTGAGACTTTTAGAGCCAAACTTGGCTTAGATCTGGTTATGTAAAAAGCCTTTACTTGTAATACTATCATGGAGGTATGTTCCATGAATAGAGTAAACTCTAAAATAAAGAGAGACGTTGATCATTGAGGGAGAGAGTTAAAATAGCAATGATCGACTTATACAGTGCTTTCTTATTTCGACGGCACCACGTGTGCTTAGTTCTAAAATTATCGGGCCGTCTTTCTTTTACGAGCCCTTTGAGTGCTTTTAAGCAACTTTATCTTTGTACTTACTTATCAGTTGAATATACAGTTTGAGGTGAGCTATTCTGTTGTCTTGTCTTGTTGCACTTGATGTTGTGTTGTGGTGATTGATCCGGTCGGGTATTTAAACTGTTTTCTTAACTGTGCAATTGTGCGATCCAAATGCCATAAGTGGCATTTCTCTTATCCTGTCTTTTCCATGGTATTAGAGCATATATGAGTGTGCTTAGTTTTCTAACAATCTTTGGTATGCTTGGTACTTACACTTTCAATCTATTGATCAATTGTAGATGATAGACTTGTATATCAGTCTTGTATCATTAGCTTAGATTCCACATTGATTGTATAAGGCTTTATCTTCAACTATATTTTATCAATTCTGGAATAGTAGTGGAATTGATAGTTCTTTTGGCAGATTGAGAAACAAATCTAGCATTTGGTAACATGAGCACAGTCCTTGACAATTTGTTTTAAGCTCTGCTTTCTATGGCTAGTAACAAGATTTTATTCTTATTGGAGATGCTCTTATTTTTGCAGATAGATGTCGAAAATCCTTGCGTGATAATGACTCAAGACAAAAGCCGAGAGTTCCTTCATTCTGGGTCTGAGAAAGAGAAATTCAAGGTTCATAGCTTAATGTTATGGTTGCTTAAAATCCTAGAAAAAGTGCTTTGTTCTTTTCAAATAAAAAATTTCAAAGAAAGGTGTGCCAAATCCTGGTATTGTGGATTTCACTTGGATTCCAGTCTATGTGTATGTTATTCTCCGTAACATATTATGTTGTTGGAAAAGAAAAGCTACTCTGATTGCCAATTTCAAAATTCTCTACACTACGAGCTAGAGAGAAACATCAGATGGGCAAGCATGTTTCTGATCCACGTAAGAGCCCATATCATGCCAGAGACAATTTGTTTAGCGAGCATGATTTGCAACACTCTTCACCTTCAGTTTCTGGCTATAAGGTTTGACGGAAATCCTATAACATGCTCAAAAAGGCTTCTAGGTTTGTGTGGAGCTTAGCATTTTCGTAGTTTATTTGAAGTCAATTAAATTCAGTAAACTATAACAAGCTATACTGAGAGAACATATAGATAATTGACCTGTGATGGGTAGACATTTGGTGAGATGAATCTACATTGTAGAAAACTTCAGTAAGGATGCGTTCCAAAACTGGTCTTTCTTTGGAAACTGAGGCTATCAGAAAACCAGAAAATCATCTGAAGTCTTAGTGTTAATCGCATATATTGTGAACGCCTTTGATGCCAAAAGGAGTTATAGGAGAAGGCATGTTTGTCATGGTGGAGATATAATTGTCTTCAAATAGAAAAGGATAGTTAAATATAAGAACAATATATAGTTAAAATGGTAGGAGTTGCAAAGAGTAGCTGACAAATTTATGTCATGAACCAAACCTCCAACTTAAGGTTTGAAACAAGCAAGCAAATGGATAACCAGAAGCCTACTAGGAAGTCGCATATCTAATAACCTAAGAGTTGTTTCTTTGCCCAAGAGATATAGATAAGTTTGGGTACCAAAAACAACTTATAAGTAGAGCTACTGCTCATGATATCAGGAATGAAATATCATGTTCAGAAGATAAAACTGCTCTGGGGGCTGATATGTCTAAATATAGGAAAAACTCTTTTCCAAGGGATATTTTCGAAGAAATCTATGATCTCAGCATGCCCCCATTGGGTTCTAACTTCTATGCATGTGAGATTCTGGTGTCTCTATGGTGTGGAGACTCAACAGTGTCTTGGTGTAGGCCCTTAGAGTCTATTTCCTCTCTATGTCCTCATCCAAAGAAGAAAGACTCAAGCTGTTACACTCCCTAACCATAACCTTACGAAAACAATGAAAGCTGTAGTGTAGAATGAATCTCCTCCCATCCTTAGGTAACCCTTATATCTCCTACCTGCTATTTCAGTTCCAGGGCATGTGGTATCCGTGCATGGCTGGCCAGGCCCCTTGGATCTATAAGTGCCCGAACTGTTGAATAGCACCCACTGGAGCCTACAGGTTACTACCCTTGTGCACCGTCATGCAAGGTAGCGGAATGCCTGCCCCCTACAGTCAACTGCTGACTTATCCTAGCCCTGGCCCGTATAACCACGTTGATCCTCGATGACAAACTCAGGTGAAGCGTGCACGGTGCTGTAATGATGAATGACTCTCCTAGGTTGCCTCCGACAACAGTAGTCCTTTCCACACTACAAGGTATTCTTGGAGGACATGATTTCGCAATCGTCGCTGCCTCTGTTCTAAGATACAATTTGGCCCATGGTCTACCATATCTCTTTCTTGAAGTGCGACCACGCCACTTACCAGGTCATCATCATCGTGCAAGCATTCCTTCGAACGACTTACATGGAGTATTGGATGCACCTTGAATCCCTCGAGCAGTTGTAGCTTATAAGCCACCTCATTGACCTTCTTATTAATCAGCCATGGTGCATTAGAATGTGTGCCTAACTTGGCAAACACATTAGTCCAGAATATTTCCGTGAACCGGGGATTCCTATTTGAGACATGGACTGAAGAAGTTCATGTAATCTCACGACATGTTCAATGAACAACTTTGCAACTTGCGGGTCTGTCACGTCTTTTGGGTGGCTATAAAGTGAGCCATCTTGGTCAACCTATCCACTACTACCATGACCTAATCATGCTGACTCGAGGTCCTGGGTACCCCAGTAATAAGATCTATTGAGATACTCTCCCAACGACCCTGAACTACGGTAAACCTTGAGGGCTTACACGCTCTGCATTGTTCACCTCACAAGCCACATAGTGCTATACGTAGTCACTAACGTATCGTCGCATACATGGCCAAAAAAAAAGTGTCGGCTAACTAACTTAGCCGTTTTATCCATACCTGGATGCCTTGCGCGACTGTCATGACACTCATGAAGGATCTTCTTACGAAGTTCATTCACGTCTAGCACGTATATCTTACGTTTCTCTTAAGCATATCATCATCAATGATGTATTCCAAATAAGTTTGCGCCCCATCAAAGGTACCCGTTTGAGTGGTACCATCCGAACATTTGGCAATGGAGAACAAATAGTCCAAGTTAATCTATCAACAACGACAGTGAAGCTTGTGCCACAAAAAATAAACATTGACTCTTCCACAACGAACCATACTATTGATCGTCCAACATTAAAGACAACTCTAAGTATTCATTGTGATTCTCAAATAGACACGGCACATTGGAAAGAGACAATAGACATGATATCCAAGAGAATCTGGATTCTTTCGAAACCCAGTTAGCAACTTATGCTTGGATACTGATGAGACATAACTTATGCTTGGATACTGATGAGACATAAGCAATGCCGTTTGGCTAAGATTTTTTGTTTATTGAATTCTATATTATTGTTTTGATTTAGATCCTTTGACTTTTTAAGCTGCTTGTTTATTGTTTCTAAGCTTTAACTTATGACATCACTGATTTCTCTATTTAAATTTGTGAAACTGGATATATTCTAATTTCACAAATAGACATGCTAGCAACAGTGGATTGCATGGCTACTTGCAAATGTAAAGGAGGTTTGAAGCTAGTGCAAGCACCATAAAAGACAAATACCATGGATCCGCCAATTACTTCGGATGTGAATCTTGTAAACATTGATTGCTATTCACGGGAACTAGTTTTTGCAGAACAAGCCTTAACAGGCCAGCCACTAATTTGTATGGAGCCACTACGATGTGGTGAATGCATAGTTTTCAACAATCCTTTATACAAAGCTACGCATGCATTAGCACTCAGAGATTCTCCATTCAAAGAGCCTGTTCTACAAAAGATCCAACATAAAAAATGTAGAGCAAAAACAAGCTCGAGGTAACTCTCAGAAGCATAGCACAAAGTGGAGATAGGACTAATGGTAGCAGGGTTCATGTTTCAATGAAGTCACATTTCCCATTTGCATATTTATCCACAGATAAAGCAATAGGTTTTATGTAAGCGAATCCTTATCTACGCTTTTTCTGGAGTAGACAATTTTTTTTTCACAGTTGAGAACAATAAGCTTTCTCCAACTTCATCACCACACAACGTTTTGCAGCATTCAAGCATTGAGGCTAGTACCATGGGACATTCACCAATTTTGGTGGGGGATACTGTTCTGTTTGGTTGTACACCATGTAAATAGTATAGAATAGATAGAAGAATAAGTGCGAGGGCTCCGGCACTGTGCGTGTGTAAGTCCAACCAAGTGAGCACATCAATATTTCATTGATTAGTTAGAAATAAAAGTGATTTAAGGCCATTGCGGATTTAAATCAATTAGAGGCCTAAAAGCCAAGTTGGGTGAATAAAAGGTTTTTCCCACGCATTTTGAAATTCAAATGTATAGGGAGCTCTCCAATATAAACAATGGCACAATGTACTTTATTTCTGATGTTCAAACAAAGAAAGGTGGAGAGTCTACAATTTTGACAATTGAATGTCCTTGCTTCTCCTTCTCCATCTCTCATGTTTATTAAATTTTCATGCTTGTTGGATTTGCTTTTTGTTGCTATCTTTATGGCAAGAAAGATTGAGAGAGGAAAAGTGAGCTTTGATCTTATGATGAATTAGGGTTAATGTTTGTTAGTAGTTAGGGTTTCAGTGTAAGCTTACTTAACATCTTGTGAATAGACACTACTCCCTTGGGAACGAACTACCGCGTGACAAGAAAAGGGAGACTACTTCTTTAACCTATTTCCATTGTCATTGATTCGATCTAGGAAATAGGGTTTGAAGGTACATGTGAAACATCCCATACAAAAGGATACTTCTCTCATTGAGTTGGGTACATGATCAAGGCTCATGGCTGGTTGCCTTGATCATGGAAGGTTATTCCACATCCTTCGGTCCTGTAGCGCAAATGTATTAAATTTTCTGCATAACTTTGCTTTGTGATTTAAATGTTGTTTGCATGTGATGCAGGCTTACAAGTTTATGGTTGCATCCTTGATTGTTATCTAATTGAAACTTTGTTACAGTTCTTTTTTAGGGCCACTTTACTGCAACAAGTGAATGACCTTCTGAAAGGCATTGATAGAAATCTGGATGAAGCAGTGGCCATAGTTCGAGAGTTGCAGGACAGCCTGAGGCCCTCGCTTGAAGAGTTAAAGGCCTTAGATGGTCAGATAAAGTATGCAGAGCAAGTAGAAGAAATGTCACAACAGGTTGGAGTGCTGAGAAAAAAGCTTGCTTGGTCCTGGGTGTATGAAGTTGATGAGAAAATAAGGAATGAACTGCAGCTTGTTGAGAAATACCAAAGCAGGGTTCCTATTTGTCAGGCGAAAATAGATTCAGCACAGGTATAGATGAATATAGGGTTTCAGGAATTGGTTATCTGTTACTCGTTGTTGGATTTTTTTAGTTTCTTTTGTCTGCTATGAGATTAATTGTCCTGGTTTTCGTGTCTGGGATCTTACACAATGGACAGCACACATAAATGCTGTGCTTCATATAAACATTTTAATTTTGGACTAATTCCTTTGTAGTGTTTAGCACTTTGTAGCAAGTGTGTATGCATAAGCTAATGTGGTTCTTTCATGCATCAGGCTGTAGTCAAAGAAAAACATGAAGCTCACACTCAAAAGAAAGCTGAAATTGCAGCTATTTTAGAAAAGACTGGGCACTGGAGACAGTTACAGGAAGGTCTACAGAAAGAAGTTTCTCAGGTTTATTGAGTACCATTTATGTTTTTTTAAGAACTTCAAACATATGATTAGCATCAAGAGGCTATAGTTATCTGTCTACTGGTAAGGACATAATGATCCTAGATCAATGCAAATATGATAAAAAGGCTAGGTTTCATATCTTTTGGTGGCATTTACTACGCAATGGCATAAATGAACGATGATGTAGAGACTAGCATGCTCGCTTATCATTTAATGGAACAACTCAACGTGTACCACACATGGCAACATGCTGTTCACATATCTATGCAGTTCAATCGCCTACAAGTTGCAAGACAACCTATTGTCATAGTTATGAGTAAATTGAACTCCAATATATAGAAATTTCACTATATTTAAGTGCTAATGAAGATATCAAATATCAAGTGCTAATGAAGATCTTTATATAATTATCAGTATGCTAAGCCTAAAGTGAATTGCAGATCCTCCAAAAACTGGCTGCCACAAGAATCTCCAACTAAGAACCCTCAAAATATTCCACTGTAAACACCTAGGTTCTACTTAGACTGCTTTGAAATCTTTTTAGGGTTTCTTGTCATGAAAGTTATACTCTAGAAAGTTTTTGATCCGGTTAGGTTGCACAGACCAAGACTCCTACATGTACCATATAATAAACATATGCATGAAGTAGATACACGGGATCAAAAATTGATAATTGGAATCATATTATCAGCGTCTTTAGGGATCCAGATAAATCAGTCTACAATAATTTGATATTAAACTAAATTCTATACTCTCCTCCATTAAGAAACATTGTCTCCAGCGTTTGTCAGATTATAGAGAAGCAGCCATATTCACTACTTATGGTAAAAGTACTACAAGATCTATAAGTTGATGCAGAAGATTCCAATTACATAGAAACATTCTACAACATAAATCAAGGATTAGTAATGACCAGGGACCAGTGTTTTGGGGCTTAATGGTAGAGACAAGGGCTTCTAAAAAACTGTATGAGAAAAGTCTCAGTAACCTCCCATGTAGCCTTGCCATTAGGCCAACAATTATATTAAACCATATGTAGAATCTTATGTTGTTGACTTTACTATATTTGCTCCTGAAGAATGACAACAAAAAGAAAAAGGAACAACTTTGGATAATCTAGCATATCAAGATCATAGTCTCATCTGGACTATAGTAGCACGCACAAGGAAAATGTCACATGTGTGACTAGTTGCCGAAGGCAATATTAATATCATTTAGCGTCTCTAGGATTGAGAAATGAGCCTGATGCGGAGTCCACACAGCCTCAAAATTGATGTCGTTCGTTTGTGTTGGTCAATCTATTACAAGAATTGCTCTAATGGTGGAGCCAGTTCATATAAGAGGCCTTACTACAAAAGCATCCGTTTAAGACTAGCCAGTGGAAAGAATGAAGATCCTCCCCGCAGTTCTCCATACCTCAGACTCTTCTGGCATGGTGTACCGCTAATAATGATTGGAGCGAAAATGATGTATCAATCTGATAATGTACTTGCCAATGGAAGATGAAATGCATCTGTCTTCACCTCACTTCCACTCGCAGCTGATGTGATGAGATTTGAAGCTGCCCGCCCCAAGGTATACATGAGGCTCTGTAACGAACCTGTGCAAGATGACATAGAAAAATAGATCAATTTTGTTACTGACATGGAAGAAATGTCTGTTAAACTTTAGAGAGCAGGATGGAGCAATCTGTGGATATACCAGTCTAGTGTCGTCTCTCTTTCAAAGCTGTGACCCACAAGAGAGAGGAAATCAAGTGAAATATGGCCTGTAGTTGTAGTGGGGCATGAAAACTCCACCAAGATTCTCTGGTGTGGTATTGGTGAATTTTCACAGATATCTGAGATAACATAAATACACGAAGTGGGGAAATCTCATTTAATTGGGAATTGTAAGTTCAGTATCCCATACATCATTGAAGTGGTGTGCGAGGTATTGAGAAGGTGCATAGATCTCAGTCGATACGAATTGACTCGATTTGAATTTGATTTTTAGAGTTCAAATTGACAAAATGCAAAACAATTGAAAATTAAAAAGAAGAAAAAGAATTTATCTTCTTGAATCGAATTACGAATCAATTTTGCAACATCATAGGTGTGACCAGAGTAGTAAAGTTGGCTTTTCAGTTTCACGTTCTAATATCTGTTGTTTTCGTGGTTTGGGAATTCGACTTATACCTTTAGTAGCAGATGCGTGACCCTTCCATGGTTGGTGAATGGCTGCCTGTCTTGTACTGAATATCGGTCCATAACGAGCATGCCAAGATAAATATATGATAGAACCTCCTTCAAGGGTTGATCACCTCAATGAAAGCTCTACTTATACATGTAAGGGTTTGATGTATCAAAGACCATCACTTTGGTCTTTGTTGTATTCAAATTTCACTTGTAGACCCTTCTCTTGACAGAAGGTGAGCAATGTATCAATGTGTCTCTGGAAGCCTTTGCTTGATGAAGGTATCAATACTAGGTCATCCACATAGATAAGTATGGGTATCAGTAGACCCTGCAATTCACCACCTACACCTCCACTGTGTTTAATTACTGCCTTCAACTCATCAACATAGAAACCAAAAAGACTAGGAGAGAGAGTACACCCCCATTTCACGTCAATGGTGGTATTATGCTATCGATTGCCTCAAAAACATTCTCTAAATTTCCAAATTTGCATACTTTTTGTCATGATTTCGGTTAACCATATTTTGACTTAAACAGGTTACATCTTTATTTTTGGTTTATGTCAAGTTCGTAGCTTGTTCTTCCCTTGGTGCAAAGACATCTCGTTGAAAGGTTTGTCATCATATACCTCTAGATTTCACTAGTATACATGAGGAGGGTGTAATCCATTTGTAGTCCACTTGGAAGTAGTAGCTTTACCTTGGTTGATCATGTTATTTTTCCTATACTTGTAGGCGACAAAACAGAAAGCTGAAGTAGAGGAACAATTAGAAAGACTCGAATTTAACTTTCTCAGGCACAAAAGTTGAAAGTTGTGTATCTTTTCTATCATGCCTTTGAAAAGCTTGTCATCGTATACTTCTAGATTTCACTAGCATCAATCCACTTGTATTCCACTTGGAAGCAGTAGCTTAACCTTGGTCATGTTATTCCTGCCGTACTTGTAGCCGACAAAGCAGAAAGCTGAACAGAGGAACAATTAGAAAGCTGTGTTTCTAGTAGGCGACAAAACAAAAGCTGAAGATTGTGTAATTTTTTATCATGATTTGGACTAACCATTGTTGGCTTAAAGAGGTTGCTTCTTTATTGATTTTTACAATTGGTTAAGAAGCCAATGGTTTTTGATCTATGTCAAGTTTGAAACTGATCCATACGTTAGTGCAAAGAGTCGAGCTTTGAGAATTTGTCCTCACATAGCTGTTGATTTTACTAGTATACGTAAGTAATGTGTAATCCACTTCTATCTCACTTGGTAGCAGTAGCTTAACCTAATTTGATCATGTTGTTCTTCTCATACTTGTAGGCAACGAAGGATAAAGCCCAATTAGAGGAACAATTGAAAAGCAAACTTAGGAGTCTAACTGAAGTTAAAGAGCAAAAAGTTCGATTGGAACAACACATGCAAGAGATTCGTGACAAATTTGTTGCAAGCACTCAGGTTGTCTTACAACTTTTAGTATTAAGAAATAAGTACGATAAGTTTTTTTTTGCAAAAGCTTATTGGCAGACGTACCTCACATCTGTGTTAATTTAATTCTGTTGAATGTTGCTAATGATATTAAATTTAAAAAAACTATGCTTTGATCTAGTTTTTGGATGTCAGACTAGACCAGCTTTGTGTGTAATAAAAGGAAAAATTGTTTCATGCGCCTGGATAGGAACTATATCTACTTCTTCGAATAAAGTGTCTTGCTTGCGTTTAGTTAGAGGATAATAGAGACTATAATTTGTTTCTTGAAGCATACTCTTTGTTTAGGCAGAAGAGTCGGAAAGAGAATACAATTATAGGAAGATTCAAGATGCAATTGATGATTCTAGCCGAGACCTACGAAGGTGTGTTGAAAATATTGTTTTTTCGTAGACCAAAAATTTGAATCTTGTGTAGATTTTACAACATTGATGTTCATGAAACACTTTGAGGTGGCATGGTCCTTTTGTTGATTATTGTTTATGGAAACATACCAGGTGTGCATTTAAAGATGCTGAAGATTATAACAGTTTTCATGGTTTTCCTTCCATTGGCTTGAAGGGATCTCTTAGATGCTTCAAGCTTAGATAATAAAAAAATTGCTAGGCTTTTCTAAGTTTTACCTTGGCAAGGCTTGCTTTTTTGAAATTTCCTCAATGAAATCTTAGTTCTAATAAATCTTTATAGAGCAACAGTTGTAGTTTGTCAAAGTTACAACATGCTATTGTGAAATGGTATGCTATTGGAGGGAGCTATTCATTGATGTGACACATGGACCAAAACATGAGTAAGGTGTATAGGGACTTGATTTTAGAGGAAGTGAAAAAAAAGATGTGCATTTGAGTTTATATAGCATCAACAAGCATAAATTCCTCTTTGTGATTTTAGCATCTTATTGGTCTTATCTGAAGTTCAATGGGATTTGTTTTATAATTGTACAATGGCTTATCAAAGACTTTATGATATTTGATGCTTCTCAACTTAACAATTTATGTCAAAAACTTTAATCTCTTGTACCTAAAATTGTGGGACAGTATACTATTGAGTCTAATTTTTTTGTCTCTTCATGATAATCTATGAAGCCTTTTTGGGGTTAGATCAAGGTTGAGTATGTTTTGTCAGTTGTACTAGGGTCCCTAAAAATTTGTACCTTAGAAGGAAGCACCATGTTTTCATTTGTGGTCTACCTTCAACTCCTTGTAACATTGAACTCCTTCCAACTACTGATTGATGAGAAAAATCGGTTATCTAAGTCAACTATTTCCTTTGAATGGGAGAACCTTGTTTCATTTAACACCCTTTGTGTTGCTAAGATTTTAGACCCATCATCACCTATAACATCATGTGAGACACACAGTGGACCAAAAACTGAAGGTCATATAGCGATCTCCAACTAAGATCTCTTTGTAATCATCATCAAGTTGGGCATGAAGTAGATTTTAGGTCCTCCAAAAGTATGGCTTTCACAATAGTCTCCAATTAAGAACTCTCATGTAACTCCAAAATAATGAACTATTTTAAAACGACTAAGAGGTTTTGCTAATATTGTTTTGGAACCCCTTTAGAGTTTATAGAAGGCTCTAATTTGTTCTTGATTAGGTTAGGGCACTCATCATTCTAGTCCTAGTACTTATTTTGGATCTCTATGTACGTGTCTAATTCCATTAATTATGCTTAATAGTAGAATGAATGGGTGTAATTTAAAATTAACAATCTTTTGTATCTATTCTTTCATTTTTCTTGGACAAAATTACTAGAAATTTAACTTAGTGACTTGATCTTCTTACTCGTATAAGTTTGACATGGGCTCAAATTTCTAAGATTGACAAATTGTGTATAGATTGGTAATCTACTATCTTCCCAAGTACATCCTATTTCACATTTATGGCTCTTGCTCAAAGCCATTCTATCAATGCATCGATGATTTAACCTCTTTCAATCTATTTGTATGGTTGCGTCTATTGAAGTTTAAAGTCAGAATGTGAACTCTAGATGTCTAAACTCTATAGCTCCAAGATTTTTGCACTCGTTACCATATATGAGGTCCCACACTTATCTATTCCAATTATCCTATTTGAGAGTGTTTTTAAACCAAATGGGTTATGTCCTTTGATAGCTGGGGTTGTGGTCTAGAACTGAATATGGCTAGTTAGTTGAAGCTAGCAAGGGTCAATCAACATGCACATAGCCGTCAAACACCATTCATTGCTCCACATGTCAATATTGGAGTGCCCGGGCCTTCTCAAGGCTATTAATTACATAATTGGCCTTGATCGAAATATCAAGGCGTAACTAATACAGACGAACACTGGAGTGCCAATATCCATATCAAGGATTATTCTAGATCCTCAATACTGGACGTGGATGTAAGAATATGATCTCGAGGCTCAATCTATATATACGCCTCAACAAACTACAATTTGTTGATGGATGTTGTCCAAGCACGCTCTTGAGTAGCCTCAGCCTAGGCCCCATGCTATACTCACTTGTGCTTATTGAATCACTAACTCCCCATGCATGTCCTCTTTCAAGGGAAAGAGAATAGGAGAGAGGCAGAAACTTGAGGAGAGCAGAAAGGAGAGGAGAGAATAGAGAGCCTAGAGGAGAGAGGAAAGAGCTTGGAGGAGAGAGGAAATGGTATTATGGTTAAATGCAACGTGTTAGAACTTAGGTTCATCTTCATTGTTAATGCATTTGAAGGAGAAAAATTAGGATAGGAGTTAGGAGTTACAACTTAGGTTTTTAGTAGTATTAGCCACTGGAGGCTAGAGCTAGGAGCTAGGAGACTCTTGGAGGGAGAATAGGATTAGGTGTCTGTGTGAGTTTAGGAAAGAGGTGTGTGTGTGTGTGTGTGTGTGTGTGTGTGAAATTGTTAATCTAGTTTTAGTTAGTAGAGTTGTTAGAAGTGTTAGTGTTTAGATTTAGGTTGAGAGTTAGGAGTTAGAACTTAGGAGTTAGGAGTTCAGAGTCATGGTGAGAAATAGAGATCCTGTATGGGATCATGTCACAGTTGCTTCTAGATATGGTAGCTCGGGCACGGAATGATGGATGTGCAATTATTGTCAGGTGAGCTACACAGGCGGTCCAGTGCGTATTCAAGCGCGTCTCCTTTTTTGGCTTGGCTATGAGATCAGAGCATCTCCATATGCACCTCCAAGGCTATCGAGCATGATTGTGAGGCTAGGAGCGATTCAGAGAGAGGAGATCATTCCTTCAATGATCACTGTAGGTGAGCATCATAGTACATACACTTGTTATCTGATTCTTCAAACTTTTGCTTTTGAATTCTGAATTTTGCAATGTGCATAATGAATGTGATTCACTTGTAGACTATAGTGATTAAATTCTTTTCTGAAAAGCTCAACTAGTGGTGAAAGGCTACAACACAATTTGTAAGTTGTAGAAAGCCCTCTACAAATTGAAGATTTCCTTTGTTGCAATAGGATTAGCTGCTAGGCATCATGCATCCACCTCAGGTCAGCAGGATGAGACAGAGCCAGAGGCCGGCACATCTACACCACATGTAGATGTAGCTGCTCATATTATGTGCAATCATTTCGGGGTGGCAACAAGCATAGGGCAGATGTGGCTATTAGAAGACTCTTCTACTGTTGTGACCTCCCCTTCCATCTAGCGAAGACTCCTGCTTGGGGGGATATGATAGAGAGTGTTGTTGCGATATGGGCCAACCGCCACTTAACCTAGCATGGAGTCCGTACGCACCACACATTTGATGAGGGAGGTTGAAGATGTATCCAAAGAATTGGAGCCTGTTTGTGAATCGTGGAAACAATTCGGGTGCGCTATCATGACTGATGGTTGGAGTGACACCAGGAGGTGATATATCATTAATATTCTAGTGTCTTCCTATGTGGGCGCCATGTTCTTGAGAGCCATCAACACATCGACACCTGGCACCATTGTTTCAGGTGATTAACGAGTTCATGACATGTTGGATTTCAATGCTCATTGCTAATTAGAATTTTAATTTTGATGCTCATGAGTCGACTGTCGTTGCTCAATTAAAATCTGATGCTAGTCTCAATGCTCGTTGCAATATGTTTAATGTTACAGATGAGTACATCTACTCACACATCGCGCAAGCGATTGAGGAGATGGGGCCTCAAAATGTTGTGCAAGTCATTACTGACAATGTCGAAATTGCAAAGCCATGGGGGATTTGGTGATGGAGAATTATTCGACTATCTTTTGGACTCCATGCGCTGCACACAACACTGTCCAACTGATTGAGGACATTGCAGGTATATCCTAGTTAGTAGTAATTAGTTAGTAGTTACAAACTTACTGCTTATTAGTAAATTGTAATCTCTACAATTCTCTCATCTAGATTGAACTTTAAGTTCGAAGGTTCTACATGTCGTGACTGCTGATTGGTCACGACTCACAGAGGAGTTGAGACTCTCGATCTGTCAATTTTCAAGCATAAGCAGCTCCTTGGACCTAGTCAGTTGTAACTAGAGTCTAGTTTGTCTTTGCTTTTCGTCATGACTTGTACATGTCTTGCTTTTATCTAGCTCTTCGTTGGGTGAAAGGCGTCCTTGATACTACACGGTTCTTGGTGAGTTTTGTCACCAAGAGACCAAAGGTCCTTGCAATTTATAGAGGGTTCAAGAATTTGGAGATCCTTAGACCTGCTTCCACGAGGTCTGAACTTTGAATCTTGATTCTTGATGATAGATGTCTCATTCTCAATGCTAGGTTTTAAGGTTTGACCTTTAGAAATTAGTAGCTAGCTTAAACCTTATTCGGATCTCGATTCTTGGCACTTTCTTTGAAGTTTGAACTTTGATGCATTGATGATTGAAATTTAATGATTGTTCAAAATTTGTAAAATATAAATGTGCAATGTGTTTGGGTTTGCATTCATATTTATAGAAAGGTACACCACACCCTCAGACATATGGTTGTTTCTAACCTGTGGGTACAGTGGACCGGATCGACTGAGTCTCAATCTAGGAGATTCGAGACAATCGTTTTGTCATCAGACTTTTGGGACAAGGCAAGATCGATTATTGTTGGGTTGCAGCCACTCCACACCGTTCTACGACTCACAGATAGAGAGGGTTCCACCATGGGCCTTCTCTACGAGTTTATGGATAGATTGGGTGAGCAGTTGGATCAATGCACCTAGGTAAGTTTTGCCAGGTATATAGTATAACCCCTTGGCCCTTCTAAATAAAACTTTCTTTCATTTCCATTTTACAAATCTAGTCTCAAGTTTGAAGTTCGGACCTTCAATCTGAACGGATGACATTCATTTTTTATTTTACTGGGTTCAAGAGATAAATGCCAAGTGGGAGAGCAGATGGAACTGGTTTCATAGGCCTTTATATGCAGTTGCCCACATGTGCTGCATCCTTTATGGAAGAAATCTAGTCCAGAGTAGTTCCATGACCATGGGCTTGAGTATGGGTGGTTTAAATGCCTCCAGAGGGTTGTACCAGACGATGCAGAGCAACATGCCCGCAATGATGAGCTCATGATTTTTCGGAGAGACCGCCTCACGTATTAGAGGGCCTTGACATCTACATCACATTCCATTGAGAGTCCTCTCACAGGACTGCACCGCAACAGCTTGTGAGAGGAACTGGAGCATCTACTCCCTCATACACTCCAAGAAGAGAAACAGGCTCTCCACAGAGCAATGAGAAAGGCTAGTGTTTGTGCATTCAAACCTACGCCTTATAGATAATATGAGGGAGGCCAAAGAACCCATGTAGGTAATTACTAATCGTTTAAAATTTGTATTTGAGCCTTGAGCTTGAACTACTTGAACTACTTGGACTTGAACTTGAGTCTTGCGTGCTTAGTGTTGAAGCTTATCACTTGAATCTTGGTACGCGAAGTCTTGAAAGTTGAAAGTTGACTAGTTTGAACTTTGACGATTCATAAACCATTTGTAATTTGTGAATTTGTGTCACATGTGACATCGGTAAATGACTAGTCGTGGCTACGTGAACTGTTCAAAACCCTGACGAGATCGACATCGGCAAGGTTCCTAATTTACCACCTAGGTCAGAGGAGGAGGAGGATATATATGCCCTCTTGCATCGCAAGTTTGTTGCATGATCGGGTAGGCTTGAGGCATGAGCCTTCTTGGTAATTGAAATTTGAATACTTGAGTCTTGTATTTCAATCAACTGTTAGTATCTACTATCTAGGTCATCTCTTGGGTCTTGAGTTTTTATAGTTAAATTTTGGACAATGGGCATTGGGTACTTTCTAATAGTTGCAAATTTCTATGTGTAGGACCTATAACTCGAGGTGCATCACGACGGACTTAGGAGGCTGCCGTTTCTCGACAACATCATTCAGAGGGCAACTTCAATAGCTCTATCGAGGAGATTGAGGAGAGCGACTATCAGAGCCAGGGGTCTTCTTATGAGGAGGCCTTAGAGGCTGGGGATGATGATGATGATGATGATGAGGAGCATGTGCAAGAAGCTATGATGCCACCCCCCACTAGGAGGACCTACATTTATATTATAGTTCATAGTCTAGAATCTAGGTCAAGACTCGATATTTCACGGTTTACCTAGATTCTACTAGTACATTATTATGGCACACAGTAGACTACAATTGACTCTTGAGCATTGAGTCATGACTCTGGATTCAGCATTTGTCATTATCTATTCAGCTCATTTTGATATCATATGTATTATTTGTGATGTGTCTAGTTTGATTATTGGTATAGCTATTCGGATTTCACTATATAGTTCATAACTTCATTGTTCGCTCAAATGCTATTTGATTTTGCTTTTCAATGTAAGTTGTAACTTTTAAATTTCGATTCAAAGTTAAAACACTTATCCAATGTACTTAGCTTACTAGTAACTGCTCACTACTTACAACCTACCTATAATGTAGCATTAGAAATAGAATAATTCAAGACAACTGACATCAAGGACTAAGAGTAGAGTGAAGTGATTCCTCTATCTCCAACCTAGGAAAGCTGAAATTAAACCGAAGTTGTATGGCCATTGTGGAATGGTAGTCGTAAAGTTTAGATTGACTAATGCTCTAATAACCTTGTTAGGTGAAGTCAAGCTAGTTTAGACTCCTTAGGAATGAAAAAGAACTAGTAACAAGGTCAGCATTGCGTTGAAATGGCCTCAGATTTGTCTCAAAAGGATGCATAATTACAAAATAGTGGATAATAAATAGATGTTGGCTTAAAATATATCAAATGAGGATCCATTTTACAATATCAAATGATGGTTTTTTGCTTGCATTCAGAGCCAAAATGTAGGAACTTATGTGAGCCAAATTTGATCATTAAGACTTGATTAAGCAACTTAGTAAACCCTAAGATCATGTAATCAAATGTAAATTAGAGGCTTGCCGACTACAAGAACAATTGGTAGTAAAATAAGGTTTGTTTTTTGATCAATAATTTACACTAAGTGTTTCGAAATAACTCTTGAAAAGTTTAAAATATTGGATAAGAAGATTACAAGCTATTGCACCTTCTTAAAACATTCCTTCTTTGCTATGAGCTTGTATTGATATTCATTGACTAGCTTAAAAACAATAGTTCTTGTAGTTGTTGTCATTTTCTACTTTGGACCAATTTTTTTTCTTTGTGCTATTAGATTCATATTAGGATTCATGCCATATCCAAAAGCTTCCTATTTTAGAGTGATCTATTTGTCATGATCATTTACCTTGCAATTGGATTTGTTAACTTTGTTATGCAAAGGTTGGAAGAAGAAGAAGCTCAATGGGAGGCTCATTTCAATGGATTGATGGAAGATCACAAATCAATCAAGTCAGAGGTACTCCAAATTGATGTCTTGTTCTTTGCGGTTATTGTTTGCTCATAATCAATCGATTAACTATTTTGTGTGAGACAACCATGGAGTGTGTAAAGTGATGTCTTTAGGCCCTGTGCCCTCTAAGAAAAATGCTCCTAGTTTGGTACTTCAAATTGATGCCTTAGTTTTTACAATCATTGTTTGTTTATGATTAATTGACTAGATTTTTTGTGGGGGATCTCGTTTCCTAGTTGGTAACAACGATGGAGTGTGTAAAGTTTGAAAGAAAAAAGTCATAGTCTATTAGATACTCTTTCCTTTCCCGTGGACAATCATGAAAGCCTTCTTGAGACTTGAAGTCATAACTTCATGAGTATATACTAAGTACATGAAATGGCCTTGTTTTACCCCAAGAGTGCTCAACGTCTTTGTGAGGCATTGTTCACTATGTCATGTTTATTTTATCGTGCAATGGTTGCAAGTCCTCCCTTCATAGGATTTCCAAATCTTTTCATCTTGCCACTCTAAGGCGTGAAATTTGATGCATTATAGCCATTTCAAAACACATTAGAGCTCTTTTTGCCGGGGCTTTCTCCTTTGATGGCATTGCACTGTCATTCAACATGCATGCATGACTGATTTTGAACTGGCTATGATCAGAAAGGGTGGTAGGGGAGATATGGAAGCTGTGAATAAGAGGGATGGATGACAGTGACCATGAGGTAATTAACCACACTATGACCGCCACTGTGAGGGTGACAAGTATAGCTACCAGAATTAGGCCAGTGAGGTAGGCCATTATAAATGGCTAGCTCATGTGCCTCATGAAACTGTAACAGGTACTCACCATATGAAGTAATAGGTCCCGGTCCATCATCAGAAATCCTGGTGATCCCCAAGCTGTCACTATCAAGGGCATGAACTCGCATTTGATCTGTAGCATCATGGAACTCTGTCTGTCGTGAAGCTGTCCGGGCATTAAAATCCCCAGTGAGGAAAATATTGTCAGAATTTGTGATACAAATTCTAGATGGAGATACTTGTCCTACTAGCACTCACACAAAACCAAGCATAAAGAGAAAACAGATCATAGGAGAACTGAGCAAATGCTCTAGCTCATTGAATTGAATGGAATAATTGAGGTGGGGTGCCAGTCTTCTTATATAGTTTTTCTAATGATTGATAAAAGCTAATGAGCCTAATGTAACTAGCAAAATAGCAAAAGCTATTTACTAATAATATTGCCTATATATGGTAAGAACTAAAAATGAACTTCTAAGTACTAAAATAGATCCTAATCTATTTGTAGTGCACCCACCTACAGGCATAGGCTTTTAAAAACGAATTTACTATAAATAGAATGGCCCCTAAAAATAGCACGCAGGCATGGCCAAACTATCATTAAGGGGTATCAAATAAACATTAATTCCTAACAAATATGCCCCTGCTCTGCAAATCCGATGATATCCACTGAAAGGTCCAAATAAGGTGAGCCAACACCCTCAACAAAGGAGGAGGACTCTGGAGGAAAATTGCAGGTAGCATTGAAGTTGTCCCTGTCCAAACCAATCGCTCGTCCTGTGATACGAAGCCAAATATACCGTGCATGCTCATCATGCCTGACAAACTCAAACATCTGATGAAGGGACTCTTTGTAGAGACAAGCCACTCCTCCCGAACCACGGCCATTGGCTGATCTAGTCTCAGATCTGTATAAAATCCCATCTGTATCCCGGGAAGGTGGGTAAACCGCGCACCTGGCTCTCATGAGTCTCCATGAAAAACAAGGTCTCGTCCAGTGATAAGTCAATCAGATCACTTGCTGTAGAGGATGCGTGGATGCCATCACCAATCTGAAGATGGTATGGATGGGGCCCCGAGATGCTCCCAATCCCAGGGGCCCCGAATTCCTAGCTCTAGGAACTGCTAGGGGTGCCAGCAACAAATCGTATATGACCATCTCGAAATGTGACCTGTCTACCAGTTTCTCGAGCTACCTGGAAGGCTTTGTGCCTCTCCTCAACCTGGATGTAGGTAAGATCATCATCCATATATATGGTAGTGCCACGTAACTAGGCTTTGCAGCGTAAAGCCTCTCTGCGGCTATCTAGGGATGTGAAGCGAACGATTAGTGTGGCTGCATCTCTGGTGGTCCTCCAAGCTGTATCTAGCCCATCTGTCACATGTCCTAGAGTGGTCTCCAGAAATCTTGAAGCCTCGGCAATGGCACCCTGTGTATTCGGTATCCCACGAACCTTAGATGTTATGGGCCTTTTGCCCCCTTGGTGGCTGAGATGACTGAGGAAATGGGGGCACTAGGCTCGGTGCCTTTTTTCAAGATTGTTGCCCATGAATCTTTATGCTGCTCAATTTTATTCTCAAGCTCCCGTATCATGGTGGTGGTCGATTCCGAGGCTGCTACCTGCTCAGTGTTGATCACCTGCTCCAATGAAGCGACTTTGGATTGCAACACATTCTTTTCATTGAGTAAGGAGACCACTATTCCCTTCAGTTGTGAAAAGAGAGAGAGAGAAGGATGGATTGGGCAAGAGGGTGATGGTGCATTGTAGCTATCTTGGAGCACTCAAGTTTTCAGTGAGATGCCCATGCCCAAATCCCATGTATTTTTTTTAGGGCTTTGGGGAACTTATAGGCATGTGATTTAGGTGCGGTCTGAAGCTACACTATTTCTTCATGCCCAAATCCCATGTATTTCTTAGGGTTTTGGGGAACTGACTTGTAGGCATGTGATTGAGGTGTAGTTTGAAGCTACACTGTGTTTCTTTATGCCCATAGAAATTCCTGGGATGCTTGTTTTGATGAGTTCAGGGTCCTAGACACTATTTTCGGCTTGAACCTGTTGTCAATGAAAAAAAAAAATGGATGTATTCGTTCATTTACGAAGCAACAACTTGCCGTATTATGCTTTTGCGTTGGCACTATATAATGTATTCATTTTTGTTGATCACAGTGAGCTGATTCACATTTTTGTAGCAAGCTATGAGATGGGTGCTTATACTTCATAACTGTTGTCAAGTTTGATGTTGTTTAGTACAATTTCATACGATTTCATTTCACACATACAGAATCCAGATTCGATTGAAAACCAAGATAGAAAATCACTTAATGGCCCAAAACTGTACCGCATTGATCTTGAAACTCTTGGCAAACTAGATAAATGAACTGCTCTCAAAAAAGCCTTTCATTTGGATAAAGTGATTCTATGGGCCAATGGGACCATAAGTTATAAGGTATCTTTTGTAAGGGCCATACGTTCCTCATGACTTGCATCCACCTCTGGATTGAGTAGCATCATGAACGATGAAAGATGAACTATATCCAAAAAGTGGGAAGGGGTTGCTCTTCAAACCGCCATGTATATCTATGGAGAATAAATTATGTTCAAGTCAAAGGAAGTCCCTCAAATGTTCTATGACAAGGAAGATTAAATGTAGTTCAAGTTCCAAAAACCAATTTGCAATGAGGATAGATGGGGTTATTGGGCTCTCGCTCACTTCTCGCATAAAGCTTGACTCCATAGGCCTAGCTAGGTGTACGTTTGTCTATAGATACTAGTCTATCTTCTTTGAAGATTATCCCTTTGCCATGGTCTTTGGCCTCTTCGTAGGCCTTTTCTCGTGTAGATGAACCAAGTTTTGCTTTCTTAGATGTTCCTATATTGAATATTCATAAAAACCTCAATCTCTTATAAACTGGTACTCCAAAAAGAGATGAGTTTGCATGATGTACATTAGTTGAGCTTTATCTTGCCTTGATGCTCCAAGCCTTTTGAAGGTGAGGCTAGAATTTACTTGGGGTATTACCAAGAAAGTTCAACGCCTCTTATTCTAGGTGTGCAAGCTATTTCTTAGTTGATGATATTGATGTCTCTCTTTAGTCTCCTTAAGCATTCTCTTTGTTGCTTTCTAGGGTTAGTTCTTGGTTATGTGCTACTTTCCTAGCTCAGCTATGATTTGCTAATCTATTCGTAACCTGGTATCAAAGCACTTTCCGTGGCGGATCTTTAGCGGAAACACTTTTGCTAAACATGGCGGCCAGAGTTTTTTTTTTCTTGCAGCTATTTTAGCAGATTTTCTAAAGGATACCTATTGCATTTTCTAGTGCCTTCTGTGGAGGAGGTTTCGGCACTTTTTCGTCATCATTTTCTTCCAGGATGGCGCCCATCTGCAGATTGAATTTTCAGCATCATTAGATACTCGAAATCTTGACCATCGGACAATATGTATCGAAGAAGTCGATACCATACCTCTGAGTGTAGCCTTTTGAGACAGGTCGAGCTTTGTATCTTTCGACACTACCATTTGACTTTAGCTTTTTCTTGTGTACCCATTTGCAGTCGACTTTCTTTTTTCCTTCAGGTAGTGGTTTGAGTGTCCATGCTTGATTCTGCTTCATTGATTCGAATTCTTCCGACATGGCCTGTCTCCAAAATTCGCCCTCAAGATTATGGATCTCTTCCAGATATGTCATTGGTTCCTCGTTGAAACCACAAAACTCGAAGTGTGTGTCCATACTCGACTAAAGACTATCGGCAGGTTTTTGAATTCTTGTTAACCTTTGTAGTTCGATTTCTAGTTGCTGACTTGACGTTTGTATTCGTCTTGATCTTCTCTACGTGTTGATCCTGCTCGTTCCCATCCCATCGCAAGCTCTATAGTTGATTGTGGAGGTGCATGACTGATGCCGCTGTCCTCACTTCATACTTTTGCTTTAGTTTTTCCCACGCTTCATGGTTGCTTTGGCAGTCTTCAATTTGCATGAGGATGTCGTCGTTTATGGAAGATACGATGATTGCCATTGCGTGCTCATCCTTCCTTACCCATTCTGCCCTCCTTGGATCTCCCTCTGGAGGTTTTGGCTCTGTGAGGTCGGTCACTGACCATATCCCCTCGCTCTTTAGAAGTGTCTTTATCTTGAACCTCCATAGCGGTAGTTTGCGCCATCAAGGTTGATCATGATGACCTATGCGCTTGCCTATGTGCAGACTACTGCCGAGTGGCGAGAGTCGATTGTGCATGGAATGGCCCATCTGTTGATAATTGGAAGGGTCAGGGTTAAGGGGTGCTTGAGGGTCATGGATAAGTGAGCCTAGAGAGAGGCATTCCTCATCATAGTTGCATCGAACCGCAGTTTGAACCGCCTATCGCGGTTCGAACGTTCGAACCGTTAGGGGCCGATTCGAACCAGGAACCGGTTTGAATTGTTTTTTTCCCCCCTAGACGAAAAAAAAAAACACAAAAAGAAAACGGTTCAAACCGTTTTCCGATTCGAACTTGGCTAGCCGGTTCAAATAATTGGGACGAATCGGCCGATTCACATGTAACTATGTTCCTCATCGTGATCTATGCACCAAAGGTTGGGAGGAGACGACGCAGCCAGCTGCACTGTTTTTGTGTTCGATGCTATGTGCTTGCAGGGAATCAAAAAGGTTTGAAATTTGTGGGGATTAGTGCATGTTTTGGGGAGATGTCGGTAGGAAGAACAGGGAGAGCCTAACAAGTTCGCTCCCAAGGGAATAGTGCTTTCCCTTGTGAGGTTAGCTTCTACGATTTTCCCTAACTAAACACACCTAAAGTTACCCCCTTCCTACTCTAACCTCAAGCAATAACATAAATAGATGGTGGAGGCGGCTTGCACCCTCCCCTCTCTCACCTCTCTAAGATTAGCAAGAAATAGCAATGTAAACGAAGGAGCAAATAATAGCAAACATAAAACACAAGAACGTGAGAGAGTAGAGTGCAAGGATGTTTAGGGCTTAATTCGAAATCTCCCCTCCTGTATGAACATGGCAAATGAATACAATGGGTGCCCTTTTATTCTTGGGGAAGGCCCTGCCCCTGATCTTTGATTGGTTGTTTTTAATTGGCAAGGATCCTAATCCAAGCCCTTCATGTGAAATCCAATGGTTCCAAAATGAGAAGGATGCCCTTCATATGAATCATGTGAGTTCCTTTTAGAGTGAGAGGGTCCTCACATGAATCATGTGAGTTCCTCCAAGCTTATAACCATATCAACTTGACTTTGGGATTTTTTTATGTCCCAAGTCTTTTTATTCCTAGTTCTACTTACTTGCTCATTGGGCTGGGCTTATGCACACATGATGCTAGTGACCTCGCACTTATTACTCCTAACTGTACAATGTCCTATGGCGGGCCCATATAGTAAGCCTATTTATACGGTACTTTAGTGGCGGGACCCAAGTGCCCAACACACATGTTGGCAGTGCTCATCTGTCTGTTGAGCCTGTCTAATCTCATTAATGAGCTTGCGTTCAACAATTGTGAGAGACATTTGATATATTATACGAGACAATGCATCCACGACCACATTTTCCTTCCCTTTGCGATACAAAATCTCCAATGATATTTTCTTGCATCAACTCGGCCCACCGTGCTTGGCGACCTCCCTTTAACTTTGGATGATTGCAAAGGTACTTAAGAGCATAGATGCACAGAAACGTGTTTCTGAGGAGATGCATTTCGGAAACCGCGTTTCTGAGAAACGCGTTTCTTAGACCAGAATCGTACCAATTTTATTTATTTATTTATTTATTTTTGGAAAAATAGCTTATGGCTGAAATTTTTTTAGGGGATATGTAACTAACAACCTACTACTTAGTAATTCGAACAAAAATAGAGTTGTGACTCGTGACTCGTTAGGCTCGCTGCTCTTGACATGATTTATTGGGTTTGAACTTTGAAGTTTGAACGCTCAAGATTCAACTGTAAATCAAAGTCTAATTCTCTAAAGATTCAAGAATCAAAACAACAAATAGAAACAATATAATTCAAAATTCAAATGGTTAAATATAGACGATAATCATGGTTCAAAACTTTAAATTTCATAATATCATATAATGAAGTGAGCACTGAGTCTTGACAAGTACTAAGTACATACAAATTTACAATCATCAATGTTTGAACAGTGAATACTAAATAATCAGAGTAGTGACTCATGAGCATCGAGTAGCGAGGGCTCTAGCATCTATAGTAATAAGTATACTATCTATGTAGTACGGTCTACATAGTTCACTCCTAAGTCCTTGAGGCTAGTAAACTGCAATGTGCACATTGCATAGTGCGAAGTCTAAGATGAATCATGATATATCTATGTGGAGGTCCATGGTGTATCCGTGCTATGTCCCCTCCAACAGGAGGTCGAGACTGTAGCGCAGGGCGTCCAAAAAATCTGGGGATAGGCTTTATTAACAAGCCTCCCTATCACACGACAATTTGCAGCATTGTCCGTGACAACCTGCACAATTTACAAATTATAGCACAACTACAACTACTAACTTGAAACTTGAGTCTTGTATCAAGCAAGCTGCAACAATATCAAACAAATTACAAATTTGAAAGTTGCATCATGCCTGAATAGATACTTGTGATTTGTGATTCAGAAGTTTTAAGTTGCAGCCTGTAGGTTATAGTTTGTAAGTCATAACAAGAATTTACAACTTCCAAGAATCAAGAATCAATTTTGAACTTTGAATTGTAGTTTTATACCTGCACAGCATTCTCTGGTCCTACCTCCACAATGGCCTCCTGGATATGGCGAAACATATACTTGCCAGTGACCGATTGCCTGCCTCAGAGGTGTTGATGGCTCTCAAAAACATCGTGCCCATGCAGGAAGACACCAATATATTCAGAATGTGCTGCTTCCTTACATCAGATATGATAGTACATCCATACCTGTTTTCCAAGCAGCCAATGGCCATGTAAGTTCAACATGGACAGTCAATGATTGTGGAAAATTGCAATTAAAATCGTCAAACTTCATGCAGGGGTCACAACAAGGTGAAATGAGAGGTCACATGTGTAAAAGCACCTCCTAACGACAATTTCAGCCAATTCCTTGTTTGATTGCGTCCAAGAGGCCATATAATAGTTTCTGCCTCTAGCCTGTCCTCAGCCAATGGCTCTACCCCTCGATGGTGCACGATCTGTAGATGGTGCTCTTGAGGAACCAATGCCACAAGTACTGCTAGGTCCTGCTCCTGTGTCACCCTGAGCCCCAACATCTCCAAGAGGCTTAGTCAGAGGAACCAGGCTCATGTGCTGCAGCTGTATGCCGCGATGTGGAAGGCTCTGGCCACTCTGCTGAATGAAAAGCTACAACTCACTGCTAAGAAGAGTTATAGCACATGTTGCAAGCAGGCTGCAGCAGTTTCAGCTTACATAAAAGACTCACGAATTTGGTGATTGAATGTTGAATGTTCAGTGAAATTATGAATTATGATTTACATTCATGAGGGTTTAGAATGATGAATCGAATAGTTTAAGCTTCAATTTTCAAACCTTGAGCTTTTAAGTCCTGACTTCAAATAAGTTCCAAGTTACAACAAAATTCAAATTCCACAATAGTAAATACATATTCCAAATTCCAAATGTCTTTGTAGCTTGTTATTCGACCACTTCCTAACACAAAGGGATATGTTCAGTCAAGGGACTCGAATCAGCTTCGAGAAAGGAATTTAACCATCTTGAGTCGAGAAATTCGCTTGTCAGCTGGTTGGAGAGAGTGCAACCATTTAAATAAGAGCTAGATCAAAGATTTCCACTTTTTAATCGTTATTTCACAGGCAGGCATCAATCATAATTTTTTATAGTTCTCATTTTTTTGGCTTGGCAGAAGGCAGTGGCATTAATATTGTTCAGATTTGTAATTTGATTTCAGAAAGAGAGTGGTTACTCTTGCCACATCAGAATATTGGTGTTTAGGTTTCAGAAAGCAGGTTGCTGAGATTTTTAGTTCTAAGTATTCTTATATTTTTGCAGAAAAATATGTTTTATTGGTTTTAGTTTGACATACATGGCATCATTTAGAAAGTAGGGCATTGCTTCACAATGATCCAACAACTCACTTTGCTAGCTATGAACACAATTTCAATCGCCTATGGGATATGAATATTTATATTAGCTAAAGAATTATATTGCTCAATATGATGCATGCTAGTGTTAAAGGGAGTGATGCGAGCAAGCCGGACACATTTACTGTCACTTTTTGCCAACAACTTCTCAAACCTATGACATTCGGGCAGCCTTAGCATCAGTTTTGCTTTTCTTAGTTACTCACTGATATCCTTGTGCCACTCTCACATACGATTGTGAGAAATCTGGCTCTAAATTTGATTCATTTCATGTAACGTCTGTCATAAGTTTTACTATTGTCTACAGTACATTTGTAGCACGCTTTCGAGGGTTTTCAACATATCTAGAGTAGTTTTGCGATCATATTAGCCTAATATTGCATATAGCTTGCTGGCTTTCTATAAGCTACCTTCACATTGTAACGTTGTAAGTCATGAGATTAAGTTGTTGATGCTATGACATAGGTTTCACATCTCGTTCATAACTCACATGTGCTAAATGATGATGCCTATTTTTTCCCTATTAGGCTAATGTAAGTGGTACATATGTCATGGGGGAAACTAAATGGGGCCAAGTAGCCTAATGATTACACTTGAGTATGATACTCATGACTAAGGTTGTATATGTGGAGCCTAGACTTGTTATATCTAGGAGACTTCACACCCATGCAATATACATTGTTTTGGAGTCCAACACTTGAGTCAAGGAGCTTAAGGTATATTCCCTTCTTGGGTATTCTGCATCGACTTAAGTTCTCTCTTGTTCTCTAGGGTTCTAGTGGCTTCTATAGTGTTATGTTGCACCATAACTATTCCTATATTTTGTTATATGAGCATGTTTTGAAAGAAGATATGTGGTAGAAAGTCAAGGATGAGAGATTGGAAGCCATGACAAAGTTGATTGCATTTCATCCACTTTGCATTTTCTAAGTTTTCAAAACTTACTTGACAAACTTAATAAATGTACGTTCATTTCAATTGTTCTTTTTTAAAGTTATTTTTGAAGCTCAAGCCTAGTTCTTTGGGTAGATGATCAACAAATTGTGAATTGCATCTACAATGAAGCTTATTTTAGCCTTACTTGTCAATACATTATTATCAAAGGCTTTTTTGGTCTTATTGTTGGTTATCACCTTGAGTGCCTTCATTCATCACATAACATTCTATGCTTTGATTGGTAGATTGAGGAAAAACAAGCTCGAGTTCGTGAACTACAAGCTTACATGCGAAGGCTTCAAAATCAACAAACTAATAAGGTACATAGTTAGATTCTTTTTTCTGCAATTTTTTAGAAATGTGCTAAATTGAAATTTGAAGGAGATTTTGGAGCTACAAAAAAATCTTATTGTAGAATTATAATTGAACCATGCCCTTTTCATTATAAATTAAATCCATGCATTTCTTGAAAGTAGCTTATTTGCAAGCCTCAATGTTATCTGTATCTTGATAACTCTTTAAGGATTATGAAAATTGTTGAGAGTTTCTTGCATATTTATACTGGTGATTTTCAAGGCTATTTGAGATTATTTTGTTTTGCAAATTGTTGGCATGAAAACATGGTTATATTGTGCTCCAAGTCTTAAGCTTAAAAGTAGTTAGTTTGTAGCTCATTGTGATAATAATAGTTGTCTTTTTTAGATCCTTAAAAACTTCGCTTCTTGGAAGCATTCGTGAAAGGTGGACACATCATCAAGTGAACTTCGATGAATCGGTAAAAGCGTATGAACCTTGTAACTAGCAGCTAGCTATGGGTCATGTAAATGAATAATTGTTGTAGTTATTGCCATTACTTAAATAAGTAGATCCAAATCTTCATTCCAATTCTTGAATCCAAAGAGAGGATCACTTGCATTGTAAAAAAATAATTACCCATTGTGCTCAAAACTTGTAATGAACCTACTTTTCAAGGTAGGCTCTCAAATGCATATCGTTGATGAATCGATCGAAGTAGAAGACAATGTGACACTAAGTTTTGTTCATCTCTATAGAAAGTTGAAGCCTGTTTAGGCTTAAAACGAGACGAGCTGAAGTCAATAAAGTTGGCTATTATCTCTATGGTTGATATTTGCTAGATATCAAGAAGACCAATGATCATTTGAGCTTTTTTAATTTCTGAGATATTATGGAGGATATTTAGGAGGCGGCTTACCAATCTTTTAAAATCTAAAAAATTAGAATAAGCTTGAAAAATGTGACAAATTAACTTCATGGAAGGCCGATGTTACAATCCTTTAGAGTCGACATTTATTTGACCTTTTCTTGATTGGAATTCAACTCATTATTGAGAGGAAAAACTTGATTAAGCAGAAATTGGATTACGACGTGGCCGCAAACCTCACAAAGGTCTCTAGTATCAATTCCATTCTACCAAGTTGGAAAAAGGTACTTTAATCGTCTTTCATTAAAGTTCTCTTCTGAAAAGCATTTCGAAGTATATAACGTGCTAAAGGTTAGCAACACTCCATGCTATTCGTTATTAATTTGTCACTAATAGATTTAGTACTAGAAATTGTTTGTTTTTCTCTTATCAGTGCTTGAACATACTAAACATAATGGTTTCTTGATACAATTAAGAATAGCTTCAAAATCTACCAACCCTAAATTCTGAAGTTTTTAGAGGTAAGCTTAGCTTTTTCTATAGTCTCATGGACAACCTTGGACTCTTGATTTTTATACCCTTACAAATTTTTGCAATAATAGGGTTTGATTGTTTTGGGTTATGGCCTCTAAACCTAACAGTTGCGAACAATTGTCCCAAAGGGCCTATTATGGCCTTTTGAATGATAACACTTAGTTTCCTTGATGACGAGATCAAGGTAACTTTCATCCCAAAAACAAGTGACTCCCAAGTCTGTTGTCTTTGTAGGAAACAATCAAGTATCAAAAAAGTACGAAAGATTCACTTGTGCAAGCAAGGTTTTGTCTTCTCAGGAAGGTCCATGCCATAGACTCATTAGTGGCTTGTTTAACTTTCGATCATCTAATGATTTCACCTTAGTCTATTGTCTCTTCGATCTTGCTTTCAAAAAACTCAGGGGCATACCCATACTTGTGTATTTCTTTTGAGCAAAATGCTCATCTTCCTTATCGAATGGAGCTTGTGCTATACTTGTCAGTGCTTTATCTTTGTAGGATAAAGTAGTAAACATCATATGTCTAATTTTTTTTAATGAGATAGAAATATACGTCCAAGTGGTGGGAGTGCATGGAATCTCACGAAGATAAGAGTGACAGTGATAAGCACATCTATCTTTTTTCTTATTTAGGAGAAAGATGCATAAGCTTTCAGACTTGAAACTTTAACCTCATGTATATGGTCATCCTATATAGGATAAGTACATGTTTTAGTAGCATATTAAATTAAAAAGAGAATGATCAACGGATGGTTCAAGGCATAGACTACGATTCTGAATCGCGATTCGGAGAAAAACCAGAATCCATTTTTTTTTTTGGGCAATATGGGTATCAGATGAAAGCTCTGATTAAGAGCATTATTACTGTGTAGTTTGCCGATTGTTTCGGGTGCAGGATGATCCAGTTTAGGTGCATTACTCCATGTTGGGTTCTGTCAAGGATAAAATTTAAAACTAACCTCTAGCCTGTTCGTTACGATCACAGATGGTTCCAGTGGGACAAAGACAGAGAACTGTAGAGCAATTGTACCTCGCTTTTTGCTTTGGGGGGCGCTGCCCCCCGATCCCCCCGCCCCCCCGGACCCCCCGGCGACAGTAGCAGGGGGGCACTACCCCCTTGCACCCCGCCCCCGTAGATAAAAAATGGGGGTCCAAATGCAAGCCGATAAGGGCCCAATATTTAGCCCAAACCGAAGCATTAACAACCAAATAGCTACTGAAAATAAGATCTGTTTGTGCCCTATTGATTGCTCCCCTAAAAAAATTTCAGGCATAAGCTATTTTTCCAATTTTTTTTTTTGGGCACGATTCTGGGTTCGAATCGCGATTCACAGAATCGTGGTTCGCGAATTGCGGACCCAGCAAATCGCGATTCGCTGCAACTATGGTTCTAGGAAATGGCTAGCAAATGATTTGGTAGATCCACTAGAAAGAAAAATTATGACTTTTATTTTGGATTATAGGTTGAAGATTACGTCCATTTGTGATTTCTCCCTTTTTGGAAACAGAAATATCTAAAAAAATGTTTATTTAAACTTTTTTTTCCTGAAACTTTGTACATAATGGTTGAAAGAATTTTGTGTAATCTTGTATTTGGACTATACTACCTTCTAGTTCTCGGAATGTTGCACGTTCAAAAAACATTGCTTAACTAAAGTTTGGCGTACAACTTCATCTGTGAAATATTACAATGTTTCAGATGCATACTCTAAGCTAGTTAAGCTAGTGTAAGATTTAAATTATATAATTTATATAAGCAAGTGACCTTTGATGGTACCATGGTACTTTTGTGGTTTTTGTATCCAGACTCATGTACTAAACTTTTTTGCTAGCAAACTATGACAATTACTTAGATGTTTTTCAATCATGAAAAATTTGGGTTATCTCACTTGTTATGTTAACTGGCTTTGTAGGTATAAGTATAAGATAGATAATGAACTTTTCATAGTAAGGGAACTGAATTGTGGGAGATATAATGTAGGTCACAGCGTTTGGTGGAGATCAAGTGTTACGCCTGCTTCAGAGTATTGAAATGCAACAACATAATTTCTCAAGGCCGCCAATTGGACCTATTGGAGCACATGTGGTAATTTTTGATTAAGACAATTCTTTTGTACTCATAAGTCTTTTAGTATGCTAAGCACACGCTTACATAGTATGACATTTCCAAAGTAGATGACATTTTGAAGACTCTTCAAACAACATCAATCTCAAGTCGCAAATGATGCATCTAGTCCTCAAAAACCAACTGTGCCTCACTTTCTCACTCCCACTTAGCCTCCTCCGGGCCATCATACTTCCTTTGTCTAAGGCTTGAAGGAAAAGGTGCAATTGATTGTTGGCTCTAATCTATTAGATGGTAATGTGCCAAAAATTGGTTTTACTATGCTCATTCTTGTCTTCTATTGTCCTGGTTGTATACACCCCATATGCTGTGGGAGATCTGTGTTTCTCTGTTCTGAATAAGCTCTTTTCCTTTATACAGTCATTGCTGTGGGAGATGTGTGTTTCTCTGTTCTGAATAAGCTCTTTTCCTTTATACAGTCATTGGTTGGAGATGGATCCTGGTCACTTGCATTGGAGGTTGCGATTGGCAAGCTGTTGAATGCCTTCATTGTAACTAGTCAAAGAGATATGCTTCAGCTGCGGAAATGTGCTCGAGATAGCAAATATGGCAATCTCCAAATTATAATATATGATTTTGAACGCCCATTGTGAGTTTTTTTGTTCAACATTTTGTGAAGTGGGCTGAGCATTTCCACTACTGAGCTTCTTGTTCAATATATTTACTTTCTATAAATGTAGAAATAGTATCACTCATAGCTACGGTTATATTGCATTTTTTATCTATATATTTGCAAGCAGCTGCGTTTAGAAATTCAGAAAACTCAATATAGAGCCAAACGGTAACCATGGTCAGCCTGCTGAATGCTTGTGCATTGACTGAAGTAGCTATGGGTTTGCAAAAGATGATGCTACAACAAGCTCCTTAGCACTTCATGTGTTCCAATTTACGCCAGTTCCTTTGCACTTCATGTGTTCCAATATAGGACAACATAGCACAGTTGCCAGGGAACATGAACGTGGGAATGCCTAAATTCTTTAAAAAAATTACAAAGAGCAATAAAAACCCGAAAATTCTCAAAACAAACTTCCAAGCTCAAGTACTCAAGAGTCTGACTATAGATCATAGACATAGAGAGTTCAAAACTTGAACAAAAAAAAAAAACTTGAAGTGGAGGCGGAAAGAAGGGCCTTCAACCTTGGGTGGCATCGTGCTTTGGTCAGCTGCAGCAGGAGGGTCACTTATGTGGGTGGAACCTGGGTTTATGGCAACCAAGGTTACAAGCCGGTCGAATTGGCCAATTTGAACGGTTCAAACCGATTTGAACCGGCCAGGCTGGTTCGAACCGGAAAACGGCTTGAACCGCGAAAAAAAAAAAACGTTTTTTGGCTTTTCCTTTTCCCGGTTCGAACCGGCTCTGAATGGTTCGAACCGTGGTTTGAGGTTTGAACCGCGATTCATGCAACTATGTTGGCAACACCAGTATGCACAAGAGGCCAATACAGCATTTACAACTTTTACTAGAGGCAGCCGTAGCTCATTCAGCTCAAAACTTCTTTTGATTTGGATTTTTTTCCCCTGGTTTGGGAACGCGTTCCCAGACCCGAGAAGGTGGGTGGGAATGCCTGGGAACGCGTTCCTAATGCTTTGAGAATGTTCACATGCATTCCCATGGGGCTTGGTGGGAATGGCATGAACGCATTCCTTGGTAACCGTGCTTGAACATAGTTGCAGGCTGGGAAAGAAATAATAACTGTGGCCGCCAAGAAACGATTCTAACTTTAGGTTTCCATGTGAAGATTTGCGAACCCCTAAGAGCTGTCAATACAAGATAGTTATATTATAGATACAAAACTAGCATGAGAATGTGATACAATTCAACACTGATGTTTCAAGGTGAACACTGAAGAGAATTGCATGGCACTATTTGGGGTGATAAACATGGTCGATTTCCCCCTCATGTATGAATCTACGGGGGACCCTTTTGAATAAGAATCTGTTTACAAGATGAACAAGCATTTATAGAATTGTTGCAAAAATATATTCTTTAAATTACTATCTTCTTGCTGCTTGCAGATAGGTTGAAAGTATGGTATGTAGTGTTTAAATACATGCTCATGTCAGTCAAATAAAATTTATACATGCCAGCCATTAAATTCAGTGGCCAATTTCTCAAATACCTTCTTACATTGGTGAGCTTGTACCTTTGAGCATGAGTGATGCTGTTTATAGCTTACAGTTGCTCCTTTCCGCATGTTAACGCTTGGGGTTGTTCCATGTTTTGCTCTTTTTCTAAGTAATCATTGATAGCACACTCTTAACATCCATTCGTTGCAATCCCAACCAAAATAGGCAGCTAGAGCAAGTACCATCCTTATGGTAGTGATACAAAAATTTCCTCATAGTCAACTCTTTGCTTTTGTGCAAATCCTTATGACATGAGCCTTGCTTTGTGCTTGTTGATTGTCCCGTTTACATGGAATTTTGTCCTATAGATCCATTGGCTTTTCTCCATATTAATGTCCGACACTCCCGTGTTCGAGATTATGAATTATGCCTCGACATTTCGATCTAGGCTAGAAATGGAATTAATAACATTGAGAGGGCCCAAGCACTCCAATGAGGACTTGTGGAGCAATGCATGGTGATTGACGACTATAAGGATGTAGAGAAGTATCAAAAGTAACTATTTTTGAGTTTAGTAAAGTATTAGGGTTCTGGAAGGAATATTCCTAGGCTCCAGGGGTCTATATATACCTATAGAAACTTCCCCTATTTCACTTCTAGATTTCGGTTTTGAGTCACCAAGGTGTGCGGCGAGTCTTTTTGGGATGGGGTTTTGTGGGGAGGGTTAGTGATGCAGCCATGTGGAGAGAGGTGGTGAGGAAAGTAGCTTGGGTGTCGATTGGACTGTCATGAGGAAAGGAATGTAAAAGTGAAGCCAAGGACTGACGGTACAAAGGCATGTAAGTGAGATCAAATATGTATGTGGGTGCGCGGGTAAGCGTGGATAGTGTAGATGAATGAGTGGGTGGAAGGTGGCAAATATCGAAGGAGAGAAATGAGTGATCAGAAAGGGTGGTGGGGGAGACATGGAAGTCAGAGATTGTGGTATAAAGGATGATCACCCCATGAGATAGTCAACGACACTATGTCCTCCACTGTGAGGGTGGCATGTATAACTGTCTGAATGTGGCCAGCAAGGTAAGCCACTATAAATGTCTAACAAATAGATTAGGATCTGTTTAGTACTTAGAAGTTCATTTTTGGTTCTTACCATATATAGGTAGTACTATTAGTAAATAGCTTTTGTTATTTTGCTATTCACTTTAGGCTCATTAGCTTTTATCAATTATCAGAGGAACTATATAAGAAGGCTAGCGCCCCACCACAATTATTCCATTCAATTCTATTATGCTAGAGCAATTGCTCAATTTTCCTATGATCTGAATTCTCTCTATGCTTGGTTTTGTGTGAGTGCTAGTAGGACTAGTATCTCCATCTAGAATTTGTATCACAATTTCTGACATGGTATCAGAGCAGGCTCTTTGGTGAGAGAGAGAGTTTGTATTTGCAGGTGTGCAATCAGATTGGAGGAGCTGAAGCTGCATGTGGAGTCAACGTTGTTAGGAAAACAACGGGAATCTTCTCTCTGACGGATGCAACCCGCTCCTGGAGCAAAGGGCCGCGAAGTGCGTCGGCTGTGGGTGGTGTGTAGCTGGGCCCGCAGACTGCAACTTTCGAGATAGCCTCTCGAAAGATGCGGGATGATGCCATGATAAAAGGGAGGTTCAGGTCATAGAACATCTGTGCTATGGTCCTGGTGGCCTCTCTGTGCTGCCCCTCTCTGAAAGATCCCGACATGGACATCTGTCTGGTGCCTCGGGATGTGGATGGCTAGGAGGATGCGGATGGACGATGCGGATCTGGAGGTGGTGGCATAGGTGCATGTGCGGAAGCGGAGGATGTGGACGGCGGACCATGCAAATCTGAAGGTGGTGGCACAGGCGTAGGTGCAGCAGTGGAGGCTCCCAACAACTTTCCTCAAAAGCTTTTAGAATCTTTTTCCACATGTTCCAAATCATATGTTGCTGATTACATATGAAAGCTGAATTTTTCATCAAAATCAGTCGTTTCTAAGGAGCAAATGTTTTCCCCAACTCCCCATCTTATTTTGACCTCTTTGCAGCCTCTTTACATTCCTCATCAAAGTAGGAATTTTTGGGGAAAGAACCCTTCGTCGACTTTAGATCTTTGCTGATTTTGGATGATTAATCTGCACTCCCTATGATTACCTTACAGAGAATTTTGCATTTGCTAGAGACATCATTTCTCCCAACGCTATGAGCTAGATTGTCTTCTACACGGGCTAGATTTACCTCTTTTTTGTGGTGTAAGTGAAGCAATTTGAAAAATCATAAAAACCCTTTATGAGTTCTTTGTTTTGATGATATGTGCATATGTAACTGCCAATGCCTTACATTAGGTTTTCAGGAAACCCTTTCTTATGGCATGTTATTTGAGCTAGTCTCTTTGTTCTCCTTGCAACATGTAGTTTGTATATAGGAGTTTTAGATGAAACATGTTCATTTGTTATTTTAGAAGACTTGTCAATCTCCTACTAATTCCTTTTTGTTGGATCAATTTAAGATGTCTTCTCTTATTAACTGAGTAAATGTAGCTTTACCAAAGTGAAGGTTTCTTAGTGTATTATGTATTTAATGCAGGTTGTGTCCTCCACAAAACATGCTACCTGACCATGCATTGTTGACTGTAATGTCAGTCCTTCAATCAGAGGTTCCAACTATCTTAAATGTTCTTATTGACCAGGTGTGTTTTATCTTTTTGTAGTCTTAAATTCACGAGTTTTTTAATTTTATTTTCTTACCAAAAAGTAGTTTTTGGATATTTAGTTGATATATTGCAAAGCTTTATTTGGGTAGTCTGACCATTTTCATGATTGTTGGCGTATGCACATTTTGCATACTTGATTTATGATCTATTGAGAAGTCAATCGAGGTCATGCATTGCTAGACATAGTATATTCATGAAACTATATTTCTAGGACCTTTACATGTGCACACACAAAAGTGTGTATGTGTGTACACACACACACACAGATATATATGTGTGTGTGTGTCTACAACATAATGTCACAGAACTCTTAGGGCATTTTCTTTTGTACGATAATATTTGAATGCACAAAACTAGTTTGTGACTTGTTGAGTGAACACTATGGCATGAAGATTGAGCTATTTGATGTTGCAAAACTTTTTGATATTTGTTAGCGAGTGCAATACAATATTTTTTCAAGGACATTCAATAAGTGAAGTTTTATGTGTGCTTTTGTCAAATGCTTTTTTCTCAAATAATTTTTGTAATCCCTATTGTTTTTATTGCCTCTTTCCTAGTATCTAATAGTACTAGAACCTTTGTTTGTGTTGCATTGTAAATTATGGCATATATGTTGCACACTCCCATACACTAGTTCCACCTAGTCTGATTGCATATTTCACAATGCCATCTCATTTTGTAACCTCATTTTTGCATTACAAACACTTCTATTGCACCATGTTTTGCATCTCGTGAATCCTAGAAGCCGGTGTGTAGAATGAACCTCCCAACCATAGGCACCCCCCTCTTTGAGTCCTTCTACCTGCTATTCCCGTCAGCCGGCACATGGCATCCACCTGTGGGTGATCAGTCCACTTGGCATGCCTAGCCCCTGTGACCTGTGAATACTAAGTGACTCATAGGGTTCCACCCCCGTGCCCGACAAAGACTTGTGACCCTCTTGGTCACCCCGACTACTCGCTGGCTAGCATCTCGTCACTGACGGCTAGGGTCCTGATGGTCAAGACACACCGCATCTCTGACAACTTGTCAGGCGGCCACAGCGGGTCATTGCTCATGACGCACCGGTCCCAACTTGGGACAGATGTCCTCCTCGGTCACTGGCCCTTGCCAATACTTGGCCTCAGGCCCTCTGGTGACTGGACTCTAACAATCCTTCCCTCCTCTGGCAAGTCATCGGTCCTCGATGACAAACTCTGGGTAAGACTTCTGCAACTCCTGTCGTGTCTCCCAGGTAGCATCTGGCAACGGATGCCCTTTCCAGGTTACTAGATACTCTTGAAGGAGACGATTCCGCAATCGTCGCTCCCTTCGATGTAGGATTCTGTCTGGCCCATAACCTGTGGTGTCTTTCTCCTCAAGAGACACTAGACCTTCCACCAGGCTATCGTCATCGTGCAAACATCTCTTCAGTTTGCTAACATGGAATACTGGATGCACCTTGCATCCTACAGGTAGCTGTAGCTTATAAGCTACTTGGCTTAGCTTCTTAATAATCAACCATGGTCCAGAATACCTAGGAGATAACTTGGCACACTTTCTTGTGCATAGCACCTTCGACTTCAAAGGGACTAGTAAATACACCCAATCTCCATTCTCAAATTCCCAATAGGTACGATTCTCACGAGCATAACTCTCTACCCTAGCTACAGCTTTGGACAAGTTATCTTGTGCCAACTCTAGCTTCTGTTGCATCTAAGCCAAAAACTCTACAACACTAGGTACCCTATGTGGAATTCCTATGATTGCAGGACTTAGTGGCCCGAAACCATAACTGAGCTCAAATGGACTCAATCCAGTGGACGCATGTCTCTTATCATTGTACGCGAACTCCAATAGCGGTAAATGCTTTACCCAGTCTGTTTGCGTACTACTCACATATGCCCTAAGCATATCTTCCAAGATCTGATTCACTTGCTTTGTCTGACCATCCATCTGAGGATGCTCAGAGCTACTCACCCGCAACTGTGTTCCCAGCTTGGCGAACACCTCAATCCAGAAATTTCCCGTAAACTTTGGATCCCTGTCAGAAACTATGGACTTCGGAAGACCATGTAACCTGACAATATTCTGAATAAACAACTCAGCTACTTGCGGAGCTGTGACCTTCTTGGTCGTTGCAATGAAATGAGCCATCTTGGAAAACCTGTCTACCACTACCGTAACGAAATTGAATCCATTCTAGGTCTTGGGTAGCCCAACAATAAAATCCATAGAGATGCTTTCCCACCTTTCTGTAGGTATCTCAAGTGGATGTAGCAAGCCCGGAGGACTTACTCCCTTGGCCTTGTTCACCTGACAAGCTGTGCAACGCTGGACGTACTCCCTTACATCCCACTGCAATCGTGGCCAGAAATAATGCCTTCTCAAAAGCTCACTGGTCTTATCAATACTAGGGTGCCCTGCGCAGGGACTATCATGGCATTCATGAAGTATCTTACGACGAAGATCCTTCACGTCTGGCACGAAAACTCTTCCATTTCTCAATAACATACCATCCTTTACGGTGTATGTTAAATATGTATTGGTGTGTGCCTCTACGGAAGCGAGAACCTCGAGTGACTCTTCCGTTTGGTCGACTACCTTGCGCGCATTAGGCCACACACGCTGACAATGCGGGTCCTTTTCTTGAGCCTTCTTAATCTCCTCCATGAGACCACTGTCAACCACAGTAAAGCTCATCTGATGCAGTATACGAGATAGTGCATCAGCGACCACATTTTCCTTCCCTCTTCGGAAGCGAATTTCCAAATGAAATTCTTGCATCAGCTCGGCCCACCGAGCTTGGCAGCCCTTCAAATCTGGCTGAGTGCAAAAATACCCTAAAGTATGATGATCTGTGTACACATAAAACTCGGCGCCATATAAATAATGTCTCCACACCTTGAGCGCATGTATAATCGCATACAACTCTTGCTCGTGTGTAGGATATCTTTGTTGAGCTGGTGTCAACTTCTTACTCTCAAAGGCTATTGGTCTACCCTCTTGGCTCAACATTGCACCTACGGCAATGCCACTTGCATCCGTCTCTAGGTCAAAAGGTTTCTGGGTATCCACAATCTTGAGGCTAGGCATGCCAAGTGGACTGATCACCCACAGGTGGATGCCATGTGCCAGCTGACGGGAATAGCAGGTAGGACTCAAAGAGGGGGGTGCCTATGGTTGGGAGGTTCATTCTACACACTGGTTTCTAGGATTCACGAGCTTGGAGAGACTGTCTTGTGACAATTGGTATCAGAGCCTCGTTCTAGAGAGAGAAAACGTCGTTCTAGAGAGAGAAAGTGTAGAAATTGTCAGATTTTGCTTGTTTTTGAAGGATTATTGAGGGAGAAAACGTGGGGATTGGAGAAGAAAAGTGGGCCTCCAGCGTTGCTGTTCCAGCATACAGGGAGCCCACAAACACCTATTTGAGGGAGGAAAAACTTGAGTTGTTTCAACGATTTCTAGCAAGGAAAATTGGGCATATTTTGTTCCTACAGCTCCAACGCATTTTTTCAGAAGGTTTTTCACTCATAACTTTCCGGAACCTTCTCAGATCCTGATCAGATTTGGGAGCATGTTCCTAGTATCCATAGCGATCCTATAGAGCCATCATACGCCGGTTTTGGAGCAGATTTGCCTCTGTTTCACTAAAAAGTCAGTTTCCAAGCAAAAAACAGGTCAGATTTTTGGATTGGACATAACTTCTCCGATTTATCTCCGATTTCTGTTGTTAAGGTTTCAGATTGGGCTTAGTAGGAGGGCGACCTATTGCCAATTGACCGTTCGTGAAAAGCTTTTGCCGTTTGGAAGAAATTCGACATCAAACAGCCCGCTTTTTTCCTTTTTTTCCGACTTTCAAGCTGATTTGGTGCCCAAAAAAAGCTCTTTACCGACTTTTATACCAGTGTAGGACGCAAGGGAAGTACAACCTGTCCTTGGCTTTGTTACTTTCCAGTTGCCTTTTGTCTCTTTCAGTTCTAAATTGTCAATAGGCTGAACATTTCCTTTTTTCCTGACTGCGTTTTAATAAGTGCAATTTATAGCTTGATTCCATGCTGTCTATGTTTTTGTTTCATAATGGAAGATGATAGAGTTGATATTTCGCTCAGTCCACCCGTTAGCTCTTCCATCACCACCACCCAGCCCTGTGCTTAGTCCTGCCCATAATCCGCCTACAGTGCCTGCCCGTCTTCCTCGCAGTATGCTCCACCTTATCCGTCTTCTGCAGTTCGTCCTATGTTACCTCCACTCTATCCAGAAGACAAAGATATTAAACCTACCCGTTTCGCCGGAACACTCCCCAACGCAATATTGATATCGTAGATCAGTGGTTGCATAAGTCGGAAGAGTATTTTGATTTGAAACGGTCCCCAACTGATGAGGGTTGGCGGGTCCGCAAAGCTGCTTACCATTTCATTGATTTTGCTGACAGGTGGTGGCGCAAGTTGTTGAAGTCTAATCAGGCTCCATCCACCTGGCTTGAGTTTAAGCGAGCTTTCAGAGCTCAGTTTATTCCTCCACATGAGCATGTGCGTGCGACGGGTGCTTGACTTTTGCATCGTCAGAGGCAGTACATGGTGCAGGAATTTGCTGATAGGTATCGTGAGACGCTTATCAAGATTCCGGAAGAGATTCCCAAGTGGCTGGTAGTCCACAAGTTCATATTTGGCCTTCGTGAAGAGTTGAGGCCTTTAGTGCTTAATGAAGGGTGCAAGACCTTAGAAGAGGCAGTTGCTACAGCTCTCAACTTTGAAGGTAATGTGCGCACCAAGGCTGAATCTGGAGCGCCAAGCTGGCCTCAGAAGAAGGGTTCGCGAAAGTCTGGCCAAGCTGGTCAGAAAGGCTTTTCGTTGAAGGATCCTATCCAGATGCAGCAGACTTTGAAGCGCAAGGCGGGATCTCCTATGGCTCGTCGTGCTTACGACAAGTCTCCCCTTAGTCCTGAGCAAAAGGAAAAGGCCAACAAAGACGGATTATGCTTTTTCTGTCTTGGCAAGCACCTTTTCAAAGATTGTCCTCGACGTACAGGCAAGAAGCTCCATACTATGCAACGTCAAGATGAGGGCAAGGATGAGGAAATTTTGGATGACTTGTTGGGTGGATATACTTTCGGTTGAGATGCATTGTCAAAATAACAATCTCAAATTGTCAAAGTAGTCTTGTTTTTTTGTAAAACTGTGCTTGAAGCATAGATACCTGTTTATATTTCAACTTGTAGAAAAAGAAAAAGGAATCGACGTTTTGGTATGAATACGAGAATTTTCACATTCCAAAGAGAATAATGTTTTATGCTACATTCGGAAGAATTGCATTCTAAATATAACATTACTAACATATTGAATATTTGATATATAACGATAGCGATTTACAAAAGGGAAATGACACTTTGTTCTCATAGGAGCAAATTCACTTTTCGGAAAATTTATCAAGCAAAGAAAAAATCAAATCTTTAGGTGTTCATAGCAATCGTGTTATTCAGATGCACAAGAAGCTACACAATGCAAATTAATTCTTGTTTAGTCTCTTTTTATCCAACAAAAGAAATTGTATAACTATTCATCTTAAACATGATTATAGCTTTCTATGATATGAGGACACATTCAAGCACACACTTGATCTTAAAGAGCTAGATTGCCTATCAACAAATACCTATCCAGACAAATGTTGAGCTTAGTTTCACAAAGGTTGTCTCTTATGGTTTACAAATCATTAATATGAAAGGATCGGTTTATTGAAAATTATTAGTTATTGGCATCATCATTCTTAATTAGATGATTGGACATCTTTGCAACAATCATCTCCCAATGTAATGTATGTAGCAAACAAAAGTTGTTTGCATGAGTTAGTTTTCATAGAGATAAGTTTTCCCAATACATCGTCTAATATGTTAAGTGTCAAAATAAATTGCCTACTTGTATATAGCCTATGATTGTTTTTATTGTAATGGATAAGGGTCAAGTCTTTAAGCTTTGTAATGGAGGATATTCATTCCAACATTTATATTCTAATTGCAAGAATGAACATTTTTTTAGTTAAGCTCGAGTTACTACCAAAATAGAGATTTATTATTGTATGAATGTAATTGCACTGTTTAATTCTTTGAGGAAAGGCTTCATGGTTTTGTTGAGTCTTGGCTTCTACAAAATATCTTTTCAGGGTAGCGTTGAAAGGCAAGTTCTTGTCAAAGATGAGGTTGCTGGCAAGCATGTTGCATTTGAACGACGATTTCCAAATGTGAAAGAAGTCTTTACACTGGATGGAACAAGAATGTATGTTAGAGAATACAATTAACTATCTTGATGAATTTGATACTTTGAGTAGAGTGATTTCATTAATGATTTTCTACACTGTCCAAGTGGCTAATTGTTTTCTGAATATAGTGGAGTGTTCTTCCTTAGACCTTATCACTGCAAAACTCAATGGATTTCTATTAGAAGCTTAAATGTTTGAATTAGTACTTACTGGCCACGATGCTTCAATCAATGAACCATATAGTTTGAATGTGTGCTAGCACATCATATCAATTTCAATGAAAAATTATTTGTTCATGTTAATTGTTTGGCTTTCACAAGACTAGACTGCAGAAAAATCAAATGATATATGTATTGATACGCTTGACTATCTACAACGTGTTTATAATATCAATATCATCAACTATGTGGAAATATCTGAATTGAAGATAGAGAAAGAAGACTCAAATGATATAGGTCAAGAGTTGTAGATGCTAGTCGTTGTTCCGAAACTAGTCTCCAATCAATTGACCATTGAAAAACGGTTGGAGGGCCCAAGCTAGGGTTAGGTTTTGCACACTATCTCTAGAGGCTAAATAATAGTTGAATAATCATACTTTAGAATATGTGATGGACCCAAGTGTTGAACTAAATGCCGCAAATGATATTTTATTGAACTGTGGACCCATGGTCCATATAGATCTCCCTATCATAGTTTCCCGATTTTCTAATTTATTGAGATTTGAACCGCGATTCCAATTTTAAATCATTCGTTTGATTCAAATCAGATTTAGGGTTTAGGTAGGTCCTATATTATCCAAACTCACATTCTATCTCTTTTAAATGACCCATTGATTTTAAGTTAGAGTGACGATTAAACAATGGTGCCAAATCTATCTTCATTCAATTTTTTTATAATAATATCAAATTAATTCACCAACATGTTTGAATATGTGCATGGGGTCAAGTCGATTATTTTCTCTTGAGATTTCTTCCAAAGCTTCTACCAATCTCCCACAGGCATCCTCTTTCAATTTTTCCTCCAAATTATCTTATATGTATGTTCCTAAATGGATGGCCTTCATGCAAGTATTTATGATAATTTTTGTAAACAACTTTTCTAAGTACTTATGCTATTCACAAAATCATCTGCAAAACTAGTAAGTTCTTTAGATTAATTGATTAACAGAATCATGTGAAGACATAAGCAAGAGCAACTCTCCACGCAAGCATTGTCAACAACTGTATATTGTGCAAAGTGATAATTACAAGTTAAATACTAATTAGGGCTTTGAATAGGTAGTAGCCCATCATTCTAGAGGTCTAGAGAGAGAGGGAAGCAACAGCGTGAGAAAGCACTGGAGCCTGCCAGTGTCATCTGTGAGCATGAGCATGAGCATGCCTAGTAGTAGTACGCCTCTGCGTAGGATGTCTGGTGATCCTGGTAGTAACGTGATGGTGAGAAGTACACTGTCTCTGATCTCTATGAGCATGTGAACGGCTATCATCCTCGTTGTCATCATAATCCTCGTCCTCAGGCACTAAAGCACGCAATCTCCGCCTAGTAAAGAATGAGGTAATCAATGGCTAAGAGGTAAAAGGTTGGGGTGTCCCGTGTAAATCTCTCCGTAGTATGAACATCTCGCGTATCATCAAAGCAATACATCGTGGGTCCTCATAGGCTACGAGAGAAAGTAGAGTGGTAGGCATGTCTCGAAACAGGCAATGCGCCCTTTGATCTCATAGTATACAAAGCATTGGAAGATAAAGTGCTCCTTAGACTCTACCTCATCTAGAGAGCATAACTGCCAAATCCGCTCCTCTCTAGGGATACCATGGAACCTCCCAGTCTCAATGGCTAGCTGATGAGAAGACACCCTAAGCTGTCCCAGTGTGAATCTGAGGCAATGTGAGAGTCCCGAATCCAGGTGGCGTGGCATGACCGGGGTCCCTGATGCATCCCGCTCCAGGAAATGGGTATGGTAGAAAGCTGGCTTAACCCCTAACTGGTTATGCCAAGTCCGCTCCAGATATGCGCGATAGAGGAATCGTCTGATATACTGATGGGTGCCTGAGCTCCCTCAACAAATGTAAAAGATCTTAACACCACAGTAGGGCAAACACTAACTGATCGACCCAACCTTGCCTACTCCCTGATATAGAGTAAGCCCCTCCTAGCCTAGTGTGAGGACTGGTAGCATGCATCTGCCATGTGTCAGCCACGTGGCACTGACGTGACCGACTGCACGTCGGGACCCAACTGGGGGCCCTGTCTTGCTGACAGTGTCCCTAGACTGTGTTAGGCCCGCCATGGCTATGGACCGTGCTGGTGCACACTACTCACACTGTCTTGCCCTGTTGGTCGTGTACGCTGGACACGACCCTGACTGTCGTATCTGACCTATCTGTGTTCTCTAGGGTTCGGCACTGGTCACGTGCTCGTAACACTCCCACCCCCTTAAAAACCGTATTGGTCCTCTAAGACAAAGTCCGGAAAAATCTTGCGAAGGACGTTGCCTTTTTCCCAAGTGGCATTCTCAACAGGCTGATCGTTCCACTTGACCAGGTATTCTCGGTATAGAGTATGATGAGTCTGCGTCTCTCTACTATCAAGAATCTCCTCTGGCTCATGTGGAGGTTGTTGAGAATCCAATGGGAGAAATAGAACACTATCCCCTACCAGATTTTCTAATCTAGCTAAGGCTTTTCGTAACTGACTTACATGAAAGACTGGAAAAACCTTACTACTGTGTGGGAGTTCTAGTTCATAGGTGACCTCGCCTAGTCTCCTACTGATGGCAAAGGGACCACAATACCTAGGAGACAACTTAGCACACACTCCTGATTTGAGGGTTTTAGAGTCAACTGGGACTCTCAAGCAGACTTTCTCACCAGCGGAGAATTGCACATCCCGTCTGTGTGGATCTGCATAATGTCTGGCTCGATCCTGGGACTGCCTAATGCTACGCTTAGCATGTGCTATCATCTGGTTTAGGTCCTCTAAAAAGTTTCTGGCTGCTTCAACTTTTTCTTGTTTAAACCCTACAGCTGTGGGTGAGCGTGGCTGAAAACCGTACATCAGCATAAATGGGCTGTATCCCGTAGCTGAATGTTTGGTACTGTTATAAGCAAACTCTAAAATCGAGAGATACTCCTCCCAATTAGTCTGCTTCTTGCTGACGTATGCATGAAGCATATCCTCCAGCACCAGCCCTAGGATCTGGTTCTGGAGTCTGTAACTGTCTGCTCTGGACTGAGTTCCAGATAGTAGAGAAGAATGCATCATGTTGGCACTTCCCTCTCAAGGACTCGAGTAAGTCATTACGAATTTGAGTAAAACTCAGCTCGTTTATCATAGGCATTCTGCTAAGGGCATCTGCGACGGTATTGAATTTCTCCCGTCTATATCTGATAGACATATCAAACTCTTGCATCAACTCTGCCCAACGAGCTTTCCGACCTCTAAGCTCAGGTTGATTGCAAAGGTATCTGAGACTTTCATGGTTTGTAAGGACCTCAAAGTTGGCACCATACAAATAATGCCTCCAAGTCTTAAGGGCATGGACTATAGAAAAGAGTTCCTTTTCATAGGCACTGTACCTAGTCTGAGCTGGCTCGAGTAATTTACTCTCGAACGCAACTGGTCGTCCACCCTGAGTTAGCACAGCACCAACTGCAAAGTCGCTAGCATCTGTTTCGACCACAAATGGCTGATTGGGGTCGACGACTTTTAAAATTGGTGTTGTGGCTAAGGCTGTTATGAGAGCATCAAAGCTCTCCTGCTGTGTGGACTCCCAAATGAACTCCTTTCCCTTCCCCTTAAGAAGATTTGTCATGGGAACTGCTATCTGAGCATATTCCTTGACAAATCGTTTGTAATATCCTGCCAAACCAAGAGAGATCTGAAGTTCCAAATATTCTGGGGTCTTAGCCAACTGAGTATGGCTTTAACCTTATTCGGGTCCATCTTAATCCCATCTGCCGAGATAATGTGACCCAAATATGCTACTTCTTCAACAAAGAATTCACACTTGGATTCTTTAGCATAAAGCTTATGCTTTCTGAGCAGTTGAAACACCTTTCTGAGGTGTTTTAGATGTTGTCGCAGTCTTGCTGCTGGATTTCCTCCATACTATGGATCTCGATATCCCATCTGGGCATACCGTTGTTGAATTATCCGGGGGTTGAAGTTGCAAAAAGCAGTCTCATGGTCCGGTGAATTACACAGATGGCAAACACTGATTTCCATTTGTTTTTTCAATTGAGGAAACTCGTTCACTGTGTGATTTCTTGTACAGATAGAACACCAGATATTTTCCCTGGTAGGAAAAGTCTTTGCAAACTTCTCAGGTTTCTTGTTCGCTTCTTTGTGGAGATTTTCCAATGCTTTGATCTTCTCATCAAATTGCAACTGTAACTTTTCCATCTGTTTCTGCTGGGTCTTCCCAAGTTTCTCGAACTCATTGAGCATCATTTCTGCAGTAGCATTGGCATTCGTTGATGCAACAGTGGTGAATGTCGTAGTAGTCTGCCCTACTGTATAAGGCAACATACTGATATTCGGCTCATCATCTGAATCTTCATCCTCCTCCCGAATTGCATCGTCCATAGCATTTTGCAAAAGTGCGTACTCATTATGGCGTTTCAGCTCACGTCTGATCCGTTTAGGTAGACTTGACAAAAACCACATAATCATGGCATTTTCATTAATTAGCTCAGGTTCGCATTCAGATCTAAGACGTTTCACCCTTTCGATGTAATCTCGAACCATTTCCCACTTTCCCATTTTAATTTTACTTAAAAGTAGGAAAGGGTCTTCCATAAACTTCTGCGGTTTGAACCGTGTGATGAGGGCTCGTTTAACAATCTCCCAATTTGTGCGCTGGCGATGGTCAAGATTTTTTGTGATCTGATCAAAAAGAATCTTCGCCAAACTTAAAAAATAGTATTTTTTTATAAATAGATAAAGCAATGATCAATAGCTCCAAATAAACCAAGTGCACCCTTGATGGTGGTCACCAGAGCATAAAAGCAAAAAGAACTAGTAGTGGATCCAGTACCTGCTGATTCTATTCCATTGAACGAAACACCAACAGCATCGGGAGTCTATCCAAATCTTAATGCAGAAAAACAAAGATATCAGGATATGAGACAATGGATTAAACATCTGCAAGAAGAAGAGGAACTTGAAGCTGCTAAAGTAACAGCTGAAGTTCGGTCTTCACCATTGCAGCCTCTTTCAGAACTGAAAGAGAGGTACCTTAACTTCTGAAAAAAAAAGTCAGAAAGACTAATTTACAACTGTACAAGGGAGGGGAAAGAAGACTTAGCTGTTTCTGAGGACTGTACTTCCAAAGAAAATACGAAGAGGAACCCTCTCAGCTCTTTTACCCAAATTTTCAGACCTGCTGTCCCGGAAAATCCCAATTTGAAGCTCCAATATGGTGCCAAAATTTCTGGTTTCTTGAGTTGAGTTGCTCGTTGGCTTACTAGCAGACCTGTGGCTTTGAAAAATTTGAATAGAAGGCCGAAAAAAGTGCAAATAAATCTGAATTCTTTTGCTATCCCCCCTCGCTGATCTGACAGCTTCTGAGTTGGTTCCCAAAAACCAAATTTGAAGCCCAAAATCACTTGCAAATTCTGGAATTCTTGTGGCACCTTGCTCGTGATCTGTAGCAAGAAAGTTTGAAGTTCAAACCTCTGAAAAATCTCTGAAAACAGGGATGAAACTTCACCCTTTCTCTTCCCTGTCCAGCGCTGGCCCTGCTGCTTGAATTCAGATCAGAAGTCACTCTAATCTACTGAAAATTTCCTACGAAATTCAGAATTGAGGGCTACTTTTACAGCGATGGATCTGCTCCTATGTTCCTGTCTCAAACCCGCTCAGAAATCAGGGAATAAGTCTCCGAAATCAGAGATAAACAGCTGTCTTTCCAGCGAGTTACCTATACAAGGAATTTTACTTCCTACTACTGTGAATTCTCAGCAAAATTCAAGAGTTTGAAGGCTGCTCCTACAGCGATTCTCCTCCTCTATTTCTCTCTGAGAATCTGAGAAATATTTCCTATCTTCTGATAGCTTTCTCTACTGCTGCTACTAAACTCCCAAAGATGGAGATGGCTCTAATACCAGTGTAATAGATCCTAACACCACAGTAGGGCAAACACTAACTGATCCACCCTTTGGACCGTGCTGGGCCACTACTCACATTGTCTTGCCCTGTTGGTCGTGTACGCTGCACACGACCCTGACTGTGGTATCTGACCTATCTGTGTTCTCTAGGGTTCGGCACTGGTCACGTGCTCGTAAGAGGGAAGCTCTGTGATGGAGATACCATATGACTCAAGTAGGAGGTGAGATGCCTGAGAGAACCATGATAACCTGTAGCCCTGATCATGAAGATGCTGTGAGGAGGATAGTGCAACTTGTATGTATCGTTTGTCGATCTCTGGTAGCGCCTGTATCCTCTGTATGTATGTAATGAGCTGAAGAGCTGCCTCGATCTGTATAGGTGGACCTGCAAACTCGGCCAGGAGAATCTCATGTGGAACAGAAGGCTTCGCTCGAGTCAACCGAGCTAGCATGGTGGTCTGTAACAGTGAAAGACTGGCCCAGTGTGAAGAGGGGAGACCTGTACACCATGCCTCTGCTGCATATAAAGTCGTGGGGGTGACAATGGTATCAAAGAGGCGACACTTATTGTGAGCATCCTTGATGGACTTCCGGAAACAAAATCGCTCTAGTTGAACAAGGGAGGCATGTCCCTTCCCTAGTCGGGTGGTGGCGGCCTGTCTCGTGCTAAAAGTAGGACCTGAGAAAAGGACTCCCAGGTATGTGTAGGAAGGGACCACCTCTAGAACCTGTCCACCCAAAGTAAGCTCCTGTCGCTGCATGAATGCTCGCGAAGTGTTGAAGACCATAACCTTGGTCTTTCCAATGTTCACCCCTAGGTCCCAGCTGGTGCAAAACTCATGCAAGCAGTCCAACTGTTGCTGTAGACCCTCTCGAGTTGGTGATACCAATACTACATCGTCAGCATAAAGGAGGATAGCAATCAAGATGTCCCCAAGCCTGCAACCAGCACCACCACACTGTGTAATGACTCTCTCCAACTCATCGATATACAAACCAAAGAGGTGTTCGTCGAGTCTTTTTGGGATGTGGTTTTATGGGGAGGGTTAGTGCGATCTTTCGTCCAACAAGTCTTCTGATGGTTAGATTTGGTGATTGTGCGTAAGGAATGTCCCGACCAAGAGGAAGGTTTGGTTGAAACATTGATTGGGTTGGTATCTCACGATTCAAATCACTATGCTTTTATGTATGATATGGGCTAAGCCCTCAGCTCCACACTAGATCATCCTGTCAGAGTTTGCGGTCCCGCCCATGTACCTTGATGCCATACTCCATCACTTCACTTTTATCCATCGAGTTAGAGTTTTCTAGGTTTTTTAGTAGAGATACACAGGTTGCTGTCATCTCATCTCAATGTTTACATAGTCAAGGCTATCAGTTGGTTGGTACAAGGCTACATGCTTGATTCATAAGCATAAATTTTTGCAGGCTAAAGCAGTGAACTTTGAAGCACACCTGGTAGGGGCAGGCTTTAAGAGCTCCAAGCTAGAGGAGGACCTAGATATATTAAGGACCCTCTTTTTCTTGGTGACAAACCACACCAAGAAATGTCCCGTCTTTAGCACCTCCTTCACCCATGGTAGATTTGCTATGTCCTCAAATAGGAGGTCTAAGCAATGACTAACACAAGGGTACTTCTCATTTACAAGTTTGCCCATGGCAACACAAGTTGTTGCATTGTTTCTGATAACTTGTAAAGCACATTGCAGTATAACTATTAAAATTTATCCATTATCAATGCAAGTGGCAAGTTGCGACGTAACACATTTGGAATCACAATTCAAAAATCTAGATTCAACATTGAATCTTGAGCAAGTAAACTGCATTATGGAGTACGTATCATGTATTAACTCTTAGTTTTAAAGTGTTAAGCTTAAAGCAATGAGCGTTGAGCATGAATCGTGTGAGCCTTGACTACCTGCACAACATTATCCTTGTCGACCTCCTCAGTGGCATTGTCGATATAGCCAAAGAGTCTCTGGGTATCCATCAGTAAGCCCGACTGTGTGGTGTCAATGGATCTCATGAACATCGTGCCCAGCAAGAGGACACCAATATATTGATAATGTGATGCCTCCTAGTATTAGTCCATCCATCTGCTATCATGGAGCACTCATACCTGTTTCATATTTGTGATGGAGCACATAGTGACACAATGCACATGAATCATGACACAGAGTGACAAATGAGTCAATGACAATTGTCAAAAGTCAAGACTTACAACTCATTGCTAAATAATAAGTATTAGATAGACTCTAGAGTTTAAACAATGAGCTTTGAGCTCTCGGCTTACTACTTAGCCAATCGACAACCAGCTTGTTGAAAGTAGACAATCTAAACTTTAAAGTTAAAACTTAAAACCCTGAACAAAAGAGTTGAAACTTCCAACAATCAACTTGAATTTTTAGAGCGTGGTAGGAATAGGGTTTAGAGTATACGTGGTCCATGACTTCCTGATAGGCTCTAGTGCCCTATCCGCAGACTCTTGCTCAGCAAGCAGCTCACTCATCCTCAGCTGCTCCATAGTAGGTCCCTCCCACTCAGAACCGATCCTGGAAATATGCCTCATCATTTGCCCCCATGCAGGGGTCTTAGCGACATGAAAAGGGAGGTTGCACAAGTAGAAACAATGTTGAACAAAAACTTGTGCCGCCGCTTTATTCGGCTGCTGAAATTTGGCAACGTAAACATCTCTTCCAGAAGACCTAGGTGGACAATCTTGGCTCATTGCCCCTCGCCTCACCCACTGCCTTTGCTAGTGTCACTAGTCCCCAAGGGCACAGTGCCTACAGTGGGCCGTGATGAGGAAGCATCTGCCAAGAAGCCTCATTTCACAATTTGCTTTGAGAAAAATAATATTGAATTATGACCATTGACAATGGACACATACTATGTAGTACGACATTGGACGTATGCAGAATTTTAATTTTAAACTATAGGTATACCGTATTAGCCTTTAGGGCTTAAGCCTTATGCAACAAATTGAATAAATTTGAACTATCAAGATTCAACACTGAACAACGTCAAGACTCAAGATTCAAGAATCAAAATACAATTTCGTAATTTACTAACCCGGGGTCAAAGTAGTAGCATCGGACTCTGAAGGTATCAACAATGAAGCTGGTTCATGCGTGCAACCTCCGATATCATATCCACGCAATCGAAGTACGTGCGCCTTTATTCTCATAGGGCCACCTCAGTAATCTTTCCCGCAATACTTGCATGTCCACCTCTTTTTGCCCAATGTTCCATAACTTGCAACAACGGTGACATGGTCCCACAACGGATCCGGATCTCTCGACATGGTCCTCTAAACGTTGAATCTAATGGGAATTCTAAATTCTAGCACTAAGCTATTTTACCTCACCCTAACTAGTAACTTTTTATCACACACTACACTACTAACTACTAACTAGTCTAGATTCTAAGTTCTACTAAGTTCTAACAGTAATTGCTAATTAGTGTTAACTAGCACACAATATAGATTCTAAGTTCTAACTTCTAAAGTTAACATTACCTCACACTCCACCTTTCTACTCTCCCTCCCCCTCTATTTCCCTCATGCACACATTCTGTCTCTAGAGGCTACCTCAAAATTTCAAGAGATGTGCTGGATCTGCAAGAGACATGTGCCCAATTTTCCTTACACTGGAGCCTATCAGAATCTATTAGAAAAGTGCACTGAAGTTTGCCAACAAGAATGTGCTAGTAACTTCCCGAGAAGTGCACTGAATTCTTTTCAAAAAGTGTGCCAAAATTTGATAGAAAGGTGTGCTAGAAATTTGTCAACAAATTTATGTAGAATCTGCTTGAAAAAGTGCGCTAGAAGTTAGAACTGCCCACTTCTCTTCTGAAGCAAGCTCTCTCTCTCTCTCTCTCTCTCTCTCTCTCTCTCTCTCTCTCTCTCTCTCTCTCCACGGCAGCAGGCTCACTCTCTCTCTCTCTCTCTCTCTCTCTCTCTCTCTCTCTCTCTCTCTCTCTCTCTAAAATCCAGTTCTCGGGTGACGGGCACAGGTTCTTAGCAGGCTGATCCAAACCACAGAATTTGATTCGAACAGTCCGTTCGAAATGGTCCGTCTCGAAACAATGGTTCGTTGATCGAAACACGATTTGATGAAACCGTGTGCCTTCTCCTGACAATCGGCTCCCTACTTCATTCATAAAAAGTTGCTTGTCGTTGGTTTCTCCTCATCCTGGTGCACTAACATCATTCATCCCATCTGCAAAAATGGTGACCCCATGAATTTAAATAACTACCGTACCATTATGATCGGGCATGTTGTTGTGAAGCTGTATGCCGGTTGGCGATTAGTTTCGAGGTTCAGACCACGAGAATACATGCACTGAGCCAAGCAGGTTTTTGAACTCATTACTCCACTATAGATCATGTCTTCACTCTTCGGGCTATCATTGAGGAGGCCAAACACAAGAGAGAGCGAGTTTACTATTGTTTTGTTGACTTCAAGAAAGCCTTCGACTCCATCTCATGTACCCTTCTCATCGAGAGGTTATATGATGTTGGTTTCTCAATTGATATGTTCTAGCTGAGATGGCACTTTTTGAGCAGATTTTGGGTTATTTTTGGAGTGACAGAGGTATGTCGGAGCAAATTTGGAGCACCATTGGGGTGAAGCAAGGTTGTTCCTTCTCACCTACTCTTTTGGGACTATATATTGATGAGCTTGAGAGATGATCAAGCAATGTGGTGGTACAGGTTGTAGACTTGGTGACATTTTGATTGCTATCCTTCGTTACACAAATGATGTGGCTTTAGTGTCCATGGCTGGAGAGAGTTTACAAAGACCGTTAGACAATCTTCATGCTTTTTGTACCAGATGGGTTTTGGGGGTCAACACTGCGAAGACCAAAGTTATGGTTTTCAATCCATCTAGAGCTTGAATCAATGACTAGAGCCTATCTTTGATGGACAGCCTCTGAAGATTGTCATCTTACTCTTACTTAGGGGTGCTTTTTGTTGGTTCTCCATTTGGTATGAGACATGTAGCTACTACTAGGCTTAGAAAGGGTCACGCTTCGCTTGTTTAGCTAGAGAGGTTTTGTTTTCAAAAGTTTATTTGGGATGCACCAAGTAAGTGTCTTCTTATTTATACCATCTTTACCCTCACACCTTATATGCAGTAAAGGCATGGTGTACAAGTCTCTCCTCGTTTGATTGGTCTAGTAGCTTGCCACTGTAGATTACTATGTTATCACGCATGATAGGGACTAAGCCCTTTCTCACACATCAGGTTATTTTGGCAGAGTTTGTAGCTTCACCTTTATAGCTTCATGCCGTATTTCGGATCATCACATACATTCAGAGAGTCAGATGTTTCCAGCCTCTGAGCAAAGATACACATAGGCAGTACTAAACTCATCTCAACATCTTCATAGTTAGGGTTATTGGTTGTCATGGTTCTCCCAAGCCTCCCACCTACTTGATACACTTGGCATCTCTATCAGAGCTCTTCCATCAAGTAACCATGATTACATTACATGGTCTATATATAGAGCATATCTTGGTCGAGGATGCCAGGGCCACTTGATTACTATGAAACTCACTTCCTAGATTTGGATGTAGCAGGGTCCCCGGTCCTACCGCCCTATCTGGCTTCAGGTTTATCTCATGGCCTCAAGTTTATATTGAGATAGCTTTGAGTTTCATCACACAAGATTGTAGTTTGAGATTGGATGCTTCCTGGGTACTCCAAGAGAGGGACGAATTTGCTAGCTATGTTCCTTAGGTGAGGTGGAGTTTGAGGATCACTTCCTATTCAAATGCCCAATCTACTATGAGATCAAAGGAACGGACTACTGCCAATTTTGAGCCATGCTTGGTATGTTGTTTGGTTCTTATTGCTTATGAGGATCCACATTGTGTTGCACTCATGGTATGGGAGATGTTCTTATTGTGACAGGATGTATGTCTGCCAGCTCAACAAAGTCACTTAGATATGCAGCTCCAGATAACATCCTTTCTCTCTAAAAGGAACTCATGAACACATTTAGAGTCAGATCAAAACACTCCTGCATATAGAGATTAGAGGCGATGTATCATTCTATGTCATGTTGCAGTCAGAGCTACCTATCTTATCACATGCACATCACATAGATGACCTCCTCAACAACATCAGTAGTGTCTCTCAGATATACCTGCAGCAGCAGCTTTTATTGCATCCTTTCTCAGCAGCAGTAGCAGGGCACGATGACAGCATGCTATACCATTTCACCTTCTTACCTCTCTGTGATTATGGATATATTTTTAATACTTACAACTGTATGTATTTTCTTTACTATTTTGGAGATGTTCACACAGTCCGCCACACTTCACATTTACTTTTTCGTTTTATATGCCTTTTGGCATGGAAAAGACATTAAGCTTTCTTTCTTTCTTTCTCCCTCTCCTATCGCCAAAAAAGAAGCACAAATGAGATCATCGCGACAGTCTAGGGCTTATGGCCGAAATAAAAGATGCTCAATCTTCTGCTGGAGCTGATTCTCCATTTCAAAACTCTTTTGGGCCTTTGAAACACTGATTACTGAAACATTGGGTGCAAGTCATAAAATCTAGGAAGCATAATCTTAAAAGTATTAGCTTACGCCCAAATACTAATGTAGGGTCCTAAATCCTACTCTTGTACTTTGAAATGAAATGGTGGACCTTTGGTCCAAGAAGCTATTGGAGAAATATGTGTAACTATGCATCACTGTGGTACGATGGTTTTAAAAATAGAGCCTAATGGAGGAAGGCAAACCCTAGGATTATCAAGCATAGGCAGGATTTAAATACATTGGCATGGACTTGAATTGCAATTTGACTTAAAAGTGTCTGAAATGTGGTTCTTTTTCAACTTGTAGTCTTTGAATCTAGAGAAATCAAAAAGATTTCAATAGCTGTTATGAATAATAGAGAACCAGCATCTTGCACTCAAACTCAAATTCGTTGTAAATGATGATAAGTTTCTCCATAAATACCTATATATTGTCTAGAACAAGCATCTCAAGTAATTTTGTCTTTTGGCAGACCACAAGAATCACTCAGATCTGACCTGTACTTAATAGGGCGAGCACATGTTTTATTTGACAGGTTTGCAAGAGCTGGAAGTCAGACTACACTTTTTAAGGATCGAAATATCAGGGCTGGTCGACTGGGTACACAAGTTGGTGATCAAATTTCCAGGGCTGAAATTGACTTAGCAGAGCTAAATGGATTAATCAAGACTGCAGAAAGTCAAAAGCGTGTTGCAGAGGAAAATATTTCTAATGCAAGAGATCAGCTGCAAAGCTCCAAAGTAAATAGATATTGATGCTGTAAACGACTTGCTGCAGATATATTTGAATGTTTGGACTTCATGAAAATTCTCAAAATTATGTACAGTTGTTGCCTTTTTCAAGAGTCTTGCGAGGAAATTGACTGCTAAAGAAAAATGGCAAATAGAGTTCTTTTGTATCCATTTATCTCTTTGTATGATGAGTACGGAAGGATGTAATTCATGACCCAATCTATGCTGTGCTCAGAGGAGGAGATTGGAGTTGCAAAGAAATGTGACAGCTCAAGAAATACACTTGCGGGACCTAAAAGCTTCTGCACATGCTGAATCAGCCATGGATACTGATTTAAATTTGGAGGAACTTGAGCAGGAGATTCAGGCAAGGCCTAAGAAGTTTCTCATTTTTTTCTCAGCTGGTTTTTTATAGCTTCTATGCAATCTTGAAGGTTGCTCTCCAGATGATTTGTTTTCCTCCTAAAACAGAGCGCTGAATCAGAATTACAAGGAAAGCAATTGGCTTTGGAAAAGTTTAAGATAGTGCTTTCTGGTGCACAAGAGAAGTGCAAGGAGGCTAAAGCCCGTTTTGACTCTTTATGTGGTATGTTGAATTAAGTGAGCATTATTTCTTATCTCCGATCCTTTGAGTCTTTATTTTCAGCTTCCAGCTTTCTAATTTTCACTTGTAGACTTGAACGGTAAGATACAAATTGAAATTGTGAGGGATACAAATGTCTCTGATAACAGTGTTGGCATTTTTCAAACAGATTCCGCTAAAGATGATATTGATGCTTTGCAAAAAGCAGAGCGAGATATGCTCTCGCTTGAAGATGAGCTCAACGCTGCTATCTCTGTAAGGAAAAACTTATGCAGCTTTTTCTGCTGGGTAGTTGTTTGCACCAAAGAATGTGTATAGGAATCACAGTTCTCAGCTGAACCATTGTTGAGAGGCAAATATTTTTTTCCACTCAAATGGTGGCATCGAATTTCTACGATTACAGTTTTGCATTTATATTGAAGAGTCCACACAATAATATAAAGTTTGTCTTTGCAGAGCTTGCAGCACTTTGAAAAGATAATGAACGAAAAAGTTTTCTCATCTATCAAAGAAGCAGAAGCAGATCTTGAACATCTCAGAAAAGAAAGAGAGGTATATTGCATGCCTTGTAGACTTTCCAAATGAAGAAAGCTGTTTACTACTTATTGCATCAACTTATAACCTGTTTTGTGCTGATGTAAGGCCGTTATCAAAGCTTAAAGATGACTGGCTTACAATTGGAAGGAGGTCCTTGTACTTTGTGTATTTAAGCTAATCTATGAGAGCTTTAAAAGCTGGAATTAAAGAATAAGTTGTCCATTATGATTGTTTAAAATGTTGCAAATATTTTGAACACCTAAACTACAAATGAAAACATTCTGTTGTCACAAGCATAGAACCCACGGTTCTCAGAACCGTGGGTCCTGGGAACCGTGGTGGGAACCGTACCACGGTTCATGAACCGTGGTACGGTTCCTGTAGTTAATTAATTGATTAATATCTATTTTTTTTTCCCAATTTCCCCCCAAAACCCCTCCCAAGTCATTTTTGGTCCCCATTTCATAAATTTCACAGATTTTACACAGATCACAAATGGTCCTCTGATTTCACAAATGATTTCACAGATTTTTGGATCTGATTTCACAAATGTCACAAACTTTTTTTGGCATTTTTTGGGCTATTTTTGGGGGTGGGAAACAAAAAAATAATTAATTAATCGATTAACTGTACGGTTCACCACGGTTCCAGGCAAAAAAAATTTGTGAACCGTACGGTTCACTGTACGGTTCTCAGAACCGTGGTGAACCGTGGACGATTCATTAATTCTATGGTCACAAGCCATCAGCTAACAATAAGTCTAAAATTGTACTTATTAGTATCATTTGAGTATCAAAGAGTCACAATTTAAAGCCCTCTAAATTGATTTATGTTTTGGATTGAATTTTCCAAAAATTGATTCTCCCTTCTTTCTTTCTTTTTCAAAAGTTTGAAAAGGAATTAGGTTTTTGTTTGAATCATGTGCTATAGAATGATATTAGCTTGAGAAATTGTTTTTGAAATGATTTGAATCTGGTTACTATATATTATGGTGTTATGTCAAAATTCGAAGTGACTTTTTTTTATCCTAAAAGATATAAATCACCGCAGGACAACTGTCGAAAAGCATCTCAAATATGCCCAGAAGCTGACGTGATAGAATTAGGAGGGGTTAGTTCAACGCCTCAACAGCTGAGTACCCAATTTTCTCGTCTTCAAGAGAGAGTACGTCGTGAAGAACGGTAATTATGCGTGAGCAGTGGTTTTCTAGTACAAGGGTCAGTTTAGCTTTCGAGTGGCATTAAGAAATGATTGTTATTCTTTGATACAAGCATATCAGCTAGTAATCTGTGTCATTGTTCAAAGCCTCTCACATTATTTCAAAGCAAAAGTCTATCAATCTAGGCCTTCATGTCAACAAGTACCCAACAACATTGCAATGGATTACATTTCATGGGAAGAAAGTCTGGTGCTTGAGTTGAACATGTTGATTTGCAGGGAGGTTCTTCCAGTTGAGGAGCTTCGAAGAAAACATCATAAGATAGAGCGGAGAGTAACCAAGAAGGAGATACTTTATAAAAGTTTTCAGGATAAGCTTGAAGTATGCATGACCATTGTTTTAATTCTTATTGGCTTCTTAAATTTGTCAAACTTCAGAAGATAGAGCACAAAGTAAATGAAAATAATGTTTGTTTTTGAGCCTCTTCACCTCATTTACTCATGCCTTTTTTTGAATGTTTAATTGCTTACTGCCAGATGCTAAAAGCAGCATTAGATGTTCGCTGTCGGAAGTTTCAACGCAACGTTGTGTATCTGAGACGGCAGCTCACCTGGCAGTAAAGCTTCATCGCTTTGATTCATTTTCCATCGCCCTTAACTGTTTGCTTTCAAGTTGAAGTAATGCAGTTGCACGTAGATGAGCATGCATAAGCAAAAAACTATAACATAGATCGTAGTTGTATAACTATTTGCAAGTGGAGCATGTACACGAGCAGTTTTCTTGGGTGTGAATAAGTTCCTCTAAGTCCACTTTGGCTAATCCCATAAGTGACATCATATTGATAGCCTAAATCTTGGTCCCCAATAGTTGAACTTGCCTGACTCTCTCCAGTAAGGGGAGTTGAGGCTTGGGAATAGCCTTGAAAGTTGGAACAATCATGTTAACCTGGCTAATGGGCACCTATGTCCCCTCAATGATTTTACTGCTCTATCCTGCGTCCTCTTTGCATCTAGCCAATAGACCGTTTCGGTAGGAGTTAATTCTTAAGATAGAACAAAGTAGTGTTGTCAAAATAGCAAGTTACATTAAAGAGGGAGTGTGAAAACTAGTTAACTGTAACTTGACTATTTGGAGGCCACTCTTTGAGGGTGAGTTCTAACTGCCCATTTAAAATTCCCCACACTTTTAGCACGTGTATAAATATGAAGGGAGGCATAAACCATTGTCCTTTATTGGTCAAGTAGACTTAACAGATCAGTCTTTTGGAAAATATCATGATGTGTCAAATATGAAGGTTCTTGGAAAGGAATCAAACGCTTATAAAATTTGCCAAGCACAAAAAAGAAAAAGGCAAATAAGAATGGCTTTCCATGAAGTTCATGATTTTCAAAATGCAAAAAGGTATAGAAAAGCATTAAGCAAAGTCAGGATAAGTTGGCAACAACTAATGCTTATGACATGAAAATCAAAGCCAGAAATACCTTATGTATAGCAAACAAAATTGACTTTGGAGGTCATTATCTGATAAGCCTAGGAAGCATATGCACAATCCAATTTAAGACTTGGAGTAGTTATGCTAAAAGGTTGTAAGATGAGGAAGGCCATTATATACATATATTCAAGAAAAAAAATTGTTGAAAAAGTCATACCAAAGATGTAGCTCAAGTTATTGAAGGGATGCAAGTGGATCTACAAGATGGGAATAATTGTTTTTTCGGAAAAATGATGCCAAGTAGTGTAATAAAACAAGTGCTTTCAGTGCTACCTAAGCGAGAAGGTAGAACCCAGCATGACTTTATATAAGATCAGAATACATTGAGGAGAGATGGATTTAACAAGCAATAGCTTTTTGTTGGTATTCTAGGATTTACATTCAGTCCTGCTTAGCTAAAGTTTAGCTAAAGTCAGTAAGATAAATTTCTACAAGTGACATTATCGTTTATCTTCTGTTCATTGATTTTGTTGTTGTTATCTCAGTGAACATTAACAAGGATATTCTATCTATCCCATTACTATTTGAGCAATCTCATCTATGAGGACGTAGAGCTTGGATAAGGTAGTGCCAAACAGAAAAGACAAGCTGAACTTCTGAATTTTCTTGGACCATAAGCCATTATGTGACAATGAGTGAACAAAAAGATGGAGTCCTAACAGGAGAATGGAAATGATTAAGTAGGGCATACTCACCACGACTTGCAATTTTGCTGAGGAACTAAGTAGAGGAAGAGGACCAAGATGCCACATAAGAATGGCTTCAATTTTAACAAATACTCCAACTCATGTATATGAAATATAGGGTGATCCACCTACTTTTGAGTTGAAGTATACCCAAAGTCTTTGTTAGAACTTGAGCCTTACTTTTAAAGGTTGGAATGTAAATTTTGAAACTCCAAAATTTCGCAGAAGGCCCTTGGTGGATCATCCATTGTCAAAATCACAAGAAAAACTTGCCATCTTTGTAACGCCTTGCTTGAGAATGCTCTTTAATGAACCTTCTATTTTGACAAGAATCTGTCATGACAAACATGCACTGAAAGCTAAGGCAAGGAAGATTACTTGAAACTAATTTTGGGGAAATCCACATTTGAGCTTGTAGTTATTACTAAGATTACATGCTCTCGGTGGAACAAAGTCTGTGTCTTGTATCCGTAATTTATGATCTTGCAATTAGCTTTCCCTTTCGGTTATATGTTGGTGGCACCCACGTCTACTAGCTCATGGTAGAAGTGATTCCCAAAGAACAATACTTGCAAACATCCATCCAAGATTCATATCAAGTAGGATTTTAGTAGAATTTGGTGGCATATTCTTAATTATAATTCAATTTTTTTTTTTTTTTTATTGTGATCTTAGGCAAAATATACCTTCAAAAATTGATGTCATATTGGGTTTCTCTTTTGAACTTATTTTTTCTGAATTTGGAACAATCAATACAAGCACAATTATATCCAGGATAGATTCACAACTTGATTTGTTGTTAAGGTTGTCCTTGGATTTTCGTAGGACTGTTCAAGCAGTTTTTGAAATTTGAGAATTTAATTTGTCATGCCTTGCACAATTTTGTAGGTTTTGATTAATTTATAAGAAAAATTCATCATTATTTTCACATCAAGGGTGGTATTTATCAGGTTTAATGGACATTTGAGGAAGAAAGGCTTCAGTGGACTTGTCAAAGTTGATTACAATCTGGAAACACTTTCATTACAAGTGAGTCTAGAGTTATGATTGTTCAATTTACATAGTCTTTAAAATAGCATCACCCTGCAATTGCTTTTGTTTTCTTTTCAAAACTGAGCTTATTCATTTACATAATGGGAGTATATGGATGAAGAGAACTTCATTATATTGCGGATAAATAAATTATTTTGGAAAATTGATCACAAGCTTTTTTCAAGTATTGGTATACTAATCATCAGTTTTTCATACGATTGATACCTGCAATGTAGTTCAAAAAGATTATGGTAGCCCTCTCTAGATTGAAAGCTTTCTTTTAGATATGTATCTCAGGTTTGTGATTGATGGCATCCTAGAAGAAAATTTATTTTTTATAGTTCTTTTCACCATTCTTTTTTTTCGCTTAGATGTCCTTTATGCAATTGATTGGATTGTAGCCTTTGATTTAAGGAGAGGCATTCACCAACTTACTGCTTTTTTTTATGGGGCTATAGTTTGTCTTTGAATAGACAAACTATAGATTATTTGACCATTCATTGTGATTATTTGACCATTCTTATTTCATTAAGTCCGTACTCGTCATGATAATTTCCTCTCCCTCTTCAAAATACCTTGGAAAATGCTTTGACACAAACACAATTACATGTAACATAATCAAGAGAAACAATGGAAGTATATCAAAATCTTACATTGAATGTTGATTCTTTCATAATCAAAGATAGATTTTTGATAATCAATGTTGACCCTCGTACTTAGTCTTGATCCACAAAGCATGTTGTAAACTTTTATTTTGACAATAAATTCAATGATGTCTGCTATAATGTTCTTCCACCTGCCATTTGTTATTTAGCTAGGGAAGTATTTAAGCAATCAAATAATAAAATTGGCTTTCACATCAAAGCCTCTATGTGATAGGAGGAGATGATTTCTAATCAATAACATAACGATCTATGTTGAGGTTACTCAAACTTGATAGTCATCTTGGGAAATTTCAGGATTAAAAGAAAATGTATGTGAAGCTATACTTCTATATCACGTCAACCTTGCCATTGAAACTTGGCAACTTTAAAATCCTCTGAATGCCTGCTTTCGTATGTTGTTTCTTTCTATGAATTACATACCACTCTATCATAGTTTTTTCTAAAACTATTCTAGGAAATTTTATCTTCATTATTTTGTTCATCTTGCTTAGTTTTTGTTTGATCAACTATTTCCAAGAAGATTACATGTTTTGGCTCTTTAGAGTAATAAGCCCAAAACTTGTACCTTTTGTTTCGTGTTGAGGAAAGGATGCTTTGATGTTCAACTTTTTCACATGAAAAGCACTTTATCAATCTTCCAGGCTGTTGTGCATTTGAAGCTGCTCATTTTCATAGATTTGTTGCTCAATGGAATTGATGCACATTTTATAAATTTCAAAAGAGCATTGCAAACAGAAAAAATTTGCTCTCTTTTTTTGCAAATTTTTGCTATGTTCCAACATGCGTTTTGGGAAAGAGGCTATAAATGTTTTCATATTGAACGGATTGAGGCGATTGAGCTTCTTTAAAGTAAAGAACTAACTATAGGTATCCAACTGAGGTGCTGTAAGGTGCTAAACTGTGTTTTCCCTAAGAATGCCAAGAATATTTGTTATGGCCATTATGGCACGTATGCCATTTTATGAATGTGATGCTCTCTTTTCGTGAGTTTCTTAGCCTTATTTTGTGGATTAAGCTTTAGGGATCCGATTGACATGTTGTAAAATGCTAGACTACGTTTCTTCATTTTTATCCCTATTTTGTGAACTGAGTTGTATGGATTTGATTGATGTGTCATATGAAAAAGAAGGTGAATAAAAGATTCCTTGTGAATCAATGGAAGTGCGCACATCTCATGGATCGGTAGATTGATAGAGAGTGCAACACATGGTGCCCACACAATGGAGGGCTGCTTGTGCGTTATGATGTCTATGCTTGCAGTTCGTGGTGTTGTCTGTGACAACCTGAACCATGCTTTCGACCCCAGTCTCCTCGACTATAGAGCTCACTACGTCATAGATGAACTCTGCAATGATGGCTGCACCATCTTGAGTGGGATCCACTCCCCATAAGAAAATAGTGTCGAGTGGGCAGGAAAGCAAGATGTTCACGACAGATCTCTGATGAACGTCAGTCCATCCGTCGTCGGACAATATTGAGCATCATACATAAGTTATACACTTGCCATATCAAACGCATAATGTCTCCATACTAGCAATATGCAACAAAGGCAAATGTCTTCCAAGCTATGCAAAAAAGGCTCACCTCTGGGGTGATGGTCTCCTCCTCTTGGCATAGGAGGCACATGCGTATAGCCTCTCTATTTGGAGGCCTGCATGAAGCATCCATTGATGCTAATTAGAGCATCATATCCCTGAAAATCCAAGTGTCAACAAGAACAAATGGAATGTTGCCCTTGTAAAAAAAATCAGGCCACTTGTTGGGTCCTTTGCCACCTGGCATCCGCACAAGCGCTCACCATCCACCTTCCCCTAGCTACATAGAATGAATGATAAAGTGAGACCTCCTCTCCTTGTATACCTCCAAGGTAGGAATCTCCAAGCCAAGCACACATCCTAGGTAACAACAAGTTGTAGCCATGTAGGTCCACGAGTCACTACTCAAGTCAACAGGCCCAATCGACACTTGGTTCCAAGTTGGGGTTTGGGACCCAAGGGTTTGGGTCCCTAGCAAACTTGGACCTTACGAGGATCGAGATGAATATGACCATCACAAATAAGAAAACCTAAAAACTTTCTTTGGAATAGCAAAAGCGTAGTTAGACATTTTAGCAAATAGATGATGAGTAACAACTAAAAAACAAAAGAAAGATGGAAAACCTGTTCTAAAAGAGACCTAAAAATGAGAATGTCATCAAAATAAACTAAAGCACAATGACCAAGAAGCAGACACATAACATTCTAAAACGTAGATGGACCATTTGTAACACCAAAACGAAGCACACGAAACTCATAAAGACCAAGGTGAGTATGAAAAGCAATATTATACTCATCAGAAGGGTGCATCCTAATCTAGTGGTATCCGGAATGAAGGTCAACTTTGGAAAATATCTTGGAGGTACCGAGCTGATAAAAAAGGTCATCCATATGAGGAATGGGATACTGATTCCGGATAGTCAACTTGGTCAAGGCTCTATAGTCAATGCGAAGGCATTTGGTCCCATCTATTTTACCAACAAGGACTACAAGGGCACCAAAGGGACTATAACTAGGAACAATAAGGCTTTGAATGCATGCATGACAAACTAGACACATGCAATTAGACATGCAAATTGCCACCTACCTTGGATTCTTGGCAATAGCATGTAATGCATTGTACATACATCAATTCTTATAAATAGAACCTCCACGATTTGGAGGGGTGTGATTTTTGGGATAATCTTCCATTCTTCATCACTTTGTTGTCTCCTCCATCGCAGATTGTGTAGTAGCTCGCAATAGGATCTGATCTGATCATTTACTTGTTTCTCCTTCTTCTCTCATCAGATTTCGATGAGAACAGTTGCATACTGATTCTTGGAGGAGGGTGCTACTAGTCAGATCATTCCCACTTCAAATTCAGAGCAGATCAAAGCCAGGACAACAATCAACCATTTCTGGGAGGGCGCTGGTTCTGTTTTGTTCAATCATAGATTTCTCTCGATCACATCATATAAGACATAGTGGTGTGTAGGTCTCGTGGTTCCCTGTAGTGAATGAAATAGTTTTGCATAAGTAATTAGTAAGTTGTTGAAATTTATTCGGGGGGAAACCGATCTCATCATATAAGACATAGTAGTGTGTAGGCCTATGCTGACAGAGGTAGCTATACTTCTTGTAGGACTTTCAGTAGGATATTGTATATCAGAAGAGTGTGGATAACCTTCTTGCAAACGCTATATCTGGGAAAAGTGAACTGTGGCAGGAATATTCAGGAACAAATCAGCTTTGGATCTTGATCTCTTTTATCAAGTTCCATGAAAAGTGTCGATGTCACAACATGTATCACAAGAGAGGTCTTCGTTCACTTCTACATTTGCCTACACCAATATTCTAATGAGAGAGTGTCTCAAGAGATTGTCACTCATCTAACATGAGCTGTTGTGGGTGGTCATGAGGTGCTTGTGGTGTGCGTCCTCGATTCCGTAGCTTGATGAAAACAACTGCAACAAAACTGCTGCTAACAGTGGTGAATGGTCATCAGAACCGTGCCATTCACCACAGGGATTGAATGGTCATCAAAACTGTGCCATTCACTACAGGGAACCACAAGACCTACTGGCTGGCCCGACCACGAGGGACCCTTTCCCAGACCATGGCCAGCTATTCTGCGGTGAAGTTAATTCCAATCCGCTGCGTTTCCTCGCCCTCGCCAGCTGGGGTAGGGGGGAGCAAGTCCGAGAGTCGCAGGGCATGTGGCTGCAGCTTCGGTAGTCGCGCCATTATCTCTCGCTAGCTCTCGTGAGATTCTGCTTCTTGCTTCCATTCGTTGTGCCGGCGGACATCTTTCAGGACCTGCTCCGATTAGTTGCCCATGTGACGTTGTACCTCCCAAAGCTCTAAACCGATCTCATCACATAGGCCATGGTACTGTGTAGGTCTTGAACTTCCCTGTGTTGAATGACACTGTGGAGCATAAGTAATTAGTAAGTTGTTGAGTTTCATCCGGGGAGCGCATCGTTTACTTGTATTTATATACTTATAAAATATAGATTTGCAGGGAGAGAGAGATAGTGAGGGCACAAGACAGAGTTTTGGAGACTCAAAAAATATAAATTGTTGCTCTTTCGTGTCCGATTCTATAGATGTCAGACATGGGAGGCATGGGGGCAGTGGTTAGGTCTGTTGCAAATTTTTTTGGGTACCGTTTTCCTAATTTTTAACAGGAGGGGGCAGGTGGGTGCCAGACACCCTCTGATAATTAATTCCGGGGGGGGGGGATTGTTTGCAGGGGCCATGAATTGCTTTTATTTCGCTTTGGGAATGTGGGACAGCGTGGGCAAGTGCTTGTATGTTTTTTTTTTTTTTTTTTTGAAAAAAAAAATTGAAAATGGGGGACGCAGACACGGACGCACCCCTGAGGCGTCCTCGTCCAGGGTCGGCTTCCTTAGACACACATATACACGTAGAGAGAGAGAGAGAGAGAGAGAGAGAGAGAGAGAGAGAGAGAGAGAGAGAGAGAGAGAGACTGAACACACTTGTAAGATTATTTCATTTCAGCACACTTCAAGTTCAGTTTCATTGAAACTAAAAGATAAATTTTCATCTGAAGGACTGATGTCTTGCATGATCAGCTCTATGCAATTTGATGGAGTCCACATAATGGAAGGGAATCCGTTGCTCACCATTTCACCCGTCTTCATACAGCCTGATGCAATATTAGTAACATTGCAGATTGGAATGCGCCTTTCCAGAGGGACATTGGTTCACTTAACTGCTTTGACACCTGATTAATATCTCTGAAATCAATATTCAGTTAAAACATGACCTGTACAACGCATGTGAGAGAGAGAGAGAGAGAGAGAGAGAGAGAGATGGAATTGTTGCCTTTAATTGTATATATATTCATGTAAGCTTCAATTGTGGTGGGAGCCTAATTTTGTTGTCATCTAAATCTCACGTGCATTTTTCAAGAATTTACCATTTCAATCCAGAACATCAATATGTGATAATATACATATTACATAATGCAGCTTCAGATGCCGCAAGACACTTCAAATACAGCTGTAAGGGATACTAGAGCTCTTTCTGGTAAGCCTGTCAAGTTTTTGCAGCATACTATCTATTACAGCCTTCTTACTATTATTATAATGCAAAACTAGTTTTTTGGATTTAAGGTCACATTTGCAGCTGTATTTACTATCATTTTAAGGCACTTTCCATCATTTGATGTCTTGAAAGTTGTGAGCTTGCAAAGAATCTGGCTTTACAAATTCCAGACACTATTTCATTGTACAACACACACGGATGAGTATAAAAAATTGTCTTTGACTATGTCAATAATTCTGTTGGTATTTTCTCCTAGAAAGGTGGATAATAAATCCTAATTTCTGGAGCACTGAAAAAAATGCAGAAGAGGATACTCCAGCAGATTTTGTTGGGCTTTCACACAGCCATAAAAAAATTCAAGCAAGCTTATGAAGACATTTGAAAAAATGATTCGAATGAAATGTTGTTCAAACCTAAAAAGAGATCAGGGTTTTACTCAACACCACATGATCTTCCAAGGAACAGGATGCAATCTCATAGAGTTCAAGTTTGAGTTGCCTGGAAAATGGAATTTGCAGCTTTGAAACTTTCGAACTTCGCAAGTCATATCATGCCATACTCATTAGGTGGAATTGTGTCTCATTCTCAAGAGCATTCGATCTGTGCTGAGCCCCTTCTTGCAACCAATGTCCCATCCTATCACTTAAAACTTGAAATTGTAAAATTAGAGTACGGGACTCGTCCAATAGATGATCAATTGAATTTTTTGGATGGATAAAGATGTAGGTGAGTGAAAAGGAGAGAAAAAAAAAGAAAGAAAAAGGCCTCTTATGGCATTCATTTGCAATTGTGCATCTGATTGCGCCTTAGTTTGGAGGTTATGGCCATTGAAGAGTTTCAAAATGTTGGTGGGCTCATGTAGAATGAGAACAAAGTTGTTGCATTTTTCACGTTTCTAATAACTATTGCAATTCATTATGTGCTCAAATAAGATGTTTGTTGAGATCTATATCCATATGCTTTCCAATAACCAGCTACTAGGGTTTGATGAGCACCATATGAATGGATGCAGTGGCTTGTTTCAATTACAGATGGTTTCATATCATTTATCCCCATCCATGATATAGAAGATACAACAACTTATAAAATTCAACAGCTATTTGCCTAAACCATCAAATTATGTCGACCCAAACAAATCTTGAATATTAAATAGATGTTATATGTTCAACTTAGTATGATCCATAAGATAATATGCAGAGGATGCAGATGAAATCTGTATACACAAAATAGAGTGAAAGCAAAAATCCAAATAAATATTGGTATCAAAGACCTAGCACCTATCCGAGAGAAGAGTTTCATTTTTGAATGTTAAACTCTCATTAGAAGTTATCCATTGAAAAAACAACATCTCAGACACACAAATCGGCCATGTGTCTGAATCCCAGACCTCAAAAGAAGTCTGGGACATCTTGAGCACACTTTACGATGTGTGGCACGTAGCTTCCAAGCCACACCTTAGAAGGAGATTTTTTTCCCTCAAGATGATGAACGGTGATTCACTGCAGAATCACATCAACCAGTTCAAGAACCTGCTGCAACAGATGGCAAACACCTATCAGAAATGTGTATGTGAGTACACACAAATACATCAATTTTTTCCTATTGGAACATCTTTTCTTGGTTGCAGGAATCTCCTTCACCAATGGCTTCTAGTAGCCCAACTTTTCAAACAGAGATGCCTTCATCTTTGAGATGGATCTACCTTTGCTTATCGCAGTTTTGATCATAAGATCTTGCTAGTGAAAGTTTAATCAAACTGCAGAATATGAATATTTTTGTAATTATAGCATCACATAAAGCATAAAGCTACCTATACCTGATGGACATTGAACGTTCTCCTTCAAAGATTATTGAAGATCACCAGATTCTAATAGATACAATCCCCTACAAGCAATGTACTTGAATTTTTCCACAAGCCCAAGCATTTCAATAAATAGATTCTAGAAGCTATCAAATGAGTCTTTTGGGAAACCGTGAAGGAACCTTATAGGAAAACCTAATGCATAATCTGAATAATAAGGGAGGCACTTTTGGAAAAAAAATACTGTGCCCAAGTGCTAGTTGCCCTTAAAAGTATGTCCCTTGATATGGTCTGAAACAGGTTTTTCTTTGAGGCCCGAAGGTAGTTAAGTGAAGTAAAATCCCAAACTGTTGTGCATCTTTCTATCAAGGGTTTGCTTCATAGGTGTAGAGCCCATATAAATGCTATGTCTCAAAATGTTGTTGTTCCATGTTAGAGCATGGATCATATATCCTATGTTGCAAGATTCTGCACTTCTGAGTAAGGAAGATGTGGCTGGTATGCTCAATTATTTTTTATGTATTTGTCTGTGTAGGTGGAGAAAGGTCATTTTCAACTTTGGCTTTTGCATTAGCACTACATGAGATGACAGAAGCACCGTTTCGTGCTATGGACGAATTCGATGTCTTTATGGTAATTGCAAAGGAACCCATCAGTAGTGATTCATATTTGAAGCGATCAATAAAGTCAACTAGATTGAATATCAAGCATTTACCCCACATATGTTCCAAGGTGTTCTCAGTTATAAGCTATGGCATCAGCATCCTGCATATCTACTAACTTTGGAGCCAATGAAGTGGTGCTTCATTCTATAGCACATTTTTTAGAATGCACAGTCACTGCTTCTATGCTCTGTGACTGCACTTAAATGATGCATTACACTATCAGCCTATAATCTACAACTGCTCTATGATCTGTGTGAATTTTACTGTTCCACACCAGTTTAAGATGTTGTATTCTTGCACCATGATGTGCTCTGTTCTCTATGATGCTGTTATGCTATCAAAGCTAACATCAAGTTTCTATGTTTTGATCAGGATGCTGTAAGTCGTAAAATAAGTTTGGAAACTGTAGTTGATTTTGCTGTGCAACAAGGCTCTCAGTGGATCTTCATTACACCACATGATATCAGGTTAGTCTTGTCTCTATGTCTTCTAGCATGGTAGTCTTGTCTCTATGTCTTCTAGCATAGTGATGACATAAGTGGCCTTGGTGAGACGGGGTGTTTTGTGTACCCAAAGGCATTTTTCAATGTTTCCTCAAATCGTGGTTCAAATCGGCCCAATTCAAAGCTGACAAAAATGTAGGGCAATATCTTTTTTTCAAAATGTTTTTCTTTTGAAAATTTGAGCATTGAGCACTAACACTATTGAGCACACATGGATGATTTGGCCCTAGAAACATTTGCACGTGTAGATGCAAACAGTCGAATGTGTGCCACACATGAGAAATTGAGAGTTTGAGCATGACATTCTGCTCTACATGGGATACCAGTTAGAGGTAGGAGGTAGACTATTCCAGACACATGACAAAGACACACCGAGATCATGCTACTTGGTAGGTTTGTTAGTTTTTCTAGCTATACATCAAGCACCTTTGTAGATGTACTATAATTTGCTTATTGAAAGGCTTTGGGCATATTCTCCAAGAATGACCTGAATGTTGCCAATAAAAACATCATATAATAACACGTTGCCTACTGTGGGTGAATTGATGATACCACTTGTTGTTATGCTGGTTTGACCTTTTATATTGTGTCCATTAGTTTCCCCATTGGAACTTTGAGTTTCAAACTTGGTTTGTTGAGGAAAATGTCAATGTTGTTTGGTCATTTTGTTCCATTTCAAATTGGACATAACCCTTGCTGCTTAAGTTTGAATTTTCACATGTTTCGTTTTTTGTGCTCTTGAGATAGAGATATGAACCTTATTGTCATAATCACATGCCATCTTTGTGGCTCAAATGGTTGATATGAAGTCAATGGGCATGTAATTGTCGATTGGCCATATGGTCCAAGGCAACATGCCTTGAAGTAGATAATGTGTTCTATCTGCTTTGGGCATGTGTGACATATTCCAGAACATCTGTTAAAACTTGTCTAAATATGCTCACAAAGTGTGCCATTTTGTTTATATGCTAACTACTTTGCTCTCAACCTCATTTCAAAGTCACAAGGCATAAACTCTTCTTGAGACATTTGCTCAAAGTCATCCCAATCCCTCTGTTGTATAGAATCCACCGATACCAATGAGTGGCATACCCCTCAAACTATGCGAGAGCCACATCTTTTTCGTCCTCAAAAGCTTTGCATGAGGTGGAAGTAATGGTCCACTTGAAAAACCCAATCTTCAACCACATGTTCCGTCATGTTCTTGAAAGTTGTAGGAGTGCGGAGCGTTGCATGCTTTGTCTCCCACTCTAAGTGAGGGCTTGAATATTTTTTGAGAGGGCCCAATATCATTTTTTCTATTCGCCTCCAAGCTAGCAAATCTGTTCTCAAGACTCACCATGCCACTTCTCAGACTTCCCTTGCCAAGTTTAAATGATTGTTGCTTATTGCTTGCATAGCCTCTTGTATTCTTTTTGTCTCTATTTCATTTGTTTTAAACTTGGGCTAGAACTGTTGATATGGTACTTGTGAAATATCGTTTTATTTTCACATCCAAGAGCCCTTGTTGAGCATTTGGCATAAAATAACTTGTGGAGATGGTTTTTGAAGGGCCACCCAATTCTCCTATAGGTGGAGGAGCTAACTTGTCTCCCCTTTTGTGCATTCTCAATGTGATTGCCTCTTTATAAGTCGTCGAGTTGAATCAAAGTTTTCTGAGTATGTGGGTGCTCCCAAGTCAACTTCAGAACACTAGCCCTAAAAGTATATGTGCTATTTCGTTTAATCTCGTAGTCATTTTGGCATGTTTTTTAGCTAGAAACTCATTTTTGCTTGGTAGGTTGGTAGGTATCAGATGTTGAAGTTGTGGGTGTCATAAGGTAATTAAATTGCATATTTTTTAGTTTTGGAAAATATATACAAACGTAGCATTAGCAGTCTTAGGGTTGTTCGTATTAACTTTTACATGTGAAATAATTAGAGCATAAGCTTGAAAAATAGTGTTGACCATGTTTTCGTATTTAAAGTGAGGCATGGGTTGCTATGTAGCAAGATTGCACTTCTCTAGTAGTTACAAAGAGGCTGTTGGCAACCCTTGCTAGTGCATTTCGTGTAATTGCTACATTCTTATGTTCTAAAGCATTGTGGCTTGTGAAGAGAGTTTAACATTCTTTTGGGTGTTTGACAATTGGTTCATGGGTATGAAGATGGATTAAGTAGAGCAAAAAAGTTGTGGTTTGTACATCAAAGCTCATTTTCTCTTAACATTACTTAAGTTATTGGCTATGGATGAAGCTTAAGCATTGTTTGTAAATGGCGTGGACCAAGTCTTGTTAATGACAAAATTTTGATGTGTTGCATTTTGAAAATAAAGTTCTAACCCTTATAATTAAGGTGTTTTTGGACCTCAAGGATGTGGTTTTTACAAAGAAAAAAGTAATAGTACAACTTTGGTGTTGAAATTTTGCCCACTATTTTGTTTTAAACCAACTTTGGAGAAAGTCTACATGTTTGAAAGTTTCTAGGTCGTTCATAAGTTGAATTTTTTTCTTACAGGAACTACTTTGGTGTATTTCAAAATTTATGATTATCTGAACTGAATACTATGTATTTTTACTAATTATAACTTCGTTTTCATTATTTGCAGTTTGGTGAGGGCTCGTCCTGAGGTTAAAAAACAACAAATGGCAGCTCCTCGGCCTTGATCATAATTTTTTATTCAACACATTTTTATAGTTGTCATATAGTTTTAAACATCATGTCAACAACCTATCCCGTTGTAATAAACATTACATTGCAATTGCTACCCAAATTTTTTGCCACTAATGAAAGTCCAAATTTTTCATCTATGAATTGTAAATATGACCATTTGTTAAATTTATTGAGTCATTCTCCTCATAATTATTAACTATACATTTTCTCTTTTGTCTTCTAAATGCATGTGTAGTTGATAATTTGTTTAAGGCTTAGGTTTTCGTGTGTTATCCTGTAGTAATTGTGAACAAATTTTGCAAGCTCTTTCATTATTTGAAGTGATGATGAACGTTGTAAGTCTCTCAAATTCTCTCTTGACCTTCGAAGTTTCTTAGCAAATAGTCAAGTGTCTTCTTGTTATCATCAAGCCAATATAGAGATTGTTCTCTAATCTCAAAAAGTTTCTTGGTAGTTTGAGGGCCATGGTTATCAAATCCCACCAAGTACCTCTTATAGATTATTGCCAATGCACTAAGTTGTTCCTTATCATAGTTAAGACAATTTCATATGATGTTTCAATATAAATATTGCCTCACAAAAATCTATATTGAAGTCTAGTCGTGTCAAAGAAAATTTCCAAATTCACATGCTTGGAAAGAGCATTTTGTGGTAAAAACTTGGCAACTAGAGTTTTTCGCATGGTTTTTGGAGGATCATCATTAGAAAACACAAAGATGATTGTTTTATCACCTATTTACTCTTGGGTTTGAGTAATTGATCATTTTTGCTACTTCATTTATTATGATGCTCATGTTTTATGTGATGTTGGATCTGGTCTTTTTCAAGATCTTGAGGTAGTTTCAAAATGATGGGGATCAACATAACGGAAGAACTCTTTGTCCTCGTAGTCTTGACCTTCCTCCAGAAGTGGGTGAATACCTGAAGAGCTTGAATCTCAGATTTGTTGTAGATTCCTTGCAACGATTCTTGGAGTATAGCCTCTAGGCTCATCATAAGGGAGATATGAAATCTTGATGGCCTCCGCTAGGTTCCTTTAGTGTGTTCCTTGGGTATGTTCGATGGAAAATCGCCTTCATTGAATAACGTGTCTATTGTTGACCTTCGCCTTGGTAATTGTTTGGTGGATGTAACATCGAATTATAAACAGATTGGCAACTATCAACTGATGATTGATTATGAAAAATTAGAGGGAGTTGAAAATAGGTCATCAATCTTATTCGAATCTCTTTAGTATGTGGAAGATTATTGTAGTGCATTGTTGACGTGTATATCACTAGTTTTATGGCTAGAGATTGTTTTGCCAATCTTGACACATCTAGGCTTGTTCGTTTATGTATGAAACTTTCACATTAATTCCATGAACTAGTCCATGTTATTTGTCATTTGCCTTGTAGCTTCAAAATCATTATATCATGTCTAATATTCATGGTTATTTGATATAAGAGCCAAAGCAAAAATGTTGATTGCTCACCAACTTCATCTTCAATGAGGTTCCAACTTATTTGGTTTTGTCCTTTTGTGATTGTCTTTAATTTACAACATTCACTCTTCCACTGACACGTTCTTTTTATAAAAGCATTATATTTTTTTGGTTCTTACTTAATGACGTTTTAACATTGTTAATATTCCTTGCTTGTGTTTTGTCTATTTTTTTACAACCAATGCTTGAGTAATTAAATAATTTTTGACTGATAGATTGATGAAATTTATTGTTTTTATAGGCTTTGGTATCATGTTTCACTATGGGCTTGTTTTCATTGTTGGTGACAATATTTCATAGCTCTGTCTCTATCAAGATACTTTTCATATTAAACTTAAATACAGTTTAATTTGACTTGCACCAAAGTAGTTTGCTAGAAGAATTGTGGCAGTAGAAGTTCCCGTAAGCTAAAACTAGCTCCAAGCAAGACTGGGCTTGAGTGCCAGACTATGTTGCATGGCTCAAAGGGACTTTTCAGTACTTTGTTAAAAAAAAAAAAGGGACTATTGTTCAAAAAAAAATATAGCAATGCCAAAAGTAATTCAAACCACATTGAACCATACAATACAATCCCAAATGAATTAGATCCAAGCAAAAGTAGTATTGCATATAATGAAGAGTTTTTATGTAGGCAAAACATTTGGCATGAGAGATTTTTTCTCTCGAAAAAACAAAATTTTCATATTGCCATCTAAATGAGCTAAAGTGTATATTTGCCACAATATAAATATTAGTAGAAAAAGGAGGTGTCGTTTAGCAAAATGGAACTTTGCATGGATTTGTGAGGCTTCCACATTGACTAGGAAAGGGTTTGATTATACCGTTCTAGAGCAAAAGTTTGTAATCTAAATAGAGATTATTTGGCGTTTCTTTGGCTTCAGTGTATTATAGATAGAGTTTAGGTCTTACTCCCCTCATTTACTTGCTTAAACCCAACAGGGTTGGCTTAGCTGGTTAGCTTGGCATCCAAAGTTTCTTTGGTCCCAGGTTCGAGCCTCCTCTTGGAAACCAAGAAGCATTTACTTGCTTCACCAACGGGGTTGGCTCAGTTGGTTAGCTTGGCATCCAAAGTTTCTTTGGTCTCAGGTTCGAGCCTCCCCTTGGAAACCAAGAAGCATTTACTTGTTTCACTTTTCGGCTTAGCTTTTTTGAAGAGCTTTTGAGACATCTAGGCCTTTTGCTACCAAATTCTTGTCGTATTTTTTAGCAAACCTTTCTTTGTGTGTAATGGAGCGTTGAGTCTGAGAAGAAAGGAATGAGAGATTGATTTGTAGGCAAGAAATTCGAGTTTTTTAATTAAAATTTAACTAATTATTACTTATTAATTCTATGTGCTAGAATCATTTCTCGAGGTGGTTGGCTCCATGAATTTTGTTGAAGACTACTCTAATTAAAAGGTTTGGAAGACAACTAAGGCAGACATTTTGAAAGCAAAATTGTAGTGACATTGTTGAATTGCATTTCATTCAATTAATTTAAGAGTGTATGTATTTTTCCTACAAGTGTTTTTCCTTGCAAATGTAAGCAGTAGTTTTTCAACCATTTGAATTGACAAGATTGAGAAGGCCTTTACAAGTTCTGTTTCATTTTTGGTTAAAGCTTAGGGCAATTTTAGAGGAAGAAGCAAATCGGAATGAATAGTTTTGGAGCATCAAGGGAAATTGGAGCTAGCCAGACATCATGATTTGCTAGCTAAAAGGTTAAAGAAGGATAAAATCAAAAGCTTTATAAAAATTCAAAGAAGAGTATAATATCAAGAAGGTGAGTTGCATGTTTAAGTAGTGTGGAAATATATGAGTTAGCTAAGAAATCTAACGCGAGTTGATCAATGTCCTCAAGGACATGAATTTTTTGAGAAAGAGATTGGTTCTTGAGACAATGATCATGATTTTCCGATTTCTTGGACTTTTAGGAGGAGCAATGTTTCCATCCAAGAATATTATTGTCTCCTTTCCACAAGCAAAAGAATATAGTAAGCAATAGAATTTTGGCAAAAATTTTGGCATAAAGGCATACACTAAGAATATCATACAAGATGCTTAATGATGATAACTCTCGTAGAGAAGAAAAGGAAAAGAGGATCTCATTGGCCAGCCCTTGATGAGAATAGAAACTATGTTAGTCTATCAGAAGGTGAAATAGAGATCCCAAAAGGAAGATGAAACAATATGATGATTTTACCATGAGAAAAAAATATTGAAGTTTAGAGAAGTTAACCAATGAAAGAGGTTCAAAGTGAAAGAGATAAGATATTCGAGTATAAAAACAATAATAAAAGTAGACAACAACATAAAACGATGCATACTATCTAAAAAGGCAATAATGGAAGAATGATCCAAATCAAGCAAATTAATGAGGTTGCTGACAAAAAGTTGGAAAGAAATATGACCTAAAAGATAGGAGATGGTTTTAATCCTAAGACTTAGAATGGCCAAATTTAGAGCATGAAAAAGGGGAGGATCAATAATAATTGCAAAATTAAGAGAGGACAAAGGGCAACTTTTCTAATACTAAAGATAGTGTAGAAGGAGCTGGAAAGAAGTCTAGTACATTGAAACTTGGAAATGGGCCCTTGGTTGTGGCAATGAAATAGGGAGGGAAGGAGTAGTCATTCACAACAAAATTTGTATTACCAATTGCGATGTTTTATTGGTTGTTATCATTTATGTATTCTTAAATGCCTAGAGAACTGCTGGTATTTTTTTATCCTAATCAGTGGAATGTTGATATGTGATCTTATTCAAAATTTACACAATATATCATAAGCTCTTTCAGTTAGTCCATTTGTTTTTGGATTGTAGGGAGTTGTTCTTCTATGAAATCTCATAAAATATTTTAATAACTCCACGGAGGTTTTATTAATAAAATGGGTTTCTCTGTCACTGACTACTTCCAAAGGACAGCCATACCTTGTAATAATATTAACAAAGGGAAAGTTTGCAAATGTTTTTGTATCATTCTTCTTTGTAGCTTCGGCCTCAACCATTTTGGTACAGTAGTCATTAGCTACCATTATGTATCGATTTTTCTTTCCCCTTGTAGCTGGCTTGATTGGACCTACAAAATCGATTCTCCACTTTTCGAATGGAGCCAAGGGTAAAATCAGAATCAAGGGCCAATTTGAAGAAGTTGTTGGTTTACTAACCCTTTGAGACGGATCATAGTTCAGAATGAGCTTGGGCACATCTTTGTACAACCAATTGTGTTTGGTGTTTTTCCAAACATCTTCTCAGTTCATCATCATTATCCATTTTGAATAATACACATGCAATAATTGTATATGGTGCAACTCGGTAATGGAACACATTTTTCTCTTCTCGAGTCATTCTTGATAGATATTCTAATGTTTGGAGATATTTTATAATATCAACATACCATGAATCATCTGTATTTATTATCATAACTTCTTCATCTGGAAGAAAGAGAAATAGATTTAAGGGTCTCTAAATTTTGTAAATAATGAGATACCATTTGGGATCTAGATCTATATCTCACAATTTTCCAAAATACCTTGAGCAAATAACCAACGGATGTCTCTGTTAGTATTACCATTACAATAATCACCAACCATTGATGTACATATCACTCTCGCACAAGAAATTCCCTTTGGAATCGCTAATGTCCCATACCACCAGTTTTTCCTCCAAGAATTCTCTGCTTCTAGATTTGTTTACCGAAAAGTCAAAAAGACTATTTCGCTATCATATACCCAAGTATAGGATCATATTCACAACCAATTCCAAGAGATACTTCTAGCTATTGAATTCTCTCATGCTCCTTAAACGTTTCTCTGTAGATGAACACATCACCTAAGAATACCACTCTGCATTGACCTAGGTAAGGATAAAATGTATCGTTCAAATATTGTTGAAATGTTGCAAGTGTATTCACTAAACCAAAAGGAACATTAAGAATCTCAATATAACCAATAAAGATACTATAATAGATATCCGATATCTATTTTAGAATCGATAAAAAGAATCTAATTCTTTTATAAGATAGAAGTACTCTTAGTTGACTCAGTCATTATAAAGAACCACTCTATAATGCCTCAAAAAGAATTCAAATTATTAGACTCCTGTATGGAACACATTCCATCTACTTTTGTTTGCAAATTCTAGGGATTTAATCCAAATCCAATTGCAAAACAGAGTTGGTACCATAAATGGATTATTATCCGACTGCCATTACCTCTTCTTTTAGAATCTTCTTGAAATTCTAAATGAACACTGGAAAAAAGAAATCCAAATTTCCAAAGGCAATTTAAAAAAATAATGTCAAAGCTAAATTTCCAATTGTATTCTCACTTGTTATCGCATATGTACTTCCAAAATTCAAATAAGATTAACATAACTGATCGACTTGGTCAACCAATTCTCTACACCTCAGGCTTCATTTTCTTCCTCCCTTCCCAAATGTGATTCAGGCTGAAAGCCCCAGATTCAGCAAGGAAAAGGACCAATTTTGAATCAGTAGTACTTTTATCTACTGGCATTCAGTCAGTTTTGATTGTTCACTAGTTAAGTGTCGCACTCAACTACTAGCAAATTCACAAGTAGATAGGCAAACAAACTAATAACAAAATTTGAGTTATTCTTGGTCTTTATTGATCACACAAAACAAGAAATACCGACTTTAGTTGACAAATTTCAAAATCTTCAACCGAAAAGGGGACTATGACCTTATAAAACCGACTGATTTGATCTCAATAAGGTCATTCACTTTATAAGCAATTTCTGTTTGATCCAAAACCAACGAATTTGAACAAAATCAAAACATCCACGGTTCTTTCAAAATTTTACATAATTGGGATTTTCAAATTCCGTTCGATATGGACCAAAACTATGAAAATCAGTTCAAAGCATTGACTTGACAATTTCACAGTTGCCATCCCATTTCAAAAGGATTTCAAAACATCCGGCATACATCAAACATGACATGCAGTGATTTCTAAAAAAAATCAAAAAATACCTAGTAACTGGGAAATTTGCTTTTCGACTAGTCTTTTGTAAAACTATATTCAAGCACGAAATTACTCTGATCAACCTACTGTACTACCTTGTATCATGCATATAGGTTCATCCAAAAAAATTCACCACTGGAAAAGCACTCTACTGCTTCACAGACATGCATGCAATCAGAACATTTCAAAAAAAAATCAAATTTTACACTAAAAATTGCCAAACTTCCGATGGCCATAACTTTTGCTACATGACTCCAATTTGGTTGTTGTAAAGCATGGTACAGAGGGAGAGGAGGTTAGAAAGACACTTTCCATGTCACCCTACCACCTAGGCTTCACATGTGTGAGCTGTAATTGACATAAATTGCAGTAGGAGGGCACACTTTCTCTAGATGGTATCATCAAAAATCCATATCCAGCCCAATATGCATCCAATCAAAGGTTACAAGAACTCTTATAAGGTTCATTAAAGAGTCATAGAAGCTTTCATCAGGTTCAGCAAGCAATCATAAGCTCAGATCATGCAAAAATTGCATTTATGGAGTCCTTCAACAAGCAAAACTTCAAAATGGTGCCTAAGCCCCCAAACACCAAGTTGGGTCCATGATGGCTCAAATCAGAAGAAAACCATCATATCTTTAAGCTTGTAAAAATATCCAACAAGTTCAAAACACCAATTGAGAGTTATTCAAACTCAAAAAACCTCAAAATACACTATTTTTTGACTTTTTGAGACCCTTAATGGTGTCCAATCCTAACCAAACTTCGTGAAAGCCTTAGGACAGCATCGTTGCACCTCTTTAAATTTGCATGCAAAATATTAGCCAAGGATTTATTGAATATCACCAAAACCATTGAAAAAATTCCACAACATACCGATAATCATGTTTTGTGTATACGTCTTCTCAAAGAAACAATCAAACCAAGCATTCTTCAAGTTACACTCTTAGAAGCCAATCTACTCCGTATCAAAGGCAGCAATCATCATAGTTTGTATCATACAACCATAGCAATCATCCAGAGCAACCAATTATAGCAAGTAATAGCCAATGGAGTAGCAGGAATGCTCTTATCAATCACATATAAGCATTCATCATTGTAATCACTGGAATCCATAAGTAAAGACAACGGTCCATCGCACTTTTTCCATCCTTATGTACTGTAAAAAGTGTGGAATAATGCATGCATGAAAGGCCATGCTTCATCGCAGTATCAATATGGATTTAATACTCAGAAAGCATCGTTGGCCAGCGGCCTATTCTGCTACACAGATAGCGTTGGCCAGCAACTACTAATCACACATAATCAGTGATAGTTTTAGTATACACCTGGATCGATGTCCAGCGCCAACTATAAATCAATCAGTGATAGAAAAAATACCTGTACAGGTGCCCACTTCTGCTCCTTGAGGCAGCGCTTGATTGTAAGGATGCCGAATCACAGTTTTGCAAGCCAAAACTTGCTACTACACAACGGTAATCACAACAAGTTGTAAACATTCATTCCTAATCGTAAAGTACAGCACAAAACCTTCATTATCAGCGAGCTAGCATTCTTCATAGCGTTCTCACCTTAGGTTGTAGTATCGTTCACACGATTGTACTTCCAGTGGCATTCACGAGTATTCTTCTTCAATAGCAATGACCGTAAAGAAAAGCACCAGTAGAGCAGGGCTGAAGGGGAGAGAGAGAGAGAGAGAGAGAGAGAGAGAGAGAGAGAGAGAGAGAGAGAGAGAGAGAGAGAGAGAGAGAGAGAGAGAGAGAGAGAGAGAGAGAGAGAGAGAGAGAGAGAGAGAGAGAGAGAGAGAGAGAGCAGGAAAGTATGAGGGATTGTGAATAGGGTTTTGTGATTTCCCTCTTTATAGAATCAGAGGACACTTAGGTGTACTAAGTGCAAATAGCTGCCCACCCAGATATTCAGTCAGCTCATTCTGCATTTGGAGCTTGCTAAATCCCAAAAGCTGTTTAAAATGGAAAGCTTTCAGCGCTTCCAAATATTTAGTCATCTACAGGTTCTCCTCCTCGAGCTCGATCAAATTCTGAAAAGACTATCAATGATGGCCTTTCCAGAAGGATTCCCTTTCATAATGATTTTCAAAGAGAAGTGTTGAAACTTTCTTACTTCACAGACAATAGTGAGGCTTTTATGGAAGGATCGCCTTTTAATGTGGCTTCCAAGGAGAAAAATTTCTACTCTTTCAGTCCATAGACAGTATCAATGGAGCTCATGCATAAATGAATGCTCAAAAGTCATGGTTCATTTTTAAAGACTGTGGTAGCGATCAATTCAGAAAGTGACACTCAAAATTGACATAACTTGGCTCTTAAAGCAGTGCTTAGTCATCAGTGGTCTTAGTGTGCACTATTGCCTCCAACCAGTGCCTAAAACTTATCATCTATCATGAAGGAGATGCTCAATCAGCTCTCAACAGAATCATAGCAAGCAAGTAGAGAACATGTTGCGCTCTTCCATTACTCCATAATAGCCGGCAATGGCCTGCTCAAAGATTTGTAAATCTTTACAAGTGAGGTGTATGAAGTATTGAGCTCTCTTTGTAGCTCAGAGGTACTCTGATTTCTAGTAGGGATGGCACATAAGCTCACTTCACGGCCAGAGAGTTCATGATTCGTAGAGTGGACAATGTATGCATGGGCTCATGCTTCTAGTAGGTTGAAAACTTGAAAAGCGCTTCGGACTTCTCTGAATTCTGATTTTCAGCAGCAATGTTGGGTTACTTGAGCGTGCTTCTCAAGCCAAGAGGCCTTCAGATTTTCAACGGAGATGACCAATGCAAACACCCACAATCTTGTGAGAAGGAGCGAGCCAGAGAGAGAGAGAGAGAGAGAGAGAGAGAGAGAGAGAGAGAGAGAGAGAGAGAGAGAGAGAGAGAGAGAGAGAGAGAGAGAGAGAGAGAGAGAGAGAGAGAGAGAGAGAGAGAGAGAGAGAGAGAGAGAGAGAGAAAATGAATGAACTGGCTCGTGATTAACAATTTATTATTTGCAGTTACAACTAATTATTAATTATGAAACTTACAATTAATTATTGATTATGAAACTGGCAGATCAATAATCACTCATTAATTATAAAGTCTTAATCACAAATTGTCACTTGGAGGAAGGATATGGATGCATGGAGAGGAGAGCCATGCATGCTTTTCTCCATATATGCATCCTCTTCCCCATCCTTTTAGTTAAAAAAAGTGTATGCATGGTGAGGGGAGGAGGATGCATCTCTCCCCCCCCCCCCCCCCCCCCCCCCCCCCCGCCCTACATATGTGCACCACATGCGCACAAATAGTTTTATATATAATGATATATATATATATATATATATATATATATATATATATATATAAAAACTTATGTATAGTTTTGCGCATGTGTATGGGTGCACCATGCATGCTCCTCCCCTCACCCATGCATGCACTTTTCTAACTAAAAAACTTGGGGAGGAGGATGCATGTATGGGGAAAAGGATGCATGGGCCTCCTCCCCATGCATGCATCTAAGAGGCCCACTCCAAATTCAAATGATCCTTTACCAACACACATAGTGTTTTGTAGTGCATGTACATACTTTCATGGTGAAAGGTGTTAAACAAATGAGACTTTCATTATAGAAAATTTGAAGGGTGCTCTAAGGATTTTTTAAATTATCAGACTTTCCACGGAAAATATTGAAATAAAAATACACTTCTATGAAGGAAAAATCGGATGTGAAGGGTTGGGAAGGCTTCAAAATGCAGGCCTGGTGGGCCTCTCTCTCTCTCTCTCTCTCTCTCTCTAGTTGCACTCAAGCTTGCATGGCAGACCTACGTGGTCCATAGCTTAGTAAGCTTGCCACACAAGCCTATGTCAAGCCTATGTGCAGACTGCAACATGCCTGCATGGCAGACATCAAGGCTATGTCATGACTATATGACCTGCCACACAAGCCTATGATAGGCCTACGTGGCTTGCCACATGGCAAGTCCCAAGCTTGCATGATTTGTCTCATGACATACTTACGTGGCAACTTGTGAGCTCCAGCTCTCTCTCTCTCTCTCTCTAGGTCCACTCAAGCCTACATGGCAGAGCTTGGTTGGCTTGCCACAGAAGCCTATGGCAAGCCTATGTGGTAGCTTGCGACATGCTTGCGTGGTAGACATCAGACCTATGCCATGCCTATGTGGCCTGCCATGCAAGCCTATGGTAGGCCTGCATGGCAACTTTCGAGCCCACCTATATATCTCTCTCTAGGTCCACTCAAACCTACGTGGCAGAGCCCAGTTTGCTTGTCATACAAGCTTATGGTAGGCCTACATGCTTGCCACATGGGCATGATTTGCCATGTGACAGACCTACATGGCTTGCCCCATGGCAGTGTGCGACAGACTTAGCATATAGCAGACCACGTAGGCAGAGCCTGGTTGGCTTGCCAGCCTATGATGGGCCTACGTGGCTTGCCACATGGCTAATCCCAAGCCTGCATGATTTTCCACATGGCAACCATGCGTGATTGCCACATGGCAGCTTTTGAGCCCCACCTCTTTCTCTCTCTAGGTCCACTCAGGCCTACGTGGCAAAGACTGGTTGGCTTGCCACACAAGCCTACGTTAGACCTACATGGTTTGTCACATGACAAGCCCTTAGCTTGCAAGACTTGCCACGTGGTAGACCTACGTGACTATCCACATGGCAGCCTACGACAAGATTGGCAGATAGTAGATTTATGACATGCCTATATGGCTTGCTACACAAGCCTATGGTAGTCCTACATGGCTTATGACATGGGAAGTATCACCCTCCATGGTTTTCTACGTGGTAGGCCTACGTGGCTTGCCACGTGGTAGCTTGCGAGCCCCACCTCTTTCTCTCTTTATGTCCACTCAAGCCTACATGACAGAGTCTGGTTGGCTTGCCACACAAGCCTATGTGGCAACCTACAACATGCTTGCATGGCAGACATGAGGCCTATGCCATGCCTATGTGGTCTGCCATGCAAGCCTATGGTAGGCCTACATGGCTTGCCATGTGTCAATTTTTGAGCCCACCTCTCTATAGCTCTCTCTAGGTCCACTCAGGCCTATATGGTAGAGCTCTGTTGGCTTTCCACACAAGCCTATGGTAGGCCGACATGGCTTGCCATGTGGCAAACCCCAAGCTTGCATGATTTGCCATGTGGTAGGCCTACTTGGTTTGCCATGTGGCAACATACGATAGGCTTGCTAGATAGTAGGCCTATGTGGCCTACTACATAGCCTATGGTAGGCCATGTGACAAGCCACACAAGCCTATGGTAGACTCGAATTCTTTTAAAGGCTCGAAGTTTTTCAAGGACTCAAATTTTTTCAAAGACTTGAATTTTTTCAAAGACTCAAATATTAGATATTCGAGATGCAAGATGTGTGAGATCGGCCATGATCCAAATCATCGATCGCCACCTAGATCGGCCTCCATTGCCCGTCAATGATGGGCACTCTTTACTAGTCTATATATATATATTTATTTATTTAAACTTATGTACAGTTTTGCACATGTGTATGGGTGCACTCATGCATCCTCCTCCCCTCACCCATGCATGAGCTTTTTCTAGCTAAAAAACTTGGGGAGGAGGATGCATGTATGGGGAATGTGCATATCCCCATACATTTGCACATATTGTGTGCATTGAAGGGTGGACCGCAAAAAGATTCCTCACCCCCTCCCTCTCACTTACTAAATTCAAATACTTAAAGTTTGAAGTTAACGTTTTATTTTATTCACACACTTCAATGTGCTTTAAACTTCAGCCAATAATCTTCATTACTTGGCTTTCTTATTTATTTTAAATTATCAAAGTTTTACCCATTAATCATAAACATAAAAATCTTCGTGACTACCTTAAACTGGTTTTTTTTTTTTCAATCCTTCAAATTCCTATCTTGGCCCGCCATTTTCAGGAATGTTTAACCACAAGCCCAAACTCACTAGCTTTAACTCCTAAATCTTTACCCACGAGCTTTTATTCATGGGATAAAAAATGCAAAATTTTAAAATTAAAAAAAATAAAAAAAAGAGGGAGGGGGATGGGGTGAGGGGAGTAAAAGAGACAATAAAAAGAGAAAAATGGGAGGGGGGATTTGGAACACATGTGCATGCACACACACACACACACACACACACACACACACCTGAGTGGGTGTGTGTGTGTGTGTGTGTGCACGCACGTGTGTGTGTGTGTGTGTGTGTATGTGTGTGTGTGTGTGTGTGTGGGCGCGCCTATGTGTGTGTGCATGTGTGCGTGTTTGTTGTGTGTGTGTGACTCCCGACACAACGATTGTGTGTGTGTGTGCGCGCACGTGCACGCGTGCACGCACAAACACACACATCTCCATATAAAAAACCTTTTGTGGATGAGATATATTGTATGAAGTATAGAGTCTAAAGTCCTTTTTTCTCCTTCTCTCTTTCCCACGGGCCCCATTTCTCTCTCTCTCTCTCTCTCTCTCTCTCTCTCTCTCTCTCTCTCTCTCTCTCTCTCTCTCTCTCTCTCTCTCTCTCTCTACACAGGCCGACCAACCACCCATAGAGGGAGGGAGATCCCTCCATGCCCCTAAAAAAAATGAAGAAGGCCAAAATGTGTGTGTGTGTGTAGATATATAAACAAGGGGGTGCCTCCATTCCATTAATAGTAAATATATCAATATTGACTGGCACACACCCCCCCCCCCCCTCCCCTCTTCCCACACACACACACACACACACATACACTTTTTCTTAAATGTAAACCTCTCATAAAAAAATTATGAATGTAAATCCACTTAAACATGTGAACCCCCACTCTCCATAAAACAAAAAAAGTGAAGGGGCTTTTTGGCTCCCCATAAATTAAGTTTTTTTTTTTAAAAAGGAGACAAAAAACAAGTCTCCATCAAGAAAGAAATCTCCCCCCCCCCTCCCCCACAAAAAAAAAAAACTAAGGCTTTTAAGAACAGGAGCATATCTTTTTTTAACACTCTCTCGTCCTTTTTGGTCACATGGCAAAACCCACCCATCGCCCCCGAGCATTTAAACCATTGGCCTCTTGCCCAAACAACTTGCTTTTAACTATTAGGGAGCACACCCGCACTCCGCCCACCCCATATGTTCTCCCCTTCTCTTGTCAATCCACCTAAAAAAACATCATCGATGAGCAAAACCGCACTAAGATTTATTATAAGACTTTCGTATTTATTTTGAATTACCAAAATTTTACCCATAGATCATGAACAGAAAGTTTTACCCAAAGTTCTTTTCTTCGTCTAGCATCTCTATTGAAGAACATATTTGCTAATCCCATCCTTGCAATGACTGTGGGAAATAGCAGAAGTTAAATATCTAAACTAGACATTTTTTTATTTATTCAAATTGAAATGAAAATTTGACACGAAGTTTTCCTTTGTTCTTACCTCTAGGGTTCTTCCTTCTTCTTTCTTCCCAACTCTGTAGTTTTTTATTCTCTTGATGTACAAGTTTGCTTGATCAATATGTCTCATCCTTTCCTCTTGCTCATGTAATACCTTGCCAGGAATGGATGTGACAATCTACCTCTGAAATCCTAACACATGCGATCTTTTGGTTTTGATCCAACCTCGTTTTTCATTTGAAAGACAAGTTTTTTGCTTTTGGTAACCTTGGTCGAACTGTTACATCAGCTTAAGTATTGTCATCTTTGAGAGCTAGAAAATGCATTCATATGATGGAAGGTCGAATGAATGGTGTTCATTTTTCAATTGCACACTATTTTAGGGCTCACCAAGAACTGAGCATCTTGAATCATTGAGATTAGTGTCTCCAAGAGACTTCAATCCCTTTTTTCATCACTGGTATCTAACTTTATCCATACTTGCAACAACCTGCTTGGTGTGCTAATAAAGTCGGTCGTTTACTTTTTGGCATTTTGAAGAAGTGGTCCAGTATTGCAACTGGCTTCGTCATGCATGTCGTCTGTTCCATCCAGTGCTGCACGTCGAGATGAGCGCATCAACAAATCGGGCTCCAAGCAGTTCAGTATACACATAAAAATGCACATGCACACTCATACACACATGCACACACCATCGGCCACATAAATCTCACACACACACACCATTGACCACATAAATCACACACACCATCAAGCACAAATCATAACATGGCAAGTCCCAAACCTGCGTGGTTTGTCTCATGACATGCCTACGTGGCTTGCCACATGGCAACTTGTGAGCCCCAGCTCTCTCTCTCTCTCTCTCTCTCTCTCTCTCTCTCTCTCTCTCTCTCTCTCTCTCTCTCTCTCTCTCTCTCTCTCTCTCTCTCTCTCTCTCTCTCTCTCTCTCTCTCTCTCTCTCTCTCTCTCTCTCTCTCTCTCTCTCTCTAGGTCCACTCAAGCCTACATGAAAGAGCTTGGTTGTCTTGCCACACAAGCCTATGACAAGCCTATGTGGTAGCTTGCGACATGCTTGCGTGGCAGACATCAGACCTATGCCATGCCTATGTGGCCTGCCACGCAAGCCTATGGTAGGCCTGCATGGCAACTTTTGAGTCCACCTATGTATCTCTCTCTAGGTCCACTCAGACCTACGTGGCAGAGTCCGGTTTGCTTGCCGTAGAAGCCTATGGTAGGCCTACATACTTGCTGTGAAAGATTTCAGATCCTTAAGATCCAATCTACTTGAATGATCTTTGGTTAGAAGGAGAAATACACTAGCAATCTCACCAATGTAGAAAAATCAGCATCTACACACAAAATGAGATGCAAACACCAATAGAACTTGATCAAACTTGAATGAAATGAAAAAGTACTGTTGTTGTCCGTACAAAACCAGCAAGCTACTGTATTTCACATGTGTGGATCCAAAAATAACAAATATAGATCATTCTACACATAGAATTGCAAGCAATCACCAAGATAGTGCACCAATGGATAATAGAACCCAAGAGAACCATGTATAAGCATGAAATGAGATAGAGAAGAGAGAATGGCTTTCCCACCAAAATGCTAACCTTACTAATTTTGGGTCTAGATTCAATGTACCCAACTATTCAAATTGAATCTACTCAAACTCGCATTCTAACTTTTCCACACTTTCAAAAAGTGTTTATTCAAATGAAATTTAGACTAATGAACTTTGAAAAGTCAACCTCTAAGTCTAAAACAAGTTTTGGCCTCAATATATCAAATATGAAAATATTGCAAAATGTGATGAAACTAGTTGAATCTTTCACACTCCCTCTTCAACTAGTTTTAGCATAGACTTTGATAACACTCCAAGTGAAGTCCTATGCTTCATGAACAAGTCTTTTCCCAATGCTTTGGTGAAGATATCAGCTACACATTCCCTTGAAGACACATGTTCAAACTCCACCTCCTTTGCAATGACTTGCTCCCTCACAAAATGATATTGTATCTCAATATGCTTGCTCCTAGCATAGTTTTTGACCATAGAACTTTGATCCATCATAAGAATGATCTTCTTCCTAAGAATAGATCTCCTTTTAATGATCATGTAATGCTCAAAATAAAAACAAGTATAATTGATATAGCGAATAGTGTCCACTTGGGATGCTTCACTATTTCTTACATCAATTTTACTTATCAAGATGTAACTAGAACATGAAGAATCAAATAGAATGTAAATGAAATGATTCCACCATGCTTCCAGCTCTGAAGTCTCTGGAAAAATATAGCAAACAAACAATAAATGTGAGTGATCAACTTTTGCTTGCATGTCTCCTCCTCCTTTGTCCTTTGTTGCCTTGTATCCACCATGATACTCCATGAATGAGCCTCCATCTTCATCTTGCCATAAGATGTCATCATCACTTGATGACTTGAACATGAATGAGTGACATAATGAACCTCCAATAGCTTCATTTCCATCAGCAAAACCAGCCAAGAATGCTAGTACAAATCCAACATCAAAACAATGCTCACCAATGTAGCTAGTTTTACCATATCTTGACAATTTGCACACATCCACATGAAAATGCTCAAACATGAGATAGAACAAGTAAAGTAAACTTGAACAACACTTCATTGTTGCTCCTTTGACCTTACTTGAGTCTTCAATATACTGCAAAAACACATCCATAACATCTTTGCCAATTACCTCTCCTTTGATACTCTTGACTAGCTCCAAATTGCCACCTTCCCTTTTGACTAGTTGAAGCGCTTTGAGATCAACTTCTTGATCTTCAACTTGACTATCAAAGTCATTGAACAAACTTTTTTTTCCAGATCCATTACCTGATTTTACAGCAAGATAACATCCATCCACTTGCATAGCTCCATGTACACAAGAAGATCCTCCAAGAGATATTCCACTCTTCATAAGAGTTTGATACTCAAGATCCATTGCTTGGATCCACTCCTCTTCTTTCCTTGCTTAATCTACACTTGTAGGCTCATCCAAAGAGGTTAGGAAAGCAACATAATTTTCAGAAACTACTTGCTTACCCTTTTGATCATATATGTTCTCCTTGGCTTTTGACTTGATGAAGGTCCATCATCACCACCATCCAAAGTAGGATCCTTCTCATCAACATCAAGAATGTTAGATCCATCCACTCTACCATAAATCATGCTTGAAGACACCTTTGTAATGTTCCCCTTATCAAAAATGACATCTCTACCAACAATCACTTTGTTAGTAGAAGGAATGTAAACCTTATAGGTTTTACTCACCTCACTATATCCAACAAAAATACCTCTTCTTGAAGATGGATCCTCCTTGGTTCTATCATCAAGAGTAATGTTGACATAGCATGTGCATCCAAAGGTTCTTAGAAAGTTGACACTCAGCCTCCTCTTGAATAGCATCTCAAAAGGTGTCCTTCCATCCAAAATAGCACTCGGCCACCTATTGCACAAGAAATTGGCACACAACAAAGCTCGATCCCAAAATGGTTTGTCAAGATTAGCAACTTAACCTCATAGCTTTAGCACTCTCACATAAAGTCCTATTCTTCCTTTCAGCCACTCCATTTTGTTGTGGGGTCCTTGATGTTGTATACTCCCTCTTGATCCCATGCTCATCACAAAAGGCCGTGAACTTGTTGGATATGTACTCACCACCATTGTCACCTCTCAAACACTCGATCTTTGTGGAAAATTTGTTCTCCCTTGCATTCTTGAACTTGACAAAGACATCATACACTTCATCCTTGCTCTTTAGTAGATAGACCCAACAAAATCTACTAGAATCATCAATGAATGTTACATACATCTTAGCTCCACTATTGCTAATTGTAGTAAATCCACGAATATCTGAATGTACAAGTTGAAAAGGCTTTGTAGATCTAGATATAGATCTAGTATAAGGTAGTCTATGACTTAGACAAATCACAAGACTCACAAACATGCTTGACACTACTTAAGGAACTTGGAAGACCAATCACAACCTTCTTCCTTGCCATTACCTCCAATGACTTGAAATTGAGGTGTCCCATCCTTTTGTGCCAAACCTCTTAAATAGAAATCTGCTCCCTTGCAACACATCCAACTTGGTTAGCAATAACACAAACATCAAGTTTGAACAACTTCCCTTGCCTTTTACCTTTTCCAATCAAGACATCCTTCCTTTTGATCAAACAAGCATCTCCATCAAACTCCACCTTGAGGCCTTTACTTAGCATTTGGCTCACACTAAGCAGATTCTTGGTAATAGATGGAATAAACAAGACATACTCCAAATGAACATTCCTATTTGTAGAGAGAGAAATAGAAACTGTGCCAATCCCTTTGATTTCACACTCACCATCATTGGCCGTGTAGATCACCCTCTTGTCATCTCCATATGCCAACAAAGAAGTGAAGTACTCTTTGTGAAAGGTCATGTGTGAACTTGCTCCACTATCAATCCACCAAGGATCTAGATCTCCATCATTAGCAAGCATACATGAAGACATCACAAAAGCATCATCATTTGCATCTTGAACATCCAAACCATCCTCATCAAGAGTAAGATTACCTTGCATGTCTCCTTGATCTCTCTTCTTCTTGTAGCACTCACTTGCAAAGTGCCTTTGATGCCACAATAGAAGCACTTGAGCTTTGATCTATCCTTCTTTTTGTCACTTGAAGAAGCATCCACTTGATCTTGCCCTTTAAACCACTTACTTTTGGTTTTGCCCTTGAATTTGCCCTTTGTGAACATAGCATCCTCTTGAAGTGTCGATGTAGATCCACCTCTTGCTTGAAGCCTATATTCCTCATTGATCAAGATCTCTTGAAGATCCATCAGACTTGGCAAAGTCTTTTGAATAGCAATACTTTGAACAATGTTAGCATGAGCATCCAACAAGCCATTAAGAATCACTTGAATAAGATCTCCTTCTTTAATGCTTTCATCTATGCAAGCTAACTCATCATTAAATGCTTTCATTCTCAAAACAAAAGTACTTGGACTTTCTTCATTCTTTTGCAAACAAGAAAAAATTTGCCTTTTTAGAGTTAACACTCTAGAAGTAGACTTGGATTCATAAAGCTTCTTCAATTAATTCCAAGCTTCCAAAGATGATGTGCACTTATCAACTTCCTTGAGAATTTCATTGGTAGCATTCATCTTTATCATGTGTAGAGCCTTCTTGGCCCTCTTGTCATACCTCAATTGATCTTGTTGTGTTGCCGGTCTCTCCTCCAAACCTACAACAATATGCATTCATCTCAAGAAGTGACTCCATCCTCACTTTCCACAATGAAAAGTTACTTGAGGTAAGCCTATCATTGGCTTCCAACATGACTCCAATTGAGGTTGCCATGTAGCAATGACCTGCTCTTCTCTTTCAACCTGCTTCAATGCACAAAGCACTCCTTTGAACAACAACAAATGCTTTCAAAGAAATCACCAAGATTTGAAACTATCTCACAAGTTCTCTTCTAGCACTTATCAAGCAAATCAACACATAGAATCATGGAATCTTGATCAACCTATGATCTATCCTCAATCTAATGACTTGTGCCACTTCCTAAGATTGAAACACACTCAAATGAAGTACAGCAACCTCGCTATCTAGAGATCCAATCAAAATTAGGGTTTTGACAAAATCACAAAAAATTGACTATTCCAAATCTACATGCAAATGCTGAAAATTTGATATGCAATCTATAAGCCACCACTTAGGCTGAACCAATGATCCAAATATCGGCCAAATCTAGTATGTGAATTCAAAAATTGACATTGAACAAGTATATTGACCTATTTAGTGTTTTGATCTACAAAAGATCCAATCTACAAAAGCAAAAAACTCGATTTTGATGTAGAATCCTCTCTAGCATGCTCTAGACTTGATATCTTCACCAAATCATTGATAGATCTTATTTCCTCCTTCATAACCTAAAACACAAGCTCTGCTACCATGTGAAAGATTTCAGATCCTTAAGATCCAATCTACTTGAATGATCTTTGGTTAGAAAGAGAAATACACTACCAATCTCACCAATGTAGAAAAATCAGCATCTACACACAAAATGAGATGCAAACACCAATAGAACTTGATCAAACTTGAATGAAATGAAAAAGTATTGTTGTTGTCCGTAGAAAACCAGCAAGCTACTGTATTTCACACATGTGGATCCAAAAATAGCAAATATAGATCATTCTACACATAGAATTGCAAGCAATCACCAAGATAGTAGAACCCAAGAGAACCATGTATAAGCATGAAATGAGATAGAGAAGAGAGAATAATGCTCTCTCCATGAGTTACATCCTTTTATAACAGGTCCAAACCCTATTTGGCCACTTGGCTTTCCCACCAAAATGCTAACCCTACTAATTTTGGGTCTAGATTTAATGTACCCAACTATTCAAATTGAATCTACTCAAACTCATATTCAAACTTTCCCACACTTTCAAAAAGTGTTTATTCAAATAAAATTTAGACTAATGAACTTTGAAAAGTCAACCTCTAAGTCTAAAACAAGTTTTGGCCTCAATATGTCAAATATGGAAATATTGCAAAATGTGATAAAGCTAGTTGAATCTTTCACACTTGGCACATGGCGAACCTCAAGCTTGCATGATTTGCCATGTGGCAGACCTACGTGGCTTGCCCCGTGGCAGTGTGCGACAGGCTTAGCAGATAGCAGACCACGTAGGCAGAGCCTGGTTGGCTTGCCAGCCTATGATGGGCCTACATGGCTTCCCATATGGCTAACCCCAAGCCTGCATGATTTTCCACGTGGCAGCCATACGTGATTGCCAGATGGCAGCCTATGACAGGCTTGGTAGATAGTAGGCCTATGTGGCCTGTTACACAAGCCTATGGTAGGCCATGTGGCAAGCCACACAAGCCTATGGAAGGCATATGTGGCTTGCCATATGGCAGCTTTTGAGCCCCACCTTTTTCTCTCTCTAGGTTCACTCAAGCCTACATGGCAAAGCTTGGTTGGCTTGCCACACAAGCCTATGTTAGACCTACATGGATTGCCACATGGCAAACCCTTAGCTTGCAAGACTTGCCACGTGGTAGACCTACATGGCTTTCCACGTGGCACCTTACGACAATATTGGTAGATAGTAGATTTATGACATGCCTATGTGGCTTGCTACACAAGCCTATGGTAATCCTACGTGGCTTATGACATGGGAAGTATCACCCTGCATGATTTTCTACGTGGCAGGCCTACGTGGCTTGCCATGTGGTAGCTTGCGAGCCCCACCTCTCTCTCTCCCTCTCTCTCTCTCTCTCTCTCTCTCTCTCTCTCTCTCTCTCTCTCTCTCTCTCTCTCTCTCTCTCTCTCTCTCTCTCTCTCTCTCTCTCTCTCTCTCTCTCTCTCTCTCCACTCAAGCCTATGTGGCAGAGCCTGGTTGGCTTGCCACACAAGCCTATGGCAAGCCTATGTTACAACATGCTTGCATGGCAGACATGAGGCCTATGCCATGCCAAGCCTATGGTAGGCCTACATGGCTTGCCATGTGTCAGCTTTCGAGCCCACCTCTGTATATCTCTCTCTGGGTCCACTCAGGCCTATATGGTAGAGCTCTGTTGGCTTGCCGCACAAGCCTATGGTAGGCCGACATGGCATGCCATGTGGCAAACTCCAAGCTTGCATGATTTGCCATGTGGCAGGCCTACTTGGCTTTCCATGTGGCAACCTATGATAGGCTTGCTAGATAGTAGGCCTATGTGACCTACTACATAGCCTATGGTAGGCCATGTGACAAGCCACACAAGCCTATGGTAGCCTACGTGGCTTGCCACATGGACAGTCCCAAGCCTACATGGTTTGCCATGTGACAACTTTCAACATCCAATTCTCTCTCTCTCTCTCTCTCTCTCTCTCTCTCTCTCTCTCTCTCTCTCTCTCTCTCTCTCTCTCTCTCTCTCTCTCTCTCTCTCTCTCTCTCTCTCTCTCTCTCTCTCTCTCTCTCTCTCTCTCTCTCTCTCTCTCTCTCTCTCTCTCTTTATGTCCACTGAGGCCTACGTGATTGAGCCTGGTTGGCTTGCCACGCAAGCCTATGTTAGAACTATGTGGCTTGCCACGTGGCAAACCCCAAGCTTGCATGACTTGCCATGGGGTAGGCCTACATGGCTTGCCACGTGGCAGTCTGCGATAGGCTTGGTAGATATCAGACCTATGACATGCCTATATGGCCTGCTACACAAGCCCATCGAACCAAAAATTGGTCGGATTCCGTAAAAAATGGTCAGAACTTCAAAGAGGTGGTCCACAGGTTCGTGGGCTTGACACTAACCCATAGGTTCATTCATAGCTCAATTCTGACGTCGTTTGACGAGGGGAATGCCACTAAATGGACTACCTTCCAACATTCATGATAACTAGTCCAGTGTCGCCGAACGAAGCCCTTTTTTTTGGACCCTCTGTTCCGTCCTATGCTGCACGCCGAGACGAACCTGCAGGACTAAATCGGGCTCCGAACGATTTAGTACTCACACATAAACGTGCTTCCGAACCAAAAATCCTATACGCATTCTTGGAATTCTAGGCCTGTCGAAATCGGTCGGATTCAGTAAAAAACAATCAGAACTTTGGATTTTTTTAAGACTCGAATTTTTCCGAAGACTTGAATTTTTCCAAGACTCGAATTGTTGGAAAGACTCAAATTTTTTCGAAGACTTGAATTTTTCCAATGACTTGAATTTTCCCAAAGACTCGAATTTTTTCCAAGGATCGAAGGACCCTTTGTACTGTCAAGTCAAATTTTTCAAAATCAAAAGACTCGATTTTTTTTCAAAGACTCGAATTTTTTTAAAGGCTCAAATTTTTCCAAGGACTCAAATTTTTCCAGAGACTCAAATTTTTTCAAAGACTCGAATGTTAGATATTCAAGATGCAAGATGTGCGAGATCGGCCATGATCCAAATCATCGGTCGCCACCTAGATCGGTCTCAATTGCCCGTCAACGACGGGCACTCTTTACTAGTGTGTGTGTGTGTGTGTGTGTGTGTGTGTGTGTGTGTGTGTGTGTGTGTGTGTGTGTGTGTGTGTGTGTGTGTGTATACACCCCAATTTTTTCCAAAATACTCCAACTTGAATTGACTATTGCATTGTTTTGAATTGATTCTATCACTAGAAACCAATATATTATGGAGAATCATAACATGCAGTTATATTCCACAACTCAAGAATTGCTCAAGTTGGAGCATAGTTTTGACTTCAGTCCATCATTGACACACATGGTAATAGAGTCAAGAGAATGCCTAAAAGTAGATGGTTGTAGTGATTAAGTTGTAGAATACTAAGATAATATAATTTGGATTAGAATGCCAAAATACAGTTAGATACCAACTCGAGCAATGCTCCAATTTTAGCATAGTTTCGAGTAGAGAATGCTCATTCTTATGGAGACTCCAACTTGAGCACTGCTCGAGTTATTGTATAGTACTCACTTATGTCCATCACTGAAATACATGATAATCAAATTCTCATCAGCAAACAAACTACAACTCGAGCAATTTTGAAGTTGTAACAATGCTGGAGTTGTAGAACACTAAATAAAATGTCCAAAAATACTGATCAGAATCTAAAAGGTTCAATGAATTTATGTTTATTCAACAATATGTTTAGTTTTGCATTACATATTTTTCTACAAATGTCGAGCGACTAAAATTGGATTATCCACCATTGTCACAATGTCGGTCGACATTTTATAAAAGTCGTATAGGGGTGTCATGCTTGAAATACATATCAATAGAAAACTCAATAGTACAAAGACTTTAACTCAAGTAGTGCTCAAATTATAGCAGTGTGGGATTTGTAGAGTATTGTTAATAACAATATTAACCTACAATTAGATTGTTGTTGTACAAAAGTCAAAGTCAATATCTTATGCCTGTTTGAAAAATATCGATCCACACTCTTAAAAATTCAAAAACTACCTATCAATGTTTAGGGCTTCAAATTTGGTCTGTGAACAAATAAAAAATGTTAGTCAGTATTTTAGAAAGTCATAGTAACTATCTAGTTTAATCAGTTATGTTGATCAACATAGTTATGCAAACCAAAGTGTTTGAAAAACAAGTTAAAAATGTCGATCGATATACCAAAAATTCTTTAACTTTAATGAGACTCCAACTTGAGTTCAATATGTAGAATACTAAGAGGAGAATGCTAACTTGTAGCTCAATTCTGGCCCGAGCATTGTTGAATTCCATCGCTCATATTTTGACTTAGGTCCATCACTCAAATTGTAAGAAAAAGTTTAATTCTATGGGGACTCCAATTTGAACAGTGCCAGAATTAGAACATAGTTTTGACTTTTAAGTCAATACCTGAATGCAAACATTGATGAAATGAAAAGGTATCGATATGGCATTCGAATAGTTTGCACTAATATTTTATCCTTCTTGGTGATCTTGAAACACGTCTATTAATGGATGCAAATTTGTTGTAGAAGATTAGTTTTGTTTTGGATATTACGAACTACAGCTCTCAAAGAGCTTCCATCATTATCATATAGAGAGTATTTTCTCTAGCCATGTCAAAAAAAGATGTTGGCTTAAGCTTGTTGTAAGCTATTCGTAAACCACCATGGCTTTCATACTATATCAAAACAATTGAATCGGTTCATGCGAGCCAACCATAGCCATCTTTTGCATACCAAAGGAGAGTATAATCATTATATTGAAAAAGATAAAAAAACACTATATATACCTTTTTAGGAGCTAACCATGCAAGGCTTGGTTAGCTATTTAGGGATGAAATTTCTTGTGACTTGGCCATCTTGCAACCAATACAACACATTACTTAAAGCTGAGCTAAGCCACTTGAATTCGAAGCACTAAAGGCCATTTAGAGTTGATAAATTTGAGCTCTTAATTCACATGTAGGCATCATATTAGTAGGCTTTCTTGTAATGTACATAAACTTCAAAAGGGTGTCAATAAATGCTTCTGAGCCAATATCTTGTCAATGTGTTTATCATTGTAGCAAGAAGTCACTTTTGTTTTATGGGCCTCCATGTCATTGTTCTCGACTATAACAATGATAGGAACTAAGATAACAATAGGTGAGAGCTAAATTTGTCGAGTCAATGAAAACAATGGCTAAAAGATTTTTTAAAAAAATTCTTTAGAGAAAGAAACCACATTTTTTACTTTTCACCCTAGCCTTTGCTTTTTGTTAATATACTATTTTAGTACATTGTGTCATTTAGAGTATTATGTAACATTGTACATAATAGGGGAATGTACAAATAAATGTTTGCACTTCACCTTACATTTTAAATAAATTTCAAAGTGCATTTGCCACATGTGCTTCAAAGGTTTCTCACTTGTCCATCAAAGTTGAAGAGATAAACTTTTATGTCCTTTGAAGTTTGCCATTTTGTATACTATTGTACCCACACCTTTTTAGTACTTACTTGCTTGATATTGAACCACTTTAACTAGTGGGTTTAACATTCTATTTTAGACACTCACATGATTTAGAATGTTACGCAATTTATCGTCCTCTTGAATGCTTGGTGGCAATAATGTAATCCATAATACAAGAGATGTAAATCACACCCCTCACCTCCTCACCATTGTAGATTATCATAGGATTTTGTGAATACATCCTTTAGATACATTAGCATGAAGCCCTTACATACTTCATAGAAGCATAAGGGCTAGGCTTTACTACTACTTCACAATCTATAACTAAGACTTGTCATAATAGATAAAAATAAACAAGCTCATGAGGTATTACTTAAAGTTTAGAATCTTTATGTTCATCTATGAAATACTTATTGAAGTTCAAACTTCAACCTAGTCCATGTTTTTTAGTCCATAAGGTGCTCTTTGAACTTCAAAGCTTTTTCCAAATTGGAAATTGGACATTGAAGAGTAAATCTTAAACTTGAACTCCCAGTTTTTGGACAATTGCAAGTTTTAAGACTTTTGCCATTGACTCTCAAAATGTGTAGGAAAATTAATCTATCTATAAATTTTCTCTCACACAAAAAACTAATTATAGTAAGACTAATTACGTTAGGAATTTTTTTTTAAATGTTTAGAGAAGTAAACTTTGTCAATTTGATGTGGAGCTAATGAATTCTATAAATTTGTGACAAAACAAAGCTAGCTTGGAAAATAAGAGTACTAGAATTGGACTTTCTATCATTTCTATATAACCGTATGTTATAAGAGGAATTCACCCAAAAGACATTTCAAATGCTTTGCATATTCATGGTGGAGTGCAAGATTAAAAGTAGTGAGTGATTTTGGTTTTGAACTTAGTGTGAAAGCGGAGCTCAAAGTTAAGATGACCTCTTTCTAGTGTCGTTGTTGCCATTCCCATCTTATTTGTATTGCAATAAGGGCAAAGATTGGAGACATTGTCGACGTGGTAATTGGATTTAGCAAGGATGGTTGGCTAGAAGATTCTTGCATTAAAGACATGGTATTTGGTTGACTTGATTTGTTTGATAATTTTAAATTCTTTGTCCACAAATGAACATGGTGTGTTGATCTACCATTTTGAGTTAAGGTAGTTGAAAGTAAAATCAGGTTCTTTGCAAGATGCATATTCTTATATGTGATACACAAAATCCACCATCATAGGTTTTAGGTCTCACCAAGCCATTAGTTATGATAATAGACTATGAAGTCCTCAATCCTCAAACGTGCTCTCATCACATATAACAAGCCTTCCTCTTCCTTTTCAAATTCCTCTTCATAATGCCAATTGCTTAGGGTCGTTTTGTATTTTAAAAGCATCTCCGGGAGTGGAATATGCATTCATCTTTCTCTTTCCTCTAGAATCTACCATTCTCTCTCTAAAATGTGCATTCTCTCTCTACGTAATGCGCTTTCTCTCTTTGAAATGAACGTCTCTCTCTTTACGTAATGTGCGTTCTCTCTTCACCTTCTCACCTTGCATTACATTGTGGAAGGCCCCGTGGCCCTTGCGCCTTCATTGCCGGTCAAGAGTGTGCCCTCCTCGATAAAGGCCTTTTCACCATACTTCAATCAAGTAAAGTAAATGGCATGACCAATACATATTCTCTCTCTCTCTCTCTCATCAATGCATTTTATGGGAGGTGGCATGACACGTCTGAAGCGAGTTTTGGAGCCTTACAATCCAGCGTGGCATTATCAGGTGTATCAACATTTATGTATTGTCTTCCATGGCACGCCTCGTCAGCACATCTATTATGTTATCGTAACAGAATACTTAAATTCCGTTAGAGAGCAGTGGAAGTAGAGAGAGAGAGAGAGAGAGAGAAAGAGAGAGAGAGAGAGAGAGGGAGGGAGAGGGAGAGACATATGGCGAGTGAGCAGCTGCTGCTAGATAGCGAGGAATTGGGAGAGAGTGAGTGAGAAGGATAAGAGGATATAAAGTGGGAATAGGCAAAGAAAAAGAAACAGCAATGCTCAACAACTTCTTCCTTTGCATTTGCTTTGTGGGTTGTAACTTGTTGCTGCTGCCGTTGTTGTGGTAGCACTTGTGGCATGCATCATAGGAGTGAAAGCAAGCACTCCCTTTAGCAATTTCTGGCTGTGTTAGTATAAGTGTTTGCGTTTGTGTTTTGGATTGTGTGATCGGAGGTGTTGGTAGCATGATCATGAGAACGATTCGATCATCGTGGTGGGTTTCCATGGCTTGCAAGGAAGCTAGAAGCAGCAATGGCTGCCAGAAATCTAAGCGCAGGCCCAAGGGTCGCAAAAGAAGGACCCCTCTCTTGTCTCATCATACCTTTCTTCAGCATTCCCCCGCCATCTCCCCCCTGCGCGCTCTGAACGCAGCTAGCGCTCTGCACGGCTGGTGGGTGATGGGCAACACCAAGACCAGCAGCCCATCAAAGAAGAAGCAACAGCAGCCTGCCATCGCCAAGCTTTGTGATAAAGAGCAATCTGCATTAGAATCATCACCCATGTACGGGTTGCGTGGTGATTCTATCCATCCGCAGCAGCGCTGCTCGCAGAATTTGATCGAGTGGAAATTCATGGAAACGAGCATGGAGGATGGATTGCTGGGAAGAGCCGCATTGAGCAGAAATGAAAGCGGGTGGGACTGGGCAGAGAAGAAGGATCAGAATCTATCCAGGAAAGGGTGGAAAGAGCCTGCCCCCAGTGGCCATTCGTGGAGGAGAGACTGGGGGCCCTGGAAAGACGTAGAGCACGTTGCAGATGGAGATTTAAGCCCACAGCAGACTTACTCCAAATTGAGAAGCACTGCAAGGGATTTAGATGCAGAGGATGATAAGGGGATCGAGACAGAGCTAACAGAAGAAACATTTGCAGCAGATTGCACAGAAACCTCTGACTTAAATTTGGAATTGGTGGAGAGTGGGTTTGTTTCAAGGAGATTGAGGAATCGGTGGAAGTCACATGCATGCTTTCCTCCTCCTTTATCTTCTCTGATGACAAAGGGTTGTTCTCATCTGCCTCACCAAATGTCTTGCGTGCTCCTGCAACCAATCAGGAGCAATGGCAGGTTTGTGCTTCAGCAGGTGAAGGTGGCTCCTCAAATCCACTTCCAACCCATTCGCACCAACAATCGTCTTGTTCTTCAGTTGATCAGACCAGAGGAGGAGGAGGAGATTCAATCTCTGTCTCAGCAGCCGAAGTCTGAGGAGCCTGCAGTGGAGCATCTTTGTTCTGCAACCAATATTCGGGATGGTGATGCCCACTGGATTGATCAAACATTAGATGAAATATATAGCTGTCCATCAAAATTTTCAGTGGATACATCTACAGTGGGTGAGTTCGAAAGGGCAAATGCGCCACCCCAAGAGCTGGATTTCTCTGATAAATTTACAAAAACGGCAAACTCAAAGATTGATCTTTCAGGTTCCTTTTCAGGTGAGGAACAAGAAGAAGAAGAAGAGGCATGTGGAACAGGTGTAATGGTAATGGGGGCAGTACAATCCTCTTGCTCTGTTCGAGATATTGCTGATATTGTCAGTATTGATATGGCATTGGATTCAAAGTCCTTAAGCTCTGGAATCCTTGAACAATTGCCCAGTGAGGGTGGATGCCACTTCTCTGTAGATTCTCAAAGACCACAGATTGAGTCATCAGCTCCCCAGGATGGGCCAAGGCTACTTGAAGGTGGCATTGGGATGGCTCATTCATTTTTGCAGGTCTCCCTCTTAGTAAGTGGATTCGAAGTTCTCCAGCAATCAAGGTGCACAAGATTTGATCTATTTGAGGACGATGGTGCCCTGCCCATCTGGGACAGACAATGTATTACAAGCTCTTGAATGATCAGAGTATCTCAGAACATAGTCCAGGTTTTTATTTGAAATTGGGGCTTCAAATTTCATAGCTGAGAGCAAAATTGGTTTTTTGTCTTGATGCATCTTACCATGGTCCAGTGTGGTTTTCTTCTTAACTTCAAAAGCCCAGAATAGTTGCTCCTTAATCTCTTGATAAGGAGTTAATGATGGAAGTTGGTTAACCCATCAATCAGTTTCCTTCAACAAGATGAGGTTGGTTGGATAGTAACATTTCAAAAAAGAAAGGTTCTTACTTTATAGAAAACAAATAGGAGCTGCCCCCTAAACCATTCAGACATAGATGGGATTGCTGGGCCATATCTTCTAACAACTATTTTGCAGCTGCACAGGTTGTTGACAGTAGTTTGGACTGACTTCTGTTTGTGTCTGGGTCCCCTTGAGAATTTGTACAGAGCGCAGCATATATTAGGTATTCTGGTCACGTATGTGTCATTGTAAGCAAATCTCTTATGAGATGTAAGATGTGTATAGTGTTCACTCAAAGGTAATTGATGATCTCATTTGAAAACAATTTCTTTGTTAAGCATTTATGATGGGATTCTCGGTTTGCTATAGGAAAGGATTATAGTTAGCTTATTATTGCATGACTCTGTAGTTTCAGCCTTTGTACTATAGATGTTGCTACTCAAGGGAAAAGTTCTCAAGGAGATCTATATGCCACCAGCATGGTCCATTGCCAAAACCTATATTTACATATTCAGCTTAATCATAATAATCCATTTAGACTGTTTATGGAACAACTATTGGTTCCATTTAGAGCTGGCCCAAGTACAAAGCTTTCATGCGCTAACGTGCTTCAAATCTTATCGTACAAATGTGCATCTTTTGGCTATGCAAGATGTGAAAGTTTTGATGTACTATAGAATAGCCGGGGACCTTTCTAATGTGTAAGGACCAAAGAGCTGGCAGAGGATATTTAAGAAGTTAGGGCTCTAACAATGCCATACCCTTTCTAGGTTGTGGTAAGAGCTGAGGGGCAGGCAAAATAGCCGATTCTGGATGCATATTTGGCATGCGTTGGCAATTGAAGATGCATAATCTGCAGCAGGCCATGCAGTCTGAATTGTGCCAACTTCCAAGGAATTCTCTTGAAAATCAAGCAACATGTGCATTTAGATTACCTTCAGAACTAATAAAATTGTACATGAAGAGAACATTATGAGATTTGAGGTAACCTCACAAAGATTCCAACACCATCATAATCTTCAAAGAAGTTACATGTACATAAATATCAATGTCTCATTTTGTAATTAAATAAGTGAGATACCACATAATGGTATCATCCATGTACTCGCATGAGTTAGATACAAGAAGAAGGCTAGATTGGCCTCACATTGCATCAAGATGAATGTGAGCAATGACCTCTTGAAAGAGGTTTCATCTTGTATCTCGGCCATGGAGGCTTGGGATTCGTTGAAAGGAATCAATGAATCAAACAACACTTCAAGGATTCTCATGGTTAGAAACCAAGTACTTCAAAGCATGAAGGGAAGTGGTGAGAGTTGGCTTCAATTGGAGATAGAATCCAAGATTATGGACTGGTAGAAGTCATTCTCAATGGACTAGGTGATGAGTACTATGATCTAGTTCAAATTTCTTCCATCCAAG